>CM053613.1:32026269-32057733 GCA_028646535.1 Procyon lotor
GTCACTTCTGTGTGATCACTGGCATGTCTCACGCCAGGTTTCCAGAGTCACTGCAGGTCACAGTTCTCTCATTTCACAAAACCTGCGAGAGCCACAGACCCTTCACGTTTTCTTCATCAGACGCCGTGACTGCCACTTATGGAGCTTGTTGTAGGCCGTCTGCAACATCTCTTCTATGTGACTTACCAACTGAAAAACATAGCAAGACACTTATGCAATAATTGGGCAAAGGCTGGGGAAGTTAATGCTTCTGATCCAGATCTGGCACTTACTTCAGAGTGTAGTTTCCGGGCTCATTTGTGTGACCCCAATGAGGCAACCTGTAAGCCCTCTGGGGGAGTATCTGCAGACACATTTGTATAAAAGGTACGAGATGGTGGGATAGAGGCTGGAGATTCACCTGCTCGGTCTGGACTGTAGAGTCTGCCCTGTCGTTAACCATCTACAGGACAACAAGGAAGTTGTAACTGGGCTCTAGTCCTGTTTCTTCAGTCAAATGAAGGAGGTGTACTAATCTGATGATTTCTTGATTAAACATAAGTTTGTCAGCTAAAGCCAGGATGGTGGCATCAACATTACTTTATAGAACAGGTGAAAAAATGCCTTGCTCTCCTGAAGATTCTGATGTCGCAGGTCTGGGATGAGAGCTTTGATGTTCAAAAGCTCCTATAGCTAATTTTGCTGTGCAGCCAGTCTTGTGAAGCACTTTTCTAAGTTTTTAATGGTATTTTCCAGCTTCGATGTTATGGAATTCCAATATAACTCAGTAAATTAAAGAAAATCTAAATGGTGTCAATGCTTCACATAAGTATTACTGCTATACCATAGGTCAGAACTATGTATCTCGGGTAAAGGATTTTACCTTTGTCATGGATAGAACTAGCAGTCAACAGGACCACACTGATCTAAGCTGCTAAAGACTCCTGAAGGAGAATGTCTTCAGAATATGTTTCTTTGGAGATGGACAGTGTTTATGTGGTTAGAAATAACAGTCTTATGAAGTCTGTAAGTCAGTTCTGGCAGTATGCGGATAGGGACAGGCAGTCCTAAATCCTTTTAGCATGCCAATGACTTAGATCCAATCTGAGACAGAATTTAAAAAAACAAAACACTCTTTTTTAACCCATCTGTTATTATGGGGGGGGTGTGATGAGGTATTAGGTTATTTAGTTCTGTCTGGAAAGTACATAAAAATCATTTATTTTGCTTGATGGTCACCAGTGATTCCATATTGCCAATTAGAAGAGATGAATGCCATATCCTCATGTAAGGTTGTACAGGCATACTTTGTTTTATTATGCGACATTTATTGTGCTTCCCAGTGTACTGAAGGTCTGTGACAGCACTGCGCTGATTAAGTCTACCAGTGCCATCTTCTCAGCAGCAATTGCTCATGCACTGTCACATTTTGGTAATCCTTACAACATTTCAAACTTTTTCATCATTATATTGTTATGGTAATCTGTAGCCAGTGTGACTTTGCTATTTCTGCAATTGTTTGGGGTACCACGAACCATGACTGTAAGATGGTGAACTTAGTTGATAAATGTTGTGTGTTCTGACTGCTCCACTGAGTGGCGGTTCCCTCCTCCACTCCGGGACTCCCTATTTGCTAACACATAATACTGAAACGAGGCCAATTAGTAACCCTACAATGGCCTCTAAGTGTTCAAGTCAAAGAGTCACCTATCTCCCGCTTTAAATCAAAAGCTAGAAATGATTAAGCTTAGTGAGGAAGGTGTGTTGAAAACTGAGACAGGCTGAAAGCTAAGCCTCACTGTGTCAGTTAGCCAAGTTGTGAATGCAAAGGAAAAGTTCTTGAAAAAAACTGTTATTCCAGTGAACATATGAATGGATGGCAAGAAAGCAAAACAGCCATATTGCTGATATGAAGTTTTAGTGGTCTGGATAGAAGCTCAAATCAGCCATAACATTCCCATTAACCAAAGCCTAATGTAAAGGAAGGCCCTAACTCTCTGTAGTTCTATGAAGGCTGAGAAAAGTGAAGAAGCTGCAGAAGAAAAGTCCAAAGCCACAAATTGAGTCATGAGGTTGAAGGAAAGAAGCAGTCTCCATAACAGAAAAGTGCAAGGTGAAGCAGCAAGTGCAGATGTAGAAGCTGCAGAGTTTTCTCCAGAAGATCTAGCTAAGTTAATTAATGAAGGTAGCTGCACCAACCAACAGATTTTGAATATAGACAAAACAGCCTTCTATAGGAAGATGCCATCTAGGGCTGTCATAGCTAGAGAGAAGTCAATGCCAGGCTTCAAAAATTCCAAGGACACGCTGATTCCCTTATTAGGAGCTAAAGTGGTCAGTGACTTTAGTCACTATAGTCACTTTAGTTTTAGCCAATGCTCACTTACCATTTGATTATCCCAAGGCTGTTAAGAATTATAATAAATCTCTTCTGCCTGTGATCTTTACATGGAACAAAGCCTGGATGATAGCACATCTATTTATAAGATGGTTTGGTGAATATTAAGCCCACTGTTGAGATCTACTCAGAAAAAGATTTCTTTCGAAGTATTACTGCACACTGACAATGAACCTGGTCATCCAAGAGCTCTGATGGAGATGTACAAAATGAATGCTGTTTTCATGCCTGCTAACCCAGCATTCTTTAGCCCATGAACTAAAGAGTAATTCTAAGTCTTACTACATAAGAGATAAAATTCCTAAGGCTATAGATGCCATACGTAGGGATTCCTCTGAAGGATCTAGGCAAAGTAAAATGAAAACCTTCTGGAAAGGATTCACCATTCTACTGGCGCCTGGGTGGCTCACTTGACTGCCTTCAGGCTCAGGTCATGATCCTGGAGTCCTGGGGATTGAGTCCTACATTGGGACTTAGCAGGGAGTCTGCTTCTCCCCCTGCCTCTACCTATCCCCTGCTTATATGCACTCTCTCTCTCTCTCAAATGAAAAAAAAAAAAAAAAAAAAAAAGGATTCATCATTCTAGATGCCATTAAGAATATTCTTGATTCACGGGAAGAGGTCAAAATATAAACATTAACAGGAATTTGAAAGAAGTTGATTCCAACCCCCATGGTTAATTTTGAATGGTTCAAGACTCCAATGGAGGAAGTAACTGCAGGGTGGTGGAAACAGTTAAAAGAAGTAGAATTAGAAGTGGAGCCTGAACATGTGACTGAATGACTGCCATCTCATATAATAAAACTCGAATGGATAAGGAGTTGTTTCCTAGGAATGAGCAAAGAAAGTAGTTTCTTGAGATGGAATCTACTCCTGGCGAAGATGCTATGAAATGACAACAGGAGATTTAGAGTATTACATAAAACTTAGTTGATAAAGCAGCAGTAGGGTTTGAGTGGACTGATTCTGAAGAAGTTCTAATATGGGTAAAATGCATACACATTTGCATACACACAGTGTGTATGCAAATACAGTGTATGCAAATGCATACACACAGTGACTCATGCTACAGAGAAATTGTTCATGAAAGGAATAGTCCACTGATGCAGCAAACTTCACCATTGTCTTATTTTAAGAAACTGCCACAGCGGGGCGCCTGGGTGGCTCAGTGGGTTAAAGCCTCTGTCTTCCGCTCAGGTCATGATCTGAGAGTCCTGGGATAGAGCCCCTGCATCGGGCTCTCTGCTCAGCAGGGAGCCTGCTTCCCCACCCCCCGCCCCCCCGCCTGCCTCTCTGCCTGCTTGTGATCTCTCTCTGTCAAATAAATAAATAAAATCTTAAAAAAGAAAGAAAGAAAGAAAGAAATTGTCACAGCAACCCCAACCTTTAGCAGCCACCAAGAGAAGTAAAACCCTCCACCAGCAAAAAGATTATGACGCTCTGAAAGCTCAGGTGGATAGCAATTTTAGCCATTTTTAATTAAGGGATGTACTGGAGTGCCTCAGAAGGCTGTGTGTCTGCCTTCGGCTCGGGTTGTGATTTCAGGGTCCTGGGATCAAGCCCCACATGGGGCTCCCTGCTTGTGCTCTCAAATAAATAAAATCTTAAAAAAAAAAAAAAAAGGATATACAGTATTTTTAAAGATGTAATGTTACTGCACACTTAATAGACTACAGGAAGAGTGTAAACCGAACTTTTACATGCACTGGGAAACAGAAAAATTCATTTAAATCACTCTATTGCAGTGGTCTGGAACCAAACCTGCAACACCTCTGAGGTAATGCGTGCACATGGTCTCAGAATCGTTTTTACCACAGTGCTCCAGGCAGTTACAATCAAGAAGGCATGTGAACTGAAACCTATGTGTTGTCCTTGCTCTCATGGAGGAAGGTACTTCAAGCTTTTCTCCTGATTATAAGCAGTACTGTTATATTTTGAGAAAAACCACTTAGAATATTTAGGGAATAAACACCAAAAAACCCTACTGATGAAGAATTTTCAGTTTTCAATTGTAAAACTCCTTATGATTAACCTATTTACTGAAATACTAAATCCTAAATTTGTATATACTCTTCCTTCCCAGTCATCTTACAGAGGATTGCATAATGGATATGAAAAATGATCTCCTGTGGTTGCTCTAGGCTTGCATTAAAAACAATGTTAAAATTCCTGGGCACAAAATGACACTTTTCACTTGCTCCTCACCCACAGCCCAGCCCTGCTCTAAGCAATCAGGGAAGCTGAAGGTGGACCATTAGGCAGCCACTATAAGGTCTACTGTTACAGAGTAGCAATTCTGCCTTTCTTTCCAGGGTCAGGTTTGTGCTTGCTTAACCAAAACAGTAATTTTTTAGGGACATAGACATAGGTTCTAAATCTACAGCACAATAGTGGGGAGCCCAATGGGACACCTGGCTGGCTCAGTTGGTTGAGGATGCAACTCTTGATGTGGGGTTGGGTTCAAGCCCCACCATGGAGACAGAGTGTTTTAAGTAAACAAACCAGCCAACCCCATGGAGTTGATTATTATAAACGCTGGGGTCAGTCATGGTCTTGGAACAGTGTGAACGGGGAGGGGTAGAAAACTGGATAGGGGATACCTATGGGTACTGGTGTTGTTTCATTTCTTATGATGATTTGTGGGTAAATACTTGTTTTATTGTTTTGAAAAGTGTTAGGTATTTTACACACTCTTCTGAATGTATGATACATTTTGTATTTAAAAAATAGTACTCAGAGGGGCGCCTGGCTGGCTCAGCTGGAAGATGCATGCCGTGAGTGAGAACGACACACTGGGTGCAGAGACTACTAAAATAAAATAAAGCTAAAAAAAAAAAAAATCATACTCTGAGCAACAGAAAAATAAAAACCCCAAATGTATCTACTCATTCATATGAAAACAAAGTTAATTTCACCATTTTGCAACACAGAGAAAGAAAATCAGGCCAAAATCATATGGTTGCCTTACATTTGTGCTTAAATACTGTCTCCGGATTTTTTCTTGGAATGGGCAGAGCTTCGTAACTTGAAATCGTTCCAAATTACTTTTCATTTTTACTACCTACAAAAGATGGCAGAAATAATAAATTACAGAGAAATCTCAAAGAACCTATAGAGAGCAAGAGAAAAACACACATCGGAAGGTTACTTTTTCTTTTTTATTTACTAGATTAATTGGCTTCAGGCAAAGAAGTACTATCTACCACCACTCAGTGATTCATGAACACTTTGGTTCATAATTCATATCCTTCTCAATATTTTTTATGTATGTGTATAAACACAATTATACTGTTTTAAAATTTTACTTAACACGAACATCTTTCAGTTATTAAATACTTAAGTCATCGTTTAAGATGGATGCATTGTATTTCAATGTATGCATAATAAATGCTTCTTAATTAAACCCTTTCTGGTAGATAATTAGGCCACTTCTACACTTCCTTTCAGAGACAGTGGTTAGAGGAACATCTCTACTGCTAAATATTTTTAATTATTTTCTTAGGTTAAATTCCTAAACACTGAATTTCTGGGTCAAAGCATTTTTAAAAAAGGTGGTATGAGTAATGGAAGAAAGGACTCTTAGCAACCTGGCCATCACTGATACCATAGATAAAAAATGTTCTTTCATAGTAGCTTTAAAGATAACTTATTTGAGTATTAGTGAGTATGAAAATTTCCTGTTTACTGAGTCAGCTTCACTCTTTAGCGAGATGCCTGCTGAAAGTCTCTTGCCTATTATTTTTAATGGTACATTTCACCTTTTCTCTGAAGAGTTGTTTAAAAGAGGGTGCCTGGGTGGCTCAGGTCATGATCTCAGGGTCCTAGGATTGAGCCCCACATCAGGCTCTCTGCTAGGCAGGGAGCCTGCTTCCCCCCCACCCCGTCTGCCTCTCTGCCTACTTGTGATCTGTCAAATAAATAAATAAAATCTTAAAAAAAAAAAAGTTTATTGAACCAATAAATTATGAGTTTAACATTTGAGTCAAAAAAAAAAAAAGTTGTTTAAAAGAGCAATCTATATAGTTAAACTATTACTATTAATACTATAAATATTTTCCCATTTGTCAACTGTCCTTTAATTGGTTTAAAAGGGTATTAGTGTTAAATAGCTAGTGCTACATTTGTTGTCAATCTCAGTTTGAATTTCATTACCTCTAAAAAATATATGAGAAAAATAATTTTACTGATGTAACTTGTTTTGGGTCTCCGTTCTTTATTTGCTCCTAGTGGCTTACAGCTAGATACAAGTTTTAAGATGTACAATCTTAAGTTATAAGCTGGTCTGAATCCCAAGTTTCTTCATCTATAAAATGGGTTTGAATACTTACTCCATTAAGATGCTGTAGGCTTCAACTAAGGTATGCCAAGTAGCTATCTGAGTATCTAGCACATGGTAAATACTCAATATAGTTTTCTAATTTCAAAATAACACATCGCTAAGTCACACTACCACAGAGTTGGCTGTGTTTGTAATAAATTCTGACCTTTTCTTCTAGGAATGGCGTATTAACAGGGAAGCAGGACCAGAAGTGCCTTAGAAGTTCCCCAACAGCCACATAAAGGTGTTTCAATTCAGACTGAATATCATTTGGCACCATCTCTGCAGAAAAAAGAATAGGTTGAAAGTTATTTCCACATATGGACAGTCTCTGAAAAAAGGACCACTCACAGAATAAATCTTAATATGTGCACTCAGCCAATGCCAAACAACGATATGCTAACCTGAGGTAAGGTAAATGATTTTGTTGCTAACAGATATTAGAATTTGAATTCCCTGAGATTTTGGAACAATTTTCAGGTTTCCCTTTATTCTAAGAGATTGGAAAGCAAAAAAGAAAGCTTTTAGTATGATATAAGGAGACTAACAATGTACCACTGTTTGTAATATTAAGATAATTATGAAACCTAAGCTCTTGTCTAAATAGACTCAGGATCTATATGCATAAAAACATAAGTTCCAGAAATACCCCCAAAATATCCAATCTAATTACTTTAGCATTCCTCCCAACTCACTCTTTAGAGCTTTTATCAGTGAGAAAGAAGCCCTGCACATACGGTTTATGGCTTGCTGGGTCCCTCCCTGCATAAGTGCTCCTCCAGGTGACAGTGTTGTGATCGTACTACTGGCAGCGCTACTTGAAAGAACCTGAAAGAAATGAAGACACACAAAGTGGTTTTCCTCTTCCTGCCATCTTTCTTACTTCATATTCCAGTTTTACAGCATACATCTTTATTCCTGTATCACAACATGTAGTTCATAGCAGCCAAGAGTGAAGGACTTCGCTTGAGGCCAGAAACACAGTGCGCACGGAAACACAATACCTACCAGTCTTCTGGTAATACTAGGCAAGTCTCTAGACCTCAAAACTCATGCTTTTGCCTTTTTTTTTTTTTTTAGTAAAGCCCTTACTTAAGCACCTGTCAATTTGTGAAGTAAAACAACACGTTAACATGTATACTTGCTGGCAGCTAAGGGGAAGAAAAAAAAAACTTCAACAGAGAAGAAACAGATCATTTGTCATTTTGCAAGGAAGTGAATATACAGAGCCAAAGGGGAAAAACATACTTACCACTGTATCAGTATCAACCGTTAGGGAAATAACTGACCTATCTACTCAGTGACTGCCTAACAAGTGTCAGGCACTGTGGTTGTAGAGGAACAAATCATTCGGTGAATAGCTCAAGTGCAGGGTTAGTATGTCTAAGGCTTTTCTTTCTTTCTTTCTTTTTTTTTTTTAAAGATTTTATTTATTTGACAGAGACAGACAGTGAGAGAGGGAACACAAGTAGGGGGAGTCGGAGAGGGAGAAGCAGGATCCTCGCTGAATAGGGAGCCTGATGTGGGGGCTCGATCCCAGGACCCTGGGATCACAGCCCGAGCCAAAGACAGACACTTAATGACCGAGCCACCCAGGCGCCCGTCTAAAGCTTTTCAATGATGTTTTTATAAGTAGAAATCCATGTGTATGTGGACTGGATGAAAACAAATTTTCATCTTGGAGTAGGCATACAGAACATGACAACCGTGAGTCAAGTGAACACGGGCATTCCTGCTCTTCCTATTTCCTTTTGTCAGAAGTGTTAGGTCAGAACCAGAAGCTTCAGTGACTGACGACTAGCCATGGGCTGCACTCAGGTATACACACCCAAGGACACATAACTTCTTGGGCCTTTCTGTCTCAATTCATGCATCTCAGATATGAAATCATTTTTGGGATGCAGAGTAGGTGTGGAGAAGTATTTAAATATCTACGACTCACCACAGCTTAAAAAAGTTAGGACAGTCTACTTGGGCCCAAGGGTCAGATGTTGGACAATTATATTCCAGAAAGCAAAAGTAGTCAAATAATGCCAAATTTATTATGTGCGCACATATATATATTTCTCAGCTCTGTCTGTGGAAGGGACAGTTAACACCAGCAGCAAATGATATCCCAACAGCAGTGAGTACACTGTACCCAAGTCTTCGTTTCTTTCTCTCTCTCTCTCTCTTTTTTTTAAGGATTTATTTATTTATTCTACAGAGAGACTATCTCAAGCAGACTCTGCTCAGTGACACAGGGCTCAATTTCATGACCCTGATACCATGACCCCAGCCTAAATCAAGAGTGGGATGCTTAACCAACTGAGCCACCCAGGCACCCTCAGATCTTGGTTACTAAATAAACCAGCACTAAAGAAGATTTTGTGGCTGGGGCAAGGAAAGCATAAGACAAATCTGGAACATCTCACTGTTCCATAAAGTAAGGTACTCAAAAGGGAGGTGCTCAAAAATTGATGAAGACATTGTTAGAAAGATACAGGAGCCAGTGTGAGGGGCCTGGAAAGGGTCTAATTGCAAAGGAACATGGGTACATTTCAGGGAGTGACAAAACTGCTTTTTTACTTGATTGTGTAAGTGGCTACACAACTATGTATGTTTATTAAAATAAACTAAAAATATTAATAAATAAATTAAAAATATTAATAAAATAAACAGGAGACTAAAAAAGGTACATTTTACTGTGTATGTAAATCATACCTTGGTTTAACCAAAACAAACAAACAAAAAAAACCAGCAACAGTTCATAACCCACAGAATAACCTAAGAAACCATTAATCCCCTGTGATATAAATAAATACGTAAAGAAAGGAAAGCTTTGTCTTAGCAAAGTGTCAACAAATGTAGAAGGGATGATGGAATTAGAAAGTCACAATTTGGGGCACCTGGGTAGCTCAGTCAGTTGGGCGTCCGACTCTTGACTTCAGCTCAGGTCATGCTTTCCAGGTCGTGAGACTGAGCCCTGTGTCGGACCCTGTGCTCAGTGTGGAGCCTGCTTAAGATGCTCTCCCTCTGCCCCTCCCACTGCTTGTGCACTTGCTCACTCTTAAAGAAAACAAATATATATCACCATTTAACCACCACTACAGTAGTAATTGTTTTTGGTAAGAATCACCAATGGATTCTAAAAAATGGGTAAAAGTCTGATAAGAAAATACAGTATTTACACAGTCTCAAAGTATCTCTCAAGATAACTCATTACAGGGGCACCTGGGTGGCTCAGTGAGTGAAGCCTCTGCCTTCAGCTCAGGTCATGATCTCAGGGTCCTGGGATCAATCCCCGCATTGGACTCTCTGCTCAGTGGGGAGCCTGCTTCCCCCTCCCTCTGCCTGCCTCTTTGCCTATTTGTGATCTCTTTCTCTCTGCCAAATAAATAAATAAAATCTTAAAAAATATATATATATATATATATATATAAATATATACATATATAAATAACTCACTACAAAGGGAAAAACAGTAACTTTTTGGTTGAGAAATCAGGCAGATACTACCTTACCCAACTGATCAGAAGTTAGGAAAAATAAATACATGCCTCCTGATATGATACACTAAGGATGACAACTCATCTCTGTGATAGTCCTGCCAAAACACTTGACATGAATCCAATCTTTTTTTTTTTTTTTTAAGATTTTATTTATTTGACAGAGAGAAACACAGCGAGAGAGGGAACACAAGCAGAGGGAATGGTAGCAGGAGAAGCAGGCTTCCCGCCGAGCAGGGAGCCCAATGCGGGGCTTGATCCCAGGACCCTGCGATCATGACCCGAGCTGAAGACAGACGCTTAACGACTGAGCCACCCAGGCGCCCCAACATGAATCCAATCTTGAAGAAACACTAGAGAAACTCAAATTGAGGGCATTTTACAAAAAACTGGATTTTACTAAAATATCAAGATCATGAAAAACAAAGAAAGATTGAAAAATGATTCCATCTGAAAGGAGACTAAAAGACATGAGAACTAAATGCAACCTGAACCTGACTGGGATGCTGGACCAAAAAGAGTTTTCTTTGCTGTAAGAGACACTGGTGGTACAACTGGTAAAATTTTTTTAAGACCTAAAAGGTTGGATAATGCTTCATCAATGTTAACTTATCATTTCTGTAATTGTATTATGTTATTTATGAGAGTATCTTGTTTTAGGAAATACAAACTGGAATATTTCAGTTTCTACTCTCACAATGGGCCAGAAAACTTTTTTTCTTATTTATTTATTTGACAGAGAGAGACACAACGAGAGAGGGAACACAAGCAGAAGTGGGAGAGGGAGAAGCAGGCTTCCTGCAGAGCGGGGAGCCCAATGTGTGACTCGATCCCAGGACCCTGCGATCATGACCTGAACTGAAGGCAGATGCTTAATGACTAAGCCACCCAGGCGTCCCAGAAAACCTTTTTTTCAGGGCAACTTTCTATAAATCTAAAAGCACTTCAAAATAAAAAGTAAAAAAATAAGTTCCTACATATGACAAGCACTACAAGACATGTATGAACTCTGCCTCAGGGTTTACGAAAACAGACACCTTCTCTGCCCCCGCCTCAAACTTGTTACTGGGCATGTTGAAGATTGCTTTACAGAGACAATGAAATCTGACCTGAATTTTGGGTAATTATTAGGTCCCACGGGCAGAAACAGACTAAGGGCATTCTAAGAAGAGAGAAAGCATGAGCTTTCTCTGTTTTTTAGGTGGTTTAGTGTATTAGGCTGGAGAGAAGACTCTTGGTTGTGTGTGGAAGGGAATGGTGGAGATCCAGCTGAAATTGAAACTGGAGATGTGCATTAGAACCAGACTGTACAGGATCTGTGCACTAGACAAAGGCATTCAGACAATTACTATGCCAATGAAAGGGGGCAGTAAAAGTTTTAAGCTGCAGGGTGATAAGATTAAATTTATGTTTTTAGAAAGATCACTTGTAGTGGCACTGTGGAAAACTGGTCAGGGTTGCCTAAATCAAGGAGTCAAGAAATACTGAGGAATGGACAGGACTTCCTGATCAATTTAAGTACGAATAAGAGGGATGCCTGCGTGACTCAGTCAGTTAAGCATCTGCCCTTGGCTCAGGTCATAATCCCAGGGTCCTGGGATTGAGTGCCACATCAGGCTCCCTGCTCAGGAGAAGTCTGCTTCTCTCTTTGCCTGCTACTCCCCCTGCTTGTGCGTGCTCTCTCTCTCAGACAAATAAATAAAATCTTAAAAAAAAAAATGTATGAGTAAGAACAACAGATAATAGGCTCCATTTTATATATTCTAGTTTGAGGTCTTGTAGATTATCCAGACAGTGATGTCCAGAAGTTTTTTGGAAATCTGGGATATTTCCCCAATAACAGTGTGTATATGGAAGGAAAAAAATTAGCAATCACAAAACTCACCTATTTTTCATTATCATCTTAAGTATCTACCATCTTTAGATACTTCTGGATTATGCCAAATCTTTTTTTCCCTACCTCTTGATTTTTTTCTTCAATTCATTTGCAGAAATACGTCTTTAAACCAAATTAAAACAGCTTATATAGTTCAATTTGGCTGTGCTCAAAAACTGAGGAAAGAACTATGGGCATTCTGGTTTTCAAACAGTACCAGTCACCTACCTGAGTTAATTTGGGTGTATAAGCTTCCATTTCTTGCCTAATACTTTGAAAAGAATTAATAATGTCCTGACTTGTTGCATACTGTAGTGACTGGATTGGAGTTGGACCGTGATAATACCTGAAGATTAGCAAAGAAGAAAGAAATTACTAATCACACAGAATAAACATTTGTCCTTCATATATTTTAGCAGTCTCCATGTCCCCAATGCAAAAAATACTATATTTAAACAGATTTGAGTAAAATAACTTAATTCCCGTAAGGGCAATAAGAAAATAGTACAGAGAACCACATTTTTATCTTGGGTTTTGATCATTTAAGCATACTTTTCTGAAATGCACAAATTAAGTTTTCAAGGAAAAAAATACTGTGTTCTTATGGTAACGAATGGACTTAAAATTTGCATGCCATACTTGTAGAATATACTCTGCAGTGATTTGTGTTATGTAACTGTTGTGCCTCAAGTTAATATTGACCAAACTTACCTATCTGACTTCTTGAGGTTTAGTGCAATCGTTTTTATGGAATTATTTTTCCCCAAGTCTTCATATTCAATGGACTCTTGTAACTTTGCCTGTAATCATCAACACAGCACTTTTTATGGTAACTTTTCCTTATAAAAGTAATGAACATGACTGAAAAGTACAACTATACACAGGGTAAAATATGAAGTCTTCCCACCATGAACTTCCAATTCCTACAGATGACTACTCTCCAACTAGCTGAACTCATTTTCCCACCAATCACTTAACAGAGTATTTGTTTTCTTATACTCTGATGATCTTAAGTATTACTGAACTAGTTTTTAACAATCTGGAGGGTCAAAGTGGTGTAGAATTTTAAATTCTACAAAGAATTTTACAGTTCTTCCACCAAATAAGTAGGACTAATTTATTATATGTGTTGTAAATACTTTTTCTTCCCATTTGTTGTTGTTTGATATTCCCTTACTGCTTATTCTTCTGTGGAGTAATTTTTTGCTTAAATCTTTGATCCACTTAGTATTTATTTTGGAATAAGGAATCTGAGATTCTTTTTACTTATCAGTCTTCCCAACACCATTTGTAAAATAATCTGTTGTTTCCCACAGACTCTGAAATATCATGTTTATCATGTTTATTTAATTCCTCCAGGTATTTGCATTTACTTCGGTGCTCTTTATATTGGTTTTACTAATCTGTTTTCTCCTGTGCTAGTAAAAGACTGCTAAATTTCTACAGCCTATGTTAATTATAAAAGATACAGAAAGCAATCTGCGTGGCCATTTGTGAAAATAATTCTACAATATTTCATCCCTTATGTGGCTACGAAATTCACCTGATAAACCCTCATCTGTAGCTACCAAGAGTAGAATCAAAACATTTTGATTATTAAATAGCTCTCAAAAAAGACCAACCTGAAAACTTATTACCGAAATTGCCCCTATTTGGAGTTTACATAGTCCCCTCGTAGTACAGAACAGATCTGACCACAGCACAATATTCAGAGTAACACATTCATCAGTCTCCCACTTAGATTCAGACAAATTTTTTTTTACTCTTTCTCAACTCTCCACCTTTCTACCAACTTCAAGGCATACCAAATATAATCTTCATTACTTTTCACATAACATCAAGCTCATTTGTATCCCTGATGTTCCCTACCTAAGTCATGTCTCTAACCTAACCTCCCATGATAAACCAAATCCTGTACTTTAGCTAAGGTCTCATTCGGTGACCTGACTCTCATTCCAAACTGGAAACTCCATAAAAGGACTCTATTATTACTTCTGAATCTCTCATTCTATAAAACCCTTCTGTAGAACATACATCGACTATTTCAAACTATTGATTTGAAAGAACATCTAGAATCAGCGTTTATTATTGAACATAGTGAAAATTCACACAAACCACGATTTTTGACAACTCTTAATTACCAAAAGTCAAATGTACTTAGTGCCACAGTATTCCAACAAAAAGCACCATTTCCTAGATTTCATCTTAAACTCCTTTCATTTTAGTTTTATTTTTCTCAGTCAGAAAAAAAATATTTATTCAACTCATAAATATTAAAAAAAAAAAAAAAAGATTTTATTTATTTATTTATTTGACACAGAGAAAGAGATCACAAGTAGGCAGAGAGGCAGGCAGAGAGAGAGGGGGAAGCAGGCTCCCCGCAGAGCAGAGAGTACAATGCGGGGATTGATCCCAGGACCCTGAGATCATGACTTGAGCCGAAGGCAGAAGCTTTAACCCACTGAGCCACCCAGGTGCCCTTCATAAATATTTTTTAAAGGCGTACTCTTGTGATGATCACCGGGTAATGTAGTAAGTACTGAATCATTAGGTTGTAGGGGCACCCAGGTGGCTCAATTAAGTGGCGGCCTCTGGCTCAGGTCATAATCTCAGGGTCCTGGGATTGAGCCCCATGTTGGGCTCCCTGCTCAGCAAGGAGTCTGCTTCGCCCTCTCTTCCTCCGACCTCCTGTTCATGCGCTCTCTCTCAAATACATAAAATCTTTTAAAAGAATAAACTGTACACCTTAAAACTAATATTGTACCATATGCTAACTAACCAGAATTTAAATAAAAACTTAAAAAGAAAAAAATCTTACTGGCTTTGTTAAAGGTTTTTTATTCATTCATTTGAGAAAGAGAGAGAGAGAGCGAAAAAGAAAAGCGAGAGCATGAGAAAAGGGGAAAGTTCAGAGAGACAGAGAGAAGCAGACACCCCGATGAGTGGGGAGTCCAACATGGGGCTCAATCCCAAGACCTCAGGATCACAACCTGAGCTGAAGGAAGACAGTTAACTGACTGGGCCACCCAGACCCCCATGGCTTTGTTAATTTTAAGTGTAAGACTCAACTATAATTCCTTTACAGAAAGATAACCATTTAGCATATTCTTTTGAAGGTGTTTTTAAAAAGTTCATAAACTTTTTTTTACATGTGAAATTGTATCATATAGTCTGTTCTGCGAATTTTTCATTTACTTCATGAGTTTTTATTTTCTTTGATT
Organism: Procyon lotor; assembly: GCA_028646535.1. Classification (NCBI taxonomy): domain Eukaryota; kingdom Metazoa; phylum Chordata; class Mammalia; order Carnivora; family Procyonidae; genus Procyon; species Procyon lotor. Next base: position 32,041,550 of record CM053613.1, read on the forward strand.
CCTACTATAAATAACACAATAACTATATTTCAAGTTTTATTTTGAAAAGCTTTTTGATTTTGTCTTCCCTACAGACACTAAACTCTCTGAGGATAAGAACTCTTACTCATTTTTGTTTCCCACCCCTTAATACTTTTAGCAATTAAAAAATGGTTTCTTGAATTTATTTTTTCTTAGATTTTTATTTATTTGACAGAGAGAGAGCACAAGTAGGCAGAGAAGCAGGCTCTCTGCTGAGAGGAGAGCCCGACATGGGGCTCGATCCCAGGACCTGGGGAGATCATGACCAGAGCCTCAGGCAGATGTGCGACCAACTAAGCCACCCAGGTGCCCCTAATTTCTTGAGTCTAATTTTTTATGAACTAAACTATTATTATGGTATATGTGAACTTTTTTTTTTAAAGATTTTATTTATTTATTTGGCACAGAGAGAGATCACAAGTAGGCAGAGAGAGAGGAGGAAACAGGCTCTCCGCTGAGCAGAGAGCCCGATGTGGAGCTTGATCCCAGGAACCTGAGACCATGACCTGAGCCAAAGGCAGAGGCTTTAACCCACTGAGCCACCCAGGCGCCCCTATGTGAACTCTTTAATTCAGAATACTATTAATCCTTTTCAAGTTATTCACAGCTGCATCAATCTCCACTATATGTACATACCACAGATACTATTATTAGAATGTTTGCTATTATAATATTGCAATGGGTATTTGTATCTAAGTATCTGCACATCTTTTCCTCTTTAAATAACTGTCCATAATAAAATTCTGTCCCCAAAATGGAATAAGGGCACAGACCTTTAAAATTTTAATACATATTGCCTGACTGCCCTCTAAGAAAACTTTATCGTATTTATTTTTATAATTGGGGAGGAACCTGAAAAAACAGAGAGGTAGAGTAGATTGGCAAAGTTGCAAGGAAAGAAATATGGAAGTAGATATTCTGTTCACATTCCCCCACAGCCCCAAATGATTTCTTCAATATTTAGTAAGAACATATTTCTAACTCTGAAATGCTAGGTTTAGTATGAGGCCCCAATCCTATCTTTTAAAATCATATACACAAACCTTTAGGTTTTCTTCCTGTCATATTGCCTTTGTTGAATACTCTTGCCCAGAACACAAACTGTATGTCAATATGTGTGTATGTGTACATGTGAAGGAAAAAAAGAGAACAAAACCAATAAGAACAGTTAATAGTGCATGGAAAGCTGACTGGCAAGTTAAAACCGAGAAAGTACTCTTTAAAATGTTCTACAATTTATGTCAAATGCATAAATCGATGTCTCGATCAGAAGAACGGAGTCGTTTGAGATAATTAAGGATTAACATAAAATTCTAGCAGTTATACAAGGTATCAGGAGAAACCTGAGCTCTAAACCTTCTGAACTTTTTACCCATACCCTTTTGACTGCTGGCTGGAAGCAATCTGCATCTCCAGAATTTCCATCGATGCTGCTGGGCTCACCGTTTGGTTCATTTTGTGCTTCTCTTAAAACAAAGGGGGAAATGTTAAAAATCACAAGCAGAACAAGGACACAATTCTATCTGGCTACCTTGAAAAGCCCAGTTATTGCACCTTTTCATGTATACTTAACTGTTTCCTGAGACCCGCTGCCAGGACCATGGCACTGTGATGGTTAAACCTCTTGATGATGGCAGCATTACTATTCTCCTTTATGGATTTAGAATTAGAAGTAGATGGGATGGAAGAAATGCCATAGCCCTACGAGAAACAATTTGGAAGATTAAAAATCAAAATAAAGTTCTGGTTTTCTTCTCCATTATGAGAGACATGCTTAGTTGAAAAAATTTTCTGGATGATGAGACTATATTAATTCTGAACATTAACCAATTTTTAACGATAAATATTTAAAAAGTTACATACACAAAAAATATGATATTCTCCCTCTGTCATCACAAAAATAATCTTAATCTTAAACCATGCATTGGGGCACCTGGGAGGCTCAAGTCATGATCTCAGGGTCCTGTAGCTGAGCCCCACACAGGCTCCCTGCTCTGCAAGGAATCTCCTTCTGAACCCTCTGCCTCTGCCCCCGCCCCCCAGTTTGTGCTTTCTTCCTCTCTCAAATACAAAACAACAACAACAACAACAAAAAAAACCTTAAACTGTGCATTTTTTAAAAGAAAGATTTAAGTCATCTCTACACCCAATGTAGGGTTCAAACTTAACAACCCTGAGATTAAGAGTTGCATGCTCTGGGGCACCTGGGTGGCTCAGTGGGTTAAGCCTCTGCCTTCGGCTCAGGTCATGATCTCAGGTTCCTGGGATCGAGCCCCGCATCGGGCTCTCTGCTCAGAAGGGAGCCTGCTTCCCCCTCTCTCTCTGCCTGCCTCTCTGCATACTTGTGATCTCTCTCTCCCTCTGTCAAAGAAATAAATAAAATCTTAAAAAAAAAAAAAAAAAAAAAAAAGAGTTGCATGCTCTACCGACTGCCCTGAACCATGAATTTTTTTAAAGAGCAGTTTTGGATATAGTTAGCAAAATATTAAGTGAAATAAAATATAGTGAAAAAAGCATGGACTTTGGAGTCATATATAGTAAGTATTAGTCTAAGCAAGGGTAGTCAACTTTTCCAAGCTCTGTAAAATAACTCAAATATATTTTCAAACATGTACTGAGTTTGTACTAGGCCTTATGGACAGAAACTTGTTAAGACTTTGTGCCAAAGGAGCCAGAATACTAGTTAGTAGGGTGCTGGGCTATAAGCCAGTACACAGAGTTAAGGTTTCTATGTGCTAAAAGAGAGGAAGTAGCTAATCCCACTGGAGGAGAGCAGAGGTAAGTTCAAAAAAGCTTTATGGAGCACTATAAATTGATCAAGTGCTTACAAGCCAGGCATGAAAACAATAACATTTCAGGGAGAGGAAACTGCTTAAATATAGATGTAAAAACAACATAATATATATTGGGTCATGGGTTTTTCTGTACTGCAGTTACACCTGGAATGAAGGGTGGGTCAGGGATTGATGAGACATAAGGCTACAAAGGTTAAATGAAAGATTACAAAAAGACTCACACCATCCATTTATCCAATAATTACTGATGTCTTTTATATGCCACGTGCAGGGGACATGCCAGGAAATAAGAGGCACCCTCACAAAATTTATACTCTAATGACAGAAGAGCACTTTTGAAAATGATAAATGGTATCAAGAAAATAAAGAGGGTGGCATGATACAGTGACTGGATGGAGAGGAGGAGCTATTTCAAATAGAGTGGTCAGGGAATGTCTCCCTTGAAGAAGTCTATGAACCGATGTCTAAAGGATGGGTAGAAGCTAGTTAGGTAGAAGAGCAGGAAAGGAGGAACAGCAAGTGCCAAGACCATGAGGTAGAGAAAGCTTGGAACGGACCTGAAAGAAGGTATCTAGAGCATAAATGAGTGTAAGTGGCCCAAACTGAGGCAGAAGCAGGTAGAGGCCAAATCAAGAAGAGCATTGTAAAGGTTTTGATTTTAAGTTCAATGAGAATCCTGCAAAGAATTTTACACAGAAAACTATTATGGGGGTGCCTGGGTGGCTCAGTTGCTTAAGCATATGCCTTTGGCTTGGGTCGTGATCCCGGGGTCCTCAGATCAAGCCCCACATCGGGCTCTCTGCTCAGTGGGGAGCCTGCTTCTCCCTCTCCCTCTGCCTGCTGCTCTGCCCACTCATGTTCACTTGTTCTCTGTCAAATAATAAACAAAAAAATCTTAAAAAAAAAAAAAAGAAAAAAGAAAAAAAGAAAACTATCATGATCTGATTTATAACTCTTACTGTTACGGGAAAGTAACTATAGGGAACCAAAGTGGAAATAGGAGTATCAGTTAGGAAGCTAATGAAAGCAAGTAAGACAAAAATGGTGGTAGCCTAATAATAGTGAGAGGGTGTGAGTGTGGAGATGGACAGATGTTGACAAATTGGAGATGTATTATATAGGACTTGCTGATGTATTCAATGTTGGAGGTGAAGGAAGGGGAGGAATCAAGGAGACTCCCAGGTTTCTACTTGAGCAACTCAGTCTATGGTAATTTTTTTTAAAAAGGATTTTATTTATTTATTTGAGAGAGAGAGAATGTGAGCATGGGCGCATGTGCATTAAGTGGCAGGGGCAGGGGTCAGGCAGAGGGAGGAGAAGCAGAGTCCCCATGGAACAGGGAGCCCAATGTGGGGCTCTATTCCAGGACCCCAAGATTATGACCTGAGCTGGAGGCAGACGCTTAAATGACTGAACCACTAAGGCGTTCCGATGGTAATGTATTTTTTTTTTTAATTGAGACAGAGAAGACCCAGGAAGAAATAGGTTTAAGAGGGGAATAAAAGGCTCTATTTTGGGTGCCTGGGTGGCTCAGTGGGTTAAAGCCTCTGCCTTCGGGTCAGGTCATGATCTCAGGGTCCTGGGATCGAGCCCCACATCGGGCTCTCTGATCAGCAGGGAGCCTGCTTCCCCCCCTCTCTCTGTCTGCCTCTCTACCTACTTGTGATCTCTCTCCTGTCAAATAAATGAATAAAATCTTAAAAAAAAAAAGGCTCTATTTTACATCTATGCTGAGGTATCTGTGAAGTATCTAAGTGAAGACGGCAAGTAAGCAGGTGGATGTATAATTTTGGAATTCTGGGGCCAGAGAGACCAGGGTTACCTGGGATTCATCATTACATAGTAGTATTTACAGCAATGGAATGAAGACAATGTATTCAGAAGGTGGCCCAAGGCCATATCATGGGAGAATTACAACTAGAGGATGATGGAGGAAAAACAGGTACCAAAGGAAAGACCAAATCACCCAAGATTTCTGTTATAGAGAATGGTTATATAAATGTTTACATTTCCATACAACAGAATACTGGGCAGGCACTAAAAAACATAAATAACAATAACACCTATTATTTGTTGAGCACTCACTGTGTACCACACTCTTCCATTCCTGTAGCAATCCTATAAAGTCAACGCCTTTTTTGTACTGCATTTTTTCAATTGAGATATAACTAATGTATTAACATTTTATAAGTTAAAGGTGTTAACTTGATATTTATATATTGCAATATGACTGCCCTAAAGCTGACATCTTTGTCATGTCGTGTAATTATCATTTGCTGTTCTGTGGTAAAGACGACTAAGATACAGCAACCCTGAAGTTTATAACACAGCACTGTTGACTACATGCTGTGCATTAGCTCTCTAGAACTTATTTACCGGCTAGTGGCAAGTTGGTACCCATAACGAACATCCCAATTTTCCTACCCCCTGCTAAGGTCAGTACCATCAACCTCATTTTATAAGAAAACTGGGCTTAGAAATGTAAAAAAAAAAAAAAAAAAAAAAAAAAAAAGACAGCATCTAAGCCAGGTAGTTTGGTTTTATAGTCTATCTACTTGACAACTATGGTTTAGTTTGAACTGATAGTGATAATAGGCTAAGTGAAGAACAAAGTCACACATGAATACGTGTAATATGCCATCATTTTTTTAAAGTTAAAAAATTTATGGGGCGCCTGGGTGACTCAGTGGGTTAAAGCCTCTGCCTTCAGCTCGGGTCATGATCTTGGGATCCTGGGATCGAGCCCCACATCGGGCTCTCTGCTCAGCAGGGAGCCTGCTTCCCCCCCCCATTCTCTGCCTACTTGTGATCTCTCTCTCTCACTCTTTCTGTCAGATAAATAATAAATAAAATCTTTAAAAATAAACAAATAAAGTTAAAAAATTTATTTGAGTAATCTATACCCAAAGTGGGGCTTGAACTCAAAAATCCCGAGATCAAGAGTTACATGCTCTTCCAACTGAGCCAGCCAGGCACCCCAATATACCATCATTTTTATTTTTATTTTTAAAAAGTACTAATGGGGCGCCTGGCTGCCTTAGTCAGTCAAGCATCTGTCTTCGGCTCAGGTCATGATCCCAGTGTCCTGGGATCAAGTCCTGCATCAGGTTCTCTGCTCAGCAGGCAATCTGCTTCTCCTTCTTCCTCTGCCTGCTTATAATCTCTGCTCTCTTTCAAATAAACAAGTAAAATCTTAAAAAAAAAAAAAAAAAAAAAAGGCACTAAAATATTTCCCCCATATTAAGCTATACCTATAAGCTTCATAAAGCTTCATTTTTTTCAGGATGATTAAGGAGGGCCATGTTTTAATATGTTGAAATTCACATTCAGAAAGTGCCTGAATGCTCAGAATTATCAAGAAAACTCAATTTCATTAAGGAAATGATTAATTTCAGCACCAAGAAATATTTCTGCTAAAGACTGTAGGTCAAAAGTTTAACATTGGTTTCCTCACCTTCTGAGTATCATACACTAAAATAAGGAAAGTTTAAAATAAAGAAGACAGGAAGGTTTAAGCATGTGTGCATGGCCAGCAGAAGAGTGCCAAAAGAAAGGTAAGAAAATGAAAATCTGACTGTGAAGAGTAACCGAGGAAGGCAGGCTCCTAGCTTTCAAGTAGGGGCAGGGATGGAATTTGCCTCAATCAAAAGGGATTCACCATGACTGGTACACCTGTAAGTCTACCAACACGACGCAGAGGTAGGTGGCACATACCTAGTGGTCTAGCTGTTGAAAGTTATTGGAACTAGTGTGCGGCAAGGGTCACAGGTGTGCTCAAGGGTCAAGGGTCACGGTTGTCCTCAAGGTCTGACAAACAGTGGGCTACGGAAAAATGTTTTATCTTTTCTGGGCGTACTGATATTTATCCACATTTTTTTAGTTAACATCAGAGAATAAAGCTGGACTCACAAATATGTTAAGCCTTCACATTACCTAGAGAAGTACCAATGGAGGAAGAACTCTTTTAAAAAAGTTTTAGCAATTCATATAGAAATTTCAATTTTTCAAGGCAATTTTAATAGCAAACAGTGCTACTGACAAGCACTTCTGATAAAGACTGTTTTCTCTCATAAATTCTTTTTAATTAAAATTTGTTTTTTTGTGGGATGCCTGGGTGGCTTAGCTGGTTAAGCATCAGATTTTGGTTTGGGTCGTGATCTCAGGGTCCTCAGACTGAGCACTGCATCAGGCTCTGTGCTCAACAGGGAGTGTGCCTGTCTGTCCTTCTCCCTCTTCTTCTGCCTCTCCCCCCACTTGTGCTCCATCTGTTGCTCAAATAAATAAACAAAACCTTAAAAAATATGTATGTTTTTTGTTTTTAATAGGCTCTATGCCCAGCATGGGGCTCGAACTCACAACCCCTACCTAGATTAACAGTCGCGTGCTCTACCATCTGAGCCAGCCAGGCACCACCCTCAGAAATTCTTTTTTTTTTAAGATTTTATTTATTTATTTGACAGAGAGAGAGAGATCACAAGCAGGCAGAAAGAGAGGGAAGACAGGCTCCCCGATGAGCAGAGAGCCCGACACGGGGCTCGATCCCAGGACCCTGAGATCATGACCTGAGCCGAAGGCAGAGGCTTCAACCCATTGAGCCACCTAGGTGCCCCCAGAAATTCTTTTAATACCACCTACCTCATCTAATGGTTTATCTTCCAAAGCTGTCAAATCAAGTAGTGGGTTTTTCACTCCTAATGAAACCATTGTTTTTAACCCTAGAAAATGAATGAAATAAAAAGTTGGTCAAGTCTGACCTTTTCACTAACAGCATTATGACTAGAGAGCAGCAAATTAAATTTAATGTGTGTCAGGGATGGTTACCTTTTTCATCTATTTTGGCACATTCTGCAAAGAGGTCCTTTGACCCTGTATTGAGCCGGTCCCTGTGAAAATAATGGGACTGAAAGAAACGTGTCCAAAATTCCTTTTCTGTCATGTTGTGAGGAACATTTTCTGCATATTTCATTTTTACTGTAAAAAAAACCCATAATAGTTACATACAGAATTTTCATTTCTTAAAATCTCTCAAATTAATTGAAATATAGACTAACAGCAAAAACTAGATTGAACTGCTCAACTTCATGTACTGTATATAATAATCTAATTGTAAATAAAAAATGTAACTCGAGCGATTAAGTGATACACTACCATTATAAATCTTGAATTACAAACAAAAACTTATCTTGCTCCAAGAGAATTAAAAGTTTCAAAGTTTTAGTAGAAATACCAAGAATCAATACCCAACAGACTATCAGTTTAGCACATTCCAGAAGCTCATAGTCCAATCAGCAAAGAGGTTAAGAGCATGGTCTCTTGAGCCAGAGAGCTTGAGTTTAAAATTCTAGGCCTGCCAGTCATAATCTATATGATCTTATGCAAATTACGTAATCTCTCTGCATTTTGATTTCCTCATCTGTCATATGAAGGTAATAAGAGTGCCCACTTCATAGGGTTATTTGTAATGACTAAATTAGTTAATATACATAAAGACCTTAGAATGGTATCTGAAATATAATAAACACTATATAATTATTACTATCAGAAAAAAAAAGGAAAATGATTACATTACAACTTGATAACTCTTTGAGGCAGACACAAGTTCCTACAGAAGCAAAGGGGAGCTTGTACCTACCCAAAGAAGTTAAGAATTTTATAGAGGTGGCAGTGGCAATACTTGAGTCCTATGGGTTCTTGATATATATTTCCAAAAGACTAATGGAGTGAGAAAGCATGGAGAGAGAACTGTTTAGTTGGTAGAATAACTGAAGTGGTGGCTCTCAACCCTGGCTGCACATCATAAATTACTAAGGCTGGGGTCAAGTCATTTAGACTTTTAGGATGGTTTCTGCAAGGGTTAGGATTGTGGGTTAGGAAGGTCACTCTGGAGGCAGCCTGAAGGATGATCTGAATTACAGCTGTAGAGACTAATTTATTGATGCCTCTGGAGCCGGTCATTTTGTGCAGGTATGCTAAAGGGTAAATAAAGTTTAGAACCACTGATGGAAGAATGGGAAAGTCATCATACCAATGAACTGATGACAGGAATTATATACGGCCCATTAATAACTACCATATGTCTTCACATATCTTACTGTACTTCGTCAGGAATAAAAGGTAAAGCTTTTTGTTTTTCACTGATGTATTACTGAATTCATCCAAAGAAAGATTTCAACTATACGAAAAATGGATTCTTCCTACCTGCTGGATAGGTCCTAAATATGGACTCAATGATATCAGAGGTTAAATTGTATCGCAGACCATTACATCCATCTGTTTGGGGGCGGACATCAGCCTAAAATAAAGACCACACATATATATTCATTAGAATATTGAGGGAAGATGTGTAAGCTTATAACAGACACTGGACAAAGGTGGCAAAAATGCTTTCTGAATAAACTAGAGACAAAAATTAAGTTCCTCATCCTTAACTTTTGGCATTGGGAGAGGGTTCAAAGAAGCCTGGTTTGGTTTCATGTGTAAAATCTGCTTCCTTAAAAATTCAACATGGTCAAATAGGTATGTTCAAGTGTGGCCAAAGGCAGATAGCTAGTGGAGCTTTACCATAATACTTGTAGAGTTACCAAAACAACTATAAACCGTGGTTACTAAATCAATACTATCAGACTGGTTTCTTTAGCAAAGGCCTTATTAATTCAATTCACTCCTAAGCACCCAGGAAGATACTAAATATATAATTGGTACTCAAATTTTTGTTAAATGCATAAATACTGCTTTGGTTCCACCAGAGTATATAAACTAAATGAATGCCACTTTCAAATTCTACAGGTAAGGTATTCCCAATTTTTCACTAAAATACATTTTATAAATCTTACTTTTTCTATAACACCATGGTCATTACACATTTAACTGTATTATAAACACAGCAATTGTAAAGACACGCATCAGAAAGTTCTAAATTTAAAATTAAGGGAAACAAGTATTAGTCCAATTGTGATTCTCTTTAAAGTCCATTTAATTTCCAGCATGTTAGGGTCAAGTCCCCAAACCAAAAAAGTGTAGCTAGCAAAAAATATCTATTTAAAAAATACTACATATATATATTTTTTAAAATTTTATTTATTTATTTGAAAGAATGAGAGAGCACCAGCAAGGGAACAGCAGAGGGGGAGAGAGAGCACAAGCAGGGGAACAGCAGAGGGAGAGAGAGAAGCAGACTCCCTGCTGAGCAGCGAGCCCAAGGTCAGATTTGATCCCAGGATCCTGAGATTATGACCTGAGCTGAAGGTAGCCACTTAACTGACTGAGACACCCAGGCTCTGCAATATTGCATATATTTTTAAAATACTTTAGAAGAATACCATAGATACCAAAGTAGCCACTGATTTACTTTAAGGAAATGCTAAGTTTTACAAAAGAAATGACACTTTTAACACATATACCAGGGTTTTCATTTCTTTTCCCTTCAGAAATCTAGAAGGGTCACATACCAGAAATGCTGCAGAAATGCCAACATCTTGCTTATGATTGGATGTAGAACTCTCTGTTGCATTCACATTTAAACGATTGGCCCAAAATTCCTCAGCACTGATCACTTGACTCACGACAAGGTCTTTATAAAGCTGAAATAAAACAGGATCTTCTTGCAGCATTCTGGTGATAGAATATATTGAATATATTAAACTTCTTGAATAAAACACTATTTATGTAACACTTTAAAAAGACCTTAACAACATGAAACCCTGAGACACTTGACCTTCATTTTATGATGCTACAGTTGCAGAGGTCATTTAGTTCAATTGTTAGTAATTAAAACAAACAAAAAACATTTTTGGAGGAACAAATGAAGATAAATGGGAGTCTGAAGAAGCAAAGACTAAACTCTTTGAGGGTACAGATTTGGTGTTATTCGTCTATCTAGTGATAGCAAGATCACCGTATCTGTATTTGTAATATACTGTATTCGCTTTCACAAATGAAGGTGAAAGGGGAGAGAGGTGGTATGATTGAGACTTTCTGGCCACCAATTTCTCACTGATAAGCACTTGGAGACTTAAGCATGGATGGCCTGGAAGATATTGGTGATGGAATCATTTTCTCTTATCAGAAACTCATTATTTTATATGCTTTTTCAACTTTTTTACAATGTGATTTCTTTCAGGTTTCTCATTCACAAACACACTTCTAATGCTTTCATGTCATTATTATTTTATACGCTTTTTCAACTTTTTTACAATGTGATTTCTTTCAGATTTCTCATTCACAAACACACTTCTAATGCTTTCATGTCATCTTTGTGACAGAGAACTGGGAGAAGGAAATGAAAGGACCTTATCACCTTTGAGTCTCAGTTGTGTTCCTCATCAGATGTTAGGCTTGAGGTAGTTAAATTATTTAATGCAGCACAAGGGATAAGAAACAATAAGCTGTTACATCTCTTTATTCTTTTCCCCCTTCACCTGTTTTTCTCTTCCAGCTCTTTATTCGCTTTCCTCTTGAATTTGGGCAGCAGCTGCTGAAGGAGGTCTTTCACCGCATCTCGCTCTTTCACGGCTGTGCTTTCATTGGAAAAATGGAAGTTAGTTGTGTCCCCTGCATGCAACACCAGCTGAAGCTGAATTTTAGCTTTTCCTTCTGGACTGATTTTCTGGCCTAAAAAGAAGCATGAGACAAATCAGATGAGGACACCCACACTGGAAACTGCCCTACAATAGGCCACTTCTCCTCCCAAGAACACTCAGAATTCCTTTGGGCGTTAGCAGCCCTGCTCCAATCTTAATGCTTTTGCAGAAATGCCCTCTTCTCAAATAATCCCATATAATCAGAGCACAATTTAACAAATTCACCGCTAACACTCTGCTTCCTTCTTCAGTATCCTCTTTGTGTGGCACTTCTCACCCACTGCCTCCACCTCAAGATACTAAAGGGCTTTTGTTTCCATTCAACTGGGGCAGATCTCTAAATAGCCAACTAGGAGTCCTGAACCCACCCTGAACATCTGACTCCAAAAAACATCATTAATAAAATTGATATGTCATAATTCAAAAAACTCCAAAACACAGCCCATGTCTTACTAATTGCAAAGAAGAATACGTAATTTTACATTTGAAAGATCTGAAGTCACCACTTGAACCAAGTGATGAAACTTAGTCTCATCCAAAGTGGGTGGCACAACCTCACACTATGGGCTTTCTGAGGGGATAGAATAATAAGTAAATACTACCACCTATGTGTTGTTCTTGCTGTGAGGGTTTAATCTGAGTATAATCAAGCCTGTAGACCTGATTTTCAGTTTTTGAGAAAAACAAGTCTACACAAATAAAGAAAACCTTGAGGAGACAAGCAAACATAATCAGAACGTGATATATGACAAGCCTATGAAGACAGAAGAGACTACAACTTCATCTGTGAAGCTAGACTAGATACAGTGTAAAAAATAATAACTGCTACAGAAAACATTATTGGGACAACTAAGGAAATGTAACAATGTTGTGGATATTTCATTACTAAAAATTTCTTGGTGTGAAAATATTACAGAGCCGTCAAAGTGTACTCACACATAATCATAAGTGGGACATATCACATAGGTATGCATTGTACCATTCTTAAAATTTTTCTTTAACTTCGAAACTTTTCATAATAACTTGAGGCTGGGAATGTCAAAATACACCAACATAATGGAGAAATTGTACTCTTAAAGTAGTGGGCCTCATGGCAATAGTAGCGCTTGTCTTTGTCAGGAAAGAGAGATGGAGGGGCTTTGTCCCATGCAATGGGAGACTCTTGTTAGTGTGAAAACAGTTGCCTAGAGCTCACAACCCAAACCACCTAGCTCCTAAACAAACTTTTCCAATAAAGATGCAGCTTCTAGACCAATAGTGTAGATAAAATATCTTAAAATCAAAACCAGCAATATAGAGCAATTTACACTGTCAGCAGCCTACTCTGGTTTCTATTCTATTTCTCCAAAACTATCATCCCTTTCTAGGCATCTTTTCTCAGTCATTGCTTTATCCTTGCTCCACCTTAGACTTTGCCTCTGAGAGGCCGAGGAAGAGAGAGAAGCAGACTCCCTGCCAAGCACGGAGCCCAATGTGGGGCTTGATCCCAGGACCCAGGACCACAATCTGAGCTGAAGGAAGCTTAATTGACTGAGCCAACCGGGTGCCCCCTGAAGTTTTTTAATTAGTTTACTTAACTGCTGATTTTCACCTTACTAATTTACTACTGATAATTTTCAGTGGCTTCTTTCAGAAATGGGTATTCTTTCAAATATTCAACTTAAAATGAAAACTGATCTGGTGCAGATGTAGATTTGGGTATGTGTTCTCATTCTCAATAACAGAAAAATTGTCAAGAAATAGGAGAAGGGTATATCCTTTACCGTATGTTGTGGGTATCACAATGAGTGTATGTTTTACAGAGCTACGGGATCAGCTTCCTGTTTAAGAGAAATGCTAACAGAGGCAGTTCCTGATTTATGAGTTTCTTCTCGTACAAATGTTAGTTTTGTAAGAATACTAGGAGAGGAACTTGGTGAGGCACTTTTCCACAGAATTTTGAAAGGAGGTAGTATTACCAGAATAGTGGACAAAAAAACAGATAGATGAATTTTAAACAGTATTTCCTTTTGAAAGTTAAAAATCTACGTTATTTCAGTGGAGATAGGTGAAAATCTTGGTCATTTCCAGCAGCAAATAGAGGTAAGTTCTTAGGTCCACTGTTCACAAAGGACATTTATAAACTGAGCACTTGAATGTGTATGGCTGATTATTTTTTGAGGTGTCATGTTCCTTGAGACCTACACAGGATTTTATCTAGAAGAATTTTATATCCAGGAAAATAAATGAATTCACATTAATGGTTATAGTTCAGATACCACAACTTGCTAAGGATACTCTCTGTATATTGCCTACTTACGTCCAATAAAAAAGTGAGTCTATCTTCTCAACAGATGGCCACATAACCAAAAATTAGACAACTTGCTTAAATGATACAATTTTATTAAAGGGCAATCTGCCATAATCCATCATCTTAATGCATTTAAATGCATGAACCATATGAAGGAGTAAATCTACCTCAGGATATATCTCACACATACAACCTCACAAAGATATTAGCCCACAGAAAAACACTGCAGTAGTGGGGCACCTGGGTGGCTCAGTGAGTTAAAGCCTCTGCCTTCGGCTCAGGTCATAATCTCAGGGTCCTGGGATCGAGCCCCGCATCAGGCTCTCTGCTCAGCAGGGAGCCTGCCTCCTCCTCTCTCTCTGCCTGCCTCTCTGCCTACTTGTGATCTCTCTGTGTCAACTAAATAAATAAAATCTTTAAAAAAAAAAAAAAGAAAGAAAGAAAGAAATACACTGCAGTATTGTTTGCATTAAAAGAATTGTGGAAACTTCCTAACTGTGCTTCAACAGAAAACTCATTAAGTACATGATTGTATATCCATTTAGTGGACTACTATGCAACTCCTAAAAGAAGGTTCATGTGGAGATCTTTACATGATGTAGATTTACATACATAAAACCATACAAACTCCATTATTAATCACAGGTTACAGAATAACGTATTCAGTGATCCCACTTTATAATTATGGCAATACAGTTGATTTTTTTGGAAACTATAATAAAAAACCCACAAAGACTGTATGAGCAATCTTCTTATAAAATTACTAACAAATATTCCATCAGACCTCAGTATAGCTGACTTACATTTAATATCTGCATACATATGGCTGATTGTAAATCTATCTTTGCCTTCAGGTGCCCAAGCGATTCTTTCTGCCATGAGGTATAAAGCTCCATCCTGCTTCTTCTGACGCACCTTCTTCACAATCAGTAGAACTTCTTCAGATGAAGTTGCCATGATGCCTAGAAAGTGCTAACGGAGACAAAAGATTTCACATCTCAATTAGGATTAGATTTGTTGACTTCTGGAGTCCTTTCCAAATCTAAACCTAAACTAATGATAAGGAGAAAAAAAAGTCCCTGATTGAAAGTTGAAGATAAAGTTGTATGGTATTATTCTTTGATTCTTAAATTTGATTCTTAAAAATCAAATTTAACCACTCATATCACAAGTGTGAATTTACACAACACAGTTTATGACACTTGGCAGTTTTTAAACCATTTCTACATATTTTAGACTATTTTCAATTTTACTTTTAGTTCCTCATTAATATTCTTAAGTTTTAAATGTACGATTTGACTATTGATATCCAGTCTTTTATGTAATCTACACCTAGAATTGTAGAACTATAGAATTAGAACCCTACTAAATTTAGTTCAATTTTGTTTCAGCTGAAACAACTAAATGCCACAGAGTTTGTGTGATCTTCCCAGAATCACTCTCAGAGCTGAAAGTGCACCCATATTTCCTGATTCCTGGTCTAAGTTTCTTCCTGCATGCTTTAAAAGAAAATTTTTAACCTTAACCCTTCAGATGCTATTTCCCCCATCTTTTAACAAGCAAATGTTTTCAACAGGTTTGGGCTAAAAATTCACTTGCATATAGCTAATTCACTATCTAGGAATTTAGCTCCATTACCTAGGAGCTTTTAGTCTCCCTAACTCTACCCTTCCTCAAATCCTAGAGGCTTGTGTGTGGCTGTCTGGAATATGAGGCAGGAAAGTAATGTAAGGCTGTATGGGCTTAACAGGAAAGAAGCCATGACTGATGGCGATGTCTGTCAGGGGCTGAGATGAGGAAACTGATGGCACACATTTCTGGAGAAGTTTTCATTCCCAAAGAAATTATTTAAAGTATAATTTTAAAATACTTACTTTTTTAGGGGTAGCTTAAAATACAATTTTAGAGAAATTAACATATCTAGGTATAAAAATTAAACTTGCTATTAGCAAACAAGTGAAGCTTTACTAAAACATTTTTCCTGGAGGTTAAAACAACTGGGAACAATGAAATACTGAATCTGCCATTAGTTATTCAAACAACTGAGGAACACTTCTATTTGGACATAGTGGGAAAGTAAGCATCAGGAAGAGTGGCAGGCTTTAAAAATAATGGAAATCCACAATGCTTCCATCACCTCTTAGGATTAGTGAAAAATATGACTGGATTAAAAAACATTTTAATTGTAGTTGACACATGATATTACATTAGTTTCACACATATGTATAGTAATCTAAGAAGTTATGTTCACCACAAGTGTAACTACAATAAAAAATTCACTCAAGCAGTAATTTAGAAATAAAAATATAAGTGAAAAGTGAAATCTTAATTTCTCTGAAGTTAATTTTCTGAATTTTGAGTAGCCAAATATCACCAGGCTACTCTACCTGAGGAGAAGAAACAAAAAGGGTCAATGTGAATACATATCATTCAATAAATTTGTGCTAAGCCAACAAGTTTAGGAGTTATCCAAATATGAATGTCTGACAATAATGATTT
>CM053613.1:32058233-32102148 GCA_028646535.1 Procyon lotor
AAGAAACAAAAAGGGTCAATGTGAATACATATCATTCAATAAATTTGTGCTAAGCCAACAAGTTTAGGAGTTATCCAAATATGAATGTCTGACAATAATGATTTCTGCTTTTAAAGAGCTTCCAGTTATTAAGATATGTATCAATGTATACAAATTAGAATGTGTGAGGTTCCTACAGGGAGATAAAAAAATATTCTGAATTGGGATTGAGAGGCCATTTCCTCCTAGAGGAGGTTTTGCCAAAGGTTTGTCATGGATTTTTTTTGTGCAATTAAAAAAAATTCAGGTATAATTAACAAACCACCAAAATGTGTACATCTTAGGTGGTCTGTTTGATGTACTTCAACAATTGTATACATCCATGTACCATTACTCAAAACAAGACAGAGAACATTTATGCCACCCCCAAAAATTCTCTCATGTTCCTTTCCATTCAATTCTCTTCCTCTCACCCTCCAGCTATTTTCTGATTTCTATCAATACAGGTTAGTTTCTGTCTTTTCTAGGTTTTCATATAAATGGAACCACGTACCATGTACTGTCTCTGACTTTTTACCTAACCTGTTTTTTGAAATCCACCACATTATTACATGTATCAGTAGTTTATTCTTTTTTATACCTATGTTAATTATGAGTTGGGTCTTAAGTAAGGATTTTGACAGAAAAGGAAACAGGCATTACAGACAAAGGGAACAGTTTGAGGCAAAAGGCTTGAGATACCTGGTAAGTAGGAATGGTAAGTAGTCTGCTCTGGATGTAGTATACTAAGTTCATGATAAAGATCAATGGGATATGGAATCCGATGGTTAAGACAGAGACAGTGGGGAATGCGACCATACATGGTAGACAACAGAAAACCTCTAAGGATTTTTGAATAGGGCAGTAATTTGTATCTTAGGAAATTAATCTGTAGACAATATGAGAGAGACTTAAGAGAAGGACTAGCAAGCGTCTGAACCCAGCTGGTGGCAGCAAGAATGAAAAGGAAGGGACAAGGAGGAATACTGAGCAAGCAGGATGAACAGAAACTGCAAGCACTGACGGTGTCACAGCTGTTGGCTCAAACCCCACTCCCAAGCCCCACTGACATGAGCAAAGAATGAATTGAGAAAGGAAGAACAGGTATGAAAGTGAAGACAAGGAATTCAGTTCCGGACATGAAGAATGTGAGGTGCTGTTAGTCATGCAGGTGGAGATCAATTAACTTGTTTTTCACTTGTCATTGAAAATACTTCCCCACGCTGTTTTACAACCTCCAGTTTGGATATCTATAAAACATATAGAACAAAGATTAACCTTCTTAATATAGTAATACCATATTTTAACTGATTTACTTATTTAATACCCTCTTAGGTTTTGATTAGTTATTGCTGCTTATAAAGTTTGAAAAAAAAACCACTGTTTTAAAAGACTAATGACATGAAAAGATACACTGTTAGATAAAGAAAGCAGAGAAAAAAAGCATGCAGTCTGATTTCATATTATTACATTTAAAAAATTTAATGTAACCTCTAAAATGTACTCAATGCAAGAAGCCTGGCTGGCTCAGTTGGTAGAGCATGGAACTCTTGATCTTGGGGCCATGAGTTCAAGTTCCACATTGGGTATAGAGTTTACCTTAAAAGAAAACAAAAAAAGTACTCAATGCTTACTGACATGTGCCAGGCACTGGACTAAGTTCTTTATAGATATTATCTCATTCGGTCCCCAGTTAATAATCCCAAGGTAGGTTCTATTATTAGGTCTATTCTGCAGATAAAGGAAACTGGGTCTAAAAAAAATCAAGATGCTTTCCCAATGCATCAAGAAAATAGCTAGGTTTGAATCTGGGTCAGCCTGACCTTTGAGTTCCATTCCACCATGCTACTTTGCAAATATATATAACTGGAAGGATATACACCCAACTTCATAGTGGTTACTTATTGGTGATGGAATTACAGACGTGAATCTTCTTTTTGTTTTCTGGATTATCTATAATAAATACATATTTTATAATAAGAAAAATAGTTATTAAGAAAGTCTTTCCAAGAGTTTGTTCCCTATCAAACCAGAGGTTTATAAGGTAACCTTGTAAAGTGTTAGGAGTGTTAGTGTAAGAAAACAATTGTTTGTTATTTTCAAAATTTCTATGATATATATCAATTGTTTCATATTTACTTTAAAAATTTAATGTATAAAAAAATTCTATAACATTCATGCAACTATTTAATACTTTGATATTCGTTATAATACACATTATAATAACAGAATAAAAAAAGTCTATACTATAAAAGTTACATTGTATACTACACAAACCACATTTTAAGAAATACGAATCAAAATCTGAAAGATAGGAAGGGAGGCTTTATGGACAGGGGAAAGCAGACAATTTTAAGACAATTTTAAGTATGACCATATATGGAGGAAAAGCAGTGAGCAAGGACAGCTGATAGGACAAGTCTCTAATTAACTGGGCTTATAGGCACAAATAAAAAGGGCTAGCTTTGGAAAAGAAGAGAAAAAACTTTTCTGAGACAAGAAGGTAAGAAAGAAAAGATGAGTGAAGACGGAGAAACTGTAAAATGGAGAATAATCAGGGGATGGAGAAAACCATTAGAGTCAGTCACTAGCACATAAAACCATTCATATTAAAATCCATTTGGGAGAATATTAAAACTAAACCAGAGATAAGTAATTGAACATTGGGATGACTAGTCAATTGTCTCACAGCTAACTTGCTTGGCAAATTTCCTTGTTCATTTATAGTACCTCTGTTAATTGTACAAGACCAGTTTTAGAAAGTTTAATAAAACTAGTGGGGATACCCTACAATGTCTTCTTTGATTTCTAGATTTTTCTTGAAGATGGCTCCTTCTCTCCCCTAGAAAGAAGCAAAAACTTTTTCCCAGTAAAACTCTCTAAGAACTACAGAATATTTATGAAAAATATGGGTTAGTTTTATTTATTTTTTTTACTTATTTTTTAAAGATTTTATTTATTTGACACAGAGAGAGAAATCACAAGTAGGCAGAGAGGCAGGGTGAAGCAGGCACCCCACTGAGCAGAGAGCCCGATGTGGGGCTCGATCCCAGGACCCTGAGATCATGACCTGAGTTGAAGGCAGAGGCTTTAACCCACTGAGCTACCCAGGCGCCCCGGTTAGTTTCATTTAAATACATCAGCTTGAAGAAGATCTAGCTTTACTTAAAGGGCTATTTTTTAAAAGATTTTATCATTTATTTATTAGAGAGAGTGAGCGTGTGCATGTGCACACCGGTGGGGGGGGGGCAGCAGAGAGGGAAGGAGAGGGACAAACGGATTCTTCACTGAGCACAGAGCAGGTCTCCATCCCAGAATCCCGTGATCATGACCTGAGCCGAAACCAAGACTCGGACACTCAACCAACTGAGTCACCCAGATGCCCCTACTTAAAAGATTATTTACTTTATGAAATTATCTGCCACAAGACTACTTTAAATAGCAAGATCCTCCAGTAAAGGGATTAATTCATTTGTAGTTAATTATTTGCTTGAAGTTAAATGTACATGCCTTGCTGAGCCTTTGCACATTCTCTTCCTTTCCTATCAACTGGCTTTTAATCATTTTTTTGGTACTCAGAGTACTAAGTTTCAAAATTACTAAGCAAGACTTCGTTCTCTTGATAGCAGTTACCACACTATAATTAATTTCTAAAGTAATTCTTTTAATGCTTGTCTTCCCTGAAAGACTACAAGCTTCATAAAGGGAAGAGGGTGCATGTGCTGTATTCACTGCAATACAGCATCCAGCCACGTATTTGGCCTATATGAAGAGTCCAATAAATATCTGTGACATCTATTTAAGATTCTTCTTGTTAAAAGAACACTAGCTTAGTAAGATACATAAGACACCTTTGCACATATGTCCTTGGCTAACTTCCAGGAAGCATTATAGCTCTCTACTCAGAGATCACAGTATCTTTCCTCAGAGATCCCAGTAACTGGCTTGTAAGGAAACAGGGATAGGAAGAATTTGAAACCGATCGACAGAAACCTTTAAACTCCATCTCTTTTTAATATGCAGAGATAAATGGGGCAGAAACAAGGACAACAGGTGAAATATAAACTCCATATCAGCTTCTAAAAGGAGGATTATTATTAGAGAGAGCTGCTGTATCTGCCAGCACACAAAATGGAGATCTGGAATGCTGCTTGCTATGAGGCAATCCAAAAAAATTTTAACAATTCAGCATTACAGGAATACGACCTCGGAAGTATGTAAAAAGTGAACAAAAATTTACCATTTTAAAGAAAGTTACACACACAATGAAGCTATTAAGGGGAATAATTGATGTAGCAATTTTGAGACTAAG
The DNA here is from genome assembly GCA_028646535.1 of Procyon lotor. Taxonomy (NCBI): domain Eukaryota; kingdom Metazoa; phylum Chordata; class Mammalia; order Carnivora; family Procyonidae; genus Procyon; species Procyon lotor. Next base: position 32,062,564 of record CM053613.1, read on the forward strand.
CACTTTTTCATTTTACAGCAGTGCAGGGAGAAGCAAAAAGAGGAAAATGCGACAGAGACCAAGACAAAACGAAATCTATGCTCATATTCACTATGAGCCATGCCAATAAGAGTACAATATCAAAATTGAGACAGCAATCAGTTGGTAATCAAAGTGGGGAAGGGAGAGACTTATTACTTATTAGCTGGATGCCTGATACCGCCACACTGAAGACAGGCTAAGAGAGAAAAGAGGTGCAAGACACCTCTAGCAGCAGTATCCATGAGATAGAAATAGTGTTCAAAATGCTAGGAAAGCTCAGTCTGATGGTAGGGGGAAAAAACCCCAACAGCACAGAAAAGCAGGGCTAAAAGGTGGAAAGATAAACCAGTAGGGATAAGATAAATGCCTCCAGGGCAGTACATGCAGGAAGCCGATCATTTGGTTTATTAAACAGATTCCTCTCTGCACCAATCAACCTAGTATTTTTAAAGAGCTCTCCCTGCATTTGCATGGCTAATTTACATTTGCACTACCCTGTGTATATAATATCACCTAAGAGAAACTCACACTTTCAATCTGCTACACTGCTAAATGTCAGCTGAGGGCAAAAAAACCCCAGGTTTAATGGCCTCAAATTATCTCTCCCTCCTTCCCAAATGAGGGATTTAGGTCTGCTAAAAGGTACAAAGTTCTCTCCAGAGCCCAGACCTTCCGTAAGCCATAGGCCTGATACTGGAGATTATCTTCCCTTCTGTTGTGACTTCTCCCTCTCATTTGTTCTAGTTTTGACTTTAAAAATCCATTTTAGGGTTGGCAATTTTGGCTTATTGACCAAAGCTCAGTTAAGTGGTTTTCAAACTGTTCCAAAAGGAGAAGCCCAATAGGTGGGGCTTGGCTATTCCCAAATCCAATTCCACCAGAGAATGCTGTTTTGTATACTGGAGTTCACAGTAAGAATTTGTGGAGAGAAACTGTTCCGCTCCTTCATGGAGTTAATTCTTACTTAAAGGTTTATTTCAAACCACTTAGCTTTTGTAGTTTTTTAAAATTGGGTCTTCTAATAGGCAAAAGGGTAAGTTTTTATCTCTCTCCCCCATCCCCCACTAAACACCAAAATGGGCGTTTAAGAGTCAACTGAATATACTCCCTTAGTCAATTTTGTCTCTGAGAACACTGGGGAATTTGTAAAAATAATTACACATTTCCATGGGTTGGTGGTCTATTTTTCATCATTACAAGACGATCAAATTGGGAACAGACCAAAACTGGGCGTGTGGATTGACACACGGGTTAAGGAGATTTTAAGAAGCGGTAGGACTGACAGGCGAAGCAAAAGGTGTGCGATGAAAGCTGTTCTCCCACAGAAACCGAAAGACTTAACAGCACATTTCCTAACGGGAAGGGATCCTCTGTCAGGCAGAGGCCTCCACGTCCTTCATTCTCCGGAGCTAAGGCTGATCCCTGGCTTTCGGGAAATCTTCGAGTCCCTCGCTCTTAGTAATGGGGCAGACTTCCTATAGGCCAGCAGATTAGGGGTCGCCTACCCCCCGCCTCAGGACAATAAAGGGCTACCGAGATGGCAGGCTTGGGGGTCGTGGAGACCGCAACAGGGACATAGGGAAAGGGGGCAGAATCCGCGCCGTCCTGCGGCCCCTGGGCCTGTCAGCTCCTCACCCCCTCACCCACCTCCATTCTTCGGTCTAAACTTACCAGGTGTAAGCTCCGGCCTTGGGCAGGGAGTAAGTAACTGGGCTGGGTCGGGTCGAGTTCCGCTGCGCTTCTTAGAGACGCTGCCGAGAAGACGCTGAAACCCAGTAGCCACCGCCGTCGCCACCGCCTCTGTTACTGGGGGGTCTCGCCTCCATCGCTGGCTGCGAGGACTCTGAGGGCACGTGACCGGAAGTACCAAGGCGGGCCTGCCGGACACGTGACCCAGAGCGCGGCCGCCATGACACCTTCCGCTAGTTCCCTCCCTCCCCCGCCGGTTCCCGCCTGTTTCATTTTCTTTCGTTGGTCTCAAGCTGTGAAAAGTCCTGGGATCCTGGCTGGCTCACCCCTTTAGCCTAAAGGTCCTCCGGTCCCTGTTGGCGCTGCGTCTTCGGCCGGCAGCAAGCCGTGGACTGCAGGCCGCAGAGAGCGTAATTGCGACCGCGGCCGGAGGGGGAGGGACCACGCGCAAGCAGGGGCGTAACCCGTCACGTGACAAGGAAGTACCGTTAATAGCGTTGTCCCCGCGTCCTCGGCGCTTCTGGATGACGTAAGCGGGGAAGGGGCGGTGCGGAAGGGGAGAAAGACTCTCAGGTGTCGTTCTTAGTTGCTCGTTGAGTGTCTGTACCGCTTTTAGTTGCTCGGTGAGTGTGCCGGCGGCTGGCCGGGAGGTGAGAGAGGGTCTGATTCACTGAGAATTGGGGGCTGCCGGTCTGGAGATGGTAAAGGGGGGGCTGAGCGGTGCTGCTGGTGTGTGAACCTGGCTTTGGAAAACTTGGTTTCGGAGGCTTCTCTCCTGGAGAGATCTGAATACAGTATTAAAGATAATCGCTGCAGGAAAGTTACTGGTTCCGCTAGAAAGCTGCTGCTGCGCAGGGACCTTGTGCAGCGGTGGATACAAAGCATGCTGAATGCATGATGCATTTATGAGTGAGTCTCCATTTTTCTAAGGTGAAGAGTTATATCTATTACTTCTTGGGTAGAAAGATCCTGTTGTGGAATGGTAGAATCTCCTACTTACCCTTAGCATAGTATCTTTAATTTTTGCTTGCTTCTCTCTTCCTCCTCCTCCCACGTAAGTAGTGGGGGAAGAGAAGGCTGTTGTTTGCTTTTGATGTGTGAGCCGCAAACACTGTGGTCTATTGGTAGAGTACTAGGGTGATGAGAAAAACCTTTTCTTTCTTTTTTTTTTTTTTAGAAAAACCTTTTCTTAATCCTACTATTCGTTTATGTTATCAAGTTAACGCGTGGGAATGGAAAGATGATTAGATTTGGACTCAGGAAAACTGGATTCTAATCTCTGCTCTGTCGCAGCAGAGTTCTGTAACCTCGGGCAAGCCAACCCCTAAGAATTGTTGCACTGAGGGCGCTTGGATGGCTCAGTGGGTTAAAGCCTCTGCCTTCGGCTCGGGTCATGATCTCAGGGTCCTGGGATCAAGCCCCCGCATCGGGCTCTCTCAGTGGGGTGCCTGCTTCTCCCTCTCTCTCTGCCTGTCTCTCTGCCTACTTGTGATCTCTCTCTGTCAAATAAATAAATAAAATCTTAAAAAAAAAAAAGAATTGTTGCACTGACTTTGATAAGCATTTGATAAGCATTTATAGCCACCGTCTATTTGTTTAGGGGTTTTTTTTGCTAGGCTAAAAGTGTGCAAGCTTAACAGAAGTAATATTTAAATTCAGCTTTGCAGCGAGGGTTTTGTTAGGTGGATGAAGAATCGAAAGCAATATCTATTAAACCATGGAGGCACAGAAAGTTTATACAATGAAAGAGGAATAAAAGATATATTGGTATGGTTGGAAAATGGTTTAAAGTGGAAGCTGAGGATGGAAAAAGAAGTAAGGATGAGATCATAGATTATGTAAAAGGGGAGCCTTTGAAGGTTTGTAGAGATTTCTTTTTAAAAGTATGTACTTGGGGCGCCTGGCTGGCTCCGATGGTTAAGCGTCTTACTTCCGCTCAGGTCATCATCTTGGGGACTTGGTATCGAGCTGCGCATCGGGCTCTCCGCTCAGCGGCGAATCTGCTTCTCCCTCTCTGTCTCTGATCGCTCTTGCTTTCCCGCTCTCAAACAAAATCTTAAAAAAAAAGTATGTGGCTCCTGGGTGGCTCAATCAGTTGAGCTTCCAACTGTTGATTTGGGCTCAGGTCATGATCTCTGGGTGGTGGGATGGAGCCCCCTGTCGGGCTGGGTGCAGAGTCAGATTGAGATTCTCTCCCTCTAGCGCTCTCTGAAATAAAAAATAAAATCAGTAAAAAAAATAAATAAATAAAAAGTATGTACTTAAAATCTTTTTTTTTTTTTTTAAGATTTTATTTATTTACCTGACACAGAGAGAGAGTGATCACAAGCAGGCAGAGAGGCAAGCCGGAGAGAAAGGGGGAAGCAGGCTTCCTGCTGAGCAGAGAGCCTCATTCGGGCCTCAATCCCAGGACCTTGAGACCCTGCCTTAACCCGCCGAGCCACCCAGGCGCCCCTATACTTAAAATCTTGTTACGGAAAATTTCAAACAGACAAAAGTAGATAGGATAATAAAATGAACCCCCATGTACTCAGAACTCTTCTTTAACAATGGTCAACATTGTACTGTTGTCTTTACAGAGAATTTAAATGTGTAAGTACTTTTTATAGTCATTGTCACATTTGATTAAAGCAAATTTCAGGTTGAGCTTAATTCTATTGTATATAAATACTTGGTAAAAAGATTATATTCATTTGATGTGAAAATTTCTTTGTGTTTTAGTTGCATCAGAAGTGTGACACGGCCACTTTAAAAACATCAGATGGTATTTTAGGTTGTAATATAGAAACTTAGTGTCCAGATCCAGGAGGTTACTGTTTCTATTCTATTCTGTGTTATCCAACTACTTAAGCAGTATTATGTTCCGTTCTAGGTACCATATTTTCAGGCAAACTGTATCACCTGTGTGAAGGTTAATAAGAAAAAAGAGGAATTTGGAAATTGTCATGCCAGAAATGATTGAAGAATTGGGAATGTTAAATTTTTAGAAGACCTGAAAACACTTCAGATTCTGAAGGGTTGTTTTGGAAGAAGTAAATTTGCTCTCTTAAACTGGAGAAGACACAATTAGAAATAATTAGTAAAAGCTCTAAGTGATCAGATTTAAATATTAAAGGGAGAGAATGAGCACAAAGAAGTATAAATTTGGAGTTGGCTTACCACCATCACCCTGCAACTTCTCTTGAGAACTGACATTGCTTATGCCTTTTCATTCTCAATTCCCATTAAATCTTTTTTTAGAAAAACAGGAACTTAGTTGGTTCTCTTTTACCTCATTAAATTATAACTTGTAGGACGCTGAAATCAAGGCCAGATGACCTATCCACCTCAGCTTAGTATAACAAACAGAAGACATTGACACTATGGGCTTGAGGCCATCCCTTTCTATCTCTTCTTTAGGATTTTATACTATAGTTTTTGTCTTTTTCTTGTATCTTCAGTCCTTTTCATTCTAAAGACTCTTAACTACTACTAACGAATAGTTTCTGTCTCTCCTGCTCGGAAAGTGAAGAGAGGTTGGGGTGCCTGAGTGGCTCATTTGGTTACGTGTCAGACTCTTGATTTCAGCTCAGGTCACAACCTCATTGGGTTGTGGGGTTGTGCCCACCTCTTCTGGCTCCTCACTCGGTAGGTCTGCTTGAAAAGTCCCTCTGCCCCTCCCCTCTTTCAAATTAGTCTTTAAAAAAAAAGAAAAAGACAAAAGTTTTCTTTTCTACTAGATTTCTTGAGTAATTGGAACGCCTTATCTTTACTTCCTTACCACTCAACACTTTTCTCAAGTCTTTGTTTTCTAGTATGTGCCCACAGCACTCCACAGAAGTTATGTGGTTGCCTAATACCAAATCCTTCAGTGCCTCTCAATTAAAATTTCTTCAGGTTCCTTGGCTTGAAAGTCAAAGTATTTCATACCTTGTGCTGAATTACTCTAATGCTTTTATCTTTCATGACTCCATTTATATCCTGTGTTTCAACAAGACTAAATGTATCTACAAATGTATCCTCTATATTTTTGCTTATTGCTGCCCTTTTCCTTCTGATAAAATCCTACTTAGCTCCAGTGCTATTTCCCTTAGGAAGTTTTCTGTGGTTCTGTGAGGTGAATTTCCCCTTCACTTATGAGGGGGATGTGTGTGTGCATCCTTTTTCTCCCTATTTATAAGGTGACTGATTTCTGGAATTATTTTTCTTGTTCCCACCATTGGGCCTCATATTTTACTAGGAACTCAATAAGATGAATGAGTGAAAAGAATGAGAGATTTTTCATAGGTCAGGAATTCTCAGTTTTGGGGGGATGGGATAACGATTTTATTTATTCATTTATAAAAAGATTTTATTGATTTATTTGAGAGAATGTACAAAAAATTTATTTATTGAGAGGAGGGAGGGGCAGAGGGAGAAGGAGAAGCAGACTCCCTGCTGAGCAGGGAGCCCAACATGGGGTTTGATCCCAGAACCCCAGGATCGTGACCTGAGCTGAAATCACATCCTTAACTGACTGAGCCACCTAGGCGGTCTGAAGGATTTATTTTTAGTTGATCTCTATACCCAGAGTGGGGCTTGAACTTGAGATCAGGAGTCACCTATTCCACTGACTGAGCCAGCCGGGTGCCCTGGAATTCTCAAATATTTTGCGTATGGGATTACTAAAGATTTGTTCTTTTTCTTGAACTACTATTCACCTTGCAAGGTCAAGCTGTATTAAGAACATTATAATGAGTAGGAAATAAGACTACATTAAGTCTGTGCAAAAAAAGAAAAAAATCATAAACTTCTCTGTGTTTTGCCACTGGGAAGTATGCTCCCCGAATGTTAGGATTTTGTTTTGTCCTCTTTTATCTCCTGGACCTAGAACAATGCACAAGTTGGTGCTATTGCAACCTAACAAACTTTGAGTTCACTCCTGTGAGTCACAGGTAGAAACTGCACTGGGTAGAGTTGTTGCACAAAGGAAACTTTATTTGCAGCAAATAAGGATATCATGGGGAATAACTTCCAAAGCTTTGACTCCCCAAGCAAGGATGAATGGGTTTCTTTTACTTAGGGTTAGGATGAATATTTAGATAGGTGAACCTTGTCCTAGTATGTAGCGGCATAAGATCGCGCATGCTCCTTTAAGAAACGTGCTTATACATACATTGTATGTTACGTAAAGCAGGCTTGTGCTCCTCCTTGGGTGGAGATTTTAGTATTGAGGTAAAGGTAACTGTAGGTCATTCCCTGGGTCACTCCATAGTCCCTCTGAACACGACTGGGGGTTAACCTCAAACTGGTCTGGGCTGCTTGAGCTGGCAGAGCGCCTGTCCAGGCAGTGGTTACTGCTCGAGGGGTAGTTTCGGTTTCCATCACAAGATGTCAGGCCCTTCAGGTCTTTTGCCTGAGTTAAGAGATAAGCTGGAAAGAAGAGTTTAAGGAAAAATGTGGGACAAAGGTCAGTGGGAAGAAGCCAGTGAGAAGTAAGGTTCAGGTCTTAGAGTCTAGCTGGTGACGCTATGTACATATTTGTTGAATAAATGGATGAGTAAATACATGTGGTTCCAAAAAAATCAGAAAGTATGAACAATTTTTAAAAAGAATAAATGGTTTCTAAATTTTTCTGTAGTGTTTGCTTTTCTTAATTTGCCATGTTACAAAAAACTTAGAAAAGTTAAAATTAATGGGTAAGAATTTTCTTGAATTTTACTTACTTTTTGGAAGTGGGTGCAGTTTAACAAAAATAAACACTTGAGAGTTGCTGAACAGATAAACTCTTGTGTTAGTTTACAAAGTCTTCGTTGGGTATTTAGCATTTGCTGTCTTGTGTTCTTATTCCTATTTATTCATATTAGTTCTCTTATTGAAGCTCTACTTTTCTTTGAGTTTTAATTCCCTGCACCTAATCCCACTTAGTCGGTACAGTAATTCATTCAACAGATACTGAGCCCCTGGTGGTTTAGAGAAAGAGATCCAGAGGCCTATTTCTATTAAGCATTGTTAAATTGTTGACTGATAACTATCGAATTTGCTGATAGGGTTTATAGTTTGAAGCCTTTAGAGAATGCTGCCTTTTAAGGAGAGACTCTGAATGGCAGAAAAAGATTTACCACCTGAAGAAGTACAACTGAGGTTGCTATTTTACCAAAAAGGAGCTTGACCAGTTTTCCTATTGAATCCTCCATGGCCTATCCTACCAACTCAAACTGTGAGATAGAATGGGGAAGATTATGGGGGATCTTGACAATCTGGACTTGAGTCTCTGGGAGTTTCAGAGTCAAGCAATGATACAATACCAGGTGATGATGGTTCCATATGATATTACCTATGCGTGCTTTCTTTCCACTTAGATGCTAATAAGTACCTCCGGACTAGGGATCTTTGTTACTTTCTCCCTTTCTCATGTTTCTCTTTGTTCTCCCTATATCTATTCAATGCATGTTGACTGAGCAAAGAGCTTCTTAAATTATATTTTTGCAGGTTTTATCCAGGAATACTGTGCCCGTCCCTCAAGGTAGTTTCAACTTTCCGGCTAAATGACTTTTGTGCCTGTGATACCGGAGTCCTACAGCCATGTGCTTGCAGAGTTTGAGTCTCTGGACCCATTACTTTCAGCCCTGAGGCTGGACTCCAGTCGTCTAAAGGTGAATTTCTTGATCCTTACATCGGTATCGTGTTCACATTCACATATTTTGTGTGCTCTATTATATATGCTCCCTGCCTTCTAGTTCTTCATGTTTATTGGAATCTTGAGTATTCTTCCCTGTGCTAGTAATACCTTACATACAAGTAGCATGTTCTTAGCTCTTTTTTTTTTTTTAAAGGATTTTATTTCTTTGAGAGAGTGTGTGTGCACGTGTATGAGCATAAGCTGGGGGTGAGGCAGAGGGAGAGGGAGAAGCAGACCCCCACTGAGCAGGGAGCCTGATGGTGGGCTCGATCCCAGGACCCTGGGACCATGACCTGAGCTGAAAGCATACGCTTAACTGACTGAGCCACCCAGGCGCCCCCGTAGCTCTTTCTGGATTTACTTTTTGAGCTGTCATTTGAATTCTTCTTTCCCATCCTTAAAAACATGATATTGATTGCTGAATTTTTTTTTCCTTCACAGTAATCTTACTGTTTTTTCTCAGAAAATAATGTATTTGAGAATAAAATAGTATAAATGAGTATACCCTGTTGCATTTTAGGCAGCGTGAACCACTGCAGTTATACTAAGCTCATTCCAAAAAAAGGAGTCTGCTGTACTCTCCATTTTAGGAAACAGAGCAAAAGCTGTTAGCTCTGTGGGAAGAAGTATGTGCTCCCCTCAAACCCTGGGTTCTTCTTATAAACTCAGGAATGACATGGTGAGGAATAAAATCTCGTAATCAGTGTCAAAATAATTTTGTTTTTATACTTCTGCTCCCCTACCCAAGTACTTTTCTAGCCTCTAAGTAAAAGAATAGAACATAGTAGGCAAAGCGAAACAAGCAACAATCGTGAGGGTTGATTTCAGTTAGACTGTTTTAACCATAAGTGATGGTATACTATGCCTTGATCAATAAGGGTGTTTATAACCCTGTTGGAAGTTAGTGTTTCTGGGTTTAGCATAATGGCCCAAGGATATCACTGAGGTACCAGGCTCTCCCTCTTTCCTGTTCTACCATCATCCATATATTGGTTTTAGTCACAGTTGCAAGATAGGTGTCCAGGCTCTAGTCTTGATGTTTCCATTAGCATCTCACGCAGGAAAGATGAGGCCACAGGCAAAGGCTTTCTTTCCCTCCCCCACCCCGGGTTTATTTATTTTTAAGTTTTATTATTATTTTTTTTATCATGGTAAGTGTACTTTTTTTTAAAGGAGTTTATTTTTTTTTTTAAGATTTTATTTATTTAAGAGAGAGAGAGCAAGAGATAGATCAGGAACAGAGGAGAGAAAGGACCCTGAGATCATGACCTAAGCCAAACACAGACTCTTTAACCAATTGAGCCACCTAGGTGCCCCATGATAAGTGTACTTTTAATCCCCATCCCCTATTTTCCTTATTCCCTCACCCACCACCCCTCTGGTAATCATCAGTCTGTTCTCTGTAGTTAAGATTGTCTGTTTCTTGGGACACTTGGGTGGCTCCGTTGATTAAGTGTCCCACTCTCAATTTTGGCTCAGGTCATGATTTCAGGGTTGTGGGATCCACCCCACTGGGCTCTGTGCTGAGTGTGGCGCTTGCTTGGGATGTTTTCTCTCCTTTCCCCCTCCTCTTCCCTCCGCCTCTAAAAAAAAAGAGAGAGAGAGAGAGCATGCGTCTGTTTCTTGTTTGTTTCGCCAGCTCTTTTTTTTTCCTTTGCTTGCTTGTTTTGTTTCTTAATTCCACATGAGTGAGATCATATGGTATTTTATCTTTCTCTGACTTATTTCACTTAGCGTTATACTCTCTAGCTCCATCCATATCAGTGCAAATGGCAAGATTACTTATTTTTCTATGACTGAATAATACTCTGTTGTAGATACATACGACATCTTTATTCATTCATCTGTCGATGGACACTTAGGCTACTTCCATAGTTTGACTGCTGTAAATAATGTTCCAGTAAAAATAGGGGTGTGTATCCCTCTGATTTAGGGTTTTTTAAATAAAAAAAAAAAAAAGATTTTATTTATTTGAGAGAAAGAGAATATGCACAGAGGGAAAGGGAGAAGCAAACTCCCCACTGAGCAGAGAGCTCGATATGCAGCTCAATCCCAGGACCCCAAGATCACAACCCAGTTGAAGGCAGATGCTTAACTGACTGAGCTATGCAGGCACCTCAGTAGTAACTCTTCTTTAAATGTTTCAGAGAGGGGCGCATGGGTGGCTCAGTCAGTTAAGTGTCTGCCTTCGGCTCAGGTCATGATCCTAGGGTCCTGGGATCGAGCCCCGCATCGGGCTCCCTGCTCGGCAGGAAGCCTGCTTCTCCCGCTACCATTCCTTATGCTTGTGTTCCCTCCCTCACTGTGTTTCTCTCTGTCAAATAAATAAAATCTTTAAAATAAATGAATGAACGTTTCATAGACTTCTCCTGTGAAGCCATCTCGCCCTGGACTTCTGTTTGTTGGGAGTTTTTTGATGACTGATTCAATTTCATTGCTGGTAATTGGTCTATTCAAATTTTCTATTTTCTCCCACTTTAGTTTTGGGAGATTATATCTCTAGGAACTTACCCATTTAAGTTGTCCAATATGTTGGCATATAGGTTTTCATAATATTTTGTTGTAATTTTATTTCTGTAATGTTAGTTGTTATTTCTCCTCTTTCATTAGTGATTTTGTTATTTGGATCCTCTCTCTGTTTTTTTTTTGTTTTTGTTTTTAAGTGAGTCTGACTACAGGTTTATCAGTTTTGTTGATCTTTTCAGAGAACCAGCTCTTGATTTCACTGATCTGTTATATTTTTTTAGTTTCCTTTTTTTTTTAAAGATTTTATTTATTTATTTGACAGAGAGATATCACAAGTAGGCAGAGAGGCAGGCAGAGAGGGGAGAAAGCAGGCTCCCTGCTGAGCAGAGAGCCTGACGCGGGGCTCCTATTTTTTTAGTTTCTATGTCATTTTTTTTTTTTCTGTCCTAATCTTTATTATTTCCTTCCTTTTGCTTGGTTTGGGTTTTATCCTTTTTCTAGCTCTTCTAGTTGTGAGCTTAGGTTGTTTGAGATTTTTCTTCCTTCTTGATATAGGCCTGTATTGCCATAAACTTCCCACTTAGAACTACTTTTGCTGGGGCGCCTGGGTGGCTCAGTTGGTTAAACCACTGCCTTCAGCTCAGGTCATGATCCCCACGAGTCCTGGGATTGAGTCCCATATTGGGCTTCCCCTGCTTTGCAGGGAGCCTGCTTCTCCTCCTCCCTCTGCCTACTGCTCCCCCCTGCTTGTGTGCTGACGCTCTCTCTCTCTGTCAAATAAATAAATAACGTCTTTAAAAAAAATAAACTACTTTTGCTGCATTCTAAAGATTTTGGACTCTTGTTTTCATTTTCATTTGTTTCCATGTAGTTTTTTATTTCTTCTTTGATTTCTTGGTTAATCCATTCATTGTTTAGTAGCATATTATTTAATCTCCACGTATTTGTGCTCTTTCCAAATTTTTTTTTTGTGGTGATTTCTAGTTTCATAGTGTTGTGGTCAGAAAAGGTTCATGATAGGACTTTGATTTTGTTTTAATTGGTTGAGACTTGTTTTGTGGCGTAATGTGTGGTCTGTTCTGGAGACTGTTCCATGTATACTTGAAAAGACTGTATATTCCACTGTTTTAGGGTGGAATGTTCTGAATATGCTAAATTCATCTGGTACAGCGTGTCATTCAAAGCCACTGTTTTCTTGGTGATTTTCTGTTTGTATTATTTGTCCATTGATGTGAATGGGGTGTTCAAGTCCCCTACTGTTATATCATTATCCATTGTTTCCCAAAGGCTTTCTTTTTTTCAGACTCTGCCCTTTACCTAGTAAGGTAAACCTTTCTAAGAAACCCAAGCAGGCTGGATTTTAGTCACATAGCTCCTCTTAGCTTCAAGAGAAACTGGGTAATGGGGTGCCTGGGTGGCTCAGTCAGTTAAGCATCTGCCTTCAGCTGGGTCCTGATTTCAGGGTCTGGGATTGAGCCCCACATCAGGCTCCCTGCTTAGCAGGGAGCCTGCTACTCCCTTTCCCCCTGCCTGCGTGTGCTCTTTCTCTCGAATAAATAAATAAAATCTTTTTTAAAAAAGACAGCTTAGGTAAATGCATATTTAGATTTTCCAGCTTCTATGGTGGAAAGCGAGGGTTGGGAATGTCTTTTCATCAGCCAAGCAACAAATTTTGTCACAGGGTATTGTTGGACACAGTATGGCCACTGTTTTCTCTGGTGGCTAAGGAAAGGAATCAACAAGCTGAGGATTGGGGGAGCCATAATTGACCTGTATCTGTGTCCTCCACAGTCCTACTTGTTCTAAAAGCTATGGGTAGTTTGTGTGCTAATTATGTAGACTAGAAATGATTAAAGTTGAGTAAATGGTTAAAGCATTTGCTTTACCCCCTGGAGACTTACTTGATCTTTTTTGTCTTTGTGGTCAGCATTGGAATGACCTAGCCAAATTAAGCAAAAGATAAATGGTCTAATAACTGGATTTTGCTACGAGAAAATTACTCATTTGTACAATTGAACCTATTCCGTCATTTTGAGATTCAATTATACGTTTTAAACCAAAATATTCTGTCTGTTTCACTATACTAGAATGAAAGGGTGAATGCCATTATGTGGTGTCCAACTGGGCAGGGAGTGGGATCGGGGAAGGAACCTGCTGCACAGATCCTTCGTATTTGTTACCAGTAGTTAATTTGGTTATGTGACTCTGACGATCTCTTGCTTGTCTTTTTACATGTTTTTAGTGCACGAGCATAGCTGTGTCTCGGAAATGGTTGGCTTTGGGCAGTTCAGGAGGAGGACTCAATCTCATTCAGAAGGAAGGCTGGAAACACAGGCTTTTTCTTTCACACAGGGTAAGAGTATTAAGGGTAGTCGTCATACCACTTGGAATATCTTTAGTAAATTCCAATTTCTCCGTTACAAATAATCACTTGGAATAAAAGAGGAATATAAATCTTGAGATTTAAAAGCAAAAAAATTAACATTTTCGAGAAGCCTCGTATTTTTCCTTTTGTGTTACAGGAAGGTGCAATTTCTCAGGTTGCCTGTTGTTTACACGATGATGATTACATTGCTGTAGCTACCAGGTGAGAAACTGCTTTAAAATAATCTGATCTTTTCTAAATACATTTTATCTTATTTTACATTTTGTATTTTATGTTTTATATTTTATTGAGAGTGAGCCCACACGCCAGCAGAGGGAGAGAAAGAATCCTAAGCAGACTCTCTGCTGAGTGTGGAGCACAATTCCACGTGGGGGCTCCATCTATGACCCTGAGATCATGACCTGAGCCAAAATCAAGAGTCAGACTCATAACTGACAGAGCTACCCAAGAGCCCCTCTAAATACGGTTTAAATTGACAGCTGTAGTTGTGTGTTTGTTAGTATGGCCAACCATCTTGGTTTGCCTGTGACTGTCCCGATTTGAGCCTGAAAGTCCTGTGTCCTAAGGAGCTCTCTCAGTTCCCAGCAAAGCAGGACAGACAGTTGGTCACTATGGGTTATGGAAAATGTCAGTACGAGGCAGCAGCATTTCAGTGGCCTTGAAGGAGAAAGGTAACTGAGATAATTTAGAACATCTAAGTTCTCTTGTACTGGATTGGTGGAAAAGCAAGAAAATTAGTATCTTGACTTTCTACTTCTTCTTTTATGAAGAGCAGGAGTTTATGTGTATATTTAATATAATTGATACTGTGATACAAAGAAATCGTACCTTTTTCATCGTTGACAAGAGTCTGCTTCTGTGATTTATTTTCTTGCAGTCAAGGTCTCGTAGTTGTTTGGGAATTAAATCAGGAGCGTCGTGGGAAACCAGAACGAATTTATGTGTCTTCAGAGCACAAAGGCCGAAAAGTTACAGCTCTCTGTTGGGACACAGCTATTCTTAGAGTTTTTGTAGGCGATCATATGGGGAAAGTTTCTGCCATCAAACTTAACACTTCTAAACAAGCAAAGGTAAGGAACAGTCCAGTTCTTTGTGTATGTGGGTGAGATATAAGATACTGTCTTACAGAATTTCAATTGAAGGACACAGTTTTATCTACTGTATTTCTCGGGGGACTGATCTAGAGCCCAGGCTATTAATTTTGAGGAAACTTGTTCATGTGTAGTACATATAGTAGCTGGTTTAACTTGGTACTGTTGCAGGGTGGCTTCTGTGAGCTGACTTCAATCATTTGCACATTATCTATTACAGTACCCTGTAATTCACCTGTATGACCCACTTAAATTAAGCATTAATACTAAGCTATTAATAAAGATAAGATGGCCCCCTTTTTTTTCTTTTTGAGAGAGAGAGAGAAAGAGAATGAGTGGGGTCAGGGACAGAGGGAGTGAATATTTCAAACAGACTCCTTGCTGAGCGCAGGACCCGATGCAGGGCTTGATCCCAGTATCCATGAGATCACGACCTGAGCTGAAACCCAAAGTTGGGCGCTCAACTGACTGAGCCACCCAGGCACCCCAATAAGATGCCTCTTTATTAGTTGTGTGAACAAAACGGGAAACAGTTATCCAGGCTTCTATTCTCCTGGTCCCAGTTCAGAAGAAACTCATGAGTCTAGGTGTATTTTTTCTGAGAATGGATGTAATTTGCCATAAATTGAATCTTAAAGGTACCTCCTGGATTATGCTCAGCTACATGGGTTCCAGGCTTCCTGCTACAGTTGTTGGAGCAGAAGGGTTAAGGTTCAGGTCATCCTAACAGAGTGCTCCAGTCTCTCAGACCAAATGCTCTAGTCTCATAGCAAACCAAATTCTTACAGTCCCTCTTCTCCAAAATTGTTACAGTGGGGAGCTTGGCTTATTTCCACGTAGGATCTTTGAAGGAAAAGAAGAAATCTAACTACCATTGTCTAAATTATTTTAATTAACACATCAGAATATTCTTCTGATTTGATCATAGTAACCCATTAAAGTTACCGCTTGATTTCTAACATATTTTTGATCCCCAAAGCATTTGAAGCCTGACAGGTGGTATAGCCCTAATTTGTCTTTTTTTTCCAAAGAGAGAAATACTATTTTCTGTGTGACAAAGTTCTGTCACATGTTCCAAAACGTGCCTTACCTTTGTCATTCCAGCTTCTAAGATTAGATAACCAGAAACAGAGCCTTAAGAGTTGTCTTCTATGGTTATTAACAAAGTATGTCACGGTTATGTAACAAAGTATGTCACAGCTCTTAAATGAGCAAAACTTTGATATCCTAATAGACAAACTAAGTTTTGGCCCATTTAAAATTTTTATTTTGCTATCCAGTTATTTTCACTTACAAGGTAAAGAGAAGGAGGTTATACAGGTACGTAAAGATGAGTCTTCTTTCCTTGTCATATCTCTTTTAGGCAGCTGCTGCCTTTGCGATGTTTCCTGTTCAGACAATAACAACAGTCGACTCCTGTGTTGTGCAGTTAGATTATTTGGACGGAAGACTACTTATATCTTCACTTACTCGATCCTTCCTGTGTGACACTGAGAGGTATATTGACCAACCATGAGTCATAGGTGATGCGGAATTCTGGAACTCTCAGAGACTTAGATGTCATCTAGTCCAAACCCCTCTCTTCGGTAATACAGATGTTAATGAGGAACCAGCTGTGTGCAAGCTGATGTTCGAGAATAGCGAAGACAGGAGACTGAGATAGTCCAGTGGGTGACAAAGACAGGTGTTCAGTTAACTCCGTGAAGTGTGGTCACAGTGCGTGAGGGAAGGCCCAAGAAAGGCCTGTTTCAATGTGGGGAATCAGGAAGTCTTCCTTGATTGAATTTGTTGTTGTTGTTTAGATTTGTTGTGTGTTTAATGGAATTTTACTTAATGGGTAAAATTGGGTGAAGAATAATTAAGAACTTTGCGAAGCTGACAGATATTTTACCAAAATCTCAAGGGTGGAGCCCAAGGTTCAGCGAGTGGCGAAGGAGTGTGTTAGAGGTAGCTGTGAAACACCAGGGCTAAACAGGAAACAGCTTGGAATAAATATTATGTATCCCAGTGCCAAAGTTCCTCAGCCGTTCTCACTGCAGGGAAATTTTCACTCCTGATTCTTTTTTCCCACTACCATGTTCTTCAGGACCAGCCACCCTTTTGAATATCTGTTAAGGAAAATTTTGAGCATACACGAAAGAGAATTTTATATTGAACCCCTATGAACCCACCAGGCAGCTTCAATAATTTTGATGATGGCTTTTGGTAGGCTGAATTTGGAGTAAGAGGGGAAGGAAGGGACATTCCAGCAGGAACAGCCTCTTGGGGAAAAGTGAGAAAGAATTAGGCATATTTTAAAACCTGCCAGCTTGGCTTAAGTAGGGGGGTTGGGGAAGAGCAGGTTGGTAAGTTGGCTCCATAGCGAGAGTGACAGCCTTAAATGTCACATTAAGTGGGTTCTCAGGTCATTTTAAGAAATTGTGCATATAGAATATCAGAGTTTGAAAATTCGCTTTCTTAGCACTATCCAGGCTTGGAAAGTCTATGTATTTCCAGGAGTTCATATATCTCAGTTAGAAGGCAGCTGTTCTAGAAAGCAGGAGATTATTATAGAAGGTTTGAAGGAAGGCATGCAGAGTCAGGGATGGTAGAGGGAAGGTTGGGGAGCAGATGTACTTTGTATTTATTTTCTTGGATGGGAAAGGCACGTGGAAAGGAAGCCAGTTAGAGCAGGTGGCAGGTGTCTGATATCAGAGAACCCAGCTGGACAGCACAGAGGCAAGGCCTTGAGAAGCACGTGGTCGGTTTACATGGAGTTTGTGGGAAGGAGGATGTACTTGGTTCTGACTTGTCTCAGACTATGGGTCAGTGATGAAGTTAGACTTGGAGAATTGGAGATCACCTAGTGTCACCCTTTCATTCTTGCAGATCAGAAAGCCTAGGCATCCCAAGTGAGAGCATGCCTGACATCACAGTGCTGGGAAGAGGCAGGCAAGACTAGAACCTTTGAGTCTCGATTCTGTGCCTCTGCTCTTACCTCACAGTTCCCCCAAAACAGGCTTTGACGTTGGACCTTTGGCCATTAACTCCACAGTGGAGATTTTGGTAAAGTATTTATTAGCTTCACCAAGTTCCTAACTATTCTTCTTCTGTAGATTTTCAAGCTTACCAAGGGACCCAATTTAGAAAGATATATGATAAACTTTTTAAAATAAAGAGCTAAATAAGTAGAGGTTTATTTTTCCTTCTGTGCAGTGGAGTTGCTAATCATCATTTTCCATTCACAGGGGTGTGGCTAGAGTTGGTTATGAGAATAACATAGATTCTGCTGCTAGAATAATAGATTAAAAAGAAATGCCCACTTCCTGTTAATTGGAATTCAGTTTGGGGGGACATGGATAGTACAATAATTTAAAAAATATATTTATGTTTAAAATTGTTTAAACCTATATTCCCTCCCAACAAACAGCATTTTTTTTTTTTTTAAGTAGGGTACACACCCAAGCCTGGAGCCCAGTGCAGGACTTGAACTCATGACCCTGAGATCAAGACCTGAGCTGAGATCAAGAGTCGGACACTTAACCGACTGAGCCATCCAGGCGCCCCAGCATTTTTTTTTTTAAATGGGGGCTTTTAGTAACTAATTGAAGTGATAAGAATTTTCTTCTCCTGCCAGCCACCAGCTACTTTCTGTTAGTATTGTTGATGAGCAAGGTGGATCCCAGGAAGGAATAAAAAAAAAATAGAAACAAAGAACTATAGGGTGTAGAGGAGAGAACATTGACTAATGGAGCCTGACAATATGATTTCAAATTCTGGCTCTGCTACTTTTTAAGCTTTGCTAAATGTTGATTTCCCCATCCAGAACATAGAGATAGTTCTAAATATTAACTAAGATAACGTATATGAAGTACTTAGCCTTGTGTCTGTTACATATTGCTTGAAAATGTAGAAAGCAAGGTTAATGAGCATACGAGTAAGGAGTTGCCTGTATTTGTCCACTCAGCAAACATTCATTGCACTCTTCTGGACCCTTAGTACTATGTTAAGCGCCATAGAGGTTATAAAGTAAGCAAGAGACAGATTTTATTTCCCAAACAAGGAGCATAGGTAATAAATACATAACTTCTTTAAGATTGCTCTATATGCATTTGAAGGCACTTTCACATCCATGATCTTATGCTATGTACCATTCTTAGAGTTCTTCATAGTACTCAGGGTACTATGAGGTTACGTTTGATTCATGAAACAAATAAATACAGGGATATTTCTTGAATTATATCTAAGATCACCTTGTAAATTCACACGAGAGAGCATATTAGATCATTTCTCTAATGGGAAATGGCCTTTGTCCTAAAAAAAGTCACAATCTATTATTCTGATAGACACCATTGCCATGTATAATGTGGTAAGTGCCCTGGGAAGCATGTAATTCAGCTTATGGGCATCAAGGGAGTCTTTCAGAGGAAGAATGATCAAGTCCTGAAGAATAAGTAAAGCAGATTTTAGGAAGAGACATTTTCATGTTAACTTCCGTATTCTCAGCAGTATACTGAGCTCTTCTATTTAGTTCATGTAATCATAAGGGAACAGAATGTTCCAAGTTGCAGTGTCTCAGAAGGCCTTGGGCATTCTGAGGAGAGAGTGAGGAGTTTACGTGGTGTTTGTAGTGGGGGAACGGCTGGAAGACAGGGTTGGAGAAGTCGCTTGGCAGCTTCTGTTGCGGGTCCACCTTTTACAAGGTGATTAGCAATGGATTTTTTTAAGTAACTTTTCAGTAGGATTTAAGGATGAATGAAATGGTTTGCTAGCACTCCTTTTGTAGGTTTGAAAGAGGGCTTCACATAATTGTGAGCCCCTCTTCTGTGGATAATAAACTGAGTACTAATGGGAAGTGGTTTGCTTCCTGTTACAGGAACAGTTGATGGCAAGTCAAAGCTAGAGCCCTTTTTGACCTTTGACCAAAACCTTTCCAGGATACTGCTAATATGAACATAGACAGGCCGTTACGGCCGTGCTGCTTTGTAGTGCCATTGTTTTTGACTTTTTTATGAGTAAACATGCTTTCTTTTCCTTTTTGGGGATTAGAGAAAAATTTTGGAGAATTGGAAGCAAGGAAAGAGATGGAGAATACGGAGCTTGTTTCTTCCCTGGAAGATGTTCTGCGGGCCAGCAACCCCTAATATATTGTGCTCGCCCTGGCTCCAGGATGTGGGAAGTGAACTTTGATGGGGAAGTTATAAGTACACATCAGTTTAAAAAACTCCTCTCGTCACCACCTCTCCCCGTGATCACCCTAAGGTAATGATTTGTATGGCTGGTAGGGACTATTTGAGGAATTGACATGCAGGAGTTGGGTAGAAATCTCTGATAAAGATGAGTTAAAGATTTTATTATGCCTTCTAAGAGTGAAGTGGAATTTTTATTAAAGATTTAGAGAAACCAAAAAGCCCTTAACCATTATCTTTGGTATGATTAAAGTAGATTGAATAAAGGTAGATGAGTTAGATTCAGGAAGACTTTTCCTATGTAGGGAACAGGATACTTTTATGTTGTGATTCAATCATTAACATACTGTTTATTTCCTAGATCAGATCCTCGGTATGATCATACAGTTGGATTCTCCCAATCTTTGTCTTTCCCCAGACTCTTGCATGTTAGGTAAGTTTCTCCTTTTGAGCTTTCAAAAAGAACACTTTTTCTCTTTGCTTCTTGTTCACAGGTAGTTAGCTTTTTTTTTTTTTTTTTTTTTTAGATTTTATTTATTTGAGTGATCAGGAGAGAGTAAATGAGAGAGAGAGAGAGAGCACCAGCCAGGGGGAGAGACAGAGAAACAGACTCCCCACTGAGCAGGAAGCTGATCCCAGGACTCCGGGATCATGACCTGAGCCAAAGGCAGACACTTAACTGATTGAGCCACGCAGGCATCCTGGCAGTTAGCTTTTTAAAAGGTTTTTTTACTTAACTGTTTTCGGAAAATTAGGAAATGCCTATGTTACATGAAGTGTTCTAAGAGGAATAAAAGTATCATGGAAATATGCATCCTTTTTTTGGTTTCGAATTGACCTCAACCAGTTGGACAGCTTATAATTATTAGGGAACTTCTGATAATTAGAGCTAAGAACTGTCGATACTCTTTCTTTCATAATCTCTGCTACCTGCTGGGAGGTTACAATGAAAGCAAGTCTCAAAAAAAAAAAAGAAAGAAAGAAAGCAAGTCTCAGACTGAAGTCAGCCACATATGTGTATGTTTCTTAGCAGGTAGGCACAGACCTAATTATAGAACTTTTTCTTGTAAGCTTGGTAAACTTCCAACTCTGTGTCCTTTAGGTGCTCTGTCAAGTAAGTACCTTGCATGAAAGACCTGCTTGAGGCACATTCAGCCATATTCTAACTTGTTCTTTTTTTTAAGATTTTATTTATCTATTTGGGGGAGGTAGAGCACAGAGGGAGAGTGCAAGGGAGAAGCAGAGTCCCTGCTGAGCAGAGAGCTGGATGTGGGGCTCGTTCCCAGGATCCTAGGATCATGACCCAAGCTGAAGGCAGATGCTTAATAATTGAGCCACCCAACTACCTCACATTCAGCTGTATTCTAACATCAGGGTTTAGCTAGCCTTCCAGTTGAATTAGGTGCAAAAGTCCACTATTAAGTGGCAGCCCAGAGTGCCACTGAAGGCTGGATTTGCCACTTCTTACACCTTGTTCCACAAGTGTGGGAGTGCCAGTGTGTGATTTCCACCCAGTCTGTGTGTCTTGAACTCATTTCATTAGTGGATATTGTTTCTAATATCCCTTAGGTTAATATATGAGATCTCTAATGCAGATTCAGAGAATGTTATTTAGAGGTTGTTTTAGAATAGTCTGATTGGGGGGCACCTGGGTGGCTCAGTCATTAAGCGTCTGCCTTAGGCTCAGGTCATGATCCCAGGGTCCTGGGATCGAGTCCCGCATCGGGCTCCCTGCTCAGCGGGAAGCCTGCTTCTCCCACTACCATTCCCTCTGCTTGTGTGCCCTCTCTCGCTGTGTTTCTCTCTGTCAAATAAATAAGATCTTTAAAAAAAAAAAAAAAAAAGAATAGTCTGATTGGGTTCTTTCATCAAAGGCTAACTAACTGGTCTTAGGATGTGATTTAAAAAAACAAGACAAACCAACTCTTGAAATGTTAACTAATTGGCCCTAATGTATGTATATGTCACGCTGCCTACACTGATTGTAGGCAGTTAAATTGTAGACAGTTTAACGTATTCCTAATTCACCTTGAAAATTACTGAGAAAAGATGACTCTTTGCTCATAATTAGATAAAACATATTAAAAACTCTTCCTCGGGCACCTGGGTGGCTCAATTGGTTGGGCGTCTGCCTTCTGCTCGTCATGATCCCAGGATCCGGGGATCGAGACGTATGTCAGGCTCCCACCTCAGTGGAGAGCCTGCTTCTCCTTCTCCCTCTGCCTGCCGCTCTGCCTACTTGTGCTCTCTAGCTCTCTGTCAAATAAATAAATAAAATCTTTAAAAAAACCAAAAATCCCTCTTCCTTTATGGCACTTATGATTTATAATTACATATTCTTACAACATTTATGCCTGTTTTACTCTTAGTAAGCACTGAAGGGCTTTGTGTCTGTTTTGTTTCATTATATTATTCTCGGCACTTGGCATAGCGTCTGGCACATGATAGACACGGGCTGACTGTGGTGTGATCGGTGAGGAAGCCCTTTACCCGAGAGTATGTTTTCTAATGGCAAGGCCCCAGTCTGCTCGGTTCTCCTGGTAGAGTCGTTCATTTGAATTAAGCTATTTCAAGCTCCTGTTACAGTTTCTGCCGTGGCATGCAAAGCCCTTGATGATCTGGTTCTGCCTACTACTCAGTGTAAGTAATAATTAATGCCAGTTTGAAGCCTCTGCTGCCTCCTTCAGCAGGATTAGATTAGACACTTATTCCTAGGCACTATCGTCACACCTTGTTCATTCCTCTGTCACCACCCCTATTTCACTGTACTATGAATATCCATCCCAGTGCCAGATTGTTAGCTCCTTTGCTACGGGCTTGGTCTTAGGCACACAGAAGGCTCTCAAGGAACAACTCAGTTAAATAATTCAATGAAGATTTTTTTTTATACATGAGTAGGAGGGCTTTTTGTTTCTGTTTATTTTTTTTCCCTCATCTATGCACTTGTGTCCAGTGGTAACCTTTACTGTTACACGCACAAATCCCAAAGGAAGCAAATTTATATACTTTGTTTTCTTTTGGGTAAACAGTATTACTTACCCTTCCTTGACCTTTAAAGCAGCGCTCTTAGGCTGTGTCCTAGACTGTCTGTTTTTAGTGAAAGGACAAGGGGATGAAGGATGTATGAATTACAAAGTATCAGCTCTTAACCAAAGGCCCCCTCCTAAAATTTCCTAAGGAACCCAAGTATCAAGTTTAGTTTAGTCAAAATCATCTTGTATCTCTACTCAGGGATCCTTTGGCTTCTTATTTTATTCTTCTTTGGCTCCTGAAGGTAGGCTTCCAGTTTTTCTTCCTTTGGATTAGCATTCTGACTATTTCTTCCATCTTTGTGTCAAAGATTATTTTCCCATAGGGACAGTGACCTGGTCTTATATTGGTAAAATATGTAATATTCTTGTGGGGACCCAGTTCCTGTTAAATATCACTCCTACTGTTTCATAGCCACATAGTACCATTTTTAGTACTCTTGGGGATATAAATTAACAAAAATCCCTGTTCTTTTTTTTTTCTGATTTATTTATTTATTAGAGAGTGTGTGCGTGCGTGTTTGCACAAGTTGGGAGGAGGGGCAGAGGGAGAGGGAAAGAGAATCTCAAGCAGACACACACCCCCTCGCTGAGCATGGCGCCTGACATAGGAGTCGATCTCATGACCCTGAGATCACAACCTGAGCCAAAATCAAGAGTCAGATCCTTAAACAACTGAGCTACCCAGAAGCCCCAGTGTTCCTGTTCTTAAGATTATAATTTGTTGGAGAGATGTGGTACTTCTACAAGAAGTAAGGGTTGCATCAGTACACGACATGAACACGGTTGACAGGAAATAGGCTGAGTGCAGGAGGAAGAGCAGTTGCAGTGGGCTCTTGGAGGATTCCAGAGGGGAGTAGCACTTCTGTGATCTTTGGGAGGTGGCTAGAGTGAGAGCCTCTTAAGCTGGGATGCCCTGACTGAGGGGAAGAAGCAGAGATGACTCATTGGTATCTGAGAAACAGTAGCAGCCTTGAGAGAATATATGAGTAAATATAAGCAAAGGAGTATGCAAAGAGATGAGCAGAGATGGAGAGTGCCAGAGGACCGGAAAAGGTGGCCCAGGAAAGTGTGGTGTCCCAGAGTCAGGGGAGGTGAGATTCAGGAAGGAAGGAACAATCAGCAGGGTTGGCCCCTGCTTGAGCATCAAGAAGAGAGGAAATAAAGAAGAGGTATTTGGTTTGGCATTTAAGAAATCTATGACTTGGGGCACCTGGGTGGCTCAGTGGGTTAAAGCCTCTGCCTTTGGCTCAGGTCATGATCTCAGGGTCTTGGAATTTAGCCCTACATGGGGCTCAGCAGGGAGCCTGCTTCCCCCTCTCTCTCTGCCTGCCTCTCTGCCTACTTGTGATCTCTCTCTCTGTGTCAAATAAATAAAATCTTAAAAAAAAAAAAAAATCTATGGCTTTATGAAATAGTGAGGATTCTGGGTAATGGTGGGTGGGTCAGTGAGGGTAAATGAGGGAGGATGTAGATTCTGTGAGGCTTAGAGAAAAACGTCCAGGTCTTGTAGCCAGACTGTCCTTGGTCATATTACTTCATCTCTCTGAGTTTCAGGGTTTTTGTTTAAAACAGGGGAAAGCACATCTATCTTGATGAGTTGCCACAAGGTTAGATAATATAGATGGAACCTTTGATAAAGCTCCTGGCAGATCAGGAGTTTTCAACTTTTTATTGCCTGCATATAACTAAGGGCATCAAAATATTATGATCCCTAAATGTGGCTCACTAGAGCAGTGATTTGTGGTGAGGTATGTAGTCTGTTTTAAATGTGCCCTTTTCATACCAGTGATGGGAAATTTGGGTGCTTTAACAAACATCAGGTATAATACCAGCCTTTTCTTTTTTTAGAAGGTTTTTAGTGTATGCATCTAAATTTTTCCCAATTTGGCACCATATTATTCTATTTTTTAAGGGGCTCTTATTAGGTGTTATGACTTGACTAACTAGGTCATTGTGTTTTCTTTCTTTTCTCTTTCTTTCTTTTTTTTTTTTTTTTAAGATTTTATTTATTTATTTGACGGAGAGATGGCGAGAGAGGAAACACAAGCAGGGGGAGTGGCAGAAGGAGAAGTAGGCTTTCCACAGAGCAGGGAGCTTGATGTGGGGCTCGATCCCAGGACCCTGGGATCAGGACCTGAGCCGAAGGCAGACGCTTAATGACTGAGCCACGCAGGTGCTCCTGTTGTGTTTTCTTTGTATAATCTCACTCTAAGAGCTAATGTGAGGGTCCGAATTCAGGGAATTAGATCATAAATTTCTGTGTCCAAGCAAACTAGAATTCTCTTAACTTCTTCCCTTTTCTTTTGTAGTGAGCACTGTGTGCTGACTTGGACAGAAAGAGGAATTTATATTTTTATTCCTCAGAATGTTCAAGTTCTTCTCTGGAGTGAAGTCAAAGGTAATTATATTTTCTTCCTTTAGGTAATTTATTTTATTTTTGAAGATTTCATTTAGTTATTTGAGAGAGAGAAAGAGCATGAGCGGGGTGAGGGGCTGAGGGAGAAGCCTCTCCACTGAGCAGGAAGCCAGACTAAGCCACCCAGGTGTCCCCTTCCTTATGCAATTTTTAACTTCATGCTTGTGAAAGATTCAGTGATCGTAGGAGAATTCTTTTGGAGTGTGAAAAGTAGAAAAATAGATTGAGGTGATATTTCTTTTAAAGATTAATGTCAGGGGCGCCTGGGTGGCTCAGTCAGTTAAGTGTCCGCCTTCAGCTCAGGTCTTGGTCTCAGAGTCTCGCAATTGAGACCCATGTCAGGCTCCCCACGCAGCGAGGAGTCTGCTTCTCCCTCTACCCCTCACCCTGCTTTTGCTGTCTCTCTGGCTTGCTGTCCCTCTCAAATAAATAAAAATCTTAAAAAAAATAAAGATTAACGTCATAGATGTTTCCCATTGTAATGTATTTCCCAAGCATACACTTAGGAATTTGTGTTCAGTTATTCAGCTTTTCATGAATAATTTTATTATTTATTTATTTATTTTTTACGTTCCCTCCATGCACAGAGACCAACACGGGGCTTGAACTCAGAACCCTGTTGATATCAAGACCTGGGCTGAAGACTCAGCTGCTTAAGCGACTGAGCCTCCCCTAGGTACCCCTTCATGGATAATTTTAAATACCATTTTCATTTATTCTTAAATATTAGTAACCACTGCTAATAATTGAATGGGTTAATTTCTTCCTTCTAATTATCCTGAATCTTTATCCCCATTAGAAGTATTGCTTTAGCTTCTACTTTGTGTCTTAATAGTTTGGGGTTCAAAAAGTCCTTGTGGAGGGGGGCGCCTGGGTGCCTCAGTTGGTTAAGCGTCTGCCTTCTGCTCGGGTCCTGATCCCCGGGTCCTGGAATGCAGCCCCACATTGGGCTCCTCGATCAGCAGGAAGCCTGTATCTCCCTCTGCCTCTCTCTCTGCCTGTGGCACCCCCTGCTTCTGCTCTCTCTCTCTGTCAAATAAATAAATAAAATCTTTTTATTTTTTTTAAGATTTTATTTATTGACAGAGGGAGACACAGGAAGAGAGGGAACACAAGTAGGGGGAATGGGAGAAGGAGAAGCAGACTTCCTGCTGAGCAGGGACCCCCAGACTCTGGGATCATGACCTGAGCCGAAGGCAGATGCTTAACGGCTGAGCCACCCATGTGCCCCAATAAATAAAATCTTAAAAAAAAAAAAAAAGAATTCCTTGTGGGAACAGCATTTTTTTTTTAGTTTAAACCCAAAATGGAAGAAATCAGAAGCTTTTTATCTTTTTTAAAATTTTTCATTAATTACTTATTAATATATAATGTATTATTTGCCCCAGGGTTCATGTCTGTGAATCATCAGGCTTACACATTTCACAGCACTTACCATAGCACATACCCTCTCCAGAAGCTTTTTTATCTTGATGAAGTCCCAAAAGTTCATTTTCACTTTTGTTTCCTTTGCCTTTGGAGACATGTGTTGAAAGAAGTTGCTGTGGCCGATGTTGAAGAGGTTATTGCCTATGTTCTCCTCTAGGATTTTGATAGATTCCTGACTCACGTTGAGGTCTTTAATCCATTTCAAGTTTATCTTTGTGTATGGTGTGAGAGAATGGTCGAGTTTCATTCTTCTATACGTGGCTGTCCAGTTTTCCCAGCACCATTTATTGAAGAGACTGTCTTTTTTCCACTGGATACTTTTTCCTGCTTTGTCAAAGATTATTTGACTGTAGAGTTGTGGGTCCATATCTGGGCTCTCTACTCTGTTCCACTGATCTTGTGTGTCTCTTTCTGTGCCAATACCATGCTGTCTTGGTGATCACCGCTTTGTAGTAAAGCTTGAAATTAGGCAACGTGATGCCCCCAGCTTTGTTTTTCTTTTTCAACATTTCCTTAGCAATTTAGGGTCTTTTCTGGGAACACTGAAAAAAATAAAATAAAAGTAAGATGTTAAAAAAAAATGGAAGAGGAGCGCCTGGGTGGCTCAGTGGGTTAAAGCCTCTGCCTTCGGCTCAGGTCATGATCTCAGGGTCCTGGGATCGAGCCCCACATCGGGCTCTCTGCTCAGCGGGGAGCCTGCTTCCCTCTCTCTCTCTGCCTGCCTCTCTGCCTACTTGTGATCTCTCTCCTATCTGTCAAATAAATAAATAAATAAAATCTCTAAAAAAAAAAAAAAAAAAAAGGAAGAAATCTTGCATCATTAGCATTGCTACTCAGAGAGTATATCTTATCTTTTTGGGTCATTTTCTACATTGTAGAAATATAAGGAAGAGGAACCGTTACTTGCTGATCTGATTAATACTGATTTCTTGTGGATTGAGTTGCTAAGGTTGTCCTTCGAAAACGAGTTTGTTTTTTAAAAATTTACATATACACTGTGTAAACTTAAGGTGTATACAAAGTTTTGATTTGATACAGCTGTACAGTTAACCTTTGAACAATGTGGGACTTAGGGGCACAGACCCCTGTGCAGTCAAAAACCTGCATGTGACTTTTGACTCTCCCAAAACTTAACTACTAATAGCCTGCTGTTGACCCGAAGCCTTGCTGGTAACATCAACAGTTGATTAACATCCTTTGTATGTTATGTGTATCATTTGCTATATTCTTGCAATAAAGTAAGCTAGAGAAGAGAATATTATTAAGAAAATCTTAAGAAAGAGAAAATACATTTCCTATACTGTATTAATTGAAAAAAAATCGTATATCCATGCACCCATGAAATTAAAACCTTTGTGGTTCAAGGGTCAACTCTATATTGCAATATGATTATGGCCTTTTGTGATGAGAACTTGTATGATCTAGTCTCTTAGCAGTTTTGCATATATGATACAGTATTAACTGTAATCACAATGCTCTGCGTTAGATCTCTAGAACTTACTTATCTGCTAATTGTAAGTTTGTATGCCTTGACCAATATCCCCCACCCCTCCAGTCCCTGGTTTTCACCATTCTTCTCTGCTTCTACTTGTTTGGCTTTTTTAGATTGCACCTGTAGGTGAGATCAAAAACTAGTTTTTTAACTCCTTTCATGATGTTCTGCCAAGATAGGTATTTTCTCATGAACTGTCGCTTTATATACTGAATTAAAATCCATTCATTGACATCAGATTATAACTCAGAAATGTTGTCATCTGGTCTCTGATGTAGAGTGCTCTCTTAAAGCCCCAATTTCTTTTCACAGAAAGTAGCATTTTATTTTATTTATTTTACCATTACTATTTTTAATTCCAGTATAGTTGTTTTTTTTTTTTAAGATTTTATTTATTTATTTGACAGAGAGAAAGAGAGATCACAAGTAGGTAGAGAAGAGGCAGAGAGAGGGGGAAGCAGGCTCCCTGCTGAGCAGAGAGCCCGATGTGGGGCTCGATCCCAGGACCCTGAGATCATGACCTGAGCCAAAGGCAAAGGCTTTAACCCACTGAGCCACCCAGGCGCCCCTAATTCCAGTATAGTTAACATACAGTTTCATGTTAGTTTCAGATGTATGATACAGTGATTCAGCAGTTCTGTACATCACCCTGTGCTCACCACCACAAGTGCCCTCCTCAGTCCCCAGCTCTATTTCACTCATCCCCCCAACAAACTCCCCTCTGGTGACCATCAGTTTGTTCTGTGTAGTTAAGAGTCTGTTTCTTGGTTTGTCTCTCTCTCTTTTTCCCTTGCTCATTTATTTTGTTTTAAAAGTAGCATTTTAAACATAGAATTTTAGATAAGAGAGATGTGTTTTTGCTTGTCTTTTATTTTTGATCTTTTTAGAAATGTCTAAAATATGATTTCTTCATTGACTTGCAAGTATAATAGAGATGAAATTCAAGCAAGCCAAACTCAGTATAAAAACTGAATTTATTAGAATAATTTCCGTCCTTACCAACATGGAAAAAGAGTATGTGGTTAACCTTCTGTGTGTTCACCCCTGTGGGTTTCGTAGATATTCAGGATGTAGCTGTCTGCAAGAATGAGCTCTTCTGTTTGCACCTCAACGGGAAAGTCTCACACCTTTCTCTGTTGTCTGTGGAGCGCTGTGTGGAACGCCTGCTGAGGAGAGGCCTGTGGAACCTGGCTGCTCGCACTTGCTGTCTTTTCCAAAATTCTATTATTGCCAGCAGAGTGAGTCCAAGTGCTTACCTGTTCACCTGGGTTGTTAGAACCACCCGAGCTTGTAGGAGTGTGCTACAGGGTTGCTTGTCCTTATTGGCCCTGCCTGTATGACCTACAGATAAAGGAGCAATAAATCCCTGATGGAAACATGACAGACAAATCTAGGGGTGGGTGAAGGGTAAGAAAAAGAGTATACTTCCCATTAAAAACAAATTATATTTTCTGAGAAACTTCCTTGAATTTCAGCTTATTTTAAGGGGGATGATTGTGTGTACAGTAACTCTTAATTCTGAATTCCTAACATAATTCCCATTAAGTCTTTCACTAGCTTATTAAACCTTTTTAAAGTACCTTTGAGGTATAATGTTCTCTGTTAGACCTCTTTCAGTATATTGGCCACTGAATTTAGTTTTAGTTGTAAATAGGAAGCTATTTTATTTGGTTTCTACTTACCCTTTCATTAGGGAAGAAAATCTCTGACTGTGGATAAATTGGAGCATTTGAAGTCTCAACTAGACGTCACAACCTGTAGTGATCTAATTTCTCAACTGGAAGAATTGATCTTAAAATTTGAGCCTTTAGATTCAGCTTGCAGCAGTAGAAGAAGCTCCATTTCATCACATGTAGGTATTTTTACTTTTTAGAGGGTCTATCTGCCCAGTAAGGTTTTTCTTCCTTAGGTTGTACTCCCATATCTCTTAAGATCCCAAAGTTTATCTTCCTTTCCATATAGTAGATTTGAGGCAGAGGGAGTTGCCAAAACGAGGCTTTCTTTCAGCTGTTGGGCAGCCCTTATGAAGCATCCATTTAGGTGTGTGTTGGAGCCACATTTTGTTTCTTCATTATTTATTTATTATATTTTTTATTACCAGACGTACCTCATATAGCCTTCAGTACAAGTTAAGTTGCCCCTAGTATGTGATTTCAGATGCTTTATGCTGATGGGAGCCATAGTGCAGTCAGGATTGTGCCCTTGCAGCCCTTTTCTCACTGCCAGGACTCAACAGAGGCAAGCTAGGGAAAGATGGTCGCGTGCTGTGATCAGTCTGGGAGTGTGAGCCAGCAGCCAGGGACCTAAACCTTGCTCACCAGCTGGTTCTATTAAACCATAATTTTTGCTATTGACTTGCTACCCATTCGTGTTGGTGGTTCTCTTAAAAAACCATTTTTGTGTTAAAAAGGGAAGTTTCACTTTGATTTTTTGGGGATTCTTCTTATTTTTAGGAAAGTTTCAGCATCTTGGACTCTGGTATTTATCGTATCATTAGTAGCAGAAGAGGCAGTCAGTCAGATGAAGATTCTTGTTCACTTCATAGCCAAACCCTCTCAGAAGATGAGAGACTCAAAGAATTTGCCTCACATCAAGAAGAGGACCAACCAGATCAGTGTTGGAGCTCACATGGAAATGAAGGTGATGATGATGTGCTTCATTGGTTGCTGATCGGAAGCAGTTATTTTCTGTGACTTCTATTTGCCAGGATTAACTTGTGCATCGAGTTTTCTACATGGTGTTAATTTTGATTATGTTGATAGACTTTGCACGAAGATCTGCTTGCCACTGGAAGAATGGGTTTATAACATAATTAATAATAATTGTAATAAATAAATAGAATTTATTTAATTCTATTTATTAATAAATAGATATTAATAAAAGTTGTGTTTTTCTCCCTCCTGTTTAGGCTAACGTTGATATTGTCCCTAATTTTGATCATGCATCAAAGTGCTGGAAAAGTTAAGAAAGGAGGTCATTAACCAATGGAGTAGAACAGTTTTATCTTGACTAACCAAGTTATTTTCCATCAGGAATGAAAATTTACTACAGTTTTGGGGGCCATTGCCTTCAGTTTTTGATGTTCGAGTGTTCCTGTGACTGAACTGTTGAGAAGAGATTAATAGAGACTCTAAATCTTCCTTTTTGACTTATGGGGATTCAGGGTTAGTAGGAATATGAAGGTACCTGCCTAAGTGTTTTATATGTGGACCATCCCGTGCATCTTGTAAACCTGTGTTCTGCTCATTTGTATCTGGGTCAGTTGTGATTTGGGTATGGTATCCTTCATTTTCTTTGGTTTATTCATTTCAGAATTTTTTTAAAGATTAAAAAAACCTTGTGTGATTTAATTTTGTTTCCCCCCCTCCCCTTTCCATTTATCAGACAGTGTTTCTCATGCTCCCGTGACATTTGAGACAGATAAGAGTGAAACTTTTCTCCCCTTCGGCATTCCGCTATCATTTCGTTCTCCATCTCCTCTTGTGTCTCTTCAGGCTGTCAAGGAAAGGTAAGTTAGTTCTGTCACTGAATCCCATTTCTTGTTTCGCTTTAGTTGTCACCTTAGGTACTTTTGTGCTGAGAATGGAAAGACATTTTATTTAATTAATTTATTTTTAAAAAGGTTTTTATTTATTTGAGCTAGAGAACGCATGTGAGTGAGAGGGAGCATGGGTGAGGGGGCTGTGGCACGGGTGGAGGGGCAGTGGGAGAGGGAGAAGCAGACTCCTTGCTGAGCAGGGAGCCTGATACCTATGCGACAATGAGGACGTCAATCCTAGGATCCCGGGATCATGACCCAAGCCGAAGGCAGATGCTTAACTGACTAAGCCACCCGGGTGCCCCTGGAAAGGCATTTTATTTTTTTTATTTATTTTTTATTTTTTTAAAGATTTTATTTATTTATTTGACAGAGAAGAGAGAGATCACAAGCAGGCAGGCAGAGAGAGGGAGGGGGAAGGAGGCTTCCTGCCAAGCAGAGAGCCCGATGTGGGGCTTGATCCCAGGACCCTGAGATCATGACCTGAGCCGAAGGCAGAGGCTTTAACCCACTGAGCCACCAGGTGCCCCTGGAACGGCATTTTAAATGAGAAAAAAACGAAAGTCTCTTTGTTACTTCTCATATAAACTGTTATCAGAGGCTATTAACTTCTCATTTCTGTCTCGGGCAGTGTAGCTTCTCTCTTAGAGTAGTAGTTGAATATTTGAGTTGTTTTAAAATGTGCCCCCCACCCCAGACAGAGCAAAAGTTTGAAAAATCTGTTTTTTCCTTATCCCTGATAGGAACAGTTTCCATATATCATTAGTCATTTCTTGATCCTTTCTCAGTTTGTGCTCAGAATTGGAGACTCTTTGGAAGTCTTTCTCACTACTCCATGGGCCTAGAATTGGTACTTGAGTTTGAGAGAAAAGACTTTGTAAAGCTTCTTAACTGCTTATCTGAATCTTCCCGGATACAGCTTTCTGTTTTGTTTTGTTTTTTAATTTTAATTCCAGTATAATTAACATACAGTGTTATATTAGTTTCAGATGTACAATATAGTGATTCAGTTACTGGCTGCAGTTTTGCTTGTAGAGGAGGATATGTTGTGACTAGTTAGCCACTGAGTCTCGTGGAGAAATTCTGTTATTTCTCTGGCCAAAAATGGGGTAGGTGATCACATGGCCTCCTTTGCCTAGTTGACAGAAACTGTGTAGACGTAGCTGGGGTTAAAGACGTTTTCTTTAGCATCAAATCAAAGCAGTTTAGTAAATGAAGCGAACCTTTATTATACTGTAAATTTTACATGGGCCTTATATGAAATTTGTGGTTGATTAGGGAAGTTCTATAAGCATAGTCTTTCTTTTTATTAAGTCCAAATTGCCTTTCTAGGTCTAATAGGAACAGAATGCAGGTACTGAATTTTTTGTTCTTGGGAGTAATGAGGTTTTTTTCATATTAGTTTTTTGGTATTTGACTTCCAGTGTTTCCAGCTTTGTACGTAAAACTACTGAGAAGATTGGCACCCTTCATACAAGCCCTGATCTGAAAATAAGACCAGAACCCAAGGGTGATGAGCAGTTATGTGAAGAGGAAATGAGTCCAGTCCCCTGCCCAAAGGAAGAAGACACTGAGGAAGCTCTTGCATTTAAATCTGGGTAAATTCTGAAGGATTCAGCTGTCATTCTGAAGAAAGCCTTAGACTGTGTTATTGGACAAGGCACACATAGGACCCTGTTCATTGTAGATTGTGTAGCTGATAAAAAATGTGAATACCATAAAGTAAATGTTGGAAAATGACACGTATCCATAGCAAATCTTTTTTTTTTTTTAAGGTTTTATTTATTTATTTAATGGAGAGAGAGAAAGAGAGGGCACAAGCAGGGGGAGCAGCAGGCAGAGGGAGAGGGAGAAGCAGGCTCCATGTGGAGCAAAGAGCCCAATGCAGGGCTCAATCCCAGGACCATGGGAGCATGAACCAATCTGAAGGCCAGTGCTCAACTGACAGCCTACCCAGGCACGCCCTCCATAGCACATCTTTTGAGAGAGTTTTAATTTAGCACCTCTTTCATCTTTGCCCTGCATAAACTCCCTCCCTCCAAATCTCTTCAAACTTCTGAGATGTTAGAGAAGAGTTTTGGGTTAAGAGGATTACCAGCGATCCAGACCTTGTCCTTGCTGTGCTTCTGACTTGCATGTGACCTTGGGTAAGTCACTAATGCTCTGGCCTATAATGGCATTGAGGTCTTGTCATGTACCTTCTTAGGATATGCTGGTGGCATCGTCCTTATGAATGGAGTTGTAGGAGAGCCCTTGGTCTGGCACAGTGTGAAGTGGCTGTCCGTCTGGTCTCTCCCTTAACTCAGAGTTCAGGGGATCTGAGCATTAGAAGCACACAGGCTCAGCACTTACCCAGGGATTGAGAGCCCCGCAGGCCCAGTGTCTGTGGACAGTCAGATGAAACAGAATAGTTTTGTGAGCCCACGTGTGTGTATATACAGGGAAAAAAGTACAGGTATGGATGTGGCCCAACCCCCCCTTTCCAGCTTCATTTCTAGCCACATCCTTCCAAGCGCTATGAATTCCAGTCCTGTCAGAGCCCTGGGTGGGGACACTTCACTATCTTTCTTCCGGGTTGTTTCTTTCACCTGCACTGTCCTTCCCGCCTCAGTCCCCATTATTTTTCTGAACTCCGCATACTGCCTCCAGGGGAAGGCATCTCTTGATTGCCTCATCAGAATAGTAATTGCTTTTATTGTGCTTTAATAGCACAATTGTGTTGCTCGTTAGCATTTGTTTTATTCTCACCTGTAGTTGTTTGCATACCTTTCTTTTTCACTAAAGCTTACTCATCTTGAAGCGGTAGACCTTTTTTTTATACTCCTCTGTGTCATGTAATATTAAGTACAATACTTGCCACTTAGTAAGCACTTAGATACATTTGTCTAAGGATGCTCTAATTCCCTCTCTTTTCATTCTTTTCTAGGGACAGAAAAGAAGTAATTAGTCAACCTCCAGAAGAAGACAAGCTCCAAGAGCTCAAAGTAGCAACAGCAGAAGCAATGTGAGTATGAACGAGAGAGTTTTCTAATGACTGGGAATGACTTCGAGGTCATCATCAGTAGTGGTGCTGAGACCGTGTGAGGCAGAGGTATAGTCTCATTTGTAATTGAAATTCAACAATTAGTATTAAAGTTAACACTCTCTGTATTGTCATCTTGCTGAGATAATTGTTGAAGAGTTGAAAAGTAAGGTTTACTCCAAAGAAAAATGTTTCATCCGGTAGGTTTGTTTAGCATGAAATAATTTGTTTTAAAAGAACACATGGAGGGGCGCCTGGGTGGCTCAGTCGTTAAGCGTCTGCCTTCGGCTCAAGTCATGATCCCAGAGTTCTGGGATCGAGCCCCGCAACGGGCTCCTTGCTCGGCAGGAGGCCTGCTTCTCCCGCTACCATTCCCTCTGCTTGTGTTCCCTCTCTCGCTGTGTTTCTCACTGTCAAATAAATAAAATCTTTAAAAAAAAAAAAAAAAGAACACATGGAGCATGGGGCTTCTGGGTGACTCGGTTGGTTGGGCATCTGCCTTCAGCTCCGGTCATGATCCCAGGGTCCTGGAATCAAGCCCCGCCTTGGGCTCCCTGCTCAGGGGAGAGCCTGCTTCTCCCTCTTCTTCTGCCTGCCGCTCTGCCTATTTGTGATCTCTCTCTCTCTGTCAAATAAATAAATAAAATCTTAAAGAAAAAAAACAAAGCACATAGAGCATAAATTTCATATTTGTCTGTCTTGTGTAGGACCAAGCTGCAGGACGCACTGATTTTATTTGAACCCTCATCTCTGAGGATGGTCTTACGGGGGTGGCTTTCGCAGTTAGAAGGAACGTTTGCCATGAAGAACTTTTCAGTTATTTCAGATACTGGCAACTCATCCATGACATCAAACCAGGATGTGCTGTCATTCGAAGAGTCAGAAAAGGAAACGTTAGATGAAAATAATGAAGAAGAAAAGAGAGCCTCTTTAGGCAATGAAGAAACTGTTGATCCGACAGCACGTGAATCTACAAATAGTCTGAGGGAGCCCCCGGATGACCTTTTCCAAGTGTGTTCTCCATGCAGCATAGCCAGCTATCTCCAGAAGGACCTGGCTGAATTGACGACGCTGTGTTTGGAATTGAACGTATTGAATTCTGAGACCAAAAGCACAAGTGGGCATGTGGACCACACT
Organism: Procyon lotor; assembly: GCA_028646535.1. Classification (NCBI taxonomy): domain Eukaryota; kingdom Metazoa; phylum Chordata; class Mammalia; order Carnivora; family Procyonidae; genus Procyon; species Procyon lotor. The sequence continues at coordinate 32,098,090 of CM053613.1, forward strand.
TTGCAACAGTTCTCTCCTGAAAGTCTGGCTTGCCAGTTCATAAAGAAGTACTTTTTTCTCTTGGACTTGAAAAGAGCAAAGGAGAGTATCAAGCTTAGTTACGCTAACAGTCCTTGTGTTTGGGATACTTTTATTGAAGGATTGAAAGGTAATAATCAGATTGCCTTGTCAAATAGAAATTAGTATAGAGCACCGTAGCATCTTAGCATTCTCACATTTTAAGGAAAAGACTTAAATGCAAAATCATTTCTATTCTGGCCAACCTCCCTTCTGTTTCCAACTCAATTTAATTTTTAATAGTTCTTCGAACATTTATTTCATTTGCAATGGTATAAGAAATTCCTTTTATTTTACACACATACTCAAAAAATGTATATAGCCGTGTTGAAGAAGGTGGGGTTAGGTTAACATAAAAAGTTTTATAAATGCATAAATAGAAAAACAAAATCCTTTATGTAACTTACTAATGCAGAGGTAAATCTATGCTATTTATTGAGTATTTACTGTGTGTCAGATATAAACATTTCATAGGCATGATCTCATTTCTTCCTTACAAAGGTTTTCAGAGTAGATGGTATCATTCCACTTAATGGGTGAAGAAACTGAGGCATAGAGAGATTACAATAGTTGAGTAGGCTAAAATGCTGTAGTAAGTATCTGCAAATAACTCAGATACGATAGAAGTTTCTTTCTTGCTCCTGTCACTCCAGGACAGGTTCCAGGTCAGTGGGAAGCTCTCTTCCATGTGGTAATCCAGGGTTCCAAGTTTCTTCCATTCCTTTCAACTCCATCTTCCTTTGGGCTTGTGATTGAGAATGAATTGCCATGTCCAGGGGATTGCATGTGCAAGGGACAGACATGCTGTGCCCTCTTCGAGGCCCGAGCCTGTAGTGCCTGACAGGTCTCGTGTTTACATTCCATTGGTGAGATTCTATCACGTGGTTTCTCTACCTGCGAAGGAGACTGGGAAAGGCACACTCTCCAGGTGTCTACAAAGAAGGGAATGGTCGGGTGAAGAGCTTGCATGTCGGCCTCAGGGATTTTGGTGAACAGGCAGCAGTCTCCGTTTCACACTTGACTGAAAGTGTGTGTCATTCTCCTGCGGAAACCAGCTTTCATGCATCAGCCCATGTACGCTCTTTTCTGCTGTCTGGCCCCATGCTTTCGCATCAGTGATTTAGACTGGACGCACACCTTTCACTCACCAAAAGGTAACAGTCACAAGTACAGATAGGTTTTTATATTGTCTGCCTTAAAGATCTTCTAGTTTTCCAGAAACACAATCTGTAATTCTTGTTCTGCTTCAGTTCACATAGAACAGTTAAAAGCAGCATGATGATTTCAGTTTCTTCCTCGGAGTTGAGGTAGACTTTTATGTTAAGTAAGAAAAATTATTTCCCTTCCAGGAGGCTCAAATGCTTCACGTCATTACTTAGTGGAACTTTGCAATATCTGTCTCTTATATGATCAAACCCAATCCTGAAAAGAGTCTCCTCAGCCTGAGTGGTTGTTAACTTATTACCAGAGCTGGAGAGAGCCAGCGGGTTGGGTACTTTCAGATGATGCAGCTGCTTGCTGGACTTTAGGGGGAGACGTTTGCCTTAGCCCCCAGTTAGAAAGCTTGCCCTCACGTCTCCAGCCCTAAATGCTGGCTGCCTTCTCTGAACTTGTTCAGGAACTTACTGCCTGACACAGTCAAATAGGCAATAATGAAACTGGGGGAAAATGATTTTAAAAAACCATGTATCAGAAATTGAAGGAAAAAAAAAAGAAATTGAAGGTCAGGCTTTTAGAAATGATCTGAACAGGTTCCACGCTTTTGCTAATGATGTAATTAAGGAAAACAGCTTTTGGAACTGTTCTTGAGGATTTGTCCTCAGAGCCAGTTGAAAACTACTTCAAAAAACTCATTTTAGGGGCACCTGGGTGGCTCAGTTGTTAAGCATCTGCCTTCGGCTCAGGTCATGATCTCAGGGTCCTGGGATTGAGTCCCGCATTGGGCTCCCTGCTCGGCGGGAAGCCTGCTTCTCCCTCTCCCACCCCCTGTTTCTGTTCCCTCTCTCACTGTCTCTCTCTGTCAAATAAATATTAAAAAAAAAAAAAAGAAAAACTCATTTTAGGGCCTCCTGGCTGACTCAGTCAGTGGAGCTTGAAACTCTTGATCTCTGGGTTGTAAGTTCAAGCCCCACATTGGGTATAGAGATTACTTAAAAATAAAAGCTTTTTAAAAAGCCCTCACTTTAGATTCGTGTGTGTGTGTGTGTGTGTGTGTGTTTAAACTACAAGTAGTTTTAGCTAGATCATCAGTCACACTTTTCTTTAAATGACCTGGCTATAACTGATGGTTGCTAAAAATAGGTAAAATTTTAAGTGAATTTAATTTATTTTGTTCAAGAAGTTGGAGTAGGGGCCCCGGTTCTAGGAAAAATGAGAAATTTGGCCTCGTGATTTGATTTTAAGGACTTTAAAAGTAGGGCTCGTGTGTCATTCTTTTCAGTCTGTCCTTCAGTGCTTAAATACTGTGCCACGCACCCAGCAGTCCATGACTAAGGATTGTTGAATGAGTGGGTTTAATGGGTTGAACTGAATACTCAGCAGCTATGAGATGAAAGGAAAGGGATGTGCTTTATCTTTCAGAAATGGCAAGTTCCAGTCCTTCATACATGGAGATGGAAGAAGGAGACCTAGCGACAAGATTAAAGTTACTGAATGACTCAGTCCCCTTTGACAGTCCTTTGTTGATCGCTTATGCTTCCCAGTAAGTTGTCATATGCTTTATTTATATGACTAAAAGACATGTTCTTTTGTTTGTGTCTTAATCTCTAAAGTTTTACTCAGTTGCCCAGTGGGCAGTTTCTTGTTATTTTTATTTCTAATAAGTCCTTAGATGATGTAACCATGTAACACCATCTCATTGAAGTTGGAGACTAACGTTTCATTTTTAAATGCAGATTGTATGAGAAGTTTGGAGAATCTGCCCTGCGATCCTTAATCAGGTTTTACCCGTCTATTTCGCCGTCGGATGTCATGCAACTTTGTCATCGTCACCCTGCTCAGTTTTTGGCCTACTTAGATGGTCTGGTGAAATCAAGGCCTGAAGATCAACGGTGAGAAGGCGAGAACATTTGCAGACTCTCCTTTGCCTTGATAGAGCGTGGTTTCCCTTGTAGAAGCCTTTGTAACGTGTTTACTGCCAACTGCCACAGCGCTGAGGCCCCCACCGTGAAAGACGGTGATCATAGTCATTACCCTCCTGTCACCGTCCACAGCAGACACTGTGAGTGTGCGTAGACCACGCCTCTCTCCCCTCCCTGTACAGGGATTCTCAGGTGACCAGTATAAAATTAAAGCCCTGCTTCCCATTCTCTGCTAGGACAGATACACTTCCTTGTTGTCTCTGCTGGTGAGTGGATTTGTCGCCACCTCTTTCTTGATAATATCCCAGCTTTTTGCGGGATCTCATCTTTTTGTGGATCTCAGTTCCAGCTCTTTGTCCCTTTTTTAGATCAAGGCCTCATTTCCTATTTCTGCATGGCCTTGGTTGTTAAAACTAGCAACAACCCCCCACCACCACACTCCAGCCTTTTTTCCTCTGATTGATTTACATGCACCATACTGGCCTTACTTCTCTCTCTCTCTCTCTCTTTTTTTTTTTCTGGCCCATCTCCTTTCTCAGTGTGAAGATTGGTGATTTTGTCCCCAACTTTCTTTTAGGCCATCCTTCCTCGAGTCCCTTCTACAACCAGAGTCTTTGAGATTGGATTGGCTGCTTTTGGCCATGTCCCACGATGCTCCCCCAAGCACAAGTATGATGGACGATGAAGGAAACCCTAGGTACGGAAGTTCCCTTTCTAACCTCTGATGTCCTTCTGGATTGGAATGGCTGTATTCACATATAGCATTCTGGGCTTTCTTCAGACACAGCTCTGGGAGATACTAACTCAAGTCATGATAGTGAGGGTGCTTCTTAGTGGTTCTGAATGTTTTTTGAGTTACAGATCTTATAAGAATCTGATGATTCCTTTCAGAAAAACACACATCTCTGTACAATTTTGCACA
>CM053613.1:32102248-32119929 GCA_028646535.1 Procyon lotor
AAAAAAAAAAAAAAATACACACTGATACATGTAATGTATTAGAAATGTTCCTTGTGTTTCCCTCTAGGAGAAGCTTTTTAAAAGCCCCCCAAGTGCCTATTTTATGTGCTTAGACAAAGGGTCTAGAAGGACATACAATGACTATCTGTGAGTGATGAAATATAGGCTTCTTTCTTTTGCTTTTGAATAATTAAAATGTCTAATTTTAAAAAATAAAGAGGTAATCGATTTTACTGGAGAAACAGAATTGGCATAAATTAAAATTATGTATTTGAATATTATGATTAATAACCTCAATCAACCAGCAGACTATGCCCAAAACTTTTAAAGACACCTAACCGAGTAAGCACCAAATGTTTACAGAACCACAGAGAATTTTTAAGTACCACAGGAGACTAGTGATAAGGCGTTTATCCTATAAAAGGTGTTTAGTGCCTTCCACGTCATATAAATACAGTTAGCTGCCTATAGCTTTTGCATATAGCTGATCCTGTCCAGGGTTCATGGTAAGAAACTAAAGAGGAATTGTTACCCAAAATTTGGATGGGTGGAATACAGTGAGAGAAAAAATGTAAAGAGATTTTATCTATAACTAGATGAATGTGGTACAAAACAATTAAGAAATAAAACCTGTCTGTGACCAATATACATATAAAAATTAAAAGAAAAGAATAAAAGCTATGAAAGAATAAACAGGCATTGGTATAGAAAAAATAGCTATTTTTAATTTTTCAAAAGCCAAGTAGAAATGCTCAAAAAAATACAATAGCAATGGAACAAATAAAATTAGACTCTATTCGTATCTATTAGATGATGAATGAACATTTTGTAGAATGTATTTCCTATTCCATTTACTGAGAGCTTTTCATTCTATAGGCCTCATTCACACTTGTCTTCATGGGGCTATAGTCAGCTGATGCTTCACCTCATTAAACTACCTGCAGATTTTACAACCAAAGAGAAAATGACTGACATCTGTAAATCTCATGGGTAAGTGAGAATTTTTTTAGAAGCTGAGGTTAAAGATTGGAATCATCTCAGTTAATAGCTTTGCAGCGAAGGGCTTGAACTGGCATGGTTTATCATTTGGGAGTTCTCTTTACTCCGGAAAAGTACCTTTTGTTTTAAGTGCTAGTAGGGTAAATGTCTTTTTCCTTTTAAATTTGTGCATATTTTTTCTTTGTGTAGAAGACACGGGCCCTTGCTAATTCCTCTCTCCTCCTGGTCCTTAGTAGCTAGCCCCAGTTCTCAGGCACTTGGATGGTAGTTAAGCAGCAGACTGCATGATAAAAATTATAATTGATGCAGGGTTCTTGAGAAGGGAGAGATCAGTGTGCTCAGTAGAAGTGCTGCTGCCTGACTTGAGGAGGTGAGATTTTGGAGGTAAAAGCCCTGAAGGCTGGACAGGATTTGTATTGATAAAGGAGCCCAACAGGAGGGCAGGGGCATGAGAAACTGACATCGCTTTTTGTCTGCACAACATCTCAGTTCTTTACTGCCTGGCCGTGTTACAGCTTCACCTGGATTATAATCTTTTGGAGAGAGGGACCTGCGTCTTCCTTTTTCCTCATAATGCCTTAACTCAGGCAGTGCTAGGTACTTGATACATAATTTGTTGATAATAAGGCATGGGACTAGCCAGGTGTGGTGGATGATGAGATCATGGGAGACCTTGAAAGTTCGTCAGAAGAATTTAGTTATCAGGGGAGACCTTTTAGACTTTGGGATACAAAAATGGCTTTCTGGAGATCATTTCTGGTGTTATACGCGAGAAGGGTTGGAGACAGGAGGGCCAGCTAGGAAGCTGCTGCGGTAATCCAGGTACGACTGAACTGGTGATTAGTAGGACAGCAAAAGGAGCACATTCTGAAGGACCTGGGACATTCTGAAGAAAAATGCAGTGGGACTTAGACACTATGGGTATAGCAAATGAAGGAGAGGGAAGAGTCAAGGAAAACTTCCATAGTTTGTATATTTGGGGAAGAAACCTGAAAGTTTATGAATATATAAGGTTACACATTTCATAATTGGTGCTTGGCCTCACATGTCAGTATTTATCTCTAGCTTTTATTCTTTTATTTTTTTTCTTTAAACACTCCAGATTGGGGCTGTCTAATAGAGCTGTCTGTAATAATGGAATTATTCTACTACGTTGTCCAATATGGTAGCCACTAGCCACTTGGGCTATAGAAAACTTGAAATATGGATTGGTCAGCTGAAGAACTGACTTTTTATTTAATTTAAATTAAGCAGCCATGTGTGGCTAGCGTCTACTATATTGGACAGCACAGCTCCAGATAAATTCACTGTTTTGAGTCCTTTCTTCAACTTTGTTCTCTTTAAAGTTTCTGGCCTGGATATCTTTCACTTTGTTTGGAGCTGGAGAGAAGAAGAGAGGCCTTCACCAACATTGTGTGCCTGAATGACATGAGCCTGATGGAAGGGAACAATGGTATGTAGATCCCAACTGGTTACTCCTGGTTGTAGTTTAGAAGTCACTGCAGACTTCTCAGTAAAGAAATGTGGAGAACATTTCAATGATCCTGTATGTAATTCTGTAATTCTAGCTAGCTGTCAAATTTGTGGAGGTTTTTTTGTTTTGTTTTTTTTGTGGGTTTTTTTCTATTGTTTTTTTTTTTTTTTAAAGATTTTATTTGCAAGAGAGAGGAGCGAGGGGAGGGGCAAAGGGAGAGGGAGAAGCCGACTCCTCGCCAAGCAGGGAACCTGATGCAGGACTCGGTCCCAGCGTGGGACCATGACCTGAGCCGAAGGCAGACGCTTAACCCACTGAGCCACCAAAGCATCCCGGAGGGTTTTGTTTGTTTGTTTTGTTTGTTTTTATCTGTACCACTTAGTGTATTATGAAATCATAATTAGGAATAAATTACAGGCATCTGTCCTATTAATGAGTGCCTGCTGTGTGTTAGGAACTATACTAGGTCCTTTTTCATTTGCCATTTAAGTGAGATAACAAGCCGTTGGAATAGTTACTGTTATTTCTGTTTTACAGAAGTTATAACTGAGGCCTAGAGGAAGGACAATTAGTTTCCCCAAAGCCATTGCACTGGTGGAGTAGCTGTTCAGACCCTGGTCTGATTGTCTCTGAAGTTTGTGTTCAGATTCATTTCTCAGCACCGTGTTGCCTTTTCCACAGCCAAAAGTTAGCATCAGAACGAACCTAACGCGCAGTGGCAGTCAGCTTTTCCTAAGCCTTTTCAGGCATTTAGATAATTAAAAAAAAACTTTTTTTAATTTTCACCAATCCAACACAGATGAAATGACAATCAGAAGGCCAGGCTTTGACACACTGGTCTCTGAGGCCCGAGAGTCTGTCTTGGGTGTTTTTTAGGGTTGCTGTATTCGTCTCCGTGCAGATGCCAGCTGGTGACATCAGGGTCCTTCGTTCAGCAGTGACCTACAGCCTGGTTCAGCACTGCTGGTGCGGGGGAGGGAAAGTTCGAGCAGGGCGGGGAAGCCAGTTGACTGGCAAGTGTTAGCTTCAGTTGTCCCAACTATCGCAACAGTTACTGAGGTCACGTCTGCTTTAGAAATGAAGAGGGCTCGGTGGTTGGGCAGGGCCACAGCTGTAGACCTGGGTACGCTCCTGAAAAACGACCGGAATAGTTAAGACAAGCACGGTTTATATGTTTCAAGTTCTAGCAGGATGTTTATTATAAACTGAAAACTCAGGAAGCATAAAGGTAACTATCACTTAAAATCCTTTCTGCCCAGATAGCAGGACTCTGACCATTTTGTTAAAGTAATAATAGTAGCTGTTCTTACCCTTGGTGTAATAAATGGAGGTCTTTTCTTGACACTTCTGTTTCCCCGTAACTTGTATTAACCACTCTTCAAGGCACGTTGGTTTTACTGCCAGATGTAGATCTCCTGTCTGTGTACCTCCTTTGGCTCCACCACCAGCTCTCTGGTCCTGGCTACTTGCCCAGATGGCTGCAGTAACCTCAGAATTAGTCATCTGGTTTCTGTTCTTTCCCACCTTTTAATCCATTTTCCCTCTAGCAGCCAGAAGCGTTCTTTCACAAAAATTGGATGATGTGGCTCTCCTCCTCGAAGCCCCTTATGTAGAACTCAGAATAAAATCTGGGCTTTTGTGCACTGTAGGCCTTTCTTTGAGTTCCTTGAATTCAAGTTCTGTCCTGTGTCAAGTTGCCTTCCATGTTTCCTTTGTCAGAAGTGCAGGCTCCTTCACCTTCCGTTCCTGATGCTCTGCCCCCTCAAGCTGCCCATATGTGAGCCACAGGCACGTGCTCTCTGAGCTTGCCAGGTCTTTTAGGGCTCCGCTTACCTGTCCCATCCTCATGGGGCCCTTCTCAGATCCTCCCCCAAACCCCCCATTCTCTCTAATGGTTTCCTGATCTTTTTTCTTTTTTTTAATAAAGATTTCATTTATTAATGAGAGTGTGCACGCAAGAGAGAGCACAGGCAGAGGGAGAAGCAGGCTCCTCCCGAGCAAGGAGCCCAGTGTGTGGCTTGATCCCAGGACTTGGATCATGACCTGAGCCAAAGGCAGATGCTTAATTGACCGAGCCACCCAGGCACGCGGTTCCCTAGGCTTTATCACACTTGGCCCAGTTTACAAATACAGGTTTATTTGTGTGTTTATCTGGGTTCTGCCCCCTTCACTAGACTATGAGCTCCACAGGAGGGCAGCGCTCATCATGTCTGGTTGGTCCCGCACTGCACCTTGGGTGCCTGGCCTAGACTATGGCTGGTAAATTCCTGAGTGAGCGGGTGAATGAAGAATTTTGGAGCTAATTTTGTGACTTCTTATCATAAGTTATTCACCGAAATGTTCAGAAAGCAACTTGGTGTTAGGATGATGAGATTATGTTCTTATGTTCTGGTATTAAATGTTTTCACAAATGGTTTTGACCAACCCCTGTACGCAGGCAGAGTGCTAACATTAGAGCCAACATTTGTGTGTTTCTGTGTGTGTGTAGGTTGGATCCCAGAGACTGTGGAGGAATGGAAGCTTCTCCTACATCTCATACAGAACAAGAGCACGAGGCCAAGCCCCCAGAAGTCACCAAACGGGAACTTCAGTGATGGGCCTTCACCCATCAACGTGGAGAATGTGGCACTCCTGTTAGCTAAGGCCATGGGCCCAGATCGCGCCTGGTCACTGCTACAGGAATGTGGTTTGACCCTGGAGCTGTCGGAGAGATTTACCAGAACCTGCGATATCCTAAGGATTGCTGAGAAAAGGCAGAGGTAATAACTTGTCACGCCTTGTCACACCCTTTCCGCAGGTACTCGGCGAATGTGGAAGCTCACAGACTTTCAGAAGGGGGTGGGGCTCTAGAGATCACTCAGCCCCAGCCCTTCCCTAATAGCTGAGGGGGCTGAGACTCCTCTGCTGAGGAAGGACCAGCCTAAAGTAATGTTGTGTTTCACAGTCATGACCGAGACCCTGTGCGGACCAATGCAAATACCCCAGCTGACGTGTACTAGTTCTCGGAGACGGCACCAGATGTCACATTGTCTCAGGGCTTTTTTTGGTTTTGTTTTCATCATGGTAAAATACAGATAATATAAAATTTACCATCTTAACCATTTTTAAGATGTCTAGTTCAGTAGTGTTGTGTATCCATATCATCTTGCAAAACTTAAACTTTACCCATTAAACAAGAACTCCTCATAACCCCCTTTGTGTGGCTTCTGGCAACCACCAGTCTGCTTTCTGTTCTGACATTTTGACTTATCCAAAGGGGATATTCCCTAGGACCCCCAGTGGATACCTGAAACCATGGATATCCTGAACCCCTATATACTGAGTTGTTTCCTATATAGGCATACCTATGGTAAAGTTTAATTTGTAAATTAGACACAGCGAGAGATTAATAATAACTAATAAAATAGAACGGTTGTAACGGCATACTGGAATAAAGGTTATATGAATGTGGTCTTCCTCTCTTCCTCTCCATTTGGTCTCTCGCTCTCTCTCTTTGTCTCTCAAAATATCTTACTGTACCATATTTGTGACCTCTCTGTGTGTGTCAAATAAATAAATAAAACCTTTAGAAAAAAAAATATTGAATTTATTTATTTGACAGAGAGAGAGAGAGATCACAAGTAGGCAGAGAGGCAGGCAGAGAGAGAGGGGGAAGCAGGCTCCCCGCTGAGCAGAGAGCCCGATGCAGGGCTCAATGCCAGGACCCTGAGATCATGACCTGAGCTGAAGACAGAGGCTTTAACCCACTGAGCCACCCAGGCGCCCCTGGATATTAACTCTTCATCTAAATAACACGATTTACAAATATTTTCTCCTATAGGATAGAATCCCTTTTCACTCTGTTGATCGTGTCTTTTGATGCACAGAATCAGTCAACTTTTGGAATCTTTTAATTCTTTGTGTGTTTCAAAAAGTTTTTTGTAAAGAAAGAACAATGAAAATTAAATACACTTCTTTCTTTTCTTTGGGATTTCAGAGCCTTGATACAAAGCATGCTTGAGAAGTGTGATCGGTTTCTCTGGTCTCAGCAGGCCTAGTGGAAGAAGATTCACCAAATGTCACAACATTTTGAGAAAAACTGAATCATGCTCCTGAATGTCCTGAGTGCATTTGCTGTTGAAGGAAAGGCACCACCTGAAAACCCCGCCACCTTCCGGGGGGTACTTTTGTCAGTGTCTCTCACTTCCGCGTTTGTGGCTCTATCTGTGACCTCAGTGTTTCTCAACCAAGGTTGAACTTTGAAAGGAATTGGTCCTTGTTTGCTGAAGTGAAGTGCTCTGGAGTCAGAATGTGGAAGTTCACAGCCATGCCAGCCTTATTCTGAACTACAGTATTATTTTCTCCTTGCTAGTGGATTGGGGGAATTAGTTTCCTGTTGTGACTCTCAAGGAGGGAGCAGAAGTTTCTTCTCCCGGTTCTATGAAGACAGATAAAGTAACTGACAGGAGTTAATTCTTTCTATGTCTTAGCTGGAATAGTTGAGAAATTATTGAAATAAGACCTGATGGAATGGAATTAGCACATCGAAGAAGTGAAACACTGAAGATTCAAATTAGATACTTACATGAAATGACCCATATTTAAATTGAGCTAATTTAAAATATATTTTTCCCAGTATTTGATGTTTTCTAGTTTGAACCTATATACAAATGACTAATTTATTACTGGAAATGTTTTATCTCTAATCTTTATTGAACAGTGGTCCAAAGGAATCATGCACTTTTAAAAATTATTTTTTAAAAGCCATAATAAAGGAAAGCTAAGTACTAACAGAGACTGTAGTAGGCATTTGTGTCATTTAATCCGTGTACTAGAATTTCTAGTCTTCCTCAGGCTCCTGTACATTTGCATAGCATGTTAACGTTAATAATAAATGTAAAATCTGTCTTTATTTGAATAGATACAGACATGGGGTTTACTGTGAGCAGTTTGCAGGAAGGTGTGGGTAACCTCAATGTGGAGTAAGAAAAGTGTTGGGTATGTTGAACGGTTCAGTCATAACACGGACAGCTACAGACGGAAATGGCTGCCAGACTTCCACGTGGTATTCGGATACGATGAAACCGGATGGGTGGAGAGATTGTCAGGGAAAGGAGGCTTCACAAAGTTTAAGAGTTTTGGGAAGCATAGAAAACCCATTGATTCTGGTCAACAGTGAGGTGCTGTGTGTCTGTGTGTGTCTGTGTGTCTGTGATATTTCCCCTTAGCAAGCAATTTTCTGACACCAGTTGGGTGGCTACAATTCAACCCATTTCTGACACTACTGACCCAGAGGTAGCATCAGATCCCACAGGCAAAGGGCTCAGTCCTAAAAGACTGCTCTCCATTTTATTTATTTTTTCACTTAAATTCAGTTAGTTAACATAATACTGTATTATTCAGAGGTAGAGGTCAGTGATTCATCAGGCTTCTGGACACCCAGTGCTCATTACATCACGTGCCCCCCTTAATGCCCGTCACCTGGTTACTCCTCCCCCCACCCCCCACCTCAGACACTAACTGCAAGTCCAGGTGGTTGCCTATACTTCTGACCAACGAGGTCCTCATGATCCCCACCTTGGGTTTGATGATTTGATTAATTTGCTAGAGCAGCTCCCAGAACTCAGAGAAACTGTTTGTTTACTAGATTACCAGTTTATAGGATAGAACTCGGGAACAGCCACATAGAAGAGATGCATATTTGGCAAGATTTGGGGAAAAGCGTGAGGAGCTTCCACACCTGCTCCAAGCTCCACCTTCTCCCAAGCTCCACAAGGTCACCAATCTGGAAACTCTGAATCAAGTTCTTGGAGTTTTTTATGCCTTCGTTATAAGGGCGTGGTTGATTAAATCACTGGTCACTGGCAATCGAACTCGATGTCCAGTCCTTCTCTCCTTCCTGAGGTCAGGTTTGGGGGGTGGGACTGAGAGTTCTCTAAGTCACACGGTTGGCTCTACTGGCAACCAGCCCCCATCCTTAGGAGCAGTCCGAATGTCCCCTCAGCACTACAAGACACCTCTGTGGCACTCATCCCTTAGGAAATTCCAAGGGTTTTTAGGAGCTCTGGCATTAGGAGCCAGAAATGGAAGGAAGGCCAAATATATATTTCTTACCATCAGTCACACTTCCCACCTTCCCACTAGCCTCAGCTGGGTTTGGGCTGTATTGGGTTATGTCGAATATGCGTCTGTACTGAGGTAAAGAGCAAGACGCCTCCCTTCACTGGTCCTCAGCTTCTGTCATTACATAATGACTGTCCGAAAGAGGACCTGGAAGAAATCTCAGGAGAAGGAGACGGTCTGAACTGGCCCGATGGTGCAATCATTCCCTGACAGATTGTTCTAAGGCGTTGTACAGCAATCCTCATTTGCCAAAAGGGCACAGAGAAATTTCTAGCATTTTAAAAAATAATAAAAATCACATCCTCTGAATTTATTTTCCAGAGTAAACCAAGCGACAGCGAAAATCCGCTTCGGTTAAGCAGTTCGGTTTCAACAGTCAAGCTGGATATTAGGCAGTGTTTCTAAATACAACTTGTATCTTTCACTGGCCTGAAAATTCTAGAGAGTGACTCTCGATGGCCTCACTTCCAACAGGGCTACAGGGTAACAGTGGCTAAGAGCTTCGGTGCTGAGGCGGGCTGTCTAGCTTTGAATGTTGCTCTCCCTTCTAAGTGGCCTTGGAGAAGTTACTGTTTCTCTCAGTGTCTGTTTTCTCACCTGTGCAGCGGGGACAGTAGGAGCACTTACCCAGGATGGCTTGAGAAGGGACGGAGGTCACGAACGTGATGCACGTGAAGCAGGTGCACAGAGAGAGAAGTAGGGAGCAGATGCCTGGCACAGAGTACAGGGAGAGCCGTCTCTTGGTGACCCATGAGACTGAAGTGCAGGGCAGCAGAGCTTGGGACAGTGCACGGGAAACATGTGTTAGTTGTCGTGTGAAAGGGTTGGAATAGTCTTGCGCCCAGTAGTGATCAGACACGGGTAAGCTGGTTCGTATGACTCCCAGAGAGTGAGAGGACCAAAGTTGAAGTTAATGTCCTTGCATGTGTTAAATTTGTCCCTGTCCTGCCCAAGGCTCGGAACCTTGTGGCCGTCCTTGTCTCTCCCCCTCGTCAACTCCCCCTCCCCCGCCCCATTGCTAGGGAAATCCTCTCCGTTCCGTGTTGGTGGTGGTTTCCATTGGTCAGTTTTCACCCCAAGTCTCTGTTGCCACCAGTCCACGTTCTCATTCCTCGTTGCCTGTCTGGACAGTCAGAGCAGTCTTAGTGACCTTTCTTTCTTCACTTCTAAACTCTGCCGTCCCCTCTGCCACCGCTCAGTGTCAGCTCCTTAAAATGAAGCACCTCGCTATCTCCCAATCAGGTGATTCACGGACCTGCTACACATTAGAGTCACCACAGGAGCCTGTGCTGATGTCAATAAAATACTGATGTCGGGGATCCTGCCCCAGGTCTGGCAAGGGTCTGATTTAATCCTCAGCTGGCCTCCTACCCCTACATGGTTCCTAGATTTAGCTGGAGAGTGATCTCGGTTTCCAGATAAACCCCTGTCTTGGTCTCACGGGAAGTAATGAGAGGTCCACCGCCAGATTTCTTGTCCTCTTGAGGCACAGCCTTAATCAGGCCTGTTCCCAATCAAACTTAGGGCAGCTCCCCTCTGCCTTCAGAACAAAGCCCAAATCCTTGAGCTTGTCGTTGAGGCCCTTCTGTGACTTGTTTCCAAATTCAGTTTCTCGTTCCAGAGTTTGTCTCTCATCCTGGGTTCTCTGTTTCTTGAATACACTCTGCACGTGGACCTCTGCTTGGGCCCCTGCTTAATTAACCCTGATGTGTCCTTTGCCCCAGTCCCCACCTACTGGAACCCACCAGGGTTCTGTGCCTTGAGGTTCTATGTGGCAAGTGTGGGTTACCTTACCTTGTGATAAAATGAGGATAACATAAACTTCACCATCGTAACCATTCTGTGGCAGAACAAGGGGCTGACATCTCTCCTTGTGCCCAGAAACAGTACCTTTAGAGTGGGGTCAGAGCTTTTCCTACCCCTTCGTTTAGAAGAACTCTGCATATCACTAAACTTCCTGAACAACCCTGCAGAGTTGCAACACAGAGCTACTGAGGAGTCTGGAGTTTCCAGGCAGCCCTGGTCTCCTGGATCAAATACAGATCGCAGAAGCAGCCCGGAAAAAATCCTCCCTGGTAATTCTTTCCAGAGGGCTCAGAAAAATGCTGACTGGCACCACTGTGTCCTAAATACAGAGAATGTTTTCCCAGATTGTGGTTTTGCCATCTTGCCCAAGTAATACATTTTTCCAGATGGGCAACTCTGAATCAATGTGAATATTCAAATTGATGTTCCCCTCTAGTGATGTGGCAGTATTTATACCTGTTATCAGTAAGTAAAGCTTGGGTTTAGTGACTTAGTATCAGTGAGCTTGGTTTTTTTTTTTAAGATTTTATTTGTCAGCGCGAGAGAGAGCACGCGTGCGCAAGCAGGGGGAGCAGCAGAGGGAGAGGGAGGAGTAGGCTCCCAGCTGAGCAAGGAGCCCGAAGCAGGACTCAATCCCAGGTCTCTGGGATCATGCATGACCTGAGCTGAAGGCAGACGCTGACCTGACTGAGCCACCCAGGCGTCCCCACCATCTTGAAATTTTTAATGATTCCAGAACAAGCTTCTCCACATTTTTATTTCGCTTTGGGACCCACATGCTAAGTAACTGGCTCTGGCTGCCACCGTAGATCTAAGGTGGAACCTGAGATTTGACATTTCCAAAAGATTCTCAGGCGATGCTTCCTTGGACCACCCTTGGGGTAACAAGGCTCAGTCTAAAACCTGGTAAAGCAGCAGCTTGGAAGGAGCCAAGGGCTGTGGCAGGGGGATTACTTGCCACATTAAGCGAAACGTAAGTCTTTGTGTTCCTTAGGCTTCTAATTTCTGTTACAACAAGTTAGCTTTAGTCTAATTGAAGGAAGTGAGGTAGAGCGGGTCTCACAGCCTGTTCTCAGTTTATTTCGGCTCAAATAATTATGGAGAAAGAGCCTTCTGTGAAGTGCACGGACTTCACACTGGCCTCCGTCCGCGTCCGACACATCTCAGGCTCTCTGGCCTCCCTCCTCCAGTGCTGGTGGGCACCGACGGGGACGGCCTTTATGAGCTCGGGGACTGGAGAGGGGAAGGAGCCGAGGCCTGCAGCCCAGGCTGACCGGAGTTCAGTCTTGATGTTTGGACGCAAGCCCTGGCCAACAAAATCTTGCTTCTTATTGCCCTTGAGACTTACCCCCCACTGGGGAGCTTGTGGCTCATATATTCCTTGGATCCCCTAACCACAATGGTCATCACATCACGCTGATTCTACCCCAACGTCTAACAAACTACTTCGGTTGTAAGAAAACAAAAGCGAGTTATCTTAAGCAAAATATCACGCGGCGTGCAGCGGATCCAGTCTTGTTGCTAAGAATGTCACCAAGCCCCATAGCATTCCCAGCCTCTCAAAGAGCACTGTGCTCCAGATCCTGTCCCCACTGGGGTGGCATCTGTCTGGGTGGCATCACTAGGTTCATGGCTCCTCATTTCACGAGTCCGTTAGTTTACATTGCTCTGTCCTTCCCGGTTCCCTCCACCAAGCCCCTTGGCTAACCAGTGCCTTTTCCTCTTCTCTCTCTTATCTTCAACCTAAGATCCCATCAGTGCCTTCATTCCTGAGTGAATTTACTGTCCACGCCTGGAGATGCCTGTGCTTTTCCAGGAGCTTCAGAAAAGCGCAAGGTTGTGGTCTATCAGTTCCGGCTTATGCGCCACCTCAGATCCTCCGGCCCCCTCCTCTTCCTGCAGCCCCTTCTCGGATGATTCCATATGGGCTTAGGTCCATTTCCTGCAGGTGCAGCTGGGCAGCGCCTTGCTTTGAGTCTGTTCCATAGGGCTTCTGTTTCCTACACTAGGGAAACCCTCAGGCACTCACATGTGCACAACCACAAATGCAGGAACCCTGATATTCTAGGGGTCACATTTGATCAGTAGAGATGGAAGCCAGTTGATAAGTACTTTTCTTTTTTGAATCCTGGTGGATAGTGCTCCGGCATCTTGTACTATGTTCTTCAGAATGTCCCAGTGGGATTGAACTCCAGCTGTAAGACTCTTACTTGTGGCCAGCCCTATAATACATCCTTCTCTTGGCCATGCTGCTTCCCTGGTCTACACCCCTGTCTCTCACTTCTGCTCCGTGGGGTTGTTTCCCAGTAAAGCACCTGAGAACCTAGGGGAGGGTGGTGGGGTGAGGAGGGCTGGGGGTGGGAGGATTCTTCTATTTGAGGCTTTATCACCTAGACTTAATCTGTTATTCAAGTCAAGCGTCCATTAGGTGAGAAGAAGTAGATGGATTATTTCTCCCCTGACATGACTCGCTTCCTTATCCTTCCTGCTACCCTGATGCCCTCGGTTCCCCAGAGCTAAGCCCCCTCACCTACCTCCCTACCTGTGGATGCAGCTCAACTCATAGCTTGGTATCGAAAGCGCTGGAGGCTCCTCCATCTCTAACCTCCAGGCAGCCCTCCAACTATAACCTGGGGTACAGGGGAGCATGGCACGTCCATATTTATCCAATGGTGAGAGATCCAGAGGGCCCAGGGTGGCCCAGATGCCAAGCAGAGTCCAAGCGGGCCTGGTAACTGTAAGTCCCCATCAGAGACCTGGGGGGGTCTTATTATTATTTATTAATACTGCCTAAGGAAGTAGTGGTGTAGGTTAAGGGAGGATCCTCAAGCCGGACTGCCTGTGTTCAAATCCTGGCTTTCCCACGCATTATCTCTGTGGCCTTGAGCAAGTTCCTCAGTCTCTTTGCCCCCTGGTGTCTTCATCTGAAAAATAATCTACACCAGAGTCTGACTGGGACTAGAGTGAGCTCAATAAATATTAGCCATTGTGATTAGTATTATTATTAAAATACTCTCCTGGCCAATCCCAGTAATCCCGATTTTTATTTTTTAACCAAAACATAGTTAATACTTCACACTAAACATAGCAAGAGTTCTGCTTTTCTTTTTTCATACGGAGGTGGTAATAATATTTTTTAGAAAATTCCCTATGCATAAGTTAAACAACAGATTCTTTTGTTGTTTTCTCAAGATAATACTAAACAGAATTTAAAAAAAAAAAACTCCCCTGTATAACATGGATATTACCTGAAATGGCTGCATAGTATTACATTTTATGTGTGTGATACACATTATTTGATGGATGTCTTCTATTTCCCCCACCGACCCTAGTCTATTATTTACATTTTTTTCTCATACATTTTTTTAGTTGAGATATAATTCACATACCATAAAATTGGAGTTTCTAGTATATTCACAAGGTTGTGCAGTCTTCACCTCCCTGCAATTCCAGAATATTTCCATCATGCCAAAAAGAAACTTCATACTCTAGCAGTATCTGCCTATTCCCCCTCCTTCCAGTCCAGGGCAACTACTAATCTTTCTGCCTCTGGACTTGTCATTTCTGGAAATTTCATACAATTAAATCATATAATATATAACTTTTGTGTCTGGCTGCTCTTATTTAGCCTAATGTTTTCAAGGTTCATCGAGGTAGCGTGTATTAGTACTTTATTCCTATTATGGCGGAATACCATTCCATTGTATGGATATACCCCATTTTGTTTAAACACTCGTTAATTGATAAATACTTGAGTTGCGTCTATTTCTTGGGTATTTTGAATAATGCTTCTACTTCTGTCATGGCAATGACAGGGCGATGCTTTTCCTTAATGGAATAGACACAATGAATATAGATTTGTCCCCCTTGCATGCAGTACTTCTTCCAAAGTCTGTGGATTTACAGAATGCCTTATGCACTATCATGGTATTTGTTTTATACACTATTACTTCCGATTAAAGAAGTCATTTTGCAATAAATGTGAAATGTGACAGTAGGACTATGGAATTCACTGGTTTAACCATTATTATCTTGAAGTAGCCGGCTGGGTAGAAAACTCAGCTACAGTGTTGGCTGGATAGCAGCACCTTGCAGGAGTAAGGCAGTGCCCGCCCCCCCACCCCCACCCAATATAGTATGTGCTTTATTTATTTGTTTGTTTGTTTGTTTATTTATTTATTTTTAAATATTTTATTATTTGACAGAGAGAGATGGAACACAAGCAGGGTAAGTGGGAGAGGGAGAAGCAGTCTTCCATCCAAGCGGGAAGACCGATGCAGGACTCGATCCCAGGACTCTGGGATCATGATCTGAGCCAAAGGCAGACGCCCAATGACTGAGCCACCCAGGTGCCCGGTATGTGCTTTAAATCAGTGTCTGATATATGGAACTCTTTCTCGCATAGCCACAGTTCATGAGTCCGGGAATGAAGGCAAGGAAGTGTCATGTTAGTGGCTTCTCTCACTATTACCCCTACTGATCCACGGGCAAAATTTTTTGTTTTCTATCCTTGTGACTTGAAGTTCCAGTGGTCTAAAAAACTTAGATCCTAAGAGAGGAACCACCCAAGGGAGAAGATTCCACCTAGGACAACAGCTTGAGCCCTCCCCTGTGTGGAGTTCCAGCCTGCTTGTGATCCTCCCTGCTTGGTTGCATGGAAAATAGGTCTTCCCTGTAGACTTTGGACCTCCTTAGCCAGCCCCTACCATTGGATAAGCCAATTCCTTGTGAGAAATCTAAACCTAAATCTATCTTTATGATCCTGTTCCTCTAAAACAACTTACAGTACCAAATTCTGATTCAGAGTTTGACCAGAGAAGTGTAAGCAATAGGACATAAATGTGTATATTAATGGCCTTATTACAAGGAGCTGGCTTACACAGTTGTAGGGACTGGCCAAGTAATCCGGAAAGGCAGTCAGGATGGCGAGACCCAGGGGGAAGGAGATCAAATTGTAGGCCCAGTGACTATTTGGAGACCAGATCAAGGAAGCGTTAAGCCTTTTTCTAAAGGCCTTCCAACTCTTGAAGCCAGTTCCACCTAGGATAACCACCCATTCGGCTAAAGGTAATTTACTAAGGACTTTAAACATGTCTGCAAAATACAGCAGCATGTAGATTAGCGTTTGAATAACTGAGGGAAGAAGTGTGTCTACAGCAAAATGACTCCACCTCCCCTTCGACCTTTAACCCTGGGCAGGGAATGTCTCCTCTGGCCCACCCAGGTGGCCTCCCGGAGGACCTGTGAGGGCTGTAGTTCAGCCTAGCCAGGTTGACACATCCAAAGCCACCACTGGGAAAATTTTCAATTTTAATGAGAAAGCTTGCAAAGCATCGCAAGAGAAAATGACTTTTTCTACGATAAAGTGAGATTATGTCAGTTTAGATGGTACTCGAGTGGAGATTTTGGTATAGATTTGGATATTACTTTTTTTTAATGTTATTACTCTTTTATTGAGGTATCATTTGCCTATTAGGAAATGCACAGATTGTAGATATGCAGTTTGATTAGATTTGATTATTGAATTTCACTTGTGTAACCCATACCTTAACAAGATCCGGTCACTTCTGCTGCGTCGCAAAATATGCATTCCTAAAAGTCACCACTGCCATGCCAAACCATACAATAAACAGCCCATCATAAGTGCAAAAAACGGGACTGGGGCAAAACCATTTGCCAGCGACACAAAAAAATAAGAGCCTAATAAAAACAGCAGTGTAGTTTTACACATGTTAGGTGATTAAGAAATTCATAAATGCTATCATAAATATGACACTCTACCTGGAAAAAGACCTGGAGTTTGCTTGTAAAAGTGGGCATTGGGAGGGTTGCATTTTGTGAGTTATTGTAAAGTGGAGGAAGGAGAAATGAGAGGCAGAAATACGTAACATTTTATGCAAATGGTTGAGGCTCATAATATGTGAGATGAACTTAGCTAGCTATTAGATTTTTATTTTTAGAAGATTTTATTAATGTATTTATGTATTTATGTATGTATGTGTTTGTGAGAGAAACAGCTAGCATGTGTGACTGCAGGGGGCCGGTGGGTTTGGGGTGGGGAGGAGGAGTGGGGGGATGGTGTGGGGGGGGTAAGAGCAGAAGGGGAGGGTAAAGGAGAGGGAAAGAATCTCAAGCAGTCTCCACACTGAGCAGGGAGCCCGCAGCAGGGCTCAGTCTCAGGATCCTGAGATCATGACCTGGACCGACACCAAGAGCTTAACCAATTGCACTACCCGGGTGCCCCAGCGATAGCTATTAGATGTTTGAGGTGTGTTCTTTTGTGTAAGATTTGTGCAGCTGGTTCAGCTGGATACAGTTTTCTGCCTTCAGATAGATTTCTTCCTGGCAGATTGGCACACAAGCAAATGAAACATCCACAGAGTGCTCAATGTTTTCCTAATGTATCAATTGAATACATTGGAAAGAAGAGGGATTGGCCGGGGCGGGGAGGGGGCTGTTGCTCAGCAGCGCCTAATGAATCTCTTCCCTGCCTTCCATCAATTGAATTGAATCTGTGAACAGATTCACCTTTTTACCTTTAAGTGAAACATTACCATGTTCTGCAGACCAAAACCTGTATGAAATATCAAATACCCTCCACTGCTCCCAGGCCTGCCATCCTCTGTAGAATACTTTTCTACTTTGCTTCATTCATTCATAAGTGTTTATTGAGCATCTACTATGTGCCAGGAGCTGTGGTAGATACTCTGGATAACAAGGAGGACATACAACAAGGTAGACATGTTTTTGGCCCTTTGTGATGGGTCCTGGGGACAATCATGTACAATAGCAGCTACAACTGAACTCCCTCAGGTTCCTTGTCCTCCCTCTCAAAATGTTCTGCATCTCCTCACTGCCTTCGCTTTACCTTCCTTTCTCAGGAGTACCTCCTTACTCCTTTTTGGGTTAACCCATCAGCAGTGGGCTTGACCTCAACCCCTTCTTTTGACTAGTTAAAAATAAATTATTTCTAAGTGCTGTGAAATGTGTAAGCCCGAAGATTCACAGACATGTACCCTGGGGCAAATAATACATTATATGTTAATAAAAATTAAAAAAAAAAAAAAAAAAAAGAACAGTGAGGAGGTTTTGAGCACGGGCACAAGACGATGAGAGAGATAAGTGTTTCAAGAAGAGGGACAGGCTGGGGCACCTGGGTGGCTCAGTCATTAAGAGTCTGCCTTCAGCTCAGGTCATGATCCCAGAGTCCTGGGATCAAGCCCGGCATCGGGCTTCCTGCTCGGCAGGAAGCCTGCTTCTCCCGCTACCATTCCCTCTGCTGTGTTCCCTCTCTCGCTGT
>CM053613.1:32120429-32150315 GCA_028646535.1 Procyon lotor
GGGGGGGGGGGCGTGGGAGCTGTTGCTCAGCAGCGCCTAATGAATCTCTTACCTGCCTTCCCCCATTCCAGTGATGCCAGAGAGAATTCTCAGAGATTCACAGACCTTTTCAAGTATGGAGACAGCGGCCACGGGGTGGAGGACTCGAAGGCTGACCAGGCTGCCAATGAATGGGGCCGCAGTGGCAAAGACCCCAACCACTTCCGGCCTGCTGGCCTCCCTGACAAGTACTGAGCTTCCCCTTGGCTTTGCCCAGGGAGATGGGCTGTGAGGCCCCTAAAGGCAGGAAGAGTTGCTGTGTTAGAGTTCCTAAGTCTGTATGAATTCTGTATTTTTCCTACTCAGTACTTTATAAAGAGCACATTAAAATGTTTAATAAATGCTTGCGAAATTCATTTTGTCCTCTGGTAACAGCAATTGACAATCTTGCTGGGTACTTTTAATACCAGGGTCTTTATCAACTTAATTTATCTTTTTTTTTCAAAGGCGATAAGGCACTAATAAAGAATAATACTAATTTGGGGCAATAGTATATGTCCATGATAGGGACCATACTATATAGACTATATACAGATCATACATGTCCGTCCCTGGCCCAGAGAGAGATCTAAACTCTAGTTCTCAACAGGAGAGTGCTGCAGCTACCTCCATCTCCACCGCAGCTTTTGGATATATCTGGGATTGCTTTTGGTCCACCCAGTGATTGCACTGCATTTGGTGGGTGCACCAGAGGTACACATAGCTTTCAATTTATGAAACAGTGCTGCAAAAAAAGGGTCATCCTGAATCTTGCTTGACTTTCGCAGTGTCCTATCAGACATGTATTTAGGCAGAATCAGATCTACTGCGATACTGAATGAAGTTGAAGCTTCAAGGACTCCTCACTTACATGTAACCATTCTAAGATCCTCGGAGAGGCCCTGGGAAAGGATTCACATGGTCAATTTTCTTTGTAACATTTGAGGAGTAAAATATTTTAACTAAGGCAGTTAATGTCTCTGTTTATGCCAACATTCTGCCACCACTTTTCTGCTTGTGTTAAGTGGCCTTAGGGTGGGCACAGGCATTTTGGGGATCTGACTAAGGAGAAGTTGAATTGGGGTTATAATTAGTTTGCACGTAGTGGGACATAATTGTGCGGTTTTCAGTCACTTCCAAATATAATTATCGATCGCTATCCAGAGTAGGAATGGCCTCTACATATATTCTCCCACCATCTACTGTGGTCACTCCTGGTGCAAGAGTGACAGTCATATGGCAAAATAAACATGTCTTGTACAGGCCAGCAATGAGTATATGGGTAATTGGGAGGAAACAACTTTGAAAGTCAAGCATGAGTCAACGGAGAATTGTAAGATCATAAGTGGAAGATTTTTGTTTTGACCGAATCGTAGTCAAAATGGAAGTTCTCCCCCAGAGAGAGGTTTTCCAAATTTGACAGTGGTCAAACTTTATAGAATATTACCAATAACAAGTTGGAAAGCTGAAAGAAACTTTCTTAAACCACCAATAACCTTTTTTAAAAACCAAACAACCACACTAAGTAAAGAGAGTAATATCTTTTTATTTTTCATTATAGAAAATGATCCTACAAGGTCATTGTCACAAAATGAAGATCAAAGTGAAGTCAGAAAAAATTATATTAAAATTAAAATTATATTAAAAATATTATATTAAGGGGCGCCTGGGTGGCTCAGTGGGTTAAAACCTCTGTCTTCGGCTCAGGTCATGATCTCAGGTCCTGGGATTTAGCCCTACATGGGGCTTTCTGCTCAAGGGGGAGCCTGCTTCCCCCTCTCTCTCTGCCTGCCTCTCTGCCTACTTGTGATCTCTTTCCCTCTCTCTCTGTCAAATAAATAAATAAAATCTTTAAAAAACTTTTATTAAAACAGAGGATTTTTAGGGCACTGAAATACTCTGCATGATGCAATAATGCTGGATATCTGTCATAAGTTTGCCCAAACCACAGAATGTACAAGAGAGAACCCTAACAAACACTCTGGGTGATAATGATGTGGCAATGTAGGTTCCTCAATTGTATCAAATATTCTGCTTTAGTGGGGAATGCTAATAATGGGGGAGCCTACATATGGGGACAGGTATAAGTTATTTGGGAAATTTCTGTACCTTCTGCTCAGTTTTGCTGTGAACCAAAATTGCTCTAAAAATAAATTCTATTAAAAGAGAGAAAAAGGGGGTCGCCTGAGTGGCGCCGTCGTTAAGCGTCTGCCTTCGGCTCAGGTCATGATCCTGGAGTCCTGGGATCGAGCCCCGCATCGGGCTCCCTGCTCTGTGGGAAGCCTGCTTCTCCCACTACCATTCCCTCTGCTTGTGTTCCCTCTCCCGCTGTGTTTCTCTCTGTCAAATAAAAAAAAAAAAAAATCTTTAAAAAAAAAAAGAGAGAGCGAGAAAGGATTGTTGAAGTGTGTCAGGCTGTTTATTAATAAAAATATTTTTTATTTTTAATTTTTAAAAAATATTTATTTTTTTAAATAAAATATTTGTATATTTTTCTGTATTTTGTGATGCTTTACATATTTGTTATCTATTTAAATTTGACAATTTTTTCCTCATTCTAAATGAATATTTCTTATTGCAGCTAATTTAACATTTGTAATTTCAGGTTGTTTATTTATTTATTTATTTATTTGACTGAGAAAGAGAGAGAGAGAGAGAGAGAGAGAGAGAGAGAGATCACAAGTAGTCAGAGAGGCAGACAGAGAAAGAGTGGGAAGCAGGCTCCCTGCCCAGCAGAGAGCCTGATGCAGGGCTCCATCCCAGGACCCTGAGATCATGACCTGAGCCAAAAGCGGAGGCTTTAACCCACTGAGCCACCCAGGCACCCCTCATGTCATTTTTCCTAAAGGGGGCTCCCCAAATTGCATAATTCAGGCCTTATAAAACCTGGTTGATTCCTTCACAAACAGTGAAAAAATGTTCATAATTATTTGAGTTTGGAACCCAACTGCATTTTACATATTAACAGAGTATTTTTTTGTCCAGTTTTAATATAACTTAAAATATTCTGGAAAAGCAATTGCTCTGTAAATTGGAACTTTGTTTTGGTAGAAATTTTACCATCCTCTGCTTATGATTTTAAGAAGCACAGCCCTTGATGGGATCACCCCTCTATTACTCTGCATTGTGACTGTTAGATTCACAGTGATCCCATGTACGTGTGCTAACATTGGAATCCTCTATTAAGTCTTCTAGTACTTAAAATATTAAAATACATATTTTATTTTAAATTAATTCTATTTCTTCTTTCTGTTAGGGAACCATATTAATATTTTTGAAATTAATGTTAAGGTAGGTAACATCATCTATAAATTTCTTTCATCAAAGTAAAGTAGGTGTGGTAAAATATTTGTTGCTGGGTGAGGAAGCACTGGGTCTGAGGTTGAATGCCACTGAACTAAATAGAAGCAGGAACTGAAAATACAAGGAGTTGTAATATTGACGGTATTGACGTTCTTCCTGGTGGCTTATATCTTTTCGATAATTCCAAACACACCTGGGAGAAGAATGAGCACCTAATGATATCTTTTTTTTTTTTCCTACTGATGTCTTTAAGGATGCAAAGGTGCCCAGAGATCAGGGGTCTAACAGCTTCGAAATTCACGTCTGCATCAGAGACACTGTCCTCGACTTCAATATCTTGTCCAGGGAGAGTGACAAATAACAATTTTGAATATGACTGCGCTTGGATCCTAAGTAGGGTGGGGTAGGGGGAGATCAAGTCATCTGGAATCCCAAGCCTGCGGGCGGGCGCACAGAGCTGGTATTCCGGCCGGCAGGGCTCCGGGCAGTAGGGGGCGCTGTGGCGGGAGCCACGCCGGGCGCGCCGGCCCCTCTGGCGCCAGAAAGCTTATCGCCTCCTCCGGCGGCTTCCGGCGCGGCTCTTATGAGCGGGTGGAGGCAAAATCATGGACCGCAACCCTTCACCGCCTGTTCCGAGTCGCGACCAGGACGAGGAGGAGGGGGCCGGGGGAGACTGCATAGGAAGCACCGTCTACAGCAAACACTGGCTCTTCGGCGTCCTCAGCGGGCTCATCCAGGTGGGGAAAGTCGCTCCCCGCGTGGGCTCCCCCACATTGCCCCAGCCCCCTGGTCACGCCTCTGGCAGCCCCTCCAGCACCCCTGCCCGACCACCCTTCTCGGGGCACCGCGCTTCGCGCCCTGGCCGCCTCCGCGGGCTCCCAGATCTGCGGGGAGCCACTTCCCGGTACCCCTCAACACAAAGGGAGGGGAGGTATAGTGGCAGGGATGCTGGAATGCTTACGGTTAAAATATTTTACTTTCGCATATTCTCCGAAAGTGTCTGACCATATAAATACATTGTTCGGTTTTTTGCTCCCCATTCCCCTGTCGTTTCTGAAGCTCAGGGCCTAGAATAAATGGTGATTTTGGAGTCCTGCAACTCTGATGCGGAAAGAGTGGCTTCATCACCTGCTTTGGGCAAGTCACCTAACCACACAGAGCCTCGATTTCTTTCTCAGTTTCTATAAACTGCGACGAAAATATCTATATTATTGTATATAGGGTTATTGTGTAGATTAGATAAGATTATAATGGGCATAGAGTGCTTACCATGGTGTTAGACTTATAGAAGCTCTCAGTAAAAGTGAACTTTCTTCTCCCACGCTTCACGGACTTACTTTAAAATCTGTTCTCTCCAGTGCATCTACTACAAAGCTGCCGGAATAATCGTCCTTAAACCATCCAACCAACCAACCAACCAACCAACCAAAAAAGCACGCTGTCCATGGGAACTCATTTTGGTTCTCTTTGCCTGCGGGAGAAAAATGCTTATTTCTTAGCTTGGAATCCAAGGCTCCTTGCAACCTTCCCAGCCTCATCTGCCCATGACACACTGAACTACTCACCATTCCCCAGACATTACTAGGCCCTTTGTTAACTCTGAACTCTTGCACTTTCTTAGGTATGCACTTCTTCCCTTCTTCACATGACAAACTCCTGTTCTCCCTCAAAAATTTAGCTTAAAGATTCCCTCCTACGAGAAGTTTGCCCGCCTTCTCTAGGCATAGGTTTTGCTTCCATGACTCTGTCCACAATTCATTTGAATCACTTAGCCTTTCCTGATAATTAGTTTACATCTGTTTCCACTTTAGATCCTAAACTGCTTAAAATTAAGGGGTTAAATTTATTCTTCTCTGTATTTCGACTCCAGTGCCTAGTAACAGTGTTTACTCAGTGAATATGAATGAATAGATCTCCCCAGGGTAGTAATTTTTTTAAACAAGGTTTCTGCAAGACAAGATACTTTGAAGTCAGTGTCTTTGTGACTTGTGAATGATTATGGGATAATATTATATGATGAGTACTATGGACTGCTACTATCATCACTTTTCTTCCTTTCTGTTGAAGATTGTTAGCCCTGAAAACACCAAATCCAGCTCAGATGATGAGGAGCAGCAGATGGAGCTCGATGAAGAAATGGAGAATGAAATTTGCAGAGTATGGGACATGTCAATGGATGAGGTATGGGGTTGGAAATGAAACTGAGAAGACTGTTGGGTAAGGAGATGGTGAATGGATTTTTTTTTTTTAAGTTTCAGTCCTTTAAGTCTCTGGGAAAATACTTCAGTGTCTGTAATCACTCATATGGGTATAGGGAGTGAGCTTAAATGCTAAACTTTTGTTTCTGAGGCTCGAGGATCTGAGGTGTCATTAGATTTGGTCTAAATATGTAGTTCTCATGAATGCAAGAATCCTTGTAACTCAGTAAAGTTCTGATACTTACCTTCCTACAGAGAATGTTGACCTTGAGTTTGAGAGCTGGGTACAAGTTAGGAGACCACTGATGTAACATGATTAAATTAGAAGGGGACAAGAAGGACGCATGTGTATATCATTGCAAAGTAATATTTTAAAGTTTGTATTGTACTCTAGCTCAACAGCAATATCAATTGATATATTGATACGTCAATATATATATATAGATATATGTCAATTAGACCAAGTTGGTTGATTTTTTTTTTTTAAAGTTGGTTGATCTTTCAAGTCTTTTTCTACTTATTTTACAATTACTGAGAAGCTATGATTTATTTATTTATTTATTAAAAGATTTTATTTATTTATCTGACAGAGAGAGAGAGATCACAAGTAGGCAGAGAGGCAGGCAGAGGGAGAGGGGGATGCAGGCTCCCCGCTGAGCAGAGAGCCCGATGCCGGGCTCAATCCCAGGACCCCGAGATCATGACCTGAGCAGAAGGCAGAGGCTTTAACCCACTGAGCCACCCAGGCGCCCCTGAGAAGCTATGATTTAAAAAAATTTTGTTTTAGGGGCACCTGGGTGGCTCAGTTGGTTCCAGGCAAAATCTTTCTCCTCTTTTATGGCCCAGCCTGAATGTCACCTTCTCTGTGATGCCTCCCCAGACAGTCAAGGCAGAATTCATATCTTCTGTGCTCTCATGAAACCTGTTCACTCTGTTGTATAACACTTATTCAGCCTTTGTTTCCTCTGATAGATTTAAATTCTTTCTCTTAAAATCTTAATGTCACCTCTTCAGAGGTACCTTCTCTGATGTATCTGAAGTAGCCCCCCCCCCCCGCCAGTCTTGGCTTGTCTCTCTTCTTTGTAGCACTTAGATCAGTTGTTTATAGGTTTATTGTTTGTTCATCCCTCTAGAATAAAAATTCCATGAGAAATTCCTTATCTAGTTTGTTTACCGCTGTGTTCCCCAGAGCCTCAAACAGTGCCTGTCACTTGGGTTTTGCAGTAAATACTTGAAGAGTGAATGAATGAATGCATGAGTGAATGAATGAATAACTGAGAGGCAGCGTGGTATGCAGATTGAGAGCGTGGCCGTGAATCCGAATTGTCTGGGTCCTGTGTTCCTGGCTTTGTTCTACTGATTGTATAATCTTGGGCAGGTTGCTTAACCTTTTAAAACTTTTGTTTCTTAGTGGAATGGGGCCAATTTTAATAACTACTTTATAGGGAATGTTTTGAGAGTGAAATAAGATAGTATGCAAACTACTTCACTGCTATTTACCACTTGCTCAATAGAATGTTAATTGCCATTATTACTATTGTTGGTGTTGATATTGTTAGACTCCGGAATCCTGTGCTCCCGATTGCTCCCGTAGGAATTATTAGCTATTGTTTAAATAAATCAGTCTCCACATGCCCTCAGAGTTGCCCGCATGACAAACAGCACTCTAAACACTTACAGAGGGGAGCATCTGTTCCTGTGACTTTCAGTTTGGAGTGTATCTTTGAAAATACTGTTTTCTCTGATTGTGCTCTCTTAATAATTACAGGATGTCTCTTCTAGTCAGCAGTCACGCAGGTCACATTGGTTTCAGTTGCTATGACGTATTACAGCCTCTTTCTTTGGCGTACCTCCAGGGCCCTTTGAAGAGCATTTTTTTTAAAGATTTTATTTATTTATTTGACAGAGAAATCACAAGTAGGCAGAGAGGCAGGCAGAGAGAAGCAGGCTCCCCACTGAGCAGAGAGCCCGATGTGGGGCTCCATCCCAGGACTCTGAGATCATGACCTGAGCCGAAGGCAGGGGCTTTAACCCGCTGAGCCACCCAGGCGCCCCTTGAAGAGCATTTTCACTTAAGCCACGTAGTTTCTTTAGTTTTAAGTTAAGCTGTTGCAAATATAAACTTCAAGTTTGCTGAAAATCTGAGGCAGTAGACCATCAAAAACTTCATTTTCTTTAAATATTGTACAACACAGATCTCCACAACAAACTGATTTGGTTGTGGAGTTTGCAAGATTGGGTCACATGACCACTCACTCCCGGTTCATTCACCTGTGTGGTGTGACTCTGGGCACTGTGGCCTGAGTAAACTCTAGGAAGGAGATAGGAAGCTGTCGCAGTCAACTCTGTGATCAGAATTATTTTCTGTTGAGAATTTTGAAAGCACAAGTTCTGATTCAGGGCATGACCCAGTAAGGCTTTTAACCTGTTTCTCCCATTGTGTTTTAAGATCTTAGAAGACAGGAATTATGAGTTTTACATTTTTCCCCACCCCAGTGTTTGGCAGACCACCTGGCAACTAGCAGATGTGTTTGAGTTAATATTCCTGGTGGTTAGAAAAATCATTAAAGTAAATGCATTCAAGTTAGTTTAAATTTGTTTATGGATTTGTTCCTTTGTCTTGGTACCAGACAGCACAAAGATTCTCTAACATTACTTTTGTGTAATGATAGAATTCCTAATCTATGGCTTTTTTTTCTTGAGCCTGAAAGGATATATAGAATAATTTTTTTTAATGGTTGTCTGAACTGGGGGGTTTAAAGAGGATTATTCAGCTTCCAAATCAATAATCACTTTTTGTTTTCAGGATGTGGCTCTATTTCTCCAAGAATTTAATGCTCCTGACATATTTATGGGAGTATTGGCCAAATCCAAATGTCCTCGATTAAGAGTGAGTATGTACACTTTTAAAGCTTCCTCTTTGAAGCAGTAACAGCAGATAGTGCTAGATAGTCTTCATTTTTCTCACTTTAATTTTCTTGCTGGCTACAAATCAGTCCACAGATTTTTATTGAACATTGCCTGGCACTTGATAATGTGCTGTTCAAAATTATTAGAGTGCATTAGACCCGGGAGATCAGTACTTTTTAACTGCTGTGGAGATAGGCATAACCAAAGTTATGTTGTTAGTATGTGGCAGAACAGGGAACATTGCCCAGACCTCCCATTTCTGTTGATTGCTCCTTTTTATTCATAAAATCTTCCATTGCTTAAAAACCTTCATTCTAAACTCAGCTTGATGCTCAGGACTTTTCATAATCTGAATCTAATTCTTCTTTCCAGCATAAAATCTGTCATGCGGATGGTGCTTCTCATTTAGCAAGGCCTGTCCACTCCTTGTCTCAGTAGCTTACTGTGACGATCACCGTCTCCATGCCTCCCTTCGTAGGCCCTCCATCCCTCTCAGGAGTCACATCTGTTATTCCAGGCGCTACTCTTCTAAGCCTTCCCAAAGAAGTAAGCTCTCAGTGGCCATTGCTGCTTGTAAACTCCCGAGAAGAATTTTCTGTGCTTCTCATTTCGTCTTTATCTATGGTGTGTGTGGTGGATTGTGTTTCTGTGTCATTTAGGTTGGGATGTGCTATGCATATCGTGGGTGATTAGTAAATATTAATTATACTTAGGAATAACTGCTCTTTACTGAGTATTTGGTTTTACTACTCTGTGAGACAGTAATTTATCTTCACTTTATAAATAAATGAGCTTAGTCTCTGGTTAATGTGTCCAGGGTCATACAAGTGGGAGAGAATGGAGCTGGGATTTGAGCCTAGCCGGCTTCAGTATAACCTGTAGTTATTACCTCTCTTTCTTTGAAATATGAAGTGGAGAATTCTATAGTATATTTTTACAAATTGAATGCTGAATTCATATTTCATTTGGGACAGTGTTTTACCTGAATTGGGACCTGATGAACTGCCTTTTCCTGGGGTCATTGTGTTGATAAAAAAATTTGGCAGTTGATATGATTTTCCTCTGGATTTTTCGAACTTAAATACACTGACTCATGATTAGCACTTAAAGAAGCTCAGTCATGGCACCTTTCAGGAATTAGTCGTATCATTATATACTCCTGTGAGCCACAGCCTGTCTATAGCAGTGATCCTCTGCCGTGGCCACATGTTAGAATGGAACACAGGCTCTCAAACTTGGGCATGTTCCAGGCCCTCCCCTGAGTTTCGTTTCTTTTCTTTTTTTAAGATCTTATTTATTTATTTGAGAGAGAGAGAGAGAGAGAACGAGAGACAAGGATCATGAGAGGGGAGAGGTCAAATGGAGAAGCAGACTCTCCACTGAGGAGAGAGCCCGATGTGGGACTTGATCCCAGGACTCCAGGATCATGACCTGAGCCAAAGGCAGTTGCTTAACCAACTGAGCCACCCAGGCACCTGCCACCTCCAAGTTTCTGAGCCATTATGTTTGTGGTAGGAGCGAGGATTTCTTTCTTTTTTTTTTTTTTTTAAAGATTTTATTTATTTGACAGAGAGAAACACAGCTAGAGAGGGAACACAAGCAGAGGGAAGGGTAGCGGGAGAAGCAGGCTCCCTGCTGAGCAAAGAGCCCGATGTGGGGCTCGATCCCAGGACCCTGAGCTCATGACCTGAGCTGAAGGCAGACGCTTAACGATTGAGCCACCCAGGTGCCCCGGATCAAGGATTTCTAACAAGTTTCCCAGTGATGTGAGTGCTCTGCACCAGGGCCCACGTTTTGAGATGCTTTGCCCTTAGGACCTTTTAAAAATCTTGAGTTAGGCCCTACCCAGATCAGTTGAAACAGAATCTCCGAGTGTGAGATTCTATACAACTTTTAAAGTTCCCTCAGCTGATTCTGGCTAGCAGCCAAAATGAAAAACGTCTTTGACTGAAAGTTCATTCTCCCTTTAATTTGTAAGGAAATGTATGTGTCTCTCTGCTGCTTCTATTCTTCTTTAATCTTTTCCCAGCATTTGACAGTCCTCATTTTATTGAAACTTTCCTTTTCTATAGCTTTGGTGCCACCTCCCTCTCCCGGTCTCTGACCTCTTCAAGTCACTTCTCTGTCACTTTTATTGGCTTTAATCTTTCTTCCTACACAGAGTGTGGATTCCTTCTAAGCTGTAGGTCCAGATCCCTTGTCCTCTTTAAGTTCATTTCCTTAGTGAGCTCATCCACTCTTTACACCTTTAGGTTGGGAATCTGCGTGTGGGATCAAAGCTGCGCCCTTCCCTCTGATTTCTGGTGCCACATCTTCAACTTTCTCCAGGCATTCTGTACTTGCTTGCTGTGTTTTCCAGTCCAGAATTCCATGTGTCCTGACTTGATGATGAACATACTCACGTGGTCATAAAAATGACGTGATGTGTTTGGTGAATAGGAGCCTCCCAGGCCCAACCCTGGAGATTGACTCAGTAGCTCTGAGATGGCACTCAGAAATGTGTATTTTTAACACGTTGCCTGCCGGAATGAGTCTTATATTCCAGCAAGTTTGGAAACTAACTGCCTACCTGAGCTCACTGTGTCCTTTCCTACACTTTCTTTTCCCATTTTTCTGTCAGTGGGACCAATAGCTCTGACTGGAATAATGAAGAAACTTGAAACCCAGGAGTGAGAACTCACTCCCTTTGCCTGCTATCAGATTATTTTGCCTTCAGCTTGAGTCTTCCTCGGCTTCGTTCCTTTCCGTGCCTGCCATCACCACCCTCATCTCCGTGCACCTTGATTCCTGAGATGCAGTATGGCATAGTGTTCAATGCCCAGGCTCTGGAGCTCCGCTCTTGCCTCATCGGAGATCCTGGCAGCATGCTTAACTGCTCTGTGCTTTAGTTCTCCCTCATCTGAAAACTGGGGATGGTAACAGTATCTGCCTCATAAATTATTATATACATAGTTATTATATATATATTATATAATTATATATAATTATTATATACATAGTAATATATGGAAAGTGCCTGGGCCTAGTACGTGCTAAGTAAACATCGGCTGTTAACTACTGAGGTTATTGGTATTAGGTTATTAACTTCCTTTAACATTTTCCACTATCGTGCATTATGCATTTTGTTGCCAACAAAATCTTCCTAAAATAACATTGCAGTATGCCGCCCCCTTCCTTGATCTTTATGGATGCACATAACCTCCTAGATTAAATGTAATCTCTTCAATGTGGCATTCAGGTCCCTTAGCCCTGATCCTTTTTTACCTGCTGTATTTGTCTCATGCTATTGTCCAATTTTGTGCAACAGTCAGGCTGCTCTCTTTAGGGTTCAGTGGATTAGCCGTGTGCATTATTCCTTTCCTGCCTTTTCTGATACTTGTCCACTTATCCAGATGTCTTTCTTCTTATTTGTGTGTCTGAATCCTACTATTTAAGACTGAGTTCATCCGTAAGATTTCTTCTTCCGTAATTTGTGCCTGCCTTTGATCTTTCTTTTTCTTGGGTCTTTCATCCCCTTCATATGCTGTAAACTTCTTAAGATCAGGGTCCCAGCAGCGTACTTCTGTATGCTACCCCCTGTTCTCTTCTTCCCTCGTACTGACTCAGTGAAAGTTTTCTTCAAGTTGTTAGTTTTGTATTTGTCTTTTATCTTCAAGACATTGTGACCTATGACTTGTGACATTTGATTTGGCAGGAAATCTGTGTGGGAATTTTAGGTAATATGGCCTGTTTCCAGGAGATATGTGTGTCCATCAGCAGTGATAAAAATCTCGGGTAAGTTTTACTATATAAGAATTATGTTTTTACAAAATAAATTAATATTTCATGTCCCTAAGGAAATCCTAATAATACATAGGAGATACAGGAACATTTTACAAATGTAGTACTCCCTTTCTCCTGATGAATAGTCTCCAGGAACTTCACTGTATATTGATGGTAGCTAGGGGCTTTCGCGGTTTTTATGGGCATGATTGAGGGTTTAGGCCTGTTTCTTTATTGGTAGCGAAAGAACAAACCATCAGTAGGTGGTAAACCCAACGCGGTAAGACCCAGAGGGGCAAAGCTTGGCGATGGCGCCCCTGACGAGAGTCCCAAATAATTAAGGCTCAGGGAATCCAAGGGCTCAGAGAGCTAGAGCCTGGAAAACCTAGACTTAGTGACCAGGGTTACCCTGAGGGGGAATAGGGCTTATTGATAGACTAGAAGATAGAGGGTTGCCTCTGTGATTCAAAGGCTTTCCTATTTTCGCTTGGAGGCTAGTTCTGTTTTACATGTGGGAAAATTTTAGGCAGAGGGTTTTTTAGTGGTGGAAACCCTAGCGGTTACTTTAAGAGATCTGAGAACACCTTGGAATTATACACTAAATTTTGTGAATGTATTCATTTTCTAGACAGAGAGAATTCATGGCTGTTAATCAGAATTTCAAAGAAATTTGTGCCCACAATAGATGAAGAAAAGTGTTCTGGGTGGTTATAGTCAGCTAGGGTTGTGAGGATTTATCGCAGGATTTAAGTCCCTGAGTCTCTAAAATAGAGGTAATTATCTCTTCTATGTGTGGAGTGACTTTTAAGATCCTAGTTTAAGGTCTTTATTCCTCAGTAATTGATGGAGTAAATGATGCAGGATTATATTTGGTCTCTAGTGGTCCCTGTCAAAAATCTAAGAATGAATCATGTTAAAATTTATATGGAACAGTTTACATTGGTGATGGAATATAAGTTTGTTTAGTCTCTTTCGAGAAATTGGGCATTATTTTGTTAAACTGGAAGATAGGCAATGCAGATGCTCTGATCAAACTGTCCCACTCATAGTAAGATAAACCGTCTATACCTATATCAGCCAAAAAGTATTAGAGGAGTATTGCTTGATATGGCCCCAGTTAGAATCAACCCACATATCCATCAACAGTAGGCTGGAAAAATAAGTTGTTTTATATGGATATGATGGAATGTTCTGTAGCAATGAATCAAACAATGATCACTATGGGAAAACAAGGATAGATCTTAAAGACATGGTGTTGAGCAAAAGAACTAAGACTGCAAATAATACATAAGTATAATTTTTTCACATAAAATTCAAAGCCAAAATATATGGAATAATAAAAAGCAAAGAAATAATTGCTGGAAAATTCCAGGTAGTAGTCATTTCTAGGTGGGAAAGAATTGTGATTTGGAAGGAACACACAAAGGCTATGGAGATGTAGTACTGTTCTGTTTTTTGCTTGATAATTAGTTATTAAGTATAGATTTGTATCTGTAGGCTTTCATATATATATATATATATATACATATATATATACACTTTATTTTGCAATGAAACTTGAAAAAATTAAATTACCTAGGTATTTGAAACAAGAGAAGTGATGCATATTGGGTTAACTTTTTGTTTTTATAGACAGGTGTTATTGCACTGTTTGTATGATTCAGACCCTCCTACTCTTCTGGAAACAAGCCGGTATGCTTTCTTTCTATGGATTCTGTATAGTCACTTATACAGGAATCTAGGATAGAGTTAATTCTTCATTCTTAAATTTCCTTTACTGTTTTTCAAATGTAGGTACTAAGCTCATATTTATCTTGTAGGTTGTTGCTTACTTGTCTTTCCCAGACAGAAGTGGCCAGTGTCTGGGTTGAAAGAATCCGGGAATATCCAGCTATTTATGATAGCATTTGTTTCATTATGTCAAGTTCAACAAATGGTAAGTCACCGTGTAATCTAGGAACAATTTTTGGTTATATTTAATTGTTAGGAAACCACGTAACTTTCTGGAGGTTGCTTAAAAGAAGCATTAAGTTTGAGGTAAGAAAGTATTTCGATTCAAGATACAAAATTTCTTCTTAAGCTGCCAGGATACCAACAAGTCCTCATTTAAAAATGAAGGAAGACAAGCAAATTTAAACAAAGGAGGTGAATAAATTGCCCTCTGAATAAATAATACTTTGGCAAGATTTGGCTTTCTTGGAATAGCTTTAGGAATTTTGACTAACCTTACTGCTTTTAAAATTTTGTTTCTCATTTCAATATCGGTTTTATTGTCTGCAGTTGACTTACTGGTCAAAGTCGGGGAGGTTGTGGACAAGCTTTTTGATTTGGATGAGAGGCTAATGTTGGAATGGATTAGAAATGGGGCTGTTCAGCCTCTGGACCCACCCCAGCAAGATTCTGAAGAGCAGCCAGTGTTTAAGATTGTGCCCTGTGTACTTGAAGCTGCGAAACAAGTACGGTAAGTGAGCTCTTTTGTACAAAATGTTCTGGGAAAATGCAATTGCTAGAAACGTCCTTGGATACAAGGTTTAGTTTCTTTTCAACAGGATGAATAACATCCCATCAGTCTTTGTCAGGTTGGATTTACTACTAACATTTGTGATGACAGTGTGTTTGCTGTTTTCAAAAATCCTAATGGTTACATAGTACCTATTCTGATACTACTTAGCTATAGGCTATTTTCCAGCATTAATTATGGTTACAGTCTTAAAATTTTCTGCAATTTTGTGTAATATAAGTCAAATAGAAACGATTTTCTTATGTTTTGTTTTCCATCAAACATACAGCAAGTTTTTCGGTTATTGTCAGACAACATTTGTTTTCTTGTTTTATGTATGTATGTCAGTCTTGGATAAGTGACTAAGTTTTGGGCGCTGATGTCCTGCCAAGAGTGATTACTAGGTGTTGTAGATCATTGAAACTTTCTTGCTAGTCACTAGAAAATTAACTTGTGAATTGATCTGCTTAATGGTCAGTTGCTTATTCTTTGTGCTTAATAGCCCGTAGGAAAGTCTGTGAATTTTATGTCCTTTATCCACGTGAGGATTAAATTTACCATCTTTCCTCCAACCCTGCTTCTTCACTGTACTCAGTCTCAGTGAATGATGTAATCATTATCCCATTCAGATGATGTGGAAGTCATTGCTGACTTTTCCTCCCCATCCTGCTCTTTTTCCATGGCCAGTCAGCCTCCCAAAACTTGTTCCTAGCTTTTTCTAGGATCCCATCCATGCCATCACCCTGCCACTGTCTCTCACCTAGACACCTGTGGCATTTTCTCACCTGAGTGCCCTACAGCAAGGCTGCTCTTTCCAAGCGCGCACTGTGACATGCTCATCATCTCACTTTTCTTGCTTCAGACTCTTCCATGGCCTTCCGTGGGATGAGGTCCAGATTTTTTTTAAAGCATGGCTTACAAGGATCTAGTGCTTCTCTATCCTTATTACTTGTGTTACGTGTTTCAACCATGTGAAATTTCTTTCATCAATGAAACCAAGCTCTTTTGCCTCCAAGCCTTTGCATATCATATCTCGTTTACCTCAAACACGTCTGCAGCTCTGCATAAACATCATTTGTCTCAAGATACATTTCCTGACTCTCCAGACCTAATTAAGTCTGCTTGCCCTGTGGACCTCTAGCACCTTGGACTTCTTTTAGTATCATATTCATATCACTTTATCATAATTGCCCTTTAATTCTCTTCTTTCCTTTAGACTGTAAACTTTATGAAGATAGAAACAGTTTCACACATCTGTTTTCCCAGCCGCTAACATGGTGCCTGCAAATAGTAGGTACTGAAGTATTTGCTGAACCATCTTTTTTATCGTTCACTGTTTTTTACTTAACTGTTTGAGAAACTAAGATTGTGAATTTCTAGGAATCCAAGCTGTTGATCACAAAAATTATGCTTAACATGGTTTTAATATTCTCAGTGAGGGAGCTAGGGGAGTTGTGGAGTGTTGAGAACTTCGTTACTGTCAGTGCTTGCTTGGGGCAGTGGGCCTTTCGTTCATTATATGTTCATTATATAAATGTTTTAGTCGTTTTCGTCCTGATTATTCAAGTATGCAGGAATGAGGAAATATCACCCAGAAGGTTTCTGCATTGTTGCTTTTGTGGGACAGGGCCAAAAAAACTTTTTACTTCTCACTCTTGTGTGTTGATTGTATTCCAAAATACTTCTTTGTTTTTTGATTGTTTCCCCCCATTGAAATGTAAGCTGCGGTGAGCACTGAGGCTTTGTCCTATTCCCTGATTTATCCTCAGCACCTGGGGCAGTGACTAATACAGAGCGATAAGTATTTGTTGAATCAATGAATGATTGCAGTCCCACAGAGTTGTTGATTCAGTGCTTTTGCCTTTTGTATGTAGTTCTGAAAATCCAGAAGGACTCGATGTTTACATGCATATCTTACAACTGCTTACCACAGTGGACGATGGAATTCAAGCAATTGGTAAGGTGTTTTATAGGGAACCACTGGAGTTACCCATTGAATTGTTTTCTATTGTTAGATTACTATTTGCTTTGTCATTTTTATTAAGTACAGTGTCCTGATACTGGAAAAGACACTTGGAATTTACTTTTTGACTTGGTCTGCCGTGAATTTTGCCAGTCTGATGATCCACCCATCATACTTCAAGAACAGAAAACAGTGCTAGCTTCTGTTTATTCAGTGCTGTCCGCCATCTATGCGTCACGGGCTGAACAGGACTATCTAAAGATAGAAGAAGGCAAGTACCATTTCAGTTCACTAAAGCAAATTCTATTCTACTCTGTCAGATTTTAAAGCCCAGGCTTGTGATTATTGTTCATGTGGTTGGTTGGTTGGTTTCTTTCTTAGTGCTTTTATCCCCCTGATTACAAATATATTACAAAAAATTTGCAAAATTTATCAAAGGAAGCATAGCACTTATAATCCCACTATCCAGAGATAATTACTATTTACTCATGTGCACATATAATCTTTAAGTCCTGCTTTTTAGGCAACTTTTCTCATTTAGAAGTATAATATGAATATTTTCCTATGTGACAAATGGTCTTTTTTTT
The DNA here is from genome assembly GCA_028646535.1 of Procyon lotor. Classification (NCBI taxonomy): domain Eukaryota; kingdom Metazoa; phylum Chordata; class Mammalia; order Carnivora; family Procyonidae; genus Procyon; species Procyon lotor. The sequence continues at coordinate 32,137,671 of CM053613.1, forward strand.
TTTTTTAAGATTTTATTTATTCATTTGACACAGAGAGAGAGATCACAAGCAGGCAGAGAGGCAGGCAGAGAGAAGGGGGAAGCAGGCTCCCGGCTGAGCAGAGAACCTGATGTGTGGGGCTTGATCCCAGGACCCTGAGACCATGACCCGAGCCGAAGGCAGAGGCTTTAACCCACTGAGCCACCCAGGTGCCCCGACAAATGGTCTTTCACAGAGTGATTTTTTTTTTTTTGATGACTACAATTAAATATAGACTCCATCTAGAATTTATTCAGGTGTTACATGTGAAGTATGGTTTCTGCTTTTTTCCAGATGGCTACTCAGTTGTCTTACTAGCATCAGTTAGTGAATAAACCAGTTTATCTATACTGATTTGAAATTTTGTCATTTATTATGTTCTGTGTTTCCCCTATATATTTATTCCCTTCTGTTGCTCTACTCATGTATCAGTAGCCATAGTTTTTAAATGTTTTAATGTTGGGTAAGGGTAATCCCCTTTCATCCTAATTTTTCAGAATGTTTTTGACCATTATTCTTATTTAACACTGAATTTGATTAACAAGTTACAAAAACCAAAAATCTTCCTGATATTTTTATTAGGATCATGCTAAATTTATAGTGTCTAAGAACATGTTTTTCCATTTGTTCAAGTCTTATTTTATGTTCTCATTAATGTTTTATGATTTTCTGAATAAAGATCTTACATATCTCTATTAAGCTTATTCCTAGTTGTTATATCTTTTGGATAGCTATTGTCTGTGACATCTTTTTTTCCATTAATTATTGCTGTTGGAATATATGAAGGTTATTGATTGCTGTATATTAATTTTGCATCCAGTAGTAACCTTACTGAATTCTCTCACTATTTTTAATAGTTGTTTCTGTGGTAATTGTGGATTTTCTCTGATACTGTGTTGCATTTAAGTTAGATATGTTTTATCATTTTTCTGCCTCTGATTTTTTGTCTTATTTAATGGGTTGCCTTGTGCCTCTGGTAGAAAACATCTTTACCTTGTTCCTGACTTTATTGGAAATGATTCTAGTGTTTCACCATTAGTTATGATACTGCTATTTACATTTTACTATTTAAGGAGAAATTAATCTATTCCCATTTTATTAAGTTTTTAATCAAAAATGAATGTTGGAGGGACGCCATTATGTATATTTACATTTAAATAAACAACATATTGTTTGTGTATGTAGTTCTAACGTTAAGAAAGGTGCATATTTTTGGTCTAATGGTTACCATTATAATTATGACTGCTCCAAAAGTATGATTATAACTGCTCTCCAGTCTTTAAAAAATCATTAAAATCTAGTAACTTAGAAGATCTATCTCACTGTTAACAATTCCTTATCAATTTTTCCTGGTAATTTCAAATTACAAATTCAAGTCTCAGGGATGGCGTTCCTGGATTATATTTTAAAATATCATTTTAAGTTTTTTTCGAGAGCAGTAATTTTGTGTAGGATCTCTTTTCTTGTCTTTGATAATTTTAATTTTCTTCACTAAAAAAAACCAACCCTCTTTATTCTCATTTCCTTTGTTTTGCCTCTCTTTCTGACCTCCACATGCCTTTCTGTGTTTTGAGCAGTGTCCTCCCTCCTTTGTGCTCCCGTTAGCTTTGCCTTCATTTTGGTGGTGGCTTGAAAATTTCTGTTAACATCTTTCTTGAGTTCTGCCAGCTCAGGTTTCCTCTTCTGTTTTCATTCATTTCTTAGTCTGAGCTCTTCTATGTCTGCTTGGTGCTTGATTACATGTTGTTTTAAAACATGGCTATTCACAGATCTGTACAGATCTGTGAATATATATATGTTATGTGAATGACATATAACGGCAAATAATACATTATATGTTAAAAAAAATAAAAAAAATAAACCTTATGGCTAGTGCTTGGGGTGGCTCAGTGGGTTAAAGCCTCTGCCTTTGGCTCAGGTCATGATCTCAGGTTCCTGGGATCAAGCCCCACATCAGGTTCTCTGCTCAGCCGGGAGCCTGCTTCCCCCTTCTCTCTGCCTGCCTCTCTGCCTACTTGTGATTTCTCTCTCTCTCTCTGTGTCAAATAAATAAACAAACAAACAAACAAACAAATAAATAAAATCTTAAAAAAACCACAACTTATGGCTAAATATTATCTTAATATGCATAAGCTTCATATCAGCTTCTTTTGGTGAGTATTCTTTATCTTTTTTTTTTTTTTTCTTTGTTTCTTTTCTTTTTTCTTTCAAGTGTCTTTGTGTTGCTCCAATACTGGTTTCCTTTTGCTGACTCACCTTTGAATGACTTGATTATTTCCTGGACTGGCCGTTTGCAGGGAGTTCACATAGGAGAGCAGCTAAGGCTGTCTTCTAGGCTAATAGGAGTTGGGTCTGTGAGTCTTCCTGCTCTTTTTACTAGGTGACAGATGGCTGTGGTGAAGTCTTGCCTTTCTTCTTGCCATTTGCTTCCTGCAAATATGGCCTGTCAATGGGATTACTCATTTCCGCCCTCTTCCTCTTTCTGAGAAACCCCAGGGGAGCTACGGCTGCTATCTTGCCCATTCCATTCCTGCTCTTGCAAACAAGGGATTCTGGATTTGCACCTCAGAGTATGGGCTTTACCTTAAAGAAATGGACTTTTCTGGCCCTTTCTCAGACGTGTAGCTTCTGGCATCCTTTCATCACTCCTGCACCTTCTGCTTGATTGGCACTGCTTTGACACTTGATTGGCACTGCTTTGACAGTTTACCTTGTATTTGAGGTTTCTGCTGTCTCCTAATTTGATCTAACCTGGCATTCATTTTTTGTTGTTTATATTCTTTTTTTTTTTTTTCCGGTGGTGATTTCTGAAAGAAAAAGGGGAGGAAATGCTGCCTTTGAGCCCCGATGCTCTTTCTTACCTCCTTGTATATATGTGCTTTCTGTTGAAAGTCGTGAGTTTTTATTTGAAATGTTAGGAACATATCTTTCTTGATGTTATGAGTCTGGGCGTATTTTATCTCCCCCTGAAACTCCCTGAAACTTTATGTATGATTTTTATGATTGGGGGAGAAAGTGTAAAGATGCTCTTTGAACTCAAAGCCACTTAATAGCCGTAACCCATCCTCTTGCCCTAAGCCTTGAATAAGGGCTTTGCAGAGTTGGAGCTGGGGGTGAGAAAGAGAGAAGAATGGTATAGTGCAGATTGATGTGACCTACAGGGACATCATGGAGTAAAGAACTGAGAGGTAAAGAGTTACTGACAACCCAAGGAAGAGTGTGGGAATAAATCCAAGGGGAATAAAATAAAGCAGCCCCGAAGGCTGAGTGCTTTGAAGAGGTAACACTGAGTTGAGAAGGGATAAAACTTCCCTAGTTTTTTGATTTCTTTAATTTTTTTGAAAAAATATCACTTCCATGTACTATAAATGACCTAAATCTGGAAGTGAAGTTATATTATTTAAAATCAATATACTAGAGTGCTCGCTTCAGCAGCACATATGCTGAAATCAATATACTGGATTCAGTGCTACAGAAAATCTTGTTTCCTGGATTTGTAATTGTGATGCACAAGTGTAAGGTTAGAATCAGTGGTTGGTGACCATTCACAGACATGTACCCTGGGGCAAATAATACATTATATGTTAATAAAAAAAATAATTAAAAAAAAGGATCCAAGTGAGATATCCTTTAACATGTTCATGCTATAACGTATATTTTGAGTCTGGGCTTTAGTTTCATTTTTTGTGTTCAGTTTTTATTATAGGCTAGTTAAAATGGTTATTCAGTCTTTTAAGAAATCGTAGTGTTTTTGAAATTTAACTTAAATGTACAATTTAAAAGCTTTGTTTAAGATGTTGATGATACGAAACAAACTGAGGGTTGCTGGGGGTGGGGGAGTAGGGATAGGGTGTCTGGGTGATGGACATTGGGGAGGGTGTGCTATGGTGAGTGCTGTGAAATGCGTAAGCCTGATGATTCACAGACATGTACGCTGGGGCAAATAATACATTATATGTTAATTTAAAAAACGAAAAAAAATATGTTGTTGATAAAAAGTTAAAATTCAAATCCTTTCTCACTGTGGCCTTCAAGGCACTGCATGACAGGACTCTTGCCCAGCTGTCTAAACTAGTTTTGTGCCCTCCTTCCCCCTTGCTTTCCTTGGCTTAAGCCACAGTGACCTTTTTGTTTCTCAGACCATTTCCTCTTGGGGTTTTTGCACTAACTGTTCTTTCGTGGTCTCCAGTTACTTCACCAAAGGCAAGCAGGGCAAACGCTTAGGGATCCTGGTTGTCTTTTCCTTCATCAAAGAGGCCATTCTACCCAGTTGTCAGAAGATATACTGAACCCCTTGGGGGGGGGATGCAGGGGCAAGATCAGGAGAGTCGGGGCCCTGGGCCTCTGCACTAGACAGGGGCCATGAGCCTGGAAGGCACCTTCCCTCGGCCCTGGCCCTTGTTCCCTTGACTCTCCCTGAAGCCCTCATCCCCACCTTCCTCGAGGGGCTCAGCTTGGTTCAGATCTGATGCTGCTAGAGGCTGCGACCTCATAGGGCGCCAGGGAGGAATGGCAGAGCCTGCTTAGCCTGGAGGCCACGGTCTACATGGTTAGGCGGAAGCTGAGCTCCCTGTGACCCTCCTGCCTGCTTCCGTGGTGGGTCAAGAGGTTCTGGCTCAGCCAGGGCAGGCAGGGCAGGGGCTGTGAAGCTGAAGCGCAGACAGGGATAAGTTCTCTGGGCCTATGGCCGTGGGGAGGGGCCGTGGCTTGGCACTTCCGAGAGAAATAGTTTTTGCTGTTGAACTGTGATTTCTGTCCCAAGTGCTGATCCCATTTGAATAAAGATTCTAGGTGGAAAAAAAAAAAATGCCTGCCTGAAATGTTTTCCTGGCTCTTCACGTTGATGCTTCTCCTGTAGTTCTCACCTCAGAGAGCTTCCCCTGCCAGCTGCTTTATTATATTCCCCTTTAATTTTCTTCATACATAGAATTCACTCAAAGCTGAGATGATTTGTTTGATTCATTAGTTTATTTCAGCGTGATATTTATTTCAGTGTGAAAATGTGAGGCTCTTGAAGGCTGAGGCCTCAATGATCTTGTTTGCCATCATATCTCTGGTACCTAAAGTAAACTGTCTAGCCACTAATAAGTTGTTCAGGACTTTTGAATGAATGAATAAATCAATCAATCAACAAAAGGAGGAAAGACCAAATTTAACGCGCTGATTCTGTGCTTCTTGATCTGTTTTGTACACTAGATCTTCCTCTAATTGATAGCCTGATTCGTGTCTTACAAAACATGGAACATTGTCAGAAGAAACCAGAGAACTCAGCAGATTCTAACACGGAAGAAACAAAAAAGTCAGACTTAACCCAAGATGATTTCCACTTGAAAATCTTAAAGGATATTTCATGTGAATTTCTTTCTAATATTTTTGAGGTTTTAACAAAGGTAGGAAAGAAGTATTGATGGTTTCTTCAGCAAAAGAAAGTGTGGATTGCTTAATGCTCTAAACTTTACTATAACTGTATTATTTTTTTAATATAAAAGTAGTATAATGGGGCACCTGGGTGGCTCATTTGGTTACATGTCTGCCTTGGGCTCAGGTCATGATCTCCAGCTCCTGGGATGGAGCCCCGAATCGGGCTCCCTGCTCAGCGGGGAGTCTGCTTCTCCCTCTCCCTCTGCAGTTCCCCCTGCCTGTGCTTTCTTGCTCGCTCTCTTTCTCAAATAAAGAAAATCTTTAAAATAAATAGGTCAATAAATTAATTAAATAAATTAAATAATATGACTATATCACATAAATTTGGGAAAGTAGAGAAAGAAAAAAGTTATCACTCTAACTTTACAATCTTAATGCAGCAACTGCTATGGTTTGGTATGTTTGTATATGTGTTTTTCACACACTTAAAATCTGGTATATAGAACTTTATAGACATTATGTTACGAGCCCTTTTCCAGACTCTAAATTTACTGAAAGATATCTCATTGAGAGCCAGTTTGTTTAATACCCAATTTGTCAAAAAAAAAAAAAAATCAGTTTTCATAATTTACTACAGATTTATTTAAGGGATTATTCTTCCTGAATTTGCTCAGGATTGTTAGCATATTCTTCCTTTGAGCATACTTTCTGTCCATATATTTTGGAAAAAATATACTATGAAGAATATATGCACATTCATTGCATTTTTTTAAGAAGAATATTTCTTTTTTTTTAATAAAGATTTTTATTTATTTATTTGACAGAGAGAGATCACAAGTAGGCAGAGAGGCAGGCAGAGAGAGGGGGAAGCAGGCTCCCCACTGAGCAGAGAGCCCGATGCAAGGCTCCATCCCAGGACCCTGAGATCATGACCTGAGCCGAAGGCAGAGGCTTTAACCCACTGAGCCAGGCACCCCCATTGCAAGTGTTTTTCCCATTGTTTGATATCACCTTTGTGCATGCTTTTGGTTTTTGAAGGGATGTTTATTTTTAAGTGACAGAAATATAGAAGGAAGGTGGACTGAGAATAAACCAGGGATATATCATGAAATTCCTATGTGCCATGCCTAATGGAATATAGATTTAATCTTGAGGACTGAGGAGCTACTGAAGGTCTTTGTTTTAAGGATTAAGTGAGATGATCTGTTTAGCAAGATTATTCCGAAAGCGAGAGGATTAGAGAGAGTTGAGGCTCGAGGCCTGCAGACCAACCAGTCGGCTCTTACCTATTACCAATAGGTAATCTTCAAGAGTAATCTGAAAAATAATAAGACCCCAAATAGTGGAAGGGTGGATGGAAAGAAGAGGTGGGATGAGTGAGATTTAGTAGAGAAGAATTAAACTCTTAGGGGGAGGGGTCAGCAGCAGCAGAGGAGGAACAATCTTGGCTGTATTTTAGGTTTCTGCTTTGTGCCGCCGGGTGGTTGGGTGGCAGTGCCTTTTCCTAAAATAAGGACTGCAGTGGAACAGTGTTTGGATTATATAACAAGGAATGATGCTGGGCTCAGTTTGAGACATTTGAAATGCCCATAGGATCAGTAGGGAATTACATATACTGATTTGTATTTATTAATCAGATAAGGCTTCAGAAATTTTCCTTTTTTTTTTTTTTTAAAAGATTTTATTTATTTATTTGAGAGAGACAGACAGAGAGAGCACAAGCAGGGGAAGCAGCAGGCAGAGGGAGAGGGAGAAGCAGGCTCCCTGCCGAGCAAGGAGCCCGATGCGGGACTCGATCCCAGGACTCCGGGATCATGACCCGAGCCAAAGGCAGCCGCTTAACCAACTGAGCTACCCAGGCGTCCCAGAAATTTTCCTTTTTTAACATTAAATCTTTGCTTATTTTAGGAGACTGTGGCTCAGGGACTAAAGGAGGGCCAGTTAAGCAAAGAGAAGTGTTCCTGTGCATTTCAAAACCTTCTTCCTTTTTATAGTCCGGTGGTAAGTATGAGTAAATGTATAGGTGGCTGAGTTTTAGAGGATTACTATATTGTTTTTAGTACATGCCTGATCTCTAAGGCCGTTGTCAAAGAAGATCTTGCATACAATTCACATGACTTAGTGCTTTCATCAGATAAAATGACTGCAGGGTAGTTCGTGGGACTAGCCTGAATAGTGATTCTAATTTTAAGAGAAAGGAGTCAGCACTGAATTTATTGGACCTCTTACTGTTACAAAGTAAATAGCATATACATTAAGCAAAGATATAATTCTTGGGTAGGAATGATCAGTAGGTTTTTATGGTTCTTCAAATTTTATCACATTTGCTACCATTAGAGACAATTTTAAAATAGAACTTTTTTAGGAAAATTAAGTATGGAATGTGGGAGTGAGAGGCCATGTCAGCAAGGAGTAGGGTAATAAAACTCAGTAATGGATGCTAAAGGGGAAACAGTGGGAGTATAAGTCATAGTTCAAGATAAAACTAAACAGTAAGGGCTCATCACTTCTTTGATGTTTCAGAGGACTACCTGAGAATGACTGTTATTGTCATCTGTCAACATATCTTTTCCTTTGGACTCTTTAGAAACCATAGGTAGAACATTTTTATAGTCAATAGATGGTATCTTAAAACCACCTTTTCTTCTACTTATATTTATTTGATTCTTTTGTTTGACTCACAGATAGAGGACTTTCTCAAGATTCTACATGAAGTTGATAAAACTCTTGCTGATGACCTGGAGAAAAGCTTCCCAAGTTTGAAGGCTCAGACTTAAACACTGATTTGGGGTTTCCTCTGCCCAATAAATGGACTTTACTTTCTGCACTGACAGTTGAAATTGACATATAGGAGATGTTAGGTGAAGCCTATTGGACCGTTATTGTCTGGTATTACACCCATACCCTTCTCTCTACCCCAGTCTTCTCTCACTTTCATTTGGCATTAGAATCTGGAGTTTCCTCTGCTGTCAAATCCACTGCCCCACATGCATTTTTTTTTTTTTTTTTTGGTATGGTTTTGTGTTAGTTGTCTTTTTGGGTGAAGAAAACAAAAAAATACAAGCTTATCATTGAATTTTCTTTTTAGGTTGAGGACTTGGTAAGGATTTTCTTCATACCTCTTAATTTGATTTTTATGTGAGAATTTTATATTTGTCTCCACTGCAAGTATATTCAGCTGCACTAATAGAAAACCCTACTCTAAGAGCTTAATCTGATAGCTTTTATGTATCTAATGCAATAAGAAATCCAGAGGTGGGCAGTCTAGACCAGATTTGTTGACTCAGGGATCCTGATTCCTTTTACCTCCCCATATAGTCTGTGTGTAGACCTTTGTGTTCATATTTATTGTCTCGTCGTTAAGGGGACTTTAACATCTCTGGATCTTTCATCCACATTCAGGCGGGAAAAAGGAGAGAGAGCTAAAGGGGCTTTGTCCCTGGAAGTCTTTACCTTCATATTTGTAAAGGATAGCCCTCCCTGCCCACAACTGTGTTGATGGCCATCCCTAACTGCAGCTATTTGAAATGAAGTCTTTTTTTTTTTTCTTTCTAGGGTCTAAGAGAGAAAGGCATGAAAAGAAGGGGGTTGTGAAAGGCTTTTTGATAGTATGTGATACTTGCTATAGTATACAAGTACTTCTTAGCCTTTTGTGATTCTTAATTGTGTTGATTGTGTTGTTGATTGTGCTAGATTGTTAATAACCACTCAGAAGCAGTTTTTAGTTTAGCTTTGTTACAGTTCAGTTTTTTTTAACATTATAAGTATGAAGATAGAAATGTAACATTTTGATGAAAGTGCATTAGCAAAAATCTCTATTTTCGGCATAATTCCAGTGGTTGGATTTCAGAAAATGACTTGCTTGAGTGAATTCAGATTTTTTAAAATTAAGATGGAGGGAGTTTAAGAACTTCTTACTGCATGCAAACTGGGCTACAGGTGATTTCCCTCACATATACTTTTGTCTTTCTGTCTAGTGCTTCAGGATGAGATCTGTGCAGTCAGCCAGGTATTCTCGGGGAAGCAGTTTGCATTATTTAGTTACTGGAAGTAGAGCTTTTAATAGGTTTTTAAGAAAATAGCAGTTACGAATAACAAAGCTAGCTTTTTACCAGTCTTTAGGTAGTTTTCTGGATTATTTACGCAGATGTGACTATTAATCTAGTTTTATTTATCGGATGAGGTGAGCTTCGGATCCTTTTATTCTGCTATCTTTCCAGCCTCCTCTTTGCTTAAAAAGCAAAGCCAGCTTTTTAAACCCCTCTTGTGGTATATAGCCTCTTCTCAGTTTATTGCAGAATCTTTCTAGCTTTAAAGCGTTGGTCTTGTTTCACATTTTGTATTTTTTCCTTAAGTGATTTTTGCCAGTAAAACATTAGGATGTAGCATTACTGAGAAGAGATACACAGTTTTCCAGTTTGGAGGTAGTTTTATTGTTGAAAATGTCCCTGCTGAAAAGAATTGGAACTATAAAACGTTAAAATCTTACTGTTAGCTCTGATTAGTAGGTTTACACTCTATGTTTTTATGTCTTCCTTGCTGACCTGATTCTGGGCTGAATGTGACTGTATTTAACATGAGATCTCTAAGGCACTGATGAAGTCACTCCTGCCTGGGTAAGCAAACTAATGTGAGTTTGCTCCTTGGTGAGTCACAGATAGAGGCTACAACCAGGTGGAGCTATCACACAAAGAAATCTTTCTTTGCAGCAAATAAGGAGATCATGGGGAATAACTTCTGAAGCTGTGATCCCTGAAGAGGGTTAAGGGAGCTCTTTTTATTTAGGATTCGAGATGAATATTCAGAAGGAGACCTTTATCATTGCAGGCAGAGGCGTTTAGAAGGTCACACGTGCATACTTAGAAAATATGCCTGTACATGCATCATATGTTGTGTTAGGAAGCTTGTGCTCCTTCTGGAGCAGAGATTTTTTTTTTTGGAGCAGAGATCTTAACATGATGATGAAGAGGTAACTCTTGGACAATTTATGGCCCATCTGCACAGGTGTTGGCTTAGTGGTTGAGCCCAAACTGGTCAAGGCTGGCTGGAGCTCATTTCTCCTCCTGTTGTTAGTTTCTAAAAGATAAAATTACCAGTTCCTGTAGGGTGAGCTCAGTGGATCTGCCAGTGACACCTGCTAGCTAGTGCTAAGAATTCCATTTTATCTCTTGAAGTTTAAGGTAAAAGGTACAAATAACACTGTAAAAGTAATATTCCCAAGTTATTAGTCACGTTTACTTCAGTGCATATGAATTTCACATTTTGTTTTAGAGCACATTTTAAAAGGGAAGCAGAAGGACCCTGGGTGTCTGAGGGAAAGAGTGCCACTCCAAGTGGGTAAGTCACCAAGGGATATAGATCTGGGAAGGCTAGGGATGTCCAGGTTATTTTCTGTTTCCTGTTTCTGCCTTGGACCTGCCCTGTTACTTGTTACTAATTGCTCTTGTAACATTATGAGGTAGTGTATATTTTCATATTTTGATATGTTTGCAAACTTCCTAAATCTATAAATTATAATAGTTTTTTAAAGAAATAAAACATGAGTGATGCTAAATCTTTTTAAATGCTATACAGTCTGATGAATTTACCTCCAAAATTTAGGGCTTGCGTTAATTACAGGTCATATTTTGAAATGGTGCTTTCTCCAGGAGCCTAAATATGAAATTTGGAATTACTTGTACAAATGAAATCGAAACTTTTACTATACTTTATTGCAGAAAAGGAGAAATGTACAAAATGAACTTGGGTTAACATTTGTTAAGTGTGTTTTTCTATTTCTAATTAAATTTGAGTTTGATTTTTGAAGTATCTAAACAAGACCAAACACATAAGACATATTTTCCTTCTACCCCTCCCCCCAGTCTGCATGGAAGGACAGACAGAAAAAGTCACCCAACCTGTAGCAGATTTGATCACTGTTCTCAGGTCTTCGCCTCTGTGTACCCATTCTCATGCCATGGCTTCGCAGTGGGTAGAGTATACTTCTGTGTTCTTGACTTTGAGCTTGGCCAAGTCACTTTGCTTTGGCCAATAGAATTTTTTTCTTCATTTGTTTAAATATATATTTAATTGGGTTTACTTACATATTAAATATATATTTATGCTAAATATCAAGAAAAGGAAGAGGGTTATATTTATTTTATATATATATATATATACATATATTAGAAAGATACAGAGATACAGATATGTATACCTATGATATAGATACATATTAGGGAAAAAACTCTACCCCAAACATAAGTCAATCAAAAGCAGTCATTTTGAATGTTTCATTCTTCACTCATTTTGGTTAATGAAGGTTTTACTTTAATACAGTGAGTATGCACGTGCGTGAGTCTATGTGTCTGATAGTTTGATACAGTACTCTGTTAAGGGTTTGCACTTCTGCTGTTACCAAGTGCAGTATCCTCTGGACACATATGGCTACTGAACATTTGAAATGTGCCTAGTCTAAATTGAGATAAATGTAAAATACATATCAGACTTTAGGAAAAGGAATAAGAAAAAATTAATATATTTTTCATCAATGTTTTATATGGATTACATGTTAAATGATAATATTTTGGATATATTCAGTTAAAATACATTATTAAATTTAATTGCATCTTTTCTTTCTACCTTTTTAAATTTTTAAAAATTTAAATTTTTAAATGTGACTACTGGAAAATTTAAATTGTAGGGATTTAAACTTTATTTTTTAAAGCTTTTTTTCTGAATTATTTATTTGTTTGCTGACAGATTTTTTTTTATTAACACTAGTAATATGTGAACATTTTTCAAAATCACAATATAGGAAAGACCAAAGTCCTTTTTCTGTACCCTCTCTAAAATTCCTCGCCCCTCTTTTATGTATGTACATAATGGCCAATAGAATGTTAATGGAGCTGATATAAGCTGAGTACTTGAATATACCATTCTTTTTTAAGGCTAAATAATATTCCTTTGTGTGTATATACCTCATTTTCTCCATCTGTTTGTCAGTTGACATTTGGGTTTGACCCGTCTTGGCTTAGTGAATAATGCTTCCATGAACAGGGGAGTGCAGGTATCTCTTTGGGATCCTGATTTCAATTCCTTTGGATATACACTCTGTAGTCAGATTACTGGATCAATGGTAGTTTTATTTATTTTATTTATTTATTTTTTAAAATTTTTATTAACATATAATGTATTATTTGCCCCAGGGTACATGTCTGTGAATCGTCGGGCTTACACATTTCACAGCACTTAACAGCACATACCCTCCCCAATGTCCACAACCCA
>CM053613.1:32150815-32176528 GCA_028646535.1 Procyon lotor
TTTGTATCTTTAGGGTAAATACCCAGTAGTGCGATTGCTGGATCGTAATGTAGCTCTATTTTCAACTTTTTGAGGAACCTCCATATTGTTCTCCAGAGTGGCTGTACCAGCTTGCATTCCCACCAACAGTGTAGGAGGGTTCCCCTTCGCATCCTCGCCAACATCTGTCATTTCCTGTCTTGTTAATTTTAGCCATTCTGACTGGTGTGAGGTGGTATCTCACTGTAGTTTTGATTTGTATTTCTCTGATGCCAAGTGATGCGGAGCACTTTTTCATGTGTCTGTTGGCCAGTTTTTTTTTTTTTTTTTAAGATTGAGTTCTTTATTTTAAAGAAAGAGAGCACACTAGGTGGAGGGGTAGAGGGAAAGGGAAAGAGAATCCTGACTCAGGGCTCAATCTCATGACAATGAGATCATGATCTCAGCCAAAACCTGAGTTGGATGCTTAACTGACTGCACCACCCAGGCACCCCTATTTTTTATGTTTTTGAGGAAATTCCATAATATTTCCATTGTGGCTGCACCAGTTTACATTCACAGTAACTATACACAAGTGTTCCCTTTTCCACACATCTTTATCAATACTTGTTATCTTTGTTTGTTTTAATAATAGCCATCCTGTATCTGGTGTGAAGTGATATCTCATTTTGGTTTTGATTTGCATTTCCCTGGTGATTAGTGATGTTGAGCACCTTTTCATAGACCTATTGGCCATTTGTATATCTTTGGAGAAATGTCTATTCAGTTCCTTGCCTAAGTTTTTTATTCAAGTTATTTGGATTTTTTGCTATTGAGTTGAAGGAGTTGCCTATATATTTGGATATTAACTTACTATCAGATACATGGTTTGGAAATATTTTCTTACATTCCATAGGTTGCCTTTTCATTTTGTTGATTGTTTCCTTCATTGTGCAGAAGCTTTTAGTTTGCTGTAGTCCCACTTACCTAGTTTTGCTTCTTGTTGCCTGTTCTCTTGGTGTCTTTCCCAGAAGTGATTGTTAAGACCAATGTCAAGAGGCTTTTCCCCTGTTTTCTTTGCGGAGTTTTACCATTTCGGGTCTTACATTTACATTTGTATCCATTTTGAATTAATTTTTATGTGTGGGGTAAGATAAAGGTCCAGTTTCCCTCCTTTTTGTGGATATCCAGTTTTCCTCAGCACCATTTATTGAAGAGATTGTCCTTTCCCCATGGTGTATTCTTGGCATCACTGTTGACATCAGTTGACTGTGTATGTGTGGGTATATTTCTGGGCTCTCTGTTCGGTTCTGTTGGTCCATATGTCTGTTTTAAAACAATCCCACTTTTAATAGCATCAAAAAAATAAAACATTTAGGAATAAGCTTAATCAAGGAGATGAAAGACTTGTACACTGAAATCTATGAAACACAAAAATTAGGCAGACATGAATAAGTGGAAAGACATCCCATGATCATGAAGTGGAAGAAATAACATTGTTATAATGTTCATACTACCCAAAGTAATCTATAGAGTCAGTGCAATCCCTATTAAAATCCTAGTGGGCATTTTTTTTTTTTCCCACAGAAATACACACACACAAAAAAAATGTCCTAATATACAGATGGAACCGTAAAAGATTTCAAATAACCAAAGCAGTTTTGAGCTAAAGGAGCAAAGCTGGAAGCACCACTCTCCACAGTCTCAAAATATATTATAAAGCTTCTTAGGGTTTCGTGAATGAGATCTGAAGTTTCAAGAATTTGAAAGTTCTATAGCTACCCTTATTTTTCACTAGAGATAAATTAAGTGAAGATGTACCAGACTTGATACTTCATTGCAAATATGATTTGTACTAGAAGTACTAGAACATCAAGAGCTCTTTAGCTACAGCCTACTGTACACCTTTTGCTGTCTCTAAATACCTTTCCTTGTGAAATGGTTTAAATTTACCTTGGAAACACCAGCTTCCTGTGTTCTCTTGCTAAGGCTACAGCATATATTTATAAAAACTTTTCTGCTCACTAGGACACCTTGTTAATTACATATTGGGCTTAAATCAATATTGGGCTTGTTGACCTGCAGGCTGTTTAGGAGTTGAAGCCTTACTCAGACCATCTGCCAAACCCTGTCCATTGGAAATGCTTTTCCCAATTACTGTAATGAAATCACTAAAATCATTTCCTGTTCCTGGTCCTTGTTCAGATCTTCTATCTATTGTCAATAAGAGGATATTAAAATACTCAGGAAAGTCCACATATCCTTTTCATCTTGGTCTACAGTGTAGCACATGGCTTTGTGTTGCAGTGCTGGAAATAATAAATAATGACGTCAAGCCTATTGTAATAAAAAAAATGGCTGCTTATTAAACTCTTTCCCCAGCTGGTTTTCCTTTGACATCATGGAATCTGTTTATAATGACTTTTATGGGCTTTCCCTCTTACTGTTCAGGGTTTATGTGATTACATAAGAAATTGAAACATTTTGGGAACAGTCCCTTCATAGAACTGAGTTTCCTGCTCAGGCAGATTACAACAATGAGACAGTGGGAAGGGAGGATGGAGAGATTTTATTCTCCTGGAGGAGTCTGACTTCTTGAAGTATGGGCTTGCTTCCAGGAAGGAGTGTACATTGAAATCCTTGTGGGTGGATGGATGGGGACCATATTTAGTACCATCTACAATTCAAGAAAATGCATGTACATGGCTTTCTTATAAGTCACTGAGTCAATGTAGGATCATATAGTTTTGTTTTGAGTGATGTCTGTTGACCCCATACCATTTGAGGAATTTGGCATCTCTCGAAATTCACTCTTCCTTTGGGACTGTATTTGGAAGGCTGGTGGCATTTGTAAGTCTATGGATGTGCTTTCTTTAAAGTATGACTGGCGTTGGACTTGTCTTTCCTGTGCCCAGGAGCAAGCATTCACTTGGCCAGTCAGCAGTTACTTCTGGAGGAAACAAATCCTTTAACTCCCCCCATCTCGGAGAAGTCTGTACTCTTACCATTGGGTGAAAAAGAATCTGCTGATGTTGTGGACCCTGGAACAAAGTCCCCAGAATTGAATTCCCTAATTTTTTTTTAGTGTTTGTTTTAGGTTTGGGTGAACCAGATAATGTCCTGTTTGTCCTAATCAGTTCTAGAAGTAATTTCAGTTTTTGTGATTGTAGTAGTCAGTATTTAAAGCGATTTGGAGACTTCTTGCTCCAGATGCACCCTTTGCTTATTGCCCACAGCAAGTGATATCTGAATGGTCTTCAAAGATCCAGATTTCACATTTTCAGATGAGCCTTGAGTAATCTGAACATCTTGGATTTTTTTTTCTTTCATTCTGTTTGGACATGTTTTAATGTGGGTTTGCTATCTCTTTAGAGCACTTGGATGAAAACACACAAATTTTCACAATTCATGAAGCACTCTAGGATTATTTTATGTTATAGGAAGTTGTACCCTGAATTCTTGTGGCCCCAAAGGAAATTAGGGGGATCGTGTTGCAGAAGCCCTTTGGAGGAACGTGCCAATTGCTCCGTAACCATGAGTTGGCTCTCCTTTGATGGAGAGATTAATAGTTTCCATAATCATATCATCCTGGTTGCTCTGTGCCCAGAGTTTACTCAGACTTGAAAGAAATGGAAATTAATTGGAAAAGAAAAAAAAAATGTTCCTCTCTTGTCTCCCCTCCAAAGCCTCTCATCTAGATCAGGGATGAGAAAGAGATTTAAGGGTGTGTTGTCAGTGGAAGCCAAGAGGTTTATTCTCTTTTGCAGTTCTCGATGTAAAGATCCAGAAGAAAGCAGCTGGACAGTTGGGAGGAGGTAGGCGTAGGAATTGGGGCACAGCTCTGCGAATAGAATTCCAAACAAGGGAAGCATTTGGTAGTGGACCCAGTTTATACCCGGAGAGTCTTCCTATGAGGCTGTGAGCACCTGCTGCTGTAAGTAAGTGCAGAAGAAGCACAAAAGGGGTTTTGTAGCTCATGTGATTGTCACCAGACAGAGTGGATTGCTCTACCTCTACTATGGAGAAGGTGCCATGAGCTTAATTTGTCACATCCTGGAGATTAAGAAATATATTTTCTTTGGTTAGAATCTATTCTTTTCTGGCTCTGAAATTGGAGCTCAATTCTTTTTTAGCCCTCACTGTCACTCTGACCAGTTCTCTCACCCTTTGTGCCAGTGCTGACAGTTGTAATGTTGCTGTTGAGCCTCAGAGGATTTCAACGGGCGGAGGATTGGGTTCTCCATGGGAGCATTGGGATATTAATGAAACGCTCTTGTATCTTCAATCAGAGGTGAACTTCTGACAGGTGATCTATAAGTGTTTTGTTGAAGTTTATTGACCAGTAAGAGAGAAACTGAATTGTAGAACACTTCCCATTTATTTATTCATACCACAGTATATTGTGATTTGTTGAAGTTAACACGTCTTAAGTACTATTTGGTTCTTGGGACTAAGAAGGTGACAATTCAAAATAGGAAGAAAACAGGGAGCTAGTTAATAGGTGTTCATTCCATCAGTTTCTGAAAGTCAAGGACCATGTCACTTCCCTTGAAGTGATGCACTTTTGTTACCAGACAGAGAACCAGTTCCGAATTCAGGTTCAGCTGCTCGCCACTCAAAAATCATTACTCAAGAGACAAGTGATGGTGGGAAAGGAAAGGTGGTTTTATTCAGGAAGCTGGCAACCTGGGAAGATGGTGGACGAAGGTCTCAAACACCATCTTCCTCATCCGGGGGAAGGCCAAGGGTTTTAAAGGGGAAGGCATGAGAAAAGGGAGGGGGGGAATCTATGTGCCAGGGAGGCAGGTGCCCAGGTGGTTAGTTGTTCGCGTGACGCCGAGTAGACTTGGCTGACATCAGCAGCAGTTGTTTTTGGATGTAGTCAGGCTTTACCTTCTGGAAAGTTTGGTCCTTCACTGGTAAAGGCCAGGGGTCTGCACATCTCAAGGAAGGTAGGTTAGTTCTGCTAAATATCAAGAGATTTATGTTAGCAAGCAAGGAGTGCATAAGCTTGACGCAAGTTAACCCTTAGGTGTTAATGATTGGGGTGCTCTTACACTTTCATTCCTGCAAATTATCTGCCAGTAGGAAATTTGGGGGTTTTTTGACTCTTATGTGATTATAAAAGATAGATTGGCCCTTTTTCCGGTGGATATCTTCCTGCAGTTTATATGTAGGCCCAACAGCAAGCACCCTTCCACCACTGGCCACCTTCAGTGACAAGGACAGAAGATAAATGTTTGCCTCACTCCTCTTTGGGACCTTACAAAGATATCATCTCTCAGGCTGCTCCCATTCCATCCTAGGGATTGGCCATATCCCACCTTCAGAGGGAGGCTCTGAGTTTTAGCTTTCCCAAGCTCTCTGAATCCCCTATGCAGTATCTGCT
The DNA here is from genome assembly GCA_028646535.1 of Procyon lotor. Lineage (NCBI taxonomy): Eukaryota > Metazoa > Chordata > Mammalia > Carnivora > Procyonidae > Procyon > Procyon lotor. The sequence continues at coordinate 32,156,163 of CM053613.1, forward strand.
GAATTGAGAGCTTGCTGTCATGCCAACAGGCCTGCCATACCACGGTGATGGTCCAGCAGGCTGGAGGAGTGATGTGTATATAAGAGACTCCAGGGTTTGGTGCTCCTGGGGGCTGAGATGAAGTGCCATCACCTATGGAGAATTCTGGAGCTTGACCCAAGCCAAAAGAGACTAAATCCTGAATCTACATTAGCTGTAGAATGCAGCCTCAGACAATGGTGAAGCGGCCAACACTCTGGAGCTGAGAGTTCATAGCTGGAAAGAACACAGTCCTTTTCACATCTACGGAAGTCTCATGGTTACACCCCTCTGGACACCCATCTTAGGAGGAAGCTCTTTAAGACAGTAAACTTTTTTTTTTTTTTTAAGACTGACAATTCTTGAAAGGTCTCTCAATTTTAGTTGATGAACCAGAGTAAATTATAACAGATTGGATCAAATTGTATCCAAAATGAATTGGATCTTTGGCTTATTAATTTTCCCGCTACTAACAAATGAGGGCTCCAGAGAAATACCAGATTTGATACGAGCAAAATGAGGCTGTGCCTTTTCACATTTGAGTAACAGTATGAGTTGAATTTTGAAACCTTGTAACATGGGGAAATGGAGTTACAAGTTTTAATAGATAAGTGAGAATCTTCAAAGACTTCTTTTGGTATTTCTACAGTCAGATATATTTTATATTCCTCTATGTAGGTTTATTTCCAAGAAAACAAAGGGGCGGGTGATGATAGATGAAAAATATTTTTTCATTACATTTAGGAGACTGGGGGTTTGCTGACTAACTTTGTATCCAGAATCCATAGGGACCATCTAGTATATATGTTACGAAGCATCTTTATCTTGGAATAAACCCAGAGTGTTCTTTAAAAGCTGGCACATCTAAAGGAAAAGAAATTGGAGAACCCCAAATCTAGTTTACAACCAGTCTTCAGTATAACAGCATAAAACAGCCTAACTAGTGTTTGTTCGTATATTAAGCAAGCATCAGCGGATTCGCAGATACATGACAGTGCCAAGGGCTAGGAATACAGTGCTTGGAATGTGTCAATTGTTCTATAAGTGTTAATTGCCTGAATGTCTGAAAACTATACTCCCTATCCAGAGACAGAATTACCTGAAGCTAATAAAACTTAACCTTTAAGCAGTGGTCCCCAAAGTTGGATGCACATAAGAATCACCTAAAGATCTTTAAAAAATGCTGATACCTGGCTCTCCCCACCCCACACATTCCCCTGACATTCTGATTTAATTGGTATGGGGTGCAAACTGGGTATCAGGATTTTTAAAGCTCCCCACGTGATTCTAATGTACAACAAAGTTTGAGAGCTACCATGTTAAGGGCCTCATACTTGCTCAAGCCCCTTCCAAAACGCGTGGGAGGTGCCTAACAATTTCAACTGTAAAATTTTATATTCATTTTCTTGAACGGTTCTACCAAATTGAATAAGCTTCAGGTGCTATAAAACCTGGACCCAACCCTCTGTACCCTTGAGATGCTCTTCGTCCAGTCAGAGCACGAGCCTTTCAGAGATATAATGTGGCTGAAAGATGCAGATTACCAGTCCTTTTATGGCTGTCTCCACATGAAAGCTAAACTAGTATAAGCAACACATGCCACTTTTTATAGGTTCGTCCCTCTTGTTTTTTGGTCCATGACCATGGCACTGGATTTTTGCAGTGCTTTCAGAAGGAACTCCACTTTGGTGTAGAATTGGTTGCTTACCAATGTCAGGCTTCCGTGGGTTTTGGGGTTTTTGCATTATGATTGGATTTCGTGGTTAGCACAAGGTTTATAGCATTTCTAGCACCAGTCATTTACAAGAGACACGCTGGTACGCTGGTTCTTTTCTGTGTCCCTGGAGTTCTGTACCTCACCATCCTCCCTGTCTTTCCTGGGACAGTTGCCTGGTGACGCTTATGAGGCTGATTTAAAGCTCTACAAAATTTATTCAGTGATTTTATTACAGAGACAAACAATAACCATTTCTGTTGTACATATGGGCCAGTTGGCAAACAAAATGGCCACATGTGGAATTTCCGCTTCTTTACCTTTGGCCACGTGAACATCCGGGAGTGTGAGTCCCTGACTCTCAGTGGGATGAGGACACACACAGCCTGAAGAGGAAAGAATGGAGCAGCTCACTGTGCAGGAGCATTTTGAAGTGGCTCTGAACTTGCTAAGTGGCCGTGGGAGTTAATTTGCCCATATCATCTACAAAGTACAAAGGCTACTCCTGGGTTCTTTGAAGCTTCCTTTTCCTGGCTGTGTTTTGTTGTGAGTCCTCTTGTCCCCTTAGGTGTATCAAATACCTACTTAGCAGGTCATATCCAGGTTATTTACACCTCTGATTATCAATGGCTTTGTTACCTTCCAAGGAAAAAGTTACATAGTACATAAACCAGAGTCCTCAGTGATGATTCAAGGCAGATTAAGGGCATGGCTGCTTCTCTCTGTCAGGAAGGACTGGGACTCTTTGAAATTGATTTCTGTCACAATGGAGCCTGTAAAGTCTTCTGATTCCTGGCACCTAAGAAAAGGTGGCTCCAATTAACCTCTTCCAGTTTGGGGTCCTGGGGTATTAATGCCATGCAGATAGGATTTCCCCAAAGATGAAGAGAGGATCTCTTCTTTGGGTCTATTTGGAACTCCAGGAGTGGCATTCCTTTTTTTCTCCCTATGATGTTTTTCTCTTCACTCTTCCAGATGGTCACATTTAGATTCTTTCAGAATATTCCTGATCATTGTAAAAGCTTGGCCACACTACCGTGAGCTCAGTTAGAAATACAAAGGAGAAAGAGACTAATCAAGTTTGCTCATTTTCCCTGATACAGACTCAGTGATACTCTTTCATAAAAGCTTCAGAGATCATTAGTTAGACAAATGGTACGGGCTTTGCTTTCTTCAGTCCCAACAAATGCTGTTTGGCTTGTAGGAGAAATGACTAGTTGCATTGAATGAGAGGGGCGATAATGCCTCTTTGAATGGTACAAAGCAAACATGAAGACAGCAGACATTGGGAAAACCAAGTGTGCCTGAGCAACAGGGCCCATTTCTCCACGCAGAGTTGTTTTTAAATGCTGTAATGTAGTCTCCTTCCTCCTCGAAAATCTGAACTAGCACTTCCTAATGATTTGGAATGCTCTGTATTTCCATAGTTAATGGCATTTTCTCACAGTTTGCTTTATTAATGTGAGCAGGAATGCTATCTTGCACAACTCCAGGGGGCAGCATTCACACTGTCTCTTACGAAGGTCATGCCTTCTGGACTTAGAATGCCGTGGCTCTTCCAGATGGTTTAAGAGACAAGGAAGCTTCCTATGACTTAGACCCCAAAGTCAAAGAGGGCTAAAAACCTGAAGAAACAAAAAAATCTTTTGGGTTCCATAGTCCATTGTTTGAAATTTTGTGGCATGTTGAGGTGAAAATTACCTGGGATAAGTGAGGCCTTGGACTCTGGTTCCCCTTTGTCACTCTGTGTGACTTTAGGTAAGCTACAGTACATAGCAAATAGAAGGCTTTGTTGTGACCAGTACTAATTGGGCCATTTTGTTCAACGTGTTTGACCATAAGCCAACATTTCTTGGAGTAATAATGGTGAAGCCAAGTTGTTCAAATAAAAAATAGGCTTTCCAATTGTAATTTTTGAAAGTGCAATTGAGAATTGAAGTAGATTTGGAATGAGACTTGCATTAAGCTGCATGTAAACAGACTTGTGCACAGCCCCTCCTGTAAAGCCATTCGGGTGCTGTCAGAGATGAGTGCTCACTGAAGGTGTCATGTTGTGAAGATAGGTGCTTTTTGGAGGAAGATTTAGTAGATTTGGATATTGAGGACTCAAGAGATTATGTCCTGGCCTGACCTCTCTCCCTCATTGCTTTGCCTCATCAAATTACTTTCCATTTGAACATGAGTAGAATCCCATATGGCCTGTAACATCTGAGGTCTTGTAGAAACACTTCTGACTCATACTCAGATACATGGGGCTTTGACCTCTCTGATTAAGGATCACAGAGAGCATTTTGTTTTATCATCACATTTTCATTTCTCTCATATAGACTTGCTTATTTTTGTATTCATTCATTCTTTCTCAACAAACGTTATGTTGAGTAATTCTTTATTGAGCATCTTCTCTAACAGGTGCTGTGTTTGATCGCAGGCTATAGGGATGAGAGGCACAGTCCTTGCTCTCAAGGAGCTTATGGTAAAGGAGAGAAACAAGGAAACAAATAATTATAATGTGTAGACAAGAGTAAGCTCAGGGAGCATTCCTGCTGTGATTGTGGTTTCTGGAGGATGGTTGCAGTTTGTTTCCGAGATCGCCTTTAATTAAATGGCAAGTGTAAACTAAACACATACTCATTCATATGCGTTCGAACCCAGTCTCATCCCAGAAGTGGTAGCACGATGAGTAAGACAGCTCAGCGCTGACAAGACAGCTAATATCAGGTTCTTCCTATGCCCTTTACAAGCTGTGTAACTCTGGGCCGGTCACGGAACTGTTCTGTCTCCATTACTTAAAAGACCAAAATAAACAATATAAATAGAAGTACTTTGTGAAATGGAAAACACTATGTAAATTTAAGAATTTTTTAGGAAAAAAAAGCGGTTTGCCACATGCACACACACACACACGCTGAAGAATAATAAATAAGCACAACTTTTACTTTGGGCCTAATTTTTTTTTTTTTTTTTTACCTGACAAGACATCCTTTTTTCCTCTGAAGGGATTTTGTAATCATACATAAAACTACATTGCGGTACTCAAAACAATCCTTCCTTTTACCTAAGCCTCCGGTCACAAGGCAATTAGAAAGTATGCATTTTAGACCCTCAATTTGTGTATAGCATGTTATTAAAATAAAATCCCTACAGATGAGCCTCAGAATAACTACAGAGAATGATTTTCCCTGAAGGGCGCATACTGTATGCACTTCAGTCTTACTGCACAAAAAAGAGAAGTTCTCCATGCATTCCACACAGTATACACCCACATTTAATGTATTACTCAGCAACTCAACACTAAAAATTCAACATGTCTTTTCTCATCTTTAGAAGTATAACATCTTGGGACTCAACTTTCAAAAGATAATTGTGTAGATCATGAATGCTATCGTGACTTTTCAAACTTTGATGAGGTATTTGTATAAGGAATTGGGGTTAAAACATACATTAAAATAAATGTTCTTGTCTGAGGTAATATTCTGTATTGAAGAGCCACAGGGAAAGGGAAGAGGAAGGAAACTTGCAATTATTGAGTGCTACTTATATCCTAGGACCAAATCTAGAGAATTTACATATATAATCATATATATAAAACAAAAGCACCTGGCTAAGTTACAATTTTTTCTTCTTCTTTTAAAGATTTTATTTATTTATTTGATAGAGAGAGAGATCACAGGTAGAGAGGCAGGCAGAGAGAGAGGAGGAAGCAGGCTCCCTGCTGAGCAGAGAGCCCGATGTGGGGCTTGATCCCAGGACCCTGGGATCATGACCTGAGCCGAAGGCGGAGGCTTTAACTTACTGAGCCACCCAGGTGCCCCTATAATTTTTTATTCTTCATAAGAATAAGAAAAAATTAGAATATATATAGGGTTAAACATTTTACATCAATTTTCATGTGCATTACCTAAAACTAGGATGGGGGAAACCCACATGTGGGCCAGCTGTTACATCCAGAAACATTTTAAGCAAAACCGTGCATTAGCACGTTAAAACTATACATTTCAACTTTACCCTCTCTCCTGAACTGCCATGTGTACAGCATAGTTGTAGGGGTGAGAATATTTGTGGGGTGAAAATAAAATGATGCTACAGTCTAATTTCAAACACCTCCCCAGAATGATCCACGTATAACTCAGAATCACAATCAGCATGTTCTTACTGAATTCATCTTCCTCTTAAAAATCTTTTGCTTTTTTTTTCAAAGATTTTATTTATTTATTTGACAGAGAGAGAGATCACAAGTAGGCAGAGAGGCAGAGAGAGGGAGAAGCAGGCTCCCTGCTGAGCAGAGAGCCCGATGCGGGGCTCGATCCCAGGACCCTGAGATCATGACCTGAGATGAAGGCAGAGGCTTTAACCCACTGAGCCACCCAGGTACCCCAAAAATCTTACGCTTTTAATTTCACTTCTTAATTAATAGATTTCTGTCCACTGAGATGCTTAATTTAAAATTTAGAACCATCCTTTAAACTCTCCCTACCCAAATCTCCAATTAAACCTAGTTGGCAGGTTTTGTGTATTATCTGCTCCCTGTCTTATGGGTTTCATTCTGTGTAACCCACCACCACCCTGGACATCATGTTTCCTGCAATCCTTCCTTTAGGTGTCATTACTTTTCTCCGGAATTATTGGCATAGCCCAACTTGACAAACATTTTGCCTTTCCACCACGGTTTATCCTTCATGTGGTAATTAATTTGCCCATATCTCAGATTGACCACAGCCTTTCTTTGCTTTAAAGCCTACTGTTTACAGAGAGAAATTTGTCCAATTGACCAAGGATTTTGAGGCTAGCACAGTATGTCTCTTATTTGCCATTCCAGCTACTTACATAATCTGAATAAAACAGTCTCATGAGGGAGATAATAACTTCTCTTTTCTGGATGAAGAAAGGTTCAGAGAGGTTAAGAAATTTGTCTGGTCACATAGTAAGTGGAAGAGTTGGAATTTGAATTAAAATTTGACTCTAAAACCTATTTTCTTACCTAAAAATGCTTCTTTTCCTATATTACATGAACATTGAACTGCTCCCATACAAAATGCTGTATTAGTTTTCCTTGTTATTTTCCCAAGGAGACACACGAAAGGACAAAGCAAGTTTCCAGAGCTGGAGCACTTTGGGTCATATAAGTATTCTGAAGGTATAACACCCGTGCAACCTTTCTGAAAACTGTTTTTCAAGGATTTACTTCAAGAAAATAAAAAATTAGTTCATAGGATAGAAGAAACAGTAACTTATGGGTCAGAACCCCTTTGTCTGATGAAAAAGGGATCAAGCTTCAGATGTGGCTGGTTCCAGATATTCAAACAATGGCTTTAGGTCCTGCTTTCTCTTTCTCTTTCAGTAGTGCTCTTCTCAATGTTGGTATCACTCTCAGTAAGTCTTCTCCGCTGGGTGACTTCCATTAGCTATCATCCTTCAAGGTTAAGGATAAAAGAATCTCTCTTCTTCTAAATTGTGAACAAGTTCTTGGGCCTGATTCTCACTGGTCCAGATTGAATCATCTGACCATCACTGGCCTTTCCCCCTTTAATCTGGCTAAAGGTTAACAGTCCTTTGCCAGGCCAGTGTAGAGTCATGTGACTATCCTAATAGTGGGTAGGCAGGGATAGAATCAGTTTCATCCAAAGCAAGTGGACTGAGAGTGGGAGTCAAGAGGGAGTCCCCAGAGGAAACAAGTTCTTTTAACAGAGGAAGAAGGAATAGATCCAGAACATCAGAAACAGTAATGTCCTCTACAAGCAATGAATCAATAAACAAGGAAAATTATTAGTTGAGATCAGATAATCACTGATAATGTGGCATTTGATGCAGTCATTAATGTACTAATAATTTGCAAAAAAAATTCCAGGTGATTTCAACACACATTTGAGGCTCAGTAAAGACTTGTTGAATGAATGAGTGAGATGTTAGGAAGTTTGAGATAGAGTTGTGTCGGGGGAGAAGCAAGAGCATTCTAAATTCCTTGTCTTATTAATGAGAAAGGTTATAGATACTGATTAATCTTGGTGTTGATAGGATTATATACACTGAAGTGTGTTTTTAAGCATTCAAGAATAATCACTATTGAAAAAGTAAAAAGATAAGGAATTTCTAAACCACTGGATTACAAAGGGAGAGGGACCGCAAAGAAAATTTGGTCCATCCAGCAAAAATCTGGTTGCAAAAGGAAAAGAAATAATGCATTTTAAGACTAAATATACCCATGATTCAAATGTGTTAAATCCTATTATTAGAAGTAAAGATTTTTCTGTTGAGGTGAAAATCAAGTTTTATGTTGTCTAAAGGAGACGGACGTGACAACACACAATAAAGGGATGGATAAAGAAAAACTACGTAAGTGATAAAATAGAGGGCAAGAATCGAAAAACTGAGTAGGATTCAAAGCAAAAAAATTTATAGGGACACTTGGGCTATCTTACAAGTGATACAACTAATAAATAGCATGCCTGTCTCAGAGGCTTGTTATGAGGATTCCAATCCTTTGAGACTGGAGTGCTATTACATCTTCATTTTACAGATAGAGAAACCAGGGCATCAAAGAGTTAAGTAACGGGGCGCCTGGGTGGCTCAGTCATTAAGCGACTGCCTTCGGCTCAGGTCATGATCCCAGGGTCCTGGGATCGAGCCCCACATCGGGCTCTCTGCTCAGCAGGAAGCCTGCTTCTCCCGCTACCATTCCCTCTGCTTGTGTTCCCTCTCTTGCTGTGTTTCTCTCAGTCAAATAAATAAAATTAAAAAAAAATAAAAAAAGAGTTAAGTAACTTGCCTGAGGTCACCCAGCTAAGGAAATGGCAGAACCGCGTGTGGCCTCACAGCCCACGTTCTTAACTCCTATGCTCTAAATGCACACACTTGTATAGACCTTTTTACCTTACAGTAAAAAATATCTGGGCTCTTCATATTTGGTTCCCATCTTCTTCCTGGGCTTCTAGGAAGACTAGACTTGGCAGCTGTCTTGCAGTAAAGAGGGACATTGTGATTAGTTGTAGCTAATGGAAGAGCAGAAATGACAAGTGTCATTTCTGGGCCAAAGCATTTGAGAGCTGGCATGCCGCCTCACCATTCTCTTTCCTCTCTGGTCACAGCCGTAGATTGAGATGGTGGAAGCACAAGATGGAAGTTACCTGAATCCCTCACTAACCGCCTACCCAGAGAAGCACATGGAGAGGAGCTGCCCTGCAGAATCTCCCAGTGGGTGTTAGAGTAAGAGAGAAATAAACCTTTATTGTCTCAACATAATAAAGGGATAACTTGTTACTGCAGGATCGCTTACTCTGTCCTGATTATTGCATACTCCCAAATGAAGAGTTCATATTCTTGGGACGCCTGAGTGGCTCAGTCAGTTAAGGGTCTGCCTTGGGCTCAGGTCATGATCCCAGGGTCCTGGGATCCAGTCCTGTGTTGGACTCCTTGCTCGGTAGGGAGCCTGCTTCTCCCTCTACCTGCTGCTCCCCTTGCTTGTGCTCTCTTTCTTCTCTCTGACCAAAAAAAAAAAAAAAAATTCATATTCTTTTCAAATGTAATAGAATATCCATAATATTGGATAATATAATAAGCCACAAAGAACATCCTTATAAATTTCCCTGAGTAGAAATCAGACAGCACATTCTTTGACTAGTGCTCTAGTGTAATAAAGGCAAAAAAAATTAAGGGAGAAAAATAACTACATGGAAACCTTTAAATAATGGATACTTTTCTAGGAAAATATTCAATACTAAAATTACCTCAGAAGGAAGTAGAAAACCTTAAAAGGCTAAGAATATTCACATTGGAAAGGTAGTAAAAAAAAAAAAAAGCTATCCTTGTCTCTGTCTCAAGGCAACAGAAAATGGTGGGAAATTTCTAAATTAATTCTACAGAGATAACAAAACCCTCTTAACAGAGCTGGTTAAGAACAGTCATACAAAAAGAAAACTACAGGCCAGTTTTTCTATTAGTATGGATGCAAAAATTCTAGACAAAATGTCAGCAAATAAAATTTAGCACCATGTTAAAAGATATATGAAAATATACCTATAAAAAACCATCATGACCAAAGTGAGTTTATCTTACAAATGTAAACACTTATCTTACAAATATTTAATATTAACTTAACTCTCTGCCGAGCAGAGAGTCCAATGTGGGGCTCAGATCCCAGGACCCTGAGATCATGACCTGAGCGCCTCAGATTAATAGATTTAAAAAAAGAAGAGCTTTGTCATCATTTCAGTGAGTGCCAGTAATTCATTTGATAAAATTTAACATATATTTCTGAGAAAAACCCCTTTATAGTCTGAAATAAAAGAAAACATGATACCTATAGCAAATACGGTTCTTAATTAAATATTAGAAACATTGCCATTAAAGCCTGGAACAGGGGCGCCTGGGTGGCTCAGTAGGTTAAAGCCTCTGCCTTCGGCTCAGGTCATGATCTTGGTCCTAGGATCAAGCCCTGCATCAGGCTCTCTGCTCAGCAGGGAGCCTGCTTCCTTGTCTCTCTCTGCCTGTCTCTCTGCCTACTTGTGATTCCTCTCTCTTTGTCAAATAAAAAAAAAAAAAAAAAAGCCTGAAACAAAACAGGATATTATTATTAAACATTGTTCTGACAACCATACCTAATATAGTAGGATGAAAAACAGATATATTGTATAAATATCACAAAGAAAAGATAAAAAATACTATTATTTTTACACTGTTTTTCATCTTTTTTTGTCGAAGCACAGAAACAGAAAACTTTATGAAACCAATGATCCTCTTATTGAATTATTAAAAAGCAAATACTCCTGTGTCCATCACCTAGCTCAAGAAATAGAACTTTGCCAGTCAGTCAGAAGTCTGTCTATATGCCTTCCTCCAAAATGAACTGCCATGCTGACTTTTATAATAATCATTTATTTGAAAAGTGGTATTTTTTTTTCAGGTGCCTTTTCAGAGGATATGATTGTGTGCCTGTGAAGTCAAGAGGCCCACCTGACTGACCTATTAGAATGGGTGAGCCTGGTGATGGGTATTAAGGAGGGCACGGATTGCATGGAGCACTTGGGTGTTATATGCAAACGATGAATCATGGAACACTGCCTCAGAAACTGATGGTGTACTGTATAGTGATTAACATAACACAATAAAAAAAATAGAACTAATGAGATCAGTAGGATGGACTTCGCGCCTACAATTATTCTCCCACTTTCTAAATCATCTATTTCTTCTACCCTACTAGATCGTTCGTTCTTTGGTATTTCCTATCTTAACAACAACCAAAAATCCCCCCTTTACCCTACATGCTTGTCTAACTGCAACCACATTTTTCCTGCTCCTCTACAACAGAACCCCTCTGAAAGACTTGACTCGGGCCTGTTCTCACCTCTGCTCATGCAAACTGAGTTCCCTGTGTTCCCCACCACTGACAGCTGCTCTTGTCGGGGATCCCAGTGACTCCCCTGTTGCTGAATCCAGGTTAAGTTTCTGTCCTCAACTTGAAGTAGCATTAATGGCAACAGACAGTGCCTTCCTTCTTAAAACACTTACTCCTCTTGGCTTCCGGATACCATGTTCACCTGAGTCTACTCCCTCTCTGGTGTCCATCCTTTCAGCCTCTTTTTCCTCCTCTTCTTAGCCTCTGAACATTGGCATGCCCCAGGGCCCAGTGCTGGGCTTCCTTCTTATCTCTCGATACATTTTCTCCCTAGGAAACTTCACCTAGCCCTGTGATTTTATGTACTATCTTTATGTATGATCATTATACCAGTGACTTCTAAATTTATATCTCTGTGATCTCTTTCTGAATTTTTGACTTCCTCTGCTTAATGCCTACTTGACATTTTCATTTGGATCGCAAGGGGGCATATCAAACCTAACAAGTCTAAAACAAGCCTTAATTTTCTCCACCTTACCAGATCCGCTCCCCCTCTGACATCTGCATCTCAGTCAGTGCAACCATAATCTACCCAATTGCCAAGAAAAGAGCCTATAAATGATCCTTGAAACTCAGTTTCCCTAACCAATCTCCCCACCCTGCCATCAGCTGATCCTATCAACTCCATCTTTGAAGCACATCCTCGGGTTGGAGGTTCTTCATTCTCTTCATCTGCACTCTCCCCATATCCAGCATCATATCTCAGCTGGACCCCTTCAGTAGCCTTTCAGCCAGACCCCCTGTTTCCACTCTTAACTTCTTGTGCCCTGCACCCATAACTAATCTCCCCCTGTCCACCTTAGAACTAGAACGAGAGAGAAGGCAGTGACTGGGGGCTCCTTTAAACTCCGGCATAAAAGATTGATTTGACTTTATAAAAACAAAAACCATTGTAAGGTATAAGACACCTGAAATGAAGTTAAAGACATATGACAGGTTTAGTTGATGGCGATGCATGTAATAGTTACCATCCATAATATCTAGAGAGCTCCTACTTATCAATAAGAAAAAAATACCCCCTTAAAGAATGAGCAGTGATAGGAAATTCATAAGTGAACAGATGTCTGAAAAGATGCTCAGCTCTGCTAATAATTAGAAAAATGCTAATTAAAAATTAGATATTTGTCTTTGCTACTCAGATTATTGGAATTAAAATGAATAGCATCCACTGTTGGTTGGCATAAGGGTTCGTTTTATATTCTTGGGAGTAGGAATGGAAGTTGGTATCATCTTTCTGGAAGGCAATCTGGCAATATTGCACAATGGGAATGAGTTCTACAGAAATGCCAGACTGCACATATGCACACATATTTGAACATAGCTTCTATCATTCAGTTGTTATGAATTGAAAAAAATATATCAAGAGATTACTATGTGCCAGGCACTAGGATAACCAATGTAGATTTAACAAAAAAACAACAATAACAAAAACAAAAACCAATTTTTGCCTTGTTGGAGATAGAAGTAAATGAAGTCACACAACTACCTGGGTGGTAAGTGTTGCTCTAAGTGCTCTAGAGTAAAAGGGTGGGGTGTGAGAAAGGGGCAAATGGGAAGCCTAACTTAGACCGGGGGATAGTTTATTTCAGGGAAGGAATTGACCCTGAAGTGAAAATCTAAATAAAGGATGGGAAAAGATAATCAGGTGAAGAGACAGAGTTGGCCGGTGAGGGTGGAGATCTTTAGGGCAAGCCTGTGGGAAGGGCCTCAAGTGGGAAGGACTTTGCAGAGAGGACTAGAGCACAACAGCGGATGGAAAGTGAAGGAAGGGAGAGTGATAGGGTAACAAGCTAGAGAGGTGCGTAAGGGCCCGATTGGAGGCTTTTGCAGATGATGAAAAGGACTTTAAAAGTTCACCTCATGGCTTTTGGCTCATGGATGCCACTAAGTAAGCATCGTTAAAGTTTTCCTTCCCTCTGCTGTCATGTCTAAGCCAGGGTCTCCCAAAGAGCCTGAAAAGCTGTGGAAGCTCTTCATCAGAAGTTTGAGCTTTGAAACAACCAACGCACGTCTGAGGAGCCATTTTGAGCAATGGTAAACGCTTGCAGGCTGTATGACTATGAGAGGTCCAAGCATCAAACCCTCCAGAGGCTTTGGGTTTGTCACCTGTGCCCTGTGGAGGACCTGGATGCAGCCATGAATGCCAGGCCACACAAGGTGGATGGAAGAGTTGAGGAGCCAAAGAAGGCTGTCTCAAGATTCTCAAAGACCTGGTGCCTGCTTAACTGTGAGAAAGAATTTTGTTGGTGGCATTAAGAAGACGCTGAACTACATCATCTAAGAGATTATTTTGAACAAGAGGGGAAAATTGAAGTGATTGAGATCACAACTGATGGAGGCAGTGGCAGAAAGAGAGGCTTTGCTTTTGTAACATTTGATGACCCTGACTCTGTAGACAAGATTGTCATTCAAAAATCCCATGCTGTGAATGGCCCCGACTGTGAAGTAAGGAGCATCCTCTCTAAGCAAGAGATGATTAGTCCTTCCTCCAGGCAGAGAGGTCGAAGTGGTTCCGGAAACTTTGGCGGAGGTCATGGAGGAGGTTTTGGTGGCTGAGACAGGTTTGGTTGTAGAGGAAACTCTAGTGGGTGAGGTGGCTTTGGTGGCAGTCGAGGTGGTGGTGGATATGGGGCAGTGGGGATGGCGATAATGGATCTGGTCACGATGGGAGCAATTTGGAGGTGACAGAAACTAACGATTTTGGCAACTACAGCAGTCAGTCTTCAAAGTTGGGACCCTTGGAATGAGGAAATTTTGGAGACAGAAGCTCTGGGCCCTGTGGTGGTGGAGACCAGTACTTGGCCAAACCATGAAACCAAGGTGGCTGTGACGGTTCCAGCAGCAGCAGCAGGGGCGACAGTAGTGACAGGAGATTTTCATTGCTGCCGGGAAACAAAGCAGAGCCAGAGAAGGAACAGGGAGGCTGTGGGTTACAACGGATTTGTCAACTCAGCCAAGCAGAGTGGGGGCAGGGCTGAGCTGCTAAGAAGAAGACATGTTTTAGACAATCCCCATGTGTCTGGGCAAAAAACCTGAGGACTGTATTTGTGACTGATTGTATAGCAGGTTATTTTAGTTTTTGTTCTGTGGAAAGTGTAAAGCATTCCAATGAAGGGTTTTAATGTAGATTTTTTTTTGCACCCATGCTGTTGATTGCTAAATGTAATAGTCTGATCATTTCAATGTGTCTTTTAAAAAATAATAAGTAAACTTCATCCTATGATTAATGGCGAGCCATTTTATGGTTATGGTCAGTATAGTGACAGAATTGTTGTTTGCATTTGTAAAGCGTGGCAAAAATGATTGTTTAGACTCGACAGTAGTTCTTGGCATAGTTTAAAAATGAGAATGGAGGAAGAAAAAGGAGAACCAGTGAAGAGATAACTGCAGTATTTCAGAGACAAGCCGGTGGTGGATTGGATTGGCATAGTGGCAGAAGAGACAGAGAGGAGTAGATGAGTTCAAGTATATATTAGAGGTAGAAGAGACCAAATTTAGTCATTTGTGGGATGAAGGAGATGAAAAAGAAGCATATGCAGGAAGGAAGGAGACTTGAGGCGGGCAGGGAGATCATTTATCTTTTTTTATTGAGATGAAATTAATATAACATAAAATTAACCATTTTTTAAAAAAGATTTTATGTATTTATTTGACAGAGAGGGGTCACAAGTAGGCAGAGAGGCAGGCAGAGAGAGAGGAGGAGGCAGGCTCCCTGCTGAGCAGAGAGCCTGATGCGGGGCTCGATCCCAGGACCCTGAGATCATGACTTGAGCCGAAGGCAGAGGCTTTAACCCACTGAGTCACCCAGGTGCCCCTAAAATTAACCATTTTAAACTGAACAATGCATTTAGTACTTTGACAATGTTGTGTAACCACTACCTCTATCTAGTTCCAAGACATTTCTATCATCCCCAAATAAAACCCTGTACCCCACTAAACCGTTGCTCCTTATCCCCCCTCCCCTCTGCCCTTGGCAGCCACCACACTGCACTCTGTTTCTGTGGATTTACCTCTCTTGGATATTTCCTAGGAATTAAGTCATACGATAGTGTGACCTTTTGTGTCTGTCTTCTTTCAGGTAGCATAACGTTTTCCAGGCTCATTCAGGTTGTAGCTTGTATTGGTACTTTACTGTTTCATTGTATGTATATGCCACAGTTTGTTTATCCATTTGTCCACTGACAGACCTTTGAATGGACTTTTGTGTCTACCTTTCAGCTATTGTGATTAGTGTTGCTGTGAACATTGGTGTATAAGGATTTGCTTAGAAGCCGTTTTCAGTTCTTTTGAGTATATACCTAGGTGTGGAATTCCCAGGTCATATGTTAATTCTTTGTTTGACTTTCTGAGGAACCCAAACTGTTTTCCACAATGGCCGAATTATTTTATACTCTCCCCAGCAGTGTGCAACAGTTTGCACAGCCTCCATGTCCTCACCAATACTTGTTACTTTCCCAGGTCCTCTTTTGGCTCTGCGAAGAAGCCAGTGTGTTATGGAAATAGAGGTATAAAATAGGCTATTGGATATAAAGGTCTGGAGTTCAGAAGGAAAGTTTGGGCTTAGAAATACATATTTTGGAATTGTAAGCATAGCAAAGGCACTTCATAACAGGGGAGAGGATGACATTGGTAAGGAAAAGGGTAGAGACTGAGAGAAGAAGGCCTAGATCCTTGCTCAGAAGAACGCTGGGTATATGGAGGGAGGAAGAGGAGGAACTGGCAAAGACCAAGGAGGGCCAATTCAAAGCTACCCCCAAGTCAGGTTAGCATAGCAGAAACAGGAAGTTGGGATGTGTCTCCTCTCGGATATGTCCTGCTGAAGATCCAGGGAGTGCAATGAGGTGTTCTTCATTACCATCCATGGAATCGGTACTTTCGATATCTCAAAAGGCACATCTCAGCATCAGAAAACTCCTTGCCAAAGATTTTCACAGATCTAGGGGTGCCTGGGTGGCTCAGTCAGTTAACCATCTGCCTTTGGCTCAGTTCATGATCTCAGGATCCTGGGATCGAGCCCCACTTTGAGCTCCCTGCTCAGCAGGGAGTTTGCTTCTCCCTCTCCCTCTTCTCCTCCCCCCTGCTTGTGCATGTGCTCTCTCTCTCTCAAATAAATAAATAAATGATCTAAAAAAAAATCTTTTCACAGATCTAAAAGATAGTACAAACATAAGGGGAAAGTCCATTTCCCATCTGGGTACCACTCAAAGCTAATTTTGGCACAGAGGTGTCCATGTCTTAATCTTTGTAACCTATGAATATGTTATCTTTCATGGCAAAAGGGACTTTGGTGATGTGATTAAGGATTTTGAGATAGGAAGATTATCCTGGATTATCAGGGTAGGTACAAAGTAATCACAAAGGTCCTTACAAAGTGACAGGAGGCAGGCAAGTCAGAGGCAGAGTCAAAGATGCTACATTGCCTGCTCTGGAGATAGATGAGGGATTGAGACAAGGGAACTATTTTCTAGGTGATGGAAATGTTCTATATTTTGATTTTTTGGTGGTTACACAACTGTATGTGTTTTCAAAACACGCAGAACTGTACATCTCCAAAGGGGGAATTTTACTGTATGTAAATTATGCATCAATAAACGTGGCTTTTACAAATTTGAAGAAAAATACCCTATAATGTGTCACATATATGTGTAATGTGTTACATATGTTACATATGTTACATATATGTAACACATTATATTGTAGGATATTTTTCTTCAATTTTTTTTTTAAAGATTTTATTTATTTGACAGAGAGAAACCCAGCGAGAGAGGGAATACAAGCAGAGGGAATGGTAGCGGGAGAAGCAGGCTTCCCGCCGAGCAAGGAGCCCGATGCGGGGCTGGATCCCAGGACCCTGGGATCATGACCTGGGCCGAAGGCAGATGCTTAACGACTGAGCCACCCAGGCGCCCCTTTTTCTTCAATTTTTAAAAGGGACAGGATCCAAGGGACTGAGCGCTCAACCAATAAGTAACCCAGTCCAAATTTTTGGCTCTTGTGCCATGTTGTTCAAACCTTTTTTCTGCTAATACATAGCATGCTCATCTGCAACTTTAACATTTCTTTAATTGGAAGCCTATTGAGCACTTCCTTCCTAAAAAGCTAAACAATTGCTCTTTGTCAAGGAACAGGGGAAGGCACCAAAAGAATGGTGAAGTAGGGCCCAGCTATCAAATAACCCAGAAGCACAGAGACCTGTGGGAGGTGGGGGGAATTCCTGCTTTGTAGCCCACCGGGAAAGGATTGGACAAGCCTATAGACGGTCGTTATGTCAACAGATGTCATCTTGGTTTGTAGGGAATTTCCAGCACTGGGTTGTTTAATAGACTTTCGTAGTTAAGGATGGCCTGGCATTAGCTTAATTAAAACACGAGTCGGATATATCTAAAGGCTAAGGTGCAGGCCGGCGGTGACAGTCAGCACCAAGTCAAGGTCAGCTCCCAGCGGACGCTCCCCCCCAACCCCCCCCCCCCCGGCAGGAGAACTCCCTTCTCATTGGCTGCTGCCTGGCCGCCTCGGGCGCCCATTGGTCCGCTACAACTCCTGCTTCCTATAAGAGGCGGGCGGTGCGGGTCCGCAGGCAGTCCCAGCTTAACGTCAGCAGCTTCGCAGGTGAGTGGGGTGGCTCCTTCCCTCTGGGATCAGGGACCACTGGCGAGGTTTTAGGGGCGCTGGGCAGCGCGGGGCAGAGGCAGGGTCACTCTCGCAGGAAGTAACTACCCGTGGAGGTTGGATCTGGGGAGTTGGAGTTGTACCCATGCGGTGACTCTTCTTTTCTCCTACCCTCTTTGGGAAGAAAAGACAGTTTTTGAGGGCCTGCTGTGTGCCAAGAACAGACTCTTTACACATCATCCAATTTCACCTTCATAACAAAATCTGTGAGGTGGGTATTTCTTACATTTTTACATTTCTTGGAAAGTTCAGAGTTGAACTCCAGTCTGTATGACTCTTTTGTGTTAGCAAAAAACCCAAATACATTCTTCTTCCTTTCCCTCCTCTTGTCCAAATGGCAACATCTCTTTTTTCCTTCTCCTGTTAAGGGAACCATCCCTTAGACATCTCCAAAGAAAAGGGCATTTCAGTTGCATCGCCTCTTAGCATCACACCTACCTTCATCACCTGCACCCTAACACAGTACAAGGTTACAACTGACAAACTGCTAGTAGTTCACATCCAGCGGATAAGCTTACACTAGCCTCTGAACTTTTGGTTTTCAGTGGCTCAAAATTAATTCCCTATTGATGTTCTACTGTATTTGGTTTTGGGAAAAAATTGGAGTTCTAGTTCTAATCAATCTAGTAAAAGTTTGTACCCATCAATTAATTCTCAAAGAAGGATGGAATTCATTTATTTGCTTTAAAAGTAGATGTGGACACAGCTTAAAGTAAGTAGAAGTGTTCCTGTAAAGCCATAATCTGTGGTTTATGAATTTCAGCACTGGAGTTCACTTGTATATATGTCGTTACCATATTAGCTTATCTTCAGGTAGGAATGTGTCTTCTATTTCCATTTTCCTTGCCAGTGCCTTTATTTCCTAGGAAAATGTTTTTCATGGGCACTGTTTTCTCTTTTATTTAATCTCCACGTTCATTCTCATTGTTTCCCCAAGTCAGAAAAGAAAAACAAGATTCTCTGGAAGATTCTCTCCCTCCACACCAGTTCTTTCCACAGCTTTTAGTTCTGTCTTCAAACAGCATCTGTGATTTCAAACAATTTTAAGTTGATAGTGCTTTGTGCTTCTTAGATCAGATAAATTTAAATTATACCTGTTACTTATTAAACTGAGGGGAGAAAGGAATCAGTCAATTTAAGAACCTTGACCTCTACTCTTTCAAGGGACTGTTGATCTTCTGACCTTCTTCTTGATATGTCTTCCTTATTTCCCATGGTATATCCTGAACATCAGTGCATCTTTAGTCAGGCCAGGAAACGCAGCAGGAGAACAACTCCCTGTCTTTTATAGTAAAGGGGAAAATGAGACATGGGTTTAAACAGGAGTGACCCATTGGACACTGTATAGCTTTTTATCTTACCAGGCTGTGCGATGGTTTTTGCCCCTGAAGAAATAGAGGGGGTAGATATGCTGAAGGGAGAAAGGAAACAAAATGACAAGAGAAAATGTTGAGGTTCTGAAAAGGGTTTGTGGGGTAGTTGAATAAAGGGAAAAAAGAACCTCATAAGCTCAATCAGGCAAAGTTACGTTCTTAGATCAAAGCCCTATGTTCTATAAACTTATTTTGGGGAGTCAGGCAGTGGGTGGAGGGTGGGTATAGGGGAGTGGATGAGAATTGTTTTCTTCTAGTTTCTTACCAAAAGTTCCTTTTGAGAAACTTTAGGGATAGGAATGTTTCTAAATCTCAATATAAAATGCCTTGTGCATAATAAATACTCAGTTAATGTATCCTTCACCATTCCCTCCCCCTATCCACTATGGAGATGTTGGTGGCAAAACTAGATCCATTCCAGAACCAGGGAAAGAAGAGAGAATTACCCAAAAGGATAGAGTGAGACCAGCCATGACTATTACTACCTTCTTACAGTGGCTCCTAGGGGAGCTTAAGGACCAATTTTGAAATCTGAGAGGAAATCTTCATATAGTTTTATACAAGAGTTGCATTCTAAACTCTGAAAGATTATTAAAGGATGAACTATCAGGAGATCTGAAATTCTGTCAGTTTTCCCACTGACTGGCAAAAATCACCTTTCCCTACTTTTTTCTGATCCTTGCTCCCAGTTGTTAAAATTTGCTTTCATTATGAACATGGTGGTGTGTTAGGAAGTAGCTTATATGTACAGAATCCTTTTCCTTCAGCATGTCATGGGGACAATATGAAGGAAAATAGGGATTTAGTAAATATAGGTTGACTAGGGTCTTCATTGCTGTATTGCTAAATCATTCACTTGAGATTTGAAACTTAATTTATTTTAGGGGTTTCATATAAATAAACTAATGAAACTGAAAATCACCTTAAGACAAAAGAATACTTACATTTCATGTCACAAAACAACCTCTACCATCTTGTAAAATGCTTAATTCCCAGAGCAAGAAAAATTCTTAGCCAGAGGAATTTAGAATGTCACTTTTATTATATTTAACATTTTATCTTTTTTTGAAGACCAGGAAATTTGGTATGCATGTCCCATTATTAGAGCTAGTATTAATTGAGTACTTTGTGTAGGTCAACAACTGTTCTAATGGTTTTATTCACATTATACACACACACACACACACACACACACACACACACA
>CM053613.1:32177028-32325319 GCA_028646535.1 Procyon lotor
AGAGGAAGCTGGTCACAAAAGACCACGTGTTTATGATCTTTTATACAAAATATCCAATTTCTACAAATACCCAAATTCGTAGAAACAAAGTAGGTTAATGGTTGCCAGGAGCTGGAGATGAAAGGAAATAGAGGGGAATCTGTGAATGAGCATGGTGTTTCTTTTGGGGATAAACATTTCCTGAAATTATAGTGGAAGTGGTTGCACAACCTTGTGAATGTACTAAAAATCACAACACTTGTACACTTAAAAAAATTTTTTTTAATGTTTATTTTTTCAGTGTTACAAGATTTATTGTTCATGCACCACACCCAGTGCTCCATGCAATACATTTTTTTTTAAATATTTTATTTATTTATTTGTCAGAGAGAGAGGACAAGCAGGGGGAGTGGCAGGCAGAGCAGGCAGAGGGAGAAGCAGGCTCCCCGCTGAGCAAGGAGCCCAATATGGGACTTGATCCCAGGACCCTGAGATCATGACCCGAGCCGAAGGCAGTGGCTTAACCCACTGAGCCACCCAGGCGCCCCTATACTTTAAAATTTTATGGTGTATGAATTATCTATCTATCTATCTATCTATCTATCTATCTATCTATCTATCTATCTATCTATCTATCAAATCACTGATTGCTTCCCATTACCCAAAGACTGAAATCCAAGCTGTTTCAGACCCTTACTAGCAGACCTCAGACTAGTCCGCCCGTCCTCCACCTCCTTCTCCAAGCTCCAGCCCACATTTCCTTAGTCACTGCTTGCTGTTTTTCATTGCTGCACTGTCATTGGCGCTATGTTTTCTGTCCTTTCCCACCCAGCTGTCCCCACTCTTTTTCTGAGACTTAGCTTGGGAGTCATCATTGGGAAACCCTTCCTGACCCTCACTACCCTCTTTCACATACTCTGGATTAGGAGTTTCTCTTTTGAGTTCCAGTGGCATTTGGGGAATATCTATAAGAAGGCAGTTAGTATATTGTTTCATAATAACTGGTTGATGTAAACTCCCTGAAGACCCAGGTTGTGCTTTGTTCCTATGTGTTTCTCTGCATTTTAGCACAAGGCCAGGTGCATAGGAGGGGCTTATAAATCTGTGTTAAAGAGATGAGTCCTATTCTCCCCTTTCAGGGGTCTTTCCCTTCTTTCCTGTTTTGCATTATTTGCTGTTTTCTCTTGGGCTTTGCTTTTTAAAGTCTTATTTTTTCTGTTTTTAAAAAAATATTTTCTAGGTATAAATTCTAATGTTACTATTTTATCTTTTTATTACTATTGTTTGCTTTAGCAAATATGAATATGTTTGCATTTTGCAATGAAATCTAAGGTTAGATTTAGTTGTCATGACTCCATGTATTATTAGTTACCATTTTATTATTAATTATGATTACAGGAAAATATAGCTAAAGATGTAGTCAAACGATTAAGAAAAAAATCTCACATTTGGAAAAGAGTTGTGTATTTAACTAGGATGATGCTTTTCTTATTCCTCAAGCCATTTTCTTTTTGTAGCCACTATAACATTTTTGTATCTTTGTATCTATAGTATCTTTTGCCTTAGTAGCCATTATAATATTAAGCTTTCACATAACATTGCCTTTTTAATTAACTTATTTTATTGGAATTTGATTAGTTAACATTTAGTGTATCATTAGTTTCAGATGTTCAGAGTTTAGTAATTCATCAGTTACATATAATACCCAGTGCTGATTACATCACATGCCCCCTTAATGCCTATCACCCAGTTACCCCATCCCCCTCATCCAATAATAAAAATGATCATACATTTCTTTTTTTTAAAATACAGATTCTTTTTTTAATTTAATTTGATTTAATTTAATTTAATTTATTTGACAGAGAGAGAGAGAGATCACAAGTAGGCAGAGAGGCAGGTAGAGAGAGGGGGGGAAGCAGGCTCCCTGCTGAGCAGAAAGCCCGATGCGGGGTTCGATCCCAGGACCCTGGGATCATGACCTGAGGTGAAGGCAGAGGCTTTAACCCACTGAGCCACCCAGGCACCCCTGATCATACATTTCTAAACAGTGGTTGCTCAGAATTATAATTATGTAGCCCTATAATGCTGTAACTTGAGTAATAATGAAATGTTCCCAAAATATCATTTGTCAGCATTTTTTTAATATGGATATTTTTAAACTTTCCTTTAATTATCAGGGCTTCAAAGACAATGCCTATCGTAAAAGACGGAAGTATTTTGCAGACTTGGCTATGAACTATAAACAGTAAGTATATTATAAAAATAACTTATTCAATTTTGAAATAAAAAATGAATAGAGTGGATTATGCTCATTTAATAAATAAAAGATAAGTGCTATTGTTTACTGAATGCTAATTCAAAATAACTCCCTATGTCTCATTAGTGGAGACCCCATTCCCAAAGTTGAATTCACTGAAGAGGAGATTAAGACCTGGGGAACTGTGTTCCAAGAGCTCAACAAACTTTACCCAACCCATGCCTGCAGAGAGTATCTCAAAAACTTACCTTTGCTTTCTAAATATTGTGGATACCGGGAAGATAATATCCCACAATTGGAGGATGTCTCAAACTTTTTAAAAGGTAATTGCTTAATTTTTTTGTGAGGGGAATGTTGAACTCTGTTGTGATCACAACAGAATTTTTAATAGAGGAATAAAAAGTTCAAGTATATGGGGGGTCAGAATTGTCCTTACTCTGTCCTGGAGTACTGGGCCCAGTATTGGGCCTCCCATTTGAAGAGGGACAATCATAATCTGGAGCAAGTGTAGAGGGAAGTGGGCAGAAATATAAGGGGCTTGGAAAATGTATTATATAAATAAAGTTTGAAGGACTCCTAGGGTGTTTAACCTGGAGATATAGGGGACATTATAGCTTTATTTAAATACTAGCTGATCATCTTACATAAAAGAGGGAGTACTATGTGGCCCTAAAGTAAATGACAGTTGGATAGAAACTGCAAGCTTTTAACTCAAAATGGAGAAGACCTTGTTAATGAACCATTTGAAAATGGAACAGGCTCAAAAAAAAAAAAAAAAAGAAAAAAGAAAATGGAACAGGCTCATGAGATGGTTATTTCTGCATCCCTGGAGGTTTGCAAGCAGAAGCTCTACACCCACTTGTCAGGGATGTGGTAGACGAGATTCAAGCTCCTTGGAGAAGACTAAAGTAAACGGTCTCTGAAGCTCCTTTCCCCCATAAGACTTTTTCATTTTCCCAAGGAAGTAGAAGCATCAACAAAGAAGCATCAGCAGTTTTTTTTTCCCCTTTTGGTTCTTACTGCTTATTTGGTTCAGGCTTCCTTATTTTTTCTAGCTGGTATAGGCAGTAAAATGATCAGTGATCTCCAGGGTTTACAATATATAAGAAAAATAAATATACCCTTTGATCTCAGCAGACTAGAACCTTAGGGAACAAATAAAAGTTATGTTTTTCACTCAAAGGGAGTTTACTTTTCCCATGATTTCCATCATGGTCTGAAATTCCTATCTGAATTTCTTACATAGACCATCATAAAAACCTACATATCTATTTGACTCCATAATTCTTTTTTTTTTTATGATTTTATTTATTAGAGAGAGAGAGAGATTAAGCTTGAGAGGGGAGAAGGTCAGAGGGAGAAGCAGACTCCCTGTGGAGCTGGGACCCTGATGAGGGACTCTATCCTGGAACTCCAGGATCATGACCTGAGCTGAAGGGAGTCATTTAACCAGCTGAGCCACCCAGGCGCCCTTGACTCCATAATTCCTTTTTTTTTTAAAGATTTTATTTATTTGACATAGATAAACACAGCGAGAGAGGGAACGCAAGCAGAGGGAATGGTAGCGGGAGAAGCAGGCTTCCTGCCGAGCAGGGAGCCCAATGCGGGGCTTGATCCCAGGACTCCCGGATCATGACCTGAGCTGAAGGCAGACGCTTAACGACTGAGCCACCCAGGCGTCCTGACTCCATAATTCTTATTAGTCAAGCACTATGCACAAAACTAAGAAAAACTAAGCAGAAAAGGCCCTGTTATTTTATAAGAGAAGAACTCATACAAATGGTTCCTATAAAGACTAGATTTAAAAAAAAAGTGATTGAGGATGATGGAGAACCAATGCCTATGACCTCACACACGGGTCTGACAAAGGTGGGCAAGCATATGCTGCAGAAGTTATCACGTTAAATTTGCTTGAGATTTGGAGGAAATATTTTGTTAAGGATACAAAACTGAAAGCTGTTCACTTCAGATCTGGAGCGTGAGCTGGCTGCCAAACAGATTGCTAACGGTGTTTCTTTTCTTTTTTTAAAAAAGATTTTATTTATTTATTTTTTTGACATAGAGAAAGAGGTCACAAGTAGGCAGAGAGGCAGGCAAAGGGGGAAGTGGGCTCCCTACTGAGCAGAGAGCCTGATGCGGGGCTCAGTCCCAGGACCTGAGATCATGACCTGAGCCGAAGGCAGAGGCTTTAACCCACAGAGCCACCCAACCGCCCAAGATTGCTAAAAGTGTTTCAGTGGAAATTGTCAAAGAGGGAAACCCAAACATAAATGACTGTTCAAACAAAACACCAGTTAGAAGGTGCTCTTTATACTATCAAATATGGTGGCCCCTAGACACATGTGGTTGTTTAAATAATTCACATTAATGTAAATCAAAATGTTAGCTTCCTAGCCACACTAGCCACATTTCAAGTGCTTAATAGCCCCATGTGGTTAGTGGCTACCCTACTGGGTAGCCTAGCTATAGAGCATTTCCATTATTATGAAGAGTTTTATTGGACCATGAAGTCCACCTATCAGAGTAGGAGAACCCACATACAAAAGGAACCGGGTGGAAATGGAAGAGCAGAGGGCAAGAGTTGGAAATGAATGGTGGGTGTTGAGCTTATGGAGGTCCCCTGAGTCACTGCGGCTCTCCTGCCAAGCCCCTTCTACAGAGGGCAAGCAGCCATAGCTGTTGGAAATCGAAGAGCACCATCCAATTTAGATAAAATATACTTTGCAAGAGGAAGTACTGGCTACAAGTGGCATAGCTTAAAAAGTGGTTCTGATCTAAATTAATAGATCTGGTTTTGTTGTTGTTGTTTTGAAGGAAGTAAGATTGTCTAGGAGATATTCTAAATCCTTTACGGAGACAGTGAGGTATAACATAAGGAAACCTGGGCTCTCATTCTACCCTTACCAGTTATGGTATGACTTTGGGCACATTATTGAGTCTCTGAGCCTCAGTTTAATAGTCGCCACAACGAGGAGAATAACCTTCAATTCAACTTGTAAACATGAAAGGAGATTTGATATGTAAGGTCTAACTCATTGCCTGATCTACAGTAAGTGCTTGAAAATTATTACTTGCGCATAGTATACACATGATACATTTAGTTTCCCTGTTTCCCTCAAAGTGCTACCGGGTGCCACTGGCAGAATTAAAACGTAGTAAGGGGCGCCTGGGTGGCTCAGTCATTAAGCGTCTGCCTTCAGCTCAGGTCATGATCCCAGAGTCCTGGGATAGAGCCCCCATCAGGCTCTCTGCTCGGCGGGAAGCATGCTTCTCTCTCTCTCCCACTCCCCCTGCTTGTGTTCCCTATCGCGCTGTGTCTCTCTCTGTCAAATAATAAAATCTTAAAAAAAAAATATTACAGTAAATAGTCTGTTGGGGTAGATATTTTCTTCGTTTTTCTCCTTTGCTTTGCAGAGCGCACCGGTTTTTCCATCCGTCCCGTGGCTGGTTACCTATCACCAAGAGATTTCTTATCAGGTTTAGCCTTCCGGGTTTTCCACTGCACACAGTACGTGAGACACAGTTCCGACCCTCTCTATACCCCAGAGCCGTGAGTACTTCTGTTTAGTATTCCTTCATCCAATAGTTATTTGTCATGGTGGTACTTCCTTCGGGAGTCTGGTGTGACGAGTAAATGAATGAACATGTGTAAAGCATTTGGAGCAGTGCCTGGCTCATAATACACACTCCATGTTCTCTGTATGTTAGCCATTAACCTTACTGTTATTAGTTGACAACCTGTTACCTGTTAGGTGCCCAGTGCTAGTCTAAGCATAGGGAGTGTAAAAAAAAACAGACAAAAGTTTCTGCCTTCATAGAATTTATATTCCAATGGGGGATAGAGATAATAAACAAACAAGTAAACATATATAAATATAATAAATGTATTTAATATATATAAATTTATATACGTAAATGTATATATTTAATATCACCAGTCAATGGTGATAAGTGCCATTGAGAAAAGTAAAGCAGAGAAAGGGGAATGTGGTGTATGTGTGGAGTGTTTCTATTTTGAAAAGGGTGATCAGACAAGGACTCACTGAGAGTGGAGACCCGATTTGGTGGGGGTGTGGGGCAGACATGTCTATGGGTATCTTATATGTATATGTTTGTGAGTGGCCTAAGTTGTGAACCAAAATAGTTTCTTTAGTAAATTGTTAGTGTCCTTCGTGGTCCACTTGCAAAGTAACGCCACCTGAATCAAAGTACGATCAGATTTGGGTTTGATTGAGTTGTTGACCATGCATTTATATGTGACATAAGCATCATGGAGTGACGAACTTATACCTCTTTTTCAGAGATACTTGCCATGAGCTCTTAGGTCATGTCCCCCTTTTGGCTGAACCTAGTTTTGCTCAATTCTCCCAAGAAATTGGCCTGGCTTCCCTTGGAGCGTCAGAGGAGTCTGTTCAAAAACTGGCAACGGTATAAATTGGAAAATAACTATACAGATCAGTAATTCTTATTGGGGTGGGATGGGACTGTCCGTTTAAAAGTATGTCTTTAAGATGACAGACAATTTATCTTTGCTCATATTTAATTTAATTTAAATCATTTCAAGAGCAGTAAAGGAGGATGTGAAATTTTAAGTTTCATCAAAAGGAGACATGGGCTTAAAAAAAGGTAGAAAAACACTGGAGTTCAATCATGTTAATTATTTGTAGATCTTTTTTCAGTAAAAATGATGGGTCCTCTGAAAATGATGCTACAAATGTTTTTGAGTGCTGGATATAAGACATTGTGCTGGAAATGCAAAGATGAGTAAGGTCTGGTTCCCGCCTTCAGGGAATTTATGTACAACTTAAGGAGACAGTCGTGTTAGAATGCGACAAACTATAGAGAAGTTCAGGCAGAGTGTTCTGGGAGGGCAGAGAATGCCTTAGGGAAGGTTTCATGGAAGAGGAATGTCTGGACTAGCCTAGGGAAGATGAGTCATGTTTTCACCTGCCAGGAAAGGAAGGAAGAGCACCTTAGGATGAGGGCACCCAAGGAAAGACAAGGAGGTGCTTAGTGAATCTGGGGAAATGACGAGAAGTTGGAACAGAGTGTGATAGGGTGGGGGAGGTAGTATGAAAAAGGCTAGGTGATTAGAACAGTGCTTCTCTAGTTGTGGTTTGGGGACCCCCTGGTGTTCCTGAAGCCCTTGCACAGGGTCCTCAAGTGAAAGATACACTCCGAGGGAAAAGTGGATTTCAGTATAAAAGCTAGAGTTCATTGATATGGTTTCGGATTCCACATTACAGCTGAGCTTTAAGAAATTACCACTTGTTGAGTTTTGATGTAGTGTCAAAGAAGAACATCCACAGTTATCTGAAAAGGCTGTTACAATCCATAGCCTTCTTCCAACTACTTATCTGTGGGAGGCTGAGTTTTTTTCATATGCTCTAACGAAAACAACATTGGGCAACGGGTTATATTGAAGCAGATAGAAGAATCCATCTTGTTTTCCCAACCAGACATTAAATAGCATCTAGACAGAGATTTAAAAAGATTGGGAACCAGAGGGGGAGATGAACCATGAGAGACTGTGGACTATGAGCAACAAACTGAGGGTTTTGGAGGGGAGGGGGATGGGCGTTGGGCGAGCCTGGTGGTGGGTATTGAGGAGGGTACGTATTGCATGGAGCACTGGGTGTGGTGCAGGAACAATAAATCTTGTAACACTGAAAAAATTTAAAAAAATTAAAAAAAAAAAAGATTGGGAACAATGTTAAATAGTGCTTCTTTCCTGACCCTTTTCTTGTGTTGTACAATATAGTTACTTTGCATTAGATTGGGATGTTACCATAAAATGGCTTATTACATTTTAAAATGAATTAGTAAACATGTAAATATTTTCAGTTTTAACTTTTACTGTAATAAACTTAGTGAGCTGTAACCCTTGTAAACAAAGGTCCTTCAGGTGCTGAGTAATTTTTAAGAGTATGTAAGAGTCCTGGGAACAGCAGTTTGAGACGTGCTGGTGTAAAATGAGGCCAGATTGTAGAAATACTTGGGAACCAGTCTGGGGATCTTGAACTTCATTCCAAGGCACTTTGGGTCAGTGACTAAGAGCTGCTGTTTGTTTTAAATTGAGTTATTCAGGCCGTGAAAGTAATATCACTGTCCTTTTGCAGTGCTACTTTTTCACTGTGGAGTTTGGTCTCTGTAAAGAAGATGGGCAGTTGCGAGTCTTTGGTGCTGGACTACTTTCTTCTATCAGTGAACTTAAGGTAAAAGCCATAATCTGTCCACATAGCCATGCTCACTTACTATAATTGATACCACCTGAAAATGGATTTGAACAAGTGCATACAATGGAAAATACATGGGGTGGCAGTAAGGATAATTTTCTCTATTTCCTAGGTATATAGAGATAACCTAATTTTTTTTTTTACTTATATGTAGAATTTAGTTACTTAATCTTTCTCTCTTTTTTGAGGATAGTTGACAAACTATAGATATATTTATTTATTTATGAGTTTATTTATTTTAGAAAGAGTGCACAAGTGAGGGGGCAGAGGGAGAAGGAGAGAGAGAATCCCCAAGCAGACTCCTTGCCAAGTACAGAGCCTCATGCGGGGCTTGATCCCAAGACCCCAAGATTATGACCTGAGCCAAAACCTAGAGCTGGCTGTTTAATCGACTGAGCCACACAGGCTCCTCAACAGGCATATCTTTTTTTTTTTTCCTAAGATTTTATTTATTTGACACAGAGAGAGACAACGAGAGAGGGAATACAAGCAGGGGAGTGTGAGAAGGAAAACTAGGCTTCCCGCCACCGAGTGAGCCTGATGTGGGGCTTTATCCCAGGATGCTGGGATCATGACCTGAGCTGAAGGCAGAAAGGCAGACGCTTGACTGAGCCACTGAGGTGCCCTAGTCAACATATCTTTTTTTTTTTTTAATATTTTATTTATTTATTTGACAGAGAGAGAGAGATCACAAGTAGGCAGAGAGGCAGGCAGAGAGAGAGGGGGAAGCAGGCTTCCTGCTGAGCAGAGAGCCCGATGCGGGGCTCAATCCCAGGACCCTGAGATCATGACCTGAGCTGAAGGCAGAGGCTTTAACCCACTCAGCCACCCAGGTGCCCTCCCCTTTTTAAAAAATATTTTATTTATTTATTTGACAGAGAGAGAGAAAGATCACAAGTAGGCAGAGAGGCAGACAGAGAGAGAGAGGGAAGCAGGCTCCCTGCCGAGCAGAGAGCCTGATGGGGGGCTTGATCCCAGGATCCTGAAATCATGACCTGAGCTGAAGGCAGAGGCTTTGACCCACTAAGCCACCCAGGTGCTCCTATCTTTTAAATAAAAAGTATTTTAAAACTTTTGCTTATAAAATTTTGCTGTTCCCTCGCCATTTTTAGTGTGCTAGCAATAACCTCTCCTAAATTCTATGGCATTCCTTGAGAATTATTATTTACCCAATGAAGGAATGAACTTAACATTTGTTGAGGACAGGTGTGTGTGAGATGCTCCATGGTACTTCTGCTCTCAGGAGTCTACCACCTGTTGGTGGGTACAGGTCATGTATAGAAATAACTAGTGCAGGCTAGGACGTAGGCGTCATAATGCAGGAATATACATAAAGATCATCTGGTGCCTCTTAACATGGAAAGAAGGTTAGAACAAAGTCATGGAAATGATCTTGGGGGATCTCTGGGGAACAGCAAATCGTTTGTTTTGCTGGAGTATATTGTGGGTCAAATAATGCTGTAGGAAGTAAGTTTGGAACTGTAGGTTGGGGCTATTACACGAGTGCCTTCAGGGTGTGCTAATTCTGGTGGTGATTGAGATGTGATCCATCTAATTGCAATATTCTTTGACTCACTGACTCTCTGTCTTCTAGCATTCACTTTCTGGACATGCCAAAGTAAAGCCCTTTGATCCCAATATTACCTGCAAGCAGGAGTGTCTCATCACAACTTTTCAGGATGTCTACTTTGTATCTGAAAGCTTTGAAGATGCAAAGGAGAAGATGCGGTAAAGTATATCTTCCTCATGCCTTAACTTTCCCTGCGAAAGACAGGTCCAGTAATGGTAACAAATCAGAGAAGTAAGCCGCTGGATAATTAGAAGTTTATGAGGTAACCTCTGCCTCTGATGTAGCCCCCTTTCACAACAAATATTTAGAGTATGTTGTTTACGGTGGTGTTTGGTGATTACATATATGAATCAGATACATTGAGAAACTGGTTTCTTTCCATCAGAGTTTATACTCTATTAGGAAAAATAAGCTATGTACTAATTACTATATCACAGCATAGAAAACCTTAGAGAGATGCAGATGAAACTTTGTTCTGCATTTTATTCAGGAACAATTTATTCCAGTTGGGGAAACAGGGAAGGCTTAGTGGTATCTGAGAAAGCACTTGAAGGATAAATAGGATTTAGATATGCTAAGTTTTAGGCTAAGGGACAGTGTAAAAAAGGTAAGAGAGGTGGAAAAATATGAGTGTGATGCAATGAAGCTGTGCTTTGACTATTTTTTTTTAAAGATTTTATTTACTTATTCGCTTGACAGAGAGAGAGAGAGAGACAGCAACAGAGGGAACGCAAGCAGGGGGAGTGGGAGAGGGAGATGCAGGCTTCCCGCTGAGCAGGGAGCTCAGTGCGGGGCTCGATCCCAGGACCCTGGGATCATGACCTGAGCCAAAGAAGAAGCTTAATGACTGAGCCACCCACGTGCCTCATGCTTTAACTATTTTTTTAAACAATTTTATCTATCTATCATCTATCTATCTATCTATCTATCTATCTATCTATCTATCTATTATCTATCTATCTATCTATCTATCTATCTATCTATCTATCACAAGTCAGGGGAGGAGCAAAGGGAGAGGGAGAGAGAGAATCTCAAGCAAGCTCTGCAATGAGAATGGAGACAGACCACTCTCACCTCTCTGAGATTATGACCTGAGCCAAAATCAACAGTCAGACACTCAACCAACTGAGCCACCCAGGCACCCCACTATGCTTTAACTATTAATCAGCTAAGTATGTTGTTAAGAAAGGAAGACATTGGAGGCAGAGAGACTACTCAGGGGATTTTTGTAATACTTCAGGTGAAAATAAGAGCCTGGGCCAAGACAGGGGTAGTAAGAAAGGAAGGACTATGGAAGTAGAATCAACAACATATTTGGTGGAAGGAGTCTCAGGTCACATTGTGAGATCATTGTGGGACAGATGGGGGTTGAAGACATGCTCCTTGTCTTCCAGAGACTTTTCTGGTACTTGGGGCATTAGGCCAGGCACAGAACCAAATCACAATACCAACAGGGCTTCCTCTAGCTCATATGGTCCCTTTGCTCAGACTCAAAGAAGGGGTCCCTTGTGGGTAGACCAGGTGGATTGCAAGCTGCTTTTCAGCCCTTACTCATGTACCTTTGTCCTCAGCTGTGTTCCTAGGGGTCCTGAACAGGATTGTTCTTGGGGGTGCTAAGTGAGAGGGTCAGATGTTGACTTGATGAAGAGGGCAGGACTCGAATGCATGAAGAAAGGGTGGAAGTTAGGTCATTTGAGAGAAAGGTAGAGGAAGACATTCTAAACAGAAAGAATGTCCATTTGCAGGAAGCAGGAGGCCTGTTTCTGTGTGTGTGTGTGTGTGTGTGTGCACGCGCGCGCGTGCGCATGTGTGTGCACACGCGCAGATGTAGTTACGTAAACCACAGGTGAGGAGTGTGTTGCTAGGTGGTCAAGTGCTGCCATTGTCTCCTGATAAAGCTACTGTAGTTGGTCTCCTTACTGTCGCCAAGAAATGTGTAGAGTAATAAATCACTAATAAAGTCACCCACAGGATCTTTCCCGAGCAGTGCAGGGGTGGATGTGTCTATGACAGTTTGAGGTTTCCTACCTGTGCAGGCTTCCAGGGCATCTCTGCATGTGCTGCGTAGGGAAGTGGGTCGGACTGGTTGTGTGAACACCTAATAAAGATGTGTCTTTTGCCTCGTGTGTGAAATAGGTTTGCTGTTGCTCATTCAATTTTCATCCTCTGCTTCCTAGAAATTCATTTTCTCTTATTTGTTTTCTTAAATAGAGAATTTACCAAAACAATTAAGCGTCCATTTGGAGTGAAGTATAATCCATACACACGGAGTATTCAGGTCTTGAAAGACACCAAGAGCATAACCAGCGCCATGAATGAGCTGCAGCATGATCTCGACGTGGTCAGTGATGCCCTTGCGAAGGTCAGCAGACAGCCAGTCATTTGATCCTGAGAGGGTCTGAGCGTCAGTTGCGAGGCCTGTGGGCCAGCTCCTGCTTTTCCTGAAGACCTGTTTGTGGACGGACAGGAGCCAAACAATATTCTCTATTCCTATTCCTTAATTAGTTCTTTGGAAATTTGTCCCTGAATACTCTATACCAACACGTACTATTTTTTTTGTAACAGCTTTAGTGAAATATGATTCATATACATTACACTTGACCAAACACTCATATTTTATAGAGAATTTTTTTGACTCCAGAGATAGATCTCATACCAGCTTGATTCTCTAATCGTTCTTGAATAAAATGACCTTTATTAACATATAATGTATTATTTGCCCCAGGGATACAGGTCTGGGAATCGTCAGGCTTACACATTTCACAGCAGTCACCATAGCACACACCCTCCCCAATGTCCATAACCCAGCCACCCTATCCCTATCTCCCCACCCCCAGCAACCCTCAGTTTGTTTCTTGAGTTTAAGAATCTCTTATGGTTTGTCTACCTTCTGATCCCATCTTGTTTCGTTTTTTCCCTCCCTTGCCCCCATGACTCCCCGCCCTGCCTCTCAAATTCCTCATATCAGAGAGATCATATGATAATTGTCTTTCTCTGATTGACTTACAAAATGACCTTTGTGGTCACTTAAAATGACTGGACGGGTATTATGGAGCTGACACATACTGTTACCTAAGATCTTCTTATTTCTAAAGTATCTTATTTATCTTTGGATTTGTGCCAAGCTTAGATTCACATTCACAACCCTAAATTTAATAGGAGACCAGCTGTCCTCACTGGGCAGAAGTATAGGGGCCTTTGCATGTGAAGCATACCTTGTAAAGAGGAAGTAGTCTAGTTTCAAGTGCAGTATCTTGTAGGGAAATATGAGTCCCAAATCTGGGAAGGTTGATTGGGGTATAAACCTCAAGAGCAAACTGATAATTTGGGACTTTATTTGGCAGGGAACTAGGGAGCCCCTTCCCAAGTGACCATCCTCCTTGAGTGAGACCCTTTGCTTTCTAAGGCACTGCATGATGCTGGTTTTGTTTTAGGTGATCTCTTCTACTCATGGGGCCAAGGGGAACTTGGGGGGACCACATGCAAGGCCCTATACTCACACATGCAGGCTATTATGATGGGATTTGTCCTCAGGTTAGCAGGAGATGGTATTGTCAAATGGAGAGTTCAAACTGAGACGGTGAGAGAAACACAAAGTTAAAGTTGGGAACACAACACTGAGCCATTCCAAGGATATAGATTCCAAGCATTTCCAGTGTGTAGATGAGGTCATAAATATGGAAACAAGGTATAGGAGTAGAGGGTGGCGAAACAGGTGAGGAAATGGGATGTAAGAAAGGTCAAGAAGACCATTTTAGGTCTAACACCAATAATGCAAGGGTTGCAAGGACTGGTTTTTCTGTGCTGTTGGCTATGTAGGACAGGGAATGGGCCTGAGAGAAGAGGATGAAGCTGGACTCCTGAATTCGGGCTGTGTCTGTTTTCATTTGCTCCTTTCCTCCTCCCCGCTTCCCCTCAGGTTTCTGTCTTGGGTCCTCTTCTAGCTCTCTGCCATCTCTTTATGGGAAATGTCATCCACATCTATGAGTTCAATTCCTTTTATTTTTTCTTTAAGATCTATTTATTTATTTTAAAATATTTCTTTCTTTTTTTTTTTTTTTAAGATTTTATTTATTTATTTGACTGAGAGAAAGAGATCACAAGTAGGCAGAGAGGCAGGCAGAGAGAGGGGGAAGCAGGCTCCCTGCTGAGCAGAGAGCCTGATGCGGGGCTCGATCCCAGGACCCTGAGATCATGACCTGAGCCGAAGGCGGAGGTTTTAACCCACTGGGCCACCCAGGCGCCCCTATTTATTCATTTTAGAAGGTGGGGAGGGCAGAGGAAGAGAGAGTCCTAAGCAGACTCCACACTGAGTGTGGAGCCTGACGTAGGACTTGATCTCACAACCCTGAGATCAGGACCTGAGCCAAAACCAAGAGTTTGTTGCTTAACTGACTGCAACACCCAGGTTCCCTCATGTCTTCAACTTTTGTTTTCTGTGACTCCCGTATTTGCATTTCTAATCTTGACATCTTTCTTGAATTTTTGCATCTTAGGTCCAGCTACCTACTGGATATTTTCTGTCTAGATGTCCCATAAATCAGGCCAATGTTGTACAACTTCTTATGGTACCATTCACCTAGAATGAAATGGGTTTGAACAACACGGTAGCTCTGCCAAGTATCTCAAACTCAAAAGGTTAAAAAATAAACCCACAAAAAAAACCAATCCTCAGAATCATTTGAATATTACACCTCCTCAGCTTCCTCTCCCAGAGATGTCATTTCTGTTAATGATATATTAAGGGTCATACTTTCTGCCAACTTTTCATTCTTAATCAGCTACTTAAAAAACTGTGTCTTTACTTTTTTCCCCCCACATTAATAGTCAAATTATATACCATTTAACACATTTTATTTCAACAGACCCCTAGATCTTTTAATCATTTTTAGACCTCAAATTATAAAGAACTTTGTTATATAATGAAATAGAATTGGGAAGAGTAATTCATGCTACTTCAGACTTACACAGCACTTATAATTTTAATTAAGTGTAACTGTTAATATACTTTTGATAGTAATTGATCTAAGTTAGCTAATCTAAAATCGTTTTAAATACTGTTTAGCTAGTTTTTTAGTTGGTATATTTGGTTGCAAAGAAATCTCTTGTAAGAAAACCATGATAGATAACAGTTAACAGCAATTTAACCATATTATATCTGGTTATTTTCATAAACTGTGATCATAGTTATTGAATTTTAAAATTATCATATTTAAAACCACTCTATGACTAAACCACACTCAAATGAATGGACAAGCACAATCATTATTATTTATAACTTCAGGATAATGGAAATATTTAATGATTGATTTCAGTTCTTCTAACCTCTGGACTTGTGATAGTTGTTAAATTAGGAGTCTTGAGAGTTTTCATGCATTTAAAAAATATATCTTTGAAGCACTTAAGAAAATGTTAATGTTTACTCCAATATGAGAACAGAATTGAGCCAAAAGTTTGGTTTATAATTCTTAATTGGTGACTTTTTACTTAGAGACTTAGGTGGTATTTTCCTGACTTTTTGAAGAAAGCTCCAAAAGCTGGTTGTCAGAATGTCTATGTATCTTACTTTGCTTGTTTTATAATTCAGAGTTATTAATAATAGTGGTAATTAATAATTAATAATAGTAATGACACACCAGAATGTATACAATTATACTTAATTTTTAAGTTGGCGTTCAAATTGAAAAAGAAGAAATCTGGAGTTCTTTAAAGGCACACATAATAGAATTCATATATTAATTTCTAGGAAATGAATAAAGATGCTATGGTCCATTTCAGTCTAGTCTTTATTTTACTATGTAATATACATTTGCGATTTGTAAGTTTGTTATTCAACTGGATAATAAATGGACAAAAAATTCATGTTCTTTTTTTTCTTTAAAGATTTTATTTATTTATTTGAGAGAAAGCACAAACAGGGGAAGGGGCAGAGGGAGAGGAAGAAGCAGACTCCTCTCTGAGTGGGGAACCCGTGGTGGTGCTTGATCCCAGGACTCTGAGATCATGACCTGAGCTGAAGGCAGCCACTTAACTGACTGAGCCAAACCAGGCTCCCCAAAATTTATGTTCTTTTTTTTTTTAAGATTATTGATTTATTTATTTGACAGAGAGAGAGAGAGCGCAGCAGGAGCAGCAGCAGTCAGAGGCAGAGGGAGAAGCAGTCTTGCCCTGAGCAGGGAGCCCAATTTGGGGCTCCATCCCAGGACCCTGGGGTCATGACCTGAGCTGAAGGCAGATGCCTAATGACTGAGCCACCCAGACGCCTCCAAAATTCATGTTCTTAAGAAGCGTTATTTTTTCCTGTTCAAAAAAAAAAGATTATTATTTTTTTTGATCAAACATAAGTTAAAAACTGATTTATGGGGCACTTGGGTGACTTAATTGGTTAAGCATTCAACTCTTGATTTCACCTCAGGTCATGATCTTAGGCTTGTGAGATCAAGCCTTGGCTGGGGCATGGAGTCTGCTTATGATTCTCTCCATTCCCCAACCTGCCACCTGGCCCTGACTCCTGGCTCTCACTCTCTCAAAAAACAAAAACAAAAAACAAACAAACAAAAAAACCCACCCAACCAAAAACCAAAAAAACCCCCACCCCAATTTAAATATATATTAACTATTTCATAAGTTTGAGAAATCTGTAACATTCTTACATTTCTTGAAAAGCCTGTGAATATGAGATATAAAGGAAGGCAAATACACCTGGAACCCAGAAACTACTTTTGGAATTTCTGATAAAGTCTCAATCATGTGTTCCTCATCTGTATAAGGAGGTAAATCTACTTCACTGAGTTACTGGAGGAATTATGTTGCAAAAGGACGTGGTAAAAAGAAACATCCACGGAGCACTGGGTGTTATGCGTAAACAATGAATCTTGGGATACTACCTCAAAAACTAATGTATTGTGTGGTGACTAACATAACACAACTTTAAAAAAAAGAAAACAGAAACATCCACATGTAAACCATCATTAATATAATCACTGTCCTGATCCAGGGTGCCCCATAGCTGCTGGATGACTTCATCTTCCTCCAGAGGGAATTCTAGCAGGCGGTATATAATGGCAGGGGAAGATCTCAGTCCCCTTAAGGATGAAGCCAATTTGAAGCTGAGGGTCAGGCTTTGTGAGCACTGGTCTATTTCCAGTTCACTTCTACTCTCAGGGTGTAGCGCTTTAGGGATCCCAAAGGAAAGCTGTGGGTGTGTGCTGGGAACGTGGACTCCTACCTTTGTCCCCTCCTCTCATTCTTCTCACCCCTCTATGATTGCTGAAGGTACCATTCAGCTTCTCAGCTGCAGCATTCAGCCCAGTTTCTTAGCCTCCAAGTCACTGCTTGCTAATGAGCCAACAGTTCCAGTGGAAAAGTAGTGCCAAATATAATCTCTCAGCTTCCAGATCTTGGCCCTTCAAATTCCGGCTGCTTTGAGAGTTCTTCAGTGACTTGAAACAGATTTTTAAAACATTATCCCCCAGCTTTTCTAGTTCTTTTTGTGAGAGGCTTGGTCTGTAGCTAGCTAATCTGTCTTTATCAAAAGTAGAAATCTGACCTTGGAGTAAATCACTTAATTTCTTTGAGCCTCAGTTTTTTCATGTATAAAATAAGACAATCTAAAGGAAAACATTTCCTAACTTGTATGGTACATAGATATAGTCTATATGGCCCCAAAGTACTTTATACTTTTCTCTTATATGGAAACAAGACATCTGAAAGGGATACCATCACCTAGTTTAGCCCCATTCAAGAACTGCAACTCAGCCAGACTGCTAATGGGAAGAATTACTCAGTGGCTTGCACATCGTTGAAATAGTGGCAACATCGCAACACTGCCGGGAACTGTATTAAAAGATAAAGCATAATGATACAACTGTAAGTTAGCTGAAGTATAGATGTATGTACATTCAAGGGGTGAAATTGGAAGACACTTGTATTCTTCTAGATCCTCTCTCTATTCAAACTGACTCTGTGGTAGTCCTTTCCCCTTTGGCTGAAATCTCAGGTCCTGGCCTTGAATTTTCTGCTCATTCTCAGCCCGTAGCTTCTAACTTCTCTCTCTCTTTTCTGTTACTCTGTGCCCACTCACTAGGATGCCTCTGGCTCCTTCACGTTTCGGGAATGGTGGTGGGGAGGAGAGGCAATGAGTAGAAAGTTCTGTTTGATCCGATATTGCTGTGAGTTGGCATCAGTGCTTTCTGTACTTGGGAAGAATTTAATGCTGACTCATTCTCCGGGGGTATTTTGGAGGAACTTCCCACCTTCCTATTTTTTGAGATCTCTTGATGTGACTGGGCTGTTGAATTCATCTCCCTCACTCTCTAGGAATCTAGTGGTCAACTCCAGTAGGGTGTCACTTCACCCCTCCAGAAATTTCTCTGGACAGGGTCTGAGACCATCCCCTCGCCAAATTGCTGTGTGGGAAATACATGGGAGACACTCTGGGCATGAAAGGCCTTTGCTCAGCTATCTGGCCAGAAACCACTGGGTTTCTCCGGATGAATCAACAGCCTGCCCAGGCACCAGTCTGGAGGGATACATCCTTACCAAGTTCTCTGAGGGGCTTTGCAGCAGCACGCCTTTCCTGAGACATGAGATGGGCGGCGCTCATGTGGGCAGCTCAGTACGTTGACAACGGTCCCCCTATATCCTACCAGAATTCTCTCAGCCTCTCCAACCTCTTTCACAGGCT
The DNA here is from genome assembly GCA_028646535.1 of Procyon lotor. Lineage (NCBI taxonomy): Eukaryota > Metazoa > Chordata > Mammalia > Carnivora > Procyonidae > Procyon > Procyon lotor. Next base: position 32,195,757 of record CM053613.1, read on the forward strand.
GGAAGTCAAACACTGGTTTCTAGACACCCGTCTGGCAAGTTCGTTTTTTTCTTAGCATAGTCCTGGATGTTCTCAAGATGCCCCAGACTGGAGAGGGAAAAGTGAGGTGCTGCCCTCAAGTGGTCTTACAGGCAGAATGGCCAAGGAGTAGTTGGAGGGCAAGAACAGGAAATGTCTGTCCAGAGCTCACGGGAGATACATTCCAGGGCTTCCAAGCACACAGGATAATGGAGACTCGAGGCTTCTGTCAGCAGGGGGGTCAAGAACTGGTGAATATAGGTTATTATCTTTACTGTTACCCCATTTGTTCCCGCAAGATTATGGGTAGCCTGGGAAATGGAGGTTATGTACAAAAAAAGTACAACAAAGAAAATACAATTCAGCTACCATCACTCATCCTGAGTATATGTGCTTGTGTTGTGTATGTAGAAAATTGCTATAATAGTTACATTTATGACATATCATGAAGACTTCCCTTACTTAATATCTTCCAAAACATATTTTTTAAATGCAGCCTAGCATTCCACTGAATGGCTATGCCACAAATTAAACAATTTATTTTTGGACTTTCAGGTAATAAAATCCCTCCCTGTTATATAAAATCCCATAATGAATAATTTGCAGTCTAAGTCTTTGTGCACCGCTCTGATTATTTTCTTGTGATAAATTAACAGGTGTGGAATTTACTGGGTAAATATCTATATATCTATCTTCATGTTCCTAATTCACGTTGCCACATTTTCCTTCAGGAAAACTTGTACTTATTTAATGCTCCTACCAGCAGTGTATGAGGGCATCTGATAAAAGTCATTTTATATGAAAACCTCTGGTGGGTGAAAATTACCCAGTATTGATCAGAATCAGGGCAGGACTGTGCTCTGAACGCTGAGGGTTAGAAGGCTGCCCTCTGCAGGAATCCATGAAAACCAGCCTCCTCAGTTTAGTGTCCCGAGGAGTAAGTTCCCGCACACTCGCGTACCAAGAAGCTTTCTCAGATTTTACAAATGCACACCAAAGCAGATCCAAAGACCGATCGGCTAAGACCCTTTCCACCACCCGCTCCCAGGCTCAATTTCTCCCCAGTCAACTGCCCTGTCAGTCCCTCCGGGCTGTCGTGGGACTCCAAGGAGAAAAAACATGAAGGAGCGTGGTGCTTTCGCATATTACTAAAAATAGAGTGCGAGGGGAGCGAGGCTGCAGCACAGCGGCACCGCAGGCCTGGGGGCCGGTGGCGGAGGCGCTCGGAGCGCCGGGTCGGTGCGGCCGGGAGGAGGCTTCAGAGGCGATTGCCCGGCTTCCGCTGGCCCTCCCTCGGCTCCGCCCCCGCCCCACTGCAGACCCCTCCCCAGCGATGGCCCCGCCTCCTCCGCAGACCCCTCCCGAGAGCCGGCCCCGCCCTCAATGCAGACTCCTCCCCCGCGCCGGCCCCTCCCAATCACAGGTCGCCTCCGCGTCGGGCCCACACCCCCGTCACTAATCCCTCCCCTGGCGGGCCCCACCCCCGACCCCTCCCGGAAGCGCTGGCGGAGCGTCCCCACATGGAGCTCAAGCCCAGCGCCTCCGAGGCCGCTGCTGCGGCGGCCGCGCTCTTCGCCTGGGTACGTGACTCCGCCCCCGGGCCAGGGCCGCTGAGACTGAGGGGGCGCAGAGACGCGGGGAGCTGGCGGCCTCGGCGTGGGCGTTGCTGGCCTGGGCGGTCGAGGTCCCGGCCAGGCTCTGGGTTGGCGGACGCTGGGCTGGGGCCTGGGATGGGAGAGGGTTGGGAGGGAGGGGCCCTCACGGGTGACTTAGGGGCCTGGTGGCTGGTGGGGTCGGGACCCGAGGGGCTGCGGCGCAGCGGGGAGCTTCTGCCTCCTGGGCAGAGCGTCTGGTTCCGCGAGAGCCCTCAGGCCCGGATAGCGCCGGGGGGCAGGGGGACGGCGTGGAGGGATCGCCCTGTCCAGAGCCCTATGGGGCCACCTGTGCTTCTCACCCTCCCGTTGCCAGGAGGATGCCAGCCCCTTCCCAGCCCCATCCCAGTCTGGCGGGAGCATCCTTTAATGAGAGGCCTGCGGTGGTGGGCCGTGCACGAGGCGGAGATACTGCATGGTGGCTGATATTCTTCTGTGACCCGATCTTGCCTGTACTGGGGGCGTGGGAGTCTGCACCGGTGTTGGTTTGACGGAGGCGCTGAGAGACAGGGTCATCTTGATGTGTCCTGGCTAGGAGAGAGGAGGGTCTCTGCACGGGAGTGTGTTGCAAGGGGCCGACCAGACAGTTGCATGGAAATAAGCAGGCGTAGTGTCTTGTTCTTTACAGCCCATATCACAATTGTAATGAAATGTAGAATTTGTTAATGTCAGGCTCCTTGGCTAGAATGTAAGCGTCGGAAGGGTGGGTATTGTGCCTGTCTTGTTCACGGTGCCTAGCAAATATTTGTTGACCGTTTTGTGTGCCTAGCTCTGTGCTGGTCTTTTGGGAAAAACACACAAGTGAGAGATCCAGCTCTGGTAGTGAGGGAGCGGGATAGCACCTATATTACTGTTCAGACGAAGTTGTGTTGACTAGTCAAAGGTAATTATCAGTACCAGGCAGCACTTGTTGAATGTAAGGCAGCAAGACGGACAGAAGGGAGATGGCCTGTGGCCCGAGATAGTCTGGCTGTCTGGGTTCTGTCTTTGAGGTGGCACTTGACGATTGAACGTGCACCTGGGGTGGCTGCCGGTTCTGGCTTTTCCCAAGCAAGAGACTGGGGTCTGCGTGTCAGACATGGCTCTTGCACTGCACGGAGGCCTGCGGGCCTTCTTGCTGCATAATATGTGTGGAGGGGCCTATGAGTTTGCCAGGGCTGCGATGGAAAAAATACCACCAACTGGGAGGTCTTAAAAAATGGAATTTTATTTACCCACAGTTCCGAGGCCAGAAGTCCAAGAGCAAGGTGGCAGCAGGTTTACTTTCTTCTGAATCCTCTTTCTTTGGGTTGCAGATGGCTGCCTTCTCGAGGTGTCTTCATGTGGCTTTTTCTCCATGTGAGAGCATCCCTGTGTCTCTTCTTGTATTGGTTTCGAGCCCTACCTTTACGACCTCGTTTAACCTTCATTATCTCTTAAAAGGCCCTATCTCCAAATATAGTCACATTCTGAGATATTGGAGGCTAGGGCTTCAACAAAGTAATTTTAAGGGAGCACAATTCAGTCCACAGCAAGGAAATTTACCTCCTTGGACTTGTATGTGTGTGATATGTCTGAAGGGTTTGTAAGGAAAGGAGGCAAATATAGCTATAACATGTATTAAATTTTCCTCTGTTTTGCTTTATCCTGGATTTTGGGGCCTCTTGCTGCATTATAGAAATTGGGTGCCATCATTTGAGCGGCAAGTGCTCCTGTCTCTCTCACTTTCTGCTCAGCAGTTTGCAGTCCTGCTCATGGGGCAGCCACAGAGATCTTAGGGGTGACAGGGACATCCTCTGCGGGTGTACCCCACAGTGTGCTTGTCTTTCCTTTCATCTTTCCTAGGTGGGGCCTCATCAGATCTTACATTTATTTACTATATTCACTATAAAATATATGTACACCTTCTCTGGGCCTGCACAGTTTCGAGTGCAGGGGAGATGGCAGTGAACAAAATTCCTGCCCTCATTGAATTTACTTTTTAGTAGGGGAGGTAGGCAATAAACAATAGGGAAAGGTCATGTCAGGGAGTGCTGTGAAGAAAAATAAAGCAGAAAAAGGGGAGTAAATGATGGGGGTACTATAGATACAGTTATACGGTTAACCTCTTGCCGGGGAAGTTGTGGGCTGAGGTTCACCATATATCCTTAGAGACACAGTATAGTATAATGAAAGGAGCAGGGCATATCTGACTTACTGCCTTCCCAGCTATGTGGCTATGGAAAGTCACTTAACCTCTCTGAGCCTTAGTTTCTTCATCTGTAAAATGGGACCGATAATGTCCATCTCCTCTGTTGTTGTGAGAATTAAAGGTGAATGCCAGCCACTGGAGAAGCACTTAGTAATTGACAGCTAATACTGCCCCTGAGGGGCAGGGACCTGTGCCCCTGCCATGGCTTGCACTTCAGCTTGGTTTCCTTGTGGCCCAGTACAAATGTGAAATGGACCATAAGGGGCAGAAGTGTCTATGTAGGTATGTATTTTGGGTATTTATTTTAAATCACTTTTCCTCTTTCAGGTGTCTTAAAAAACAAACACATTTGGAAGGTTTTACTACTCATATCTAGGAAGAAACAGCTAGGAGTAGATACTTGGAAGAATTATAAAGATTTCTGAAATCTAAAGATTCTCCGTGCAGGTCTTCAATTCCTCATGTTCAATTTTGAAAACAAAAAACTCCAAAACCCCAAACGGATATGACATAATGCTATTTGTAGTCTTTGCCTGCTTACTGTATTTGTACCTCTTACTGCAAAAATAATACTATTTTGCTTATGGGGTGCTGCTCCTGAACCTTAAAGCAGTGTATATGATTTGTATACAGTATTCCTTCTCTAATCTGTCTGTACAATTCTGCACAATTGTACAATTGTCTGTACAATTCTGAATCTGAAATACATCTGGCTGCACGGGGTTTGGATTAGAGATTCTGGACCTTTATTTTATAATAACAAAGGTGACATATTGCCTACCAAGGGGAAATCTTTTCCCTTACAGGAATCTCACCATATGAATCTTGGAGTCACACAATACTGTACTTGGAAAGGCCCTTCGGGATCATTGCCAACCTCTTTGACTTTACAATGAAATAACAATGAGGTGCCCTGCTTGAGGGCACAAAGCCCTCAGCTAACTTCGATTACAGAAGTCATTGCCAGTTTTCTCAGCAAGGGTATGAGAAGGGACAAGTCCAGTGCATTTCCCACCTACCTTGTTCCCATTTCCCCTCCTTATTTCTTTTCTTAGCCTCTCTAGAGTATTAGTTTTTTTTTTTTTTTTTAAAGATTTTATTTATTTATTTGACAGAGAGAGATCACAAGCAGGCAGAGAGGCAGGCAGAGAGAGAGAGGGAAGCAGGCTCCCCACTAAGCAGAGAGCCCGATGTGGGGCTTGATCTCAGGACCCTGAGATCATGACCTGAGCAGAAGGCAGAGGCTTTAACCCACTGAGCCACCCAGGCACCCCTAGAGTATTAGCTTTTATCGGAAGACACTCCCATGCTGCCCCCCAAAGGTGACACATGTGGGCTAGGGCTTTGGAAGGAGAAGGTGAGTATCTGGATAAGTAGCGGATACTAAGGACTCTTCTCCCATTGAAGCTGCGGTGTTTTGGAGATGGGGTCACCATCGAAGTATGGGTTGCATGTAACAGCCTCTTAAGAATGAGCTTATGAAATCTTGACTCTTAAAGGCTCTGAGAGGCATGTCAGGATGAGAAAGATAGGGACAGGTGAATGCACATTGAGAGTTGTGCTTCCCATACTCTTTCATCCTTGCCTTATTTTATCCCTAGGGTGCCAATAGCTACGGGCAACTTGGCCTTGGCCATAAGGAAGATGTCCTTTTGCCCCAGCAACTGAATGACTTTTGTAAACCTGAGTGCATCAGGAGGATCACAGGAGGAGGGGGCCACTCTGCTGTTGTCACAGGTAACATCCTTCTGGAGTGGACATTTCTTTTTTTAAGATTTTATTCGTTTATTTGACAGAGAGAGAGATCACAAGCAGGGAGAGAGGCAGAGAGAGAGAGAGGAGGGGAAGCAGGCTCCCCGCTGAGCAGAGAGCCCGATGTGGGGCTCGATCCGAGGACCCTGAGATCATAACCTGAGCCGAAGGCAGAGGCTCAACCCACTGATCCACCCAGATGCCCCTGGAGTGGACATTTCTTATTTAGACATTTCCCAGTAGCGTGTTATGTTGCCATCTTTCAGCCTCTTATATTTTGCAGAGGAAAACATTTTTGTAAGAGTCAAGTTACCGTTAGAGAATTCTAGATTGTCAGAGCTGAGAGGCCTTCAGAGATTTTCTGGGCTCCCCGCCCCCATTTGTACAAATAAGGCTCAGAGAGGAAAACCAGTTGCTTAAGGTTACGAGTGGTGAAGTTGCAACATATGTTACATTTTATATCGTATGTTGCTATTTAACTTTTACTTGTGAGTTAGTCTTTGCAATGAGATTGAATATTCCCTGAGAGCAAGGACTTTGTGTTTTCCTGAATTTCCTTTATAGAACCTATGATAGCACCATGATCCTGCAAAGAAGGGCATATTGCATCCTGTTTAAGAACGTGAGTTCTGGAATCAACTGCCTGGGTTCAAATCCTCGTTCTATTATTATCTGTGTGGCCTTGAGTTTATTAATTCCTCTGTGCCAGTTTCCCCTTTGCTATATGGGGGTAATCATGCTGGGTGAGGAGAATCGGTGAGTGACGAGGCTGCATTATGACTTTCTTGGGTCCTTGGCACTTTTGCCCTTGTGGACCCTTTCTCCATAAAGAAATATTAAGAATTTTATTTTACAACTGCACTGATATGAAGATTAGTCAAATCCAGGCTAGATTTACCACTGCCTCTTCATTATTATTGCATTTTTTTTTCTTATTTTAAAAGAATGTAAAATTAGGGGCACCTGGGTGGCTCAGTGGGTTAAGCATCTGCCTTCAGCTCAGGTCGTTATTTCAGGCTCCTGGGATCGAGCCCCACATCGGGCTCCATGCTCAGCGGGGAGTCTCCTTCTCCCTCTCCCTTTCCCTCTGCTGCTCCCCCTGCTTATGCTCTCTCGTTCTCTCTCCCTGTGAAATAAATAAATAAAATCTTAAAAAGAATAAAAGAATGTAAAGTTAAAACATTTTTGTAGGCCTCTAAAAGTATTATGGGCCCTAGGCACGGTGCCTAAAGCATAAATTAGCCCCACGTGATAAAGCTCGTACTGTAATACACGGCACATCTTAAGTTCTAAAAGAATGTTGGCTTTTCTTGGTATGGCAGATGCTCAACTCGGTGACTGGCCCCTGCTCTAGGACTTGGAGTGTCCCATGTAGCTACTAGATTTGAGCGCCTTGGCCCTATGCCACTTAGGCCAGTGCACATTAACCTACATGACTTATTAGCACGAATGGGAAAAGAGTTGCTGGGTTTATAACTGCAACTAATTAGTGAAATCCTTTTTCTTGACTTGACAGTTGTAATTTCCCCTGTGTACCCTATCACCAAAACCTTTGCTTTTTGCAGATGGTGGAGGCCTTTTTGTTTGTGGCCTGAACAAAGATGGGCAACTGGGGCTTGGTCACACAGAAGATGTTCTGTATTTTACTCCCTGCAGATCCCTCCTTGGCTGTCCTATTCTACAGGTGGCCTGTGGCTGGGATTTTACCATTATTCTCTCAGGTGAGTTCGCTCTTGGGTAAATCTTTTATCGCCGCAGAGGCATTGGGTAAGAAGAGCCTGATGGTGGTGATCCTTCTGATTAAGTAAAAGCCTCTTTATGTGTAAACACACATACAGATTTCTCTCTGGTTGTTGAGGAAGGTTGTGGGAGCCTTTTGCAAGAGGAGTTTGTACAGTAAAATTTTGGACTAGAAAATTCTCTGCCATAAACCGGTGAATGGATGAGATTAACTTTGGTGGCTACTTCCTGTCCTAGAAATTCATGGTAGCTGTGTGTGTGCCTGGGCTAGCTGGCTGGTCATGCTGGCTAAGGGCTGCTCGTGGGGGAATGTGGTGGGGAAACATGAGGAAATCAGAGGTCACGCGACAGTGGTGGCAGCTTTTTCCCAGTGAAGAATTTTTAAAAAATTAAATATGGTTGGGCAGAATTGTTCAGTGTCTGCGAAGCCAGATAGCAGAATAGGATGTAGAGGGATATGGCCAAAGGGTTAATAGGATAATGCTCTTGGGAGCAGCTGGCAATAGTGACTTTTTGTCCAGCTGGCTTCTCCCTAGAAGTAGTTTTGCCCTGTGTAGCTTGTCATTCTGGATGGAAAAGGCCATCTAGACTTTCTGATTAGATTCCCTCTTGGACACAGTCCTCTGGCAAAGGCATCTTCTGACCATATCCTCCCACCCCACCCTTGTGGATTCTCACACGCATAGCACATCCTAGGCTTTTAGCACATGGCTTCAATTATTGTTCCCTACCTACCCCTATTGTGGCCTTGTCTTTTATTCTTCACATTCCCCACACTTTTGTTTCTAGAAATATCATGGAGAACATTGTCCTCCGGTACAGCCCCATTTGTATATCTGATGAACTCTGATCCCTTCTTTAAAACCCTGCTGATAGCGGGAGATCACGCTATTGGCTTTTCAGTGATAAAGGCCAAGTTGGAGGACAGGGTTAGTGGTCAGACCAAGTGGTTCTGCAGCACTCCTCTGAGCCAAACTTATTCTGCAAACTCTAGGTTATCTCTGTAGGGGAAGCGCTTACTATGCACCAATCCAGAGTACCCGAGAGGAAGGTGCCAAGCCACACGTGTCCTGTTCCTTCTCCCAAACTCATCAGTTGGTCAGGTTATCCCTTTTCCCCTGGGAAGCAGTGAGCTGGGGAGGGCCAGGGAGAGAGGCCTGGAGTCTTAAAATAATGAAAATTATGATGCACGGAAACGAGAAAAGTGGGGAGTAAGTATTCTCCCATCCCGGCCCCGCATAGCGGGCGAATGTTCTACACAGATAAGTTGCCGTTGATTAGGCAGTGTGATGGGGAATCTGTGAAACTAGCCCAGTGCCTTGTGTTTTTATTCCTAGAGGGACAGTAAAAGCAGGGACTGTAGTTTGAATGTGCTGAATCTCAGGCCCTGCTTCCTCCTTTCATTCCCTTTGCTCTTGCCATCCTTCCGCATTTACTCACGGTCACAGATATCTTACTTCCTACATTATGAATTTTGCAGAAAGCGGTCAGGTTCTGTCATGTGGATCCAACTGCTTTGGCCAGCTAGGAGTTCCTCATGGCCCTCGAAGATGCGTGGTTCCCCAGACCATCGAGGTAAAGACAGCCCCTAATATGTAGCTGACCCACGTCCCATTAAAGTGCTTCCCTCCCCAGCTCAGAGATTAGGTCCCTGAAAACCCATGGGCTAGTCAGAATTTAAGTTGGAAAACCTAGGTTCTCCCGGGAAAAAGTAGGTTGGTGGAGGTTCTGAGTGAAAAACCTCTGTTAGTCCTCATACACATTATACATTTTCGTGAAATAAAACAATGAAGGTAATATATGTCACAAAGACATTAATGACACTTTACAATTCTAAAATTAGTAGTAATGGAAACTAGGTTAGAAACAGGTCCAGATAGAAGTGACTTACCTAAAGACACTAAGCTCAGCAAATGGTAGGCCAGTCGTGCCCAATGAAAATGTGTGAATCACATACATAATTTAGAATTTTTTAGTAGCGCCATTTAAGACCAAAGAGAAAAATGTGAAATTAACATTTAAAAAAAAAAGATTTTATTTATTTATTTGACAGAGAGAGACACAGCAAGAGAGGGAACATAAGCAGGGGGAGCAGGAGAGAGAGAAGCAGGCTTCCGGTAGAGCAGGGAGCCCGATGCGGGGCTCGATCCCAGGACCCTGCGATCATGACCTGAGCCGAAGGCAGATGCTTCATGACTGAGCCACTCAGGCGCCCCATGAAATTAACTTTTAAAATAATAATGAGATGTAATTTGCATGCCATGGAATTTACCCTTTAAAAGTGTGTAATTCAGTGGCTTTTAGTATATCACAGAGACGTGCAGCCATCAGCATTGTCTAATTTTAGAACATTCTCATGACCGGGAAAGAAACTGTGTACCCGATGGCAATTATTTCCCCTGCTGCCCTCCCCCAGCCCCTGGCCACCACTCAGCTGTCTCTGTGGATCTTCCTATTCTGGGCATTTCACATAAATGGAATCATATAATATGTAGCTTTTTGTGTCTAGCTTCTCTCATGTCACATGATATTTTTAAGTTTTGCTCATATTGTGATGTGTAGGTGAAATTAATTTTAATAACTTTTAAATTAACCCAATATATTCAAACTCTTATTTCATTTTATGTGTCACTAATGTTACATTTCCTGATGAGGTACTCTATGTTCTCTATTTCATACAAGTTGAACTCGGTGTACATTTTGTTCTCAGAGTGTGTCTCAGTTCAGACTGCTCAGTCTGGTCACATTTCGGTTGTCTGTTGCCTGGTAGCTGCGTGTAGCTGTTGGCTTCCTCCTGGGCAGCACGGGTGCTAGACAGGACTCCTGGCCCTAGTTTGGAGCTTTTCCACGTACACATTTTTATGAAGTTTGTATGCAAGTGGTCATGATAGGACTGTGGGATTTTATTTCATTTTAATTTTTTTAATTATTTCTTTATTTGAGAGAGAGACACACACAGAGAGATAGAGAACCAGTGTGTGTGGGGAGGGACAGAGGGAGAGGGAGAGATGCAGGCTCTGTGCTCAGCGGGGCTCCATCCCACAACCCTGAGATCATGACCTGAGCCAAAACCAAGAGTCAGTTGAGCTAATTTTCTTAACCTCTGACTCAGAGTGGGAGATCTGCTTTCATTGGAGAGAGCTTGGTCATGCTGCTGATTTACGATTGCTGGTCTGTGGGGTATTATTTGAGGTCAAGATCTCCACAGAGTTTTAGAGTGTTCAGGCTGCTGTCACAAAAATTCTATAGACTGGGTGGCTTCAACAACAAACTTTATTTTTCATATTTCTGGAGGCCGGGAAGTCCAAGATCAAGACATCGGCAGAATTGGTGTCTGGTGAGGACCTGCTTCCTTGTTCATAGACACTCATTTTGCTGGACAAAGGAGCTCTCTGGGGCTTCTTTTTTTTTTTTTCCACTAAAAAATTAGAAAGCTTTTTAATTTCCAATCCTTTGAGAAAGTAAAACTAATACAACACAAATTGAAAGACCTAATTAATAAATTTAACAACAAGCCAAAGTAATTTTGCTACATAAATTAACCCATTTATTATAGGCTAGCAATGTTTCAAATGGTGGCGCTTCTACTGGTCTTTCAACTTCTTCAGGCTTCCGATGGCAGACACACAGTGACGGCCGAAGTGGTGTTGTAGGGCCAGGCGCCACCAGCGACGCCTTTCCTGCAGGAGCCACAATGCCACACCCCCACAGCTCGTCTTTTCATCTTGGTTTTGCCACAGAAGGAGCAAGTGTACTTGGCATGCTGGCTTATCTCAATCTCCTTCACCATTTTCCTGAGGGAGGCACCGTAACGGGTCTTGCGGGGTATTATTATTATTATTATTATTATTATTGCCTGTGATTCCAACCTTCTTGGTGCGTTTAGCCATGTCGCCGCAAAGCAGGTCTGAGCCCAGAGAGCTCTGGGGCCTCTTTTAGAAGGGCATTAATCCCATTCACGAGGGCTTCATTCTCGTGATCTAATCACCAAATATTGTCACATTGAGTAACAGGTTTCACTATATGAATTTCAGGGGAAAACAAACATTCAGTCTGTAGCACATGGTATGCACAGAGATCTAGACTCAACGGTCCCTGTCGTAGGAAGTGTTAAGTTGCCAATTACAAATAGATAGCTCTTGAAGAACCTACATAAGTTTTAATGAATGTAGCTTAGGTCACATGATTAAAGAAGACAGAAGGGAACAATGGTTAAAATATGTTGGACGACAAAATCAGGAGGCGAAAACATTTGTCAGGCTGTATCCTCTCGAACAGTAGGAGGAATGGGCCAAAGTGAAAGAGAAGAGAAAGTCCTTTATTTAATAGCAACTATTGTGTACAGGCCCTGTGTTTAGGCCATGACCTAAGCAGGTGAATACCACCCAGTCTTAGCATCTCAGGGTCTCAGAGTCTAGTGGTATGCGTTAGATACAGAAACACCTAAATGCGTTATCATGTTAAAACTATGGTGGATGCAGGTATAGCCTCAAAGGAGGGAATATTTAACTCTTTTAAGGGGGAGAGGGAGTGAGAACAGGTTATGCTGAGTCTTGAAAGTTGAGTAGAAGTTTCTGTGTCTTGAGATAAGATGCACAGAGTAGCTATAAAAGAACATTCCAGACAGAAGGAGCTGTAAGCACAGGTGTAGAAGCATAAAATATCAGGGTTCGGGATACTGCAAGCAGTTTGGTATGATTGGAACATAAGGAAATGGTAGATGTGCAAGTGGGGAGGGGACCATCGCAGAGGTAGAACAGTGTGTTAGGGAGGGCCGGAGCGGGTAGTGTGGACGGTGGAGTGAAGAGCATGTGCTCTCCCTCTCTTTAAAAAAAAAAAAAAAAAAAAATTAGCAACTTCAAACAACAAGCATCTACCATCTCAGTTTCTGAGGGTCAGGGATCTGGGGACAGCTTAGCTGGTCTCATGAGGTCACCGTTGAGAAGTTAGCTAGGGCTGCACGCCATCCGCTGGCGGCTCTGGGCTGGGCTGCAGATCTGCCACCACGCTCTCTCACCTGGCAGTTGGCTTCCGTTTCTTGTCACGTGGGCTTCTCGATGGGACGGTGCGGGCCTGGCATCTGGCTACCCCTGAGAGAGATTCAAGAGTGAGGCCAAGCGGGAAGCCGCGGTGCCTTTGATCACCTTGTCTCTAGGCCGCTCACACTTCTTCACCCTGGTCGCTAGAGGCAAGTCACCAGGTCCAGCCCGCATTCAGCCAGAGGGAAATCAGACTCCACAGCTTGAAGTGGTGGGTTTCAAAGAATTTGAGGGCTTGGTTTTAAAGCCCCCACAAGACATCTTAGAGAGGACGTGATGACGGTCCTCACATGTTTGGAGAGCGTTGTGAGAGGCTGGAGGCAGCTGAGGAGGTAAATGGAGTGGTGGAAACACAGAACAGAAGCCTGGGGATAGGGAGCCCATGTATCCGGAAGCAGCTGCCCGACAGGGGTCGGATGATGATTTCCTGGGGTGCTGTGGAGGGGTTCTGGTGTGGGATGGGGCTTAGACTAGATCAGGGGTCATCCAGCTCCAGCCCTTGGTAAACCAAGTTTTGTTGGAACACAGCCACACCCCTTCATTCACATATTGTCTGTGGCTGCTTTTACGTTACAGTGGGGGAGCCACAGATGGTATGGCCTGCAGAGTCGAAACTACATATGATCTGGTCCTTATATAAGACACTTGCCAACCGCTGGACTGGGTGACCTTGAAGGGCCCTTGCATCCCGGAGACACATTGTGATACATTTATTTTTAAAAGATGTATTCCTTTTAGGGATATAATAGAGGGGTTTAGGAATGGAAGTGTTGGAGGTTGGGGACTCTAAACCGGTCAGATGGGTGCGTGATGAGGGCCATGCTGCATTGTATCGGGGGATAGAGTATGTGACATCTTGCAGACGGATGATTCTAAGGTCTCTGTCCTTTTCCTTCTTTTGACAGCTCCTGAGAGAGAAGGTTGTTTGCGTCGCTGCTGGACTGAGGCATGCTTTAGCTGCTACAGGTGATCATTTTGCTTTTATTTTCAAAATGGGCTCGTAGTAAGGAGAAACAGAGCTTTAATAATAAACTTTAATAATAAACACCCTGAATAAACTTTCAGGGTGTCCTGCTGTGCTGCATTTCTGATTAAAAGGAGGGGATGTAAGGCCAAAGTCATGTGGGAAACCTTTAGCGGGCGCGGAGGAAGGCAGTGAAGTTTCCTAGCTCCTTATTATATTCTAGGCACGGTGCTAGATTCTCTTGATTTAATCCATGCCTTGTTTAGTCCTTACAACCTTGCCGTCATGAGAGTTCCATTTTTATATGTGGAGAAACTGAGGTCCAGAGAGACTCGAGTGCTTGTCTAAGGTTGTACAGGGGATAAAGTGGCCAAAGGCAGAGCTGGGAACAGAGGCTGGAATGATCTCATTTCTGAGGCCCACAATCTTTGCTGTAAACTGCACTGCGTTCCTAGCAGATCTGAACGTTTATTAATGTCAGAGCTTCCAGTGAACTTGCTTCCTGTATGGTGAAAGTGTGGTGATGGACCCCGGGCTGACTGTGCGTGAGGGTGACGGTGGCAAGTGGAGAGTAGTGGCGGCTTGCAGAACAGCAGTGAGCCTTTCTTCTCTCCCTGGGTCGCTTTTCAGCTCCCAGTCGAGGCCTGGGGAGGCTGGAGGGGGTGAGGAAGGGTCTGGTGCAGCTCGGTACTGATGCTCGCCTGGGGCTTAATGTTGCTCGTGTAGGAAACAAGTTTTGAGGTGATTGCAGATTCACATGCAGTTGCAAGAAATGAAATATATCTCATGCAGTGTCTCCCCAGTTTCTTCTGACAGTGACATTTGGTGAAAGTGTAGCTCAGTAGCCCGGCTGGTCCCGCTGCAGTCCAGCTACGAACAGGTCCGTCACCATAACCACCTGCCTGTGGCCCTTTCCCTGCACCCGTTTATACACCCTTGCAACCTCCCCCTACCCCTTCTTAGCTCCTTCTGTTCTCCAACAGTGATGTCATTTCTTTCTTTCTTTTTTTAAACATTTTATTTATTTATTTGAGAGACAGTGAGAGACAGCATGAGAGGGGAGAAGGTCAGAGGGAGAAGCAGACTCCCCGTGGAGCTGGGAGCCCAGTGTGGGACTCGATCCCTGGACTCCGGGATCATGACCCGAGCCGAAGGCAGTCGCCTAACCAACTGAGCCACCCAGGCACCCCAGTGATGTCATTTCAAGAACGTTACCTAATGGTATCGTGGCGTACATAGCCTTTTGGGGTCGACTGTTTTTGTTCAGCAGGATTCCCTGGAGAGTCATCCAAGGTGTGTGTATCGGTGATTGGTTCCTATTTATCTCTGAGTGGTTGTATTCCCTGGTACAGGTGTACCAGTGAGGCAGTCCTCTCGGGCCGCCGTGAGGCAGTATCACAGACCGGGTGGCTCAAACAAGTCTCTCATGGTTACAGAAGCTAGAAGTCCCAGATCAAGATGCCAGGAGGGTTGCTCTCTGCTGAGGCCTCTCTTCCTGACTTGTAGATGACTTGTAGGCTGCCTTCCTGCTGTGTCCTTCCGGGGCCTTTGCTCTGTGCACTCAAGGAGAGAGGGAGGCATCTGGTGTCTCTTTTTCTTTTTCTAAGGACCCCAGTTCTGTCAGAGGAACGCCTCCCTCCTATGACCGGATTAACCTTTATTAGCTCCTTACAGGCCTCTCTCCAACTACAGTCTCAATATACGAATTTTAGGGAGCTCAGTTCAGCCCACAGCCACAGTTTGTTTCACCAGGCACCCCTCGAGGGACATTTAGTTGTTTCCAGGTTTTGACTATTAAGAACAAAGCTGTAAACATTTGTGGACAAGTGTTTATGCGAACATAAATTTTCATTTCTCTGGGATAAATGCCCAGGAGAGTGATTGCTGAGTTGTGTGGTAGTGATCACATTTTTATAAGCTGCCTCTCCTTTTAGAAATTAGCGGGACTGGAGAATTGCCTATTGTTGGTTTCATTCCGCCTCTCCTACCAACTTTCTGTAATTGCTAGTCCTATGTGTACATTTCTGTCCAGTTACAAAGCAGTGCAGTTTCCATTGAGGGTTTGATGGACTTAATTGTAAGTCCTCGTCTCTCCCATTTAATCTGTAGATATTTCTGCAGGCATCTCTAAAAGATAAGGACTCCTTCTGAAACCGTTACCAAAACACCATCATCATACCTACAAAAAACTAACGTAAACCTGCAATTCGATCATCAAGTATCCAGTCAGTGTTTAAATTTCCTTGGCTGTGTCAAAAATATTTTTTTTTTTTAACAGTTTGTTTGAGTCAGAATCTGAATGATGTCTATGTTGCAAGTGGTGGATGTGAATGTCGTGTCTCTTCTTTTAATAATATTTATTTATTCCTTGTAATTTTTTGATTGTGATAAAATGTCCATGACAGAATTTACCATCTTAACCATTTTTTAAATTTTATTTATGTATTTTTTTAATGTATTTAATTTATTAATTCGACAGAGAGAGATTACAAGTAGGCAGAGAGGCAGGCAGAGAGAGAGTGGGAGGCAGGCTCCCTGATGAGCAGAGAGCCGGATGCGGGGCTCGATCCCAGGACCCTGAGATCACAACCTGAGCCGAGGGCAGAGGCTTTAACCCACTGAGCCACCCAGGTGCCCCCCATCTTAACCATTTTTAAGTGTACAGTACATTAGTGTTATTGTGCCAACGATCACCACCAAGTCACAGAACTCTTTTCATCTCGTGGAACCACAGACAATGACTGCCCCTCCCCCCAGCCCCTGGCGACTCCCATTCTACTTTTTGACTCCGTGATCTTGACCACTCAACCGGGTACCTCCTGTGAGTGGACTTGTACAGTATTTATCCTTTTGTGGCTTATTTCACTTAGCATAGTGTCCTCAAGGTCGATCCATGTTGTAGCGTGCGTCTGAATTTTCTCTGTTTTAAAGCTAATTCCATCGTGTGGACAGGACCACATTTTGCTTATCTGCTCACCTGTTGGTGAACCCTTGGGTTGCCACCGTGAGCCAGCTGTTGTGAATAAGGCTGCCACGAACGTGGGTGTGCAAGTAGTGCTTCCAGGTCCTGCTTTCAGTTCCGCAGAATGTGTACCCAGAAGTAGGATGGTTGGATCGTGCAGTAATTCTGTTTTTTACTTTTTGAGGAACTGTCATGCTGTTTTCCACAATGGCCACACCATTTACCTTTCTGCTCGTAGTGCACAAAGGTTCTGGATAACTCCGCATCCTTGCCAACGTTTGTTATTTTCTTTTTAAAAAAATTTTTTTTAATAGTAGTCATCCTAAAAAAAAAAAAAAAAAGAAATAGTAGTCATCCTAATGAGTGTATCCTAAAGTGGTATCTCATTGTGGTTTTGTTTTGCATTTCTCTAATAATTAGTGATGTTGAGCCTCCTTCACATGTGCCTTTTGGCCATCTGTATGTTTTCTTTAGAGAAATGTCTCTTCACGTCCTTTGTTCAGTTTCGAATCAGGTTTTTTTGAGTTGTTGAGTTTTAGGAGTTCTTTATATATTTGGAATATTAATCCTGTATCATATATCACAGGATTCTTTTAATCTGTACATTTTTTTTCCTCCCTTTTTCTCCCCCTTGCAATTTATTTGTGGAAGAGATGGTAAGTTTTGTTTTATTTCAGCACTGTGTTTTGCTAATCGTCAACACTTATATCTCACAAAGCGGGCTGGTCTGTTTACAGCTTAAAGGACTGTGGGACACAGGATTCTTCCAGAGGAGTGACTGTAAACACATGAAATGTCATCTATGCATTTGTGTGAGGTTCAGAACATGGGCACATGAACTAGATTTAGTGGATAGGGAAATAAAAGGCCATTCTCCCAAAGGAGTGGCTGTTAAGCTATCTTGGAGTCATAAATAGATATTTATTTGGTAAATAGGAATCAATGCATTTATCTCAGTGTGGTAGAAAAGATACTGCATTAGGTATTAGGAGAGCTGAGTCCTAGTATTTTCTCTGCTACTAGCTCCCTGTATGACCTCAGGCAAATCACATCATCTCTTTAAGCCCTCAGTTTGCTTGTCTACTAAATATGAGTAATGGATTCTATAATCTTCAGGGTTCTTTCCTGCTGGGTCTGAAGTTTGAGTTGTCCTTCTAGGTTAGTCATGAACAAGGGGTTGTTTCAGTAATTTGACTCTGGAAGAGTGTCCTGGAACTTTCTGGAAGGAGTTTTAATATGTGGGAATTTTCTTTGATGGTCTTAGATTGCCCCGAAGATTGGACTTGTGATTGGCTTGGTGGTAACCAAGTCACAGGGACCTGAAAGCACCGAGCTTCTCCCTAGCAGGCGTGTTAACTGAGAATGCATCGAGACTCTCCCATAGCATGGGGCTCCAAGAGCAAGCGGGTCTTAATCCATTTTCTCGTTTTCCTCGTCTGCTCCACCGGGAAGCGAGTGGTGTCGTGTTCCAGTGGGGGACTGGTTTGGCATCATCTGGACGGCGGTTGTGCCCTGGGCAGACTCTCCCACTGTTTCTGACAGCAAAGGAACCAAGCAGAGTGACAGGTAAGGCCCTTATTTCTTGAGTCCTATGTTTATTCTTTGTCAAGAAATAGTGACACAGGCATGCAGAAAATGGGTAGATGGAGTTTACTCTTTACAGTGCTTTTGCTATTTTTTTTCTTAGTTCCTCTGTCTTCAGTCCCTGTGTTGGTCGGTCTGTTAGTCTTATTAGAATTTTTGTGGACCCAGAGGAAGGACCCCTCCTCGCTGCCAGAGGGGGAGCCCGTTGAGAAATAGGTGCAAGTCAGGTGAGTGGAGATCAGAATGGCGGCTCTGGAACAGTTAAAAGTTAGGTCGGGAGATGTGACTTAGGTGTTTGGAAGTAACGTGTAGCGACAGAGAGCCTCCAGATTCTGGATGCCCAACTGCAGTTACTCACCAGGCACGGTAGCTGCTGCATAGGGTCAGCTCAGCCAAGCTCCCTGCCCGGCTGGGAGCACACGAGGGGGCACCCCCTCTGCAGGCAGGCACACCCCAAAGGGAGAACCTGGAAGGACTGACTGCTCCTTCCAAGCCCAGTTCCTTCTCCCAAAAGGAGAGCAGGAGTGAGTGAGGGGCCAGGAATGTTCTGTAGGGAAGTCTTTTTACACGGGCACATGAGGAGTGGGTAGTGACCATTCTGCCCATGGGTCTGGCCTGTCTTTGTTGGTCCTTTAGCCTGGAGGGCTTCCTCTTCTGCTTTTCACTCTGGGGCTCAGTCTCTTTCAGCTCCTTTCTCTGCCGGCCTGTCCCTCTGCTCTACACCCTCACCGTGGGTTCCCTTCTCTCTCTGTATAGCACGTGTGCGCATCTCCTCTTTTTGCCTTTCTTCCTCTCTTGTTCTCTTGCTGTGTGCCCCAGCCTCCTGAGGGTTGGCTGTAGGAAAAACCCACCTAGGAAACCCCCCGCTCTCTTCCAGGTAGGAACAAGAGGGATTTTTGCAGGTGGGATGGGAAGCCAGGAAAGAAGGGAAGGGAAAGCCACAGAGGGAGTGATGCACAAGTGTTGGAGTCGTTCTGATTTTCCCAAGTCCGGGAGGCTCTCCCACTCAGCCGGGGGTGAGGGTGGTCACCCTGAGGCCAGGGGTGGAGTTGGGGAGGGGACTCTTGGAGAAGGAGAAGCGAGCATTGGAAGCTGGACAGGCAGTGCACCGCACCTGACCTTGACATTCATAAAATAAACTCATACTTTCCAAGCACTTCGTTCCTGCCTCATGTAGGTATTCACTGCTCCCTAGGCAGTTCCCGCTTTCTTATTTCCTCTGGGTCTGTGGGCAAGCTGTTACCCCTGCCTGAAATGTCTTCCTTCCTGTTCCTTCCTGTGATCTTTACTCTGTCCTGATAAGTTCTCGCGGCCTAACTCAGATGCAGCTTTCCCAGTGAGGAGTCTCCTCACTCCACTGCGTTTTCTCCATGTGCATGGAGGGCACAGCGTGCTGAGTGACTATGAATCCCCGCATGCCGAAGACTGAGCTTCTCCCGGGCAGGACCTGTGTCTCTGTGTCAGCACAGGGCCTCTACTGGGAAGAAACCAGAGGTGCTTTGACTTGATTTAAACGACCTGTGTGGGTCTGTTTGGGGGCACAGCTTAGACTTTGAGTCGATCGGTGGAGTTTTCCGGGGAGACGTTAGCATAGCTTGTGAGCTTCCTGTCCTCTTTCCCTTTTGGTTCCCCCATCATTACGTCCTCGCCGCTGGTTGTGGAGCTGTGGCCCTGGACGTCCTCGCCTTGCCTGGCCACGGAGCCCCCTGCTCCCTCTCAGGTGAATGTGCTGGAAACATCTGCTCTGTCCCTTTCTCATTCCACAGGATACTCAGAGGTGTGAGGGGCATTTTACTATGGTACTCGTTAAACAGAAGTGCCAGAAAAGAGCTGCAGAATAAGACTGCCTGTCTCCACACGCTAGACCCAGGGACCACAGTTTCTAGCAGAGTTGGTTGAGGTTATAACCTGTGGGCAAAGGCAGCGTAATTAAGGGAGGAAGAGTGCTAGATTTGAAGATGGAAGGCTGGTTCAAAGTCTTAGTTCTGCCTCTGTGTTCTTTGGAGTCCTGAGTTTGCCTGCTCACGTATGAGACGGCAGCTGAATGGGGGAGATGCCGTCGCTTCTAGGCCCACGCACGGGCAGAGCAGGAGACAGATGTGTGCACACACATATTTACACATATGTATAGCCATGTCTGTTTGTCTCGAAACCATGATTATCGTCATTTCCCCGGTTACAGTCCACTGTCACACGGGCGATTCTGGCCTTCCACCTGTCTGTGCCTTTCCTCTCCTCTTCGCTAGTGGGAAATCGGGCTCCTTTGTCTTCACTGTATTTATTCACTTGTTCAATCCCTTGGTACGGAAACAGTGTCCCCACCACATCATCCATCTTCTTGGCCAGCGCCGCCGACTCAGACCTGCCACCTCTGCCTCAAGTTTCTTTCGGGCCCAGTGGTGCTGCCTGAGCCCCTTCTCTGACCGACTTGTTATAAATGGGCTTTCAGACTTTTTTTTTTTTTTTTGTAGGCCTGGAGAGTTCTAAAGTGACCTGTGTTCTTGCTGGCTCGGATCACTCGGCCTCGCTGACAGGTAGGGACCGGCTCTCTGAGTCTAACTCGCGCCCTTCGGGGTTCTGCCCATTTCTGCCTCACGTGGTGGATGTTGGGAAATGCAGGAAAGAGTGTAGGCTTGGAGTCAAGAATTCCGCTGCCTGCCCTGGTCCGATTTAGGAAGTCACTTTACTTTCCGAGACCGTTGCCTTCTCTACTGAATACTCTGTGGGCAGTTTTGAGAAGTTAAGGTGAAAATACATGTAAGACATCCACAGGAAGGAAACACGGGCTTGCTTCCTTTCTTCTCAGCTCTACAGGAGGGACGAGAATAGCCTCCTCTCAGGGCCGCTGTGATCGCCAGATCACATGGCCCGCAGCTGGGTTGTAGAGCCCACTGTCGTCTTATCCTCCGGAGCCATTGGCTAATACAGCTGTGCATTCCCTCTAGCTCTTTGCTCTCCGACTAACCTGTTCTGCCCACCTCTGTCTTCCACTGCATTTATCTACCTCTCTGCTCTGTCTGTATTTATCTTCTCTTTATTTATCTATTTATCTCCAGTTTTATATACCTTTCATCCTCGCATCTTCCTCTCTAGTCTCTGTGTTGGTATCTTTCTAAATCGAGTTACGCTCATATTTCTCTAGTATAGTTTGTATTTTTATGCACTTCTGCAATCTATTTCATCTCTTTGATTCCTCCACCTCTCTGTCTAATCTGTTTTTCTCTCTCACACTGTATCCCCCTTTTTGGTTATGCATCCTTCCATCCAAAGAGTGCCCTGATCCCTACCAGTAGACTGAGACAAGAGCTCTGAGAGATTTATTTTGGTGAGACCAGAGCTGAAGGCAGGACCTTTTTTGAGTGAAGATGAATGACTTTCATACATAGTGTTTTTAGTGTTTTAGGTGGAAATTAGGGTGTATGTGTACATAGGTACACATTGCGAGTAATTAACAGTGACGTGCATTCTTTAACGTCAAATGTTTAATGCGGTCCAACCGAGATGCTGCTACTGTTTCAGAACATAAGAGCCATGATGTGAGAGTTTAAATACATTACAGATTCTGAACTACCCATAATTTGTTATTTAACAAATTCAAACAATCAGCCAACCAAAGAAATACCCACTTTTAGCCTATGTGTCGTATTAGGTAGACTTACATATATGTTAAAAGGGTTGAGTTGAAGTGAATGCTCACCGTGAGGGAGCCCCGTGGGCATTTGGCCCCATCTCTCCTCTTGAAGAGAAAGGGCTGGAGGCCCCAGGGTGAGACGTGACTAGTCTGTGCCCCACAGTCAGTGACGGTTGAGGAAGACATTCTTTTCTGAGACTAAGAGTATCGTAAGAGAAATTTCTACCCTATACTAATCAATTTGAAGTGCCCAGCATTATATAAACATAGAGATTTTCTAACTGCTTGCTAACACTTTCTTCAAAAATCTTATAATTAGTGAGGTTATATTTATTATTTCATTTATGGAACACTTTTATGCTTTTAAATAGCACTTTTAAAACACAGATGTTGAATTTTTGCTTTATTGAGATATAATTCATATATAAAATTCACCCCTTTAAAGTATATAATGATTTTTAAAGTATATTCACAAAGGAAATTTGTTTTTGATGTTTTGAAAGTGAATTAAAAATTGTCAAGATTAATCTCCCTCCTTCCCGGTCTAGTTGAAGCTGTTACACACTGGATTTTGTTCATTGCTCTTTAGACCTTCTCTCTGGAGTTGTGGTAGGTTATATAACTCTTTGGCATTGCAGCAGAATGTAATTGTGCCTGCTGGTGCAACAGTATGATGATCCGCACGTAGAAGACAGTTTGTCTTTGCAAAAAGATGGTTTAGACTTTCTAAGATAAATGAAGGCTTCTTGTAGACATGGGCTCGCTGTCGGTGGCAGCTTGGTAGCTAACCAGTCCGTTAAATGGGCTGAGACTTTGCTGAAGGGCTTCTCTGCCCTCTTGTAAGGGATCTCCCCACTTTGTATGCTCAGGTGAAGTCCATGGAGGTTGCCCTCTCTCAGGGCATGAAGTACACCAAATTCATGTCATCAAACTGCAGAAGTCAGTCCTGCAAGGTCAACTGAGTGACAGAATGACTCCATGGACTTACACTCCCTCCTCTTGGACCTGATGAAACGGGCCCAGAACGTGAAGTGATAGATCCGGGGTCGATGGAGTACCAGCTCTCGGACTAGAACCCTGAATCTTGGTCTGATGCCCTTTAGTGATACTGTTTGGCTTTCTACCAGACTGCCCTGTGGCAAGCAATACTGGAAAGGTTTTCTGGGAGGTCACAAAATGCAGCTGGAAGCAGAGGACTTGGCTTTCTGCTAGCCATGTGATCTTGAGAGTCATTTAAGTCTCCAAGCCTTGATTGCTTTAGCTTCTAGAAGAATGCTGTCTAATAGAAATATAATGTGAGCCACATTTCAAAAAGTAAAAAGCAGATAAACTAATTTTAATAATATATTTTATTTTACCCAATATGCCCACGATGTTATTTCAACCAGTAATCAATATGAAGATTATTAAGGAGCTACGTGCTATTTGTTTTTGTTGTTGTTGTTGTTGTTTGTTTTTGTGCTAAGTCTTTGCGGTCTGTTGTGCTTTTTTTATTTGACAACACATCTCAACTTGGACTGGCCACATTTCAAGTGTTCAGGAGCCACGTGTGTGTGCTGTGTAGAAATGTGGAATGTTAGGGTTAGTTGGAAAAGCTCTTAGAGATCATTCAAGGAGTCACAAACTATAGGTTCACGGGCCAAATTGTGTAGCTCATGGATCCGTTCGGTCTGGCTTCCAGTTGATACTGTTTTCGAATGTGAATGCCTTCTAGAGAAGCATGTGCCCCGTGGCTTGCTGCTGTGGCCCACCAGTCCCGCTTGTGGCCCATGTCATCCGTTACACGGTCTGCCCTCTAGGCCGCCTACCCTCCCCTCCGGTTTTCAGCCGGTGAAACTGAGGCTTCGGAAGTGATTTGTCCAAGGTCAGTAGCTGGTTAGCAGGTCCAGGAATAGAAGCCAGAGTCACTTGGTTCGGAATTTGCTTTCTTTCTGTTAATTCCCAATGTCAGAAGGTGGCATTCCTGCTTAAACCTCAGGACCACCGTGAGGTTCAAGTGAGCTACAGTGCTGTGTTTTCTGCGGGACAGGGCGTGTCTTGAGATAATCTTAGGTCTGCAAAGTTTAAGCTTAGATAATAGATCTTTTAACCTGTTATTTAAAAAAGTTAATATATATTTTTCCTAATTAAGGAATATATGCAAATGTATATTTTTTGGAAAATGGAGAAACCCGTTTTTCTTGTGGTAGGTGCTCAATAGATATTTGTTGAATGAATTAATGAAAAAATAAGCTTACACATTCCTATTCCTTGACACACTACTAAGAACACTTGGTCTTGTTTCCTATTTATAGAATTAAAAGCAGTCTTGTATGTTAATATGCTATACATGAATTTTGTATCCTGCTTTGCCCTACGTAACGTCATAAGAATAATACAACTTCTCTTAATCACTTTTTTTTTTCAGATTTGTGCTATTTCCCATCATTTTGAGCTAATGCTCCTTCTCTTTCGTTTCCCTTCTGTTTGTTTAAGACGCAGGAGAGCTGTATGTTTGGGGAAGCAACAAGCATGGGCAGCTGGCTTCCTTGGCTGCTTTTCTTCCTATGCCCCAGAAAATAGAAGCACACTGTTTTCAGAATGAAAAGGTCACTTCTTTCTGGAGTGGGTGGACACACCTGGTTGCTCAGACAGGTGAGAGAGCAGCAGAGAATTTGTGGCTGGTAAGAGCGGGGCAGGGGGTGGGGATGGGGGGACAGCTGTCTAGACAGCTACGAATACTCAGGACTAGGTCGGTGGGTTTTTACTCCGAAACGCTCCGTGGCCTGGGATGGGGAGGGTCTGGGATCGGGTTCTGCAGTCAGCCAGATGCGGAGCTTTTCCTCTGGATCAAAGGTTTGCACCCAAAGAGGCAAGGCTCGGTTAGATGGACTCTTTCTGGCCCTACGAATCCATGAGGTTTGGAGAAGGAACCCATTGTAGCAAGCATCACCCGGGAGTTTGTCCAGGTTGTTAGGGAGTTTTTGCCTTGTCCTAGCTGAAGAGATGACTGTACTTGCATTTCCACCTGAATCTAAATTAAAGGCCTCTGAAACTTAAAGATTCATATTTCAAGATGGAGGCAGGAGCATTCTTTTGAATCATGGCTGGCATGATATTTTGATTTACCTTTCCATGAACCCTACCAAACCGCATACATCGATTCAGACACCCCATATATCCCTTCAGATGTCACCTAATGGTGCCACGCCATCCAGCTTCGGATAGCTTTATCTTTTCTTGAGTATTTATTTCTCCTCTTTCCCTTACGGCATGTCTCCTTTTGTGGTCTTCATATTGCTGGTTTTGTTCTCTGGGTTTTTTTATGGCCTGTCTTCTTCCCTGCCTTCCCAGAGCTTCTGCTGACTTACGTAGAGTTTCCCCGACAGGCCATTTGTAATTCTTAAGATCTATGATCATGTCAGAGCCCCCTGCACTTCAGGGGTTCTCAGGAGTCCCCTCACCTGCCCTTGCGACTTATTAGCTACGCATGGATCTCCAGACTCCCAAATACCAACCTAGCGACTGTTGGCTACTCCAGTGCCTTCTGCTTTTTGTAGGTTTTCAGGTCCCCTTCAGTTATCCCTGGCGAGCCGCACCCACTACACACTGGAACACACAGACATACACTTGTGAGTCTTCATATCTATGAGGCTTTCCATTGGTCTTTGAAAAAATTTCATGACCATTTTGGAACAGAGGCCTTTGTAACAAAGGTGTAAAATAAGCTTTCCATATTGACCACTTCAGAGGTTGCTCTAAAGGGGAAAATCATGACTTCCCTCAAAGAGGTTCAGCCTGCTGGAAGATGGGGACTGTCTACAGAAACTCTTCCTAAGGAGACTCATTGAGCACAGTAGTCATGTATTTGCACAATCGTTAGTATTTGCCTTTTACCTCAGACAGTGAGCTCTGTGAGGGACAGCGCTGTGTTAGTCTTGTTCGCTTCTGTCTCTTCCCTTTCTAGTTGAAAGAGAGTAAATATCTTCAGATACATATGAGTCAGGGTAGACAGCTAGGATTTCTGACCTCTTTCCTTGGCCTCACTGGTTCATGAACAGAAAGCTTTTGTTTGTCTCAAAACAAATCAGTTATTGGTTATTGGGAACCTATTGAGCAATGTGATGAGTGTTGGAGGGAACATCTGGGCTGTGCCCTCCCTAGAATGTGTAGACAGGCCTGGGTCTAAGAAGGAAGACATGTAAGACTCTACCATCCATCTGTCCGTCTGTCCATCCATCCATCATACAAATGGTGAGGGTCTATTTATGTACCACGTCTTGTACCGGATACAGATCCTGCCCTCAGGGAGCCCCCGTCCACGGGGGCAGACCGACCTGTGACCCAGTTTCGGCCCACCTGTGCAGCGGTAGAGCTAAGTACGGTGTGCAGAAGGGGCATAAAAGGGGGCTGGAGCCTGAGCAGTTGGGTGCTAACAGGTGGGCGTTTCACGGTTAGTCAGTCTTCGGAGAACTACCGTGCAGTCAGATATGCTTACTACCAAACGGCGGTAGGTTTGGTTGAGTCTGTCAGTAAGCCCTCTAACTGGCTAGGTGGCTGATGAACGAGAGGCGCAGAGAGGCTGCTTCTTGGGGGCTGGCCTTGTGGCCTCGGAACCGACACTGATCTTCACATCTGGGCCAGAGCCCAGCCCTCGGGGGGTGTGAGGTTGGAACCCACGGCCCCGATGCCGTCTGAGTCACCCGAGTTGCTCTAGAGCTCAGCCTCCCATCACCACCTCCACTTGACAGCGAGATTTTTTGCTAATGTTTCAGCTGTTTAATTAACTTGTTAATTCAAATCTCTTGTTTATGTACTCTGTCACTTTCCCCTTTCTCCTTGGTCCAGAACGGTTGTAAGCTGGAGTGTCTGAGCGTCCTGGCTCCTGTACTGAATTTGGGTACCTGGAAGTCCCCCGCTGCGTGATTCACCAACTTGGGGCTCCCTCTGGCAGCAGAGGAAGCTTCTGCCCTGGCCCAGCGTCACTGAGAAGACACACGCAGGGCTTCTGGTTCAGTCAGATTCAGCTGCTCGTATTAATGGGAACGAGATTCGCTCTCAGGGTCAGAAGCAGCTCATTAGTGGAACAAGGAGTTATTTGGCTCTGGTTGTTTTTTACAAACTCCAGGGTTGAATCGCTCCCGGGACTTACCTGCAGGCCCCATCGGCACAGAGGCTGCCCTCGGGCTCATTCTGGAAGGTGTTCATTGTGTGACGTTGAGCAAAAGAAGGCTTTCTGCACTCCAGCCATCTGTCTGTCCAGTTTGAAGGGACGGGATGGGGAGGGTTAGGAGCAGAGAAAGTGGAGTGGACTCTGCTTTTCCCCCTCTGCACAGTCCTCGACTAGTGCTTCTCAATCCCGGGCGATTTTGTGCCCCTGGGATCGTTTGGGATGCCCGGACATGTATTTGGTTCTCACAGCTGGGGGGCGCTCCTGGCCTCTCGTTGGTAGACGCCCCGGATGCTGCTAAACATCCTGCAATGCACAGGACCGTCCCCCCACCACAAAGAAATACCTAGCCCCAAATGTGAGTCTTGGCACCATCGAGATGTCTGAGACGGCCCGAGACGGCCCTGCATCCCCGGTGGTGGGTGCTCGCCTAGGGCAGGTCACATGGTATCGGGCTAACTTCGCAGCTCGTCTGTATGGGAATCCGGGGTGCAGCCTCTGGCCTCCCCCTTCAGGAGTCTGGTGCCTGCCTGCAGTGTTTGCGATGGAAAAATACTTGTCTCTGTTAGTCAGAGGCACTTGGAAAGAGTCCAAGAGAACCTGTTCTAATCTGGGAAAGTTGGCAAGGATACCTGTGTCTCAGGCGGGAGGAACTGCATTCTAGAAACCTTTCCCAAGCTGCTTAATGTCCCTGATCATTGTTCTCAGGAACTTCGTGGGACTCCTGGGTGACTTTACTGAGGCTCGGTGACCTGCAGCCATCTCCTCCCAGAGTCCTGATTTCCTGGCCTGAGATGCTTCTAGTGAGGTCAGTCTGGGTGGCAGATCTGGGTGCCTTCCCAGCTTGGCAACCTTGGTCATGTCACTTTACCTGTCTAGGCCTCAACTCGTTCTAGGCTCCTCTCTCGGGGAGGACGCTACAGCCTGCCTGCCTTCTACCCAGGGCTGCTGTGGGGTCGCATGAGTGCATCTGTGGGAAAGAGCCCAGCTAACTGTAAAATGCTGTGCACACGGGAGGGAGGGGTGCCTGCCGTTGGGATATGTGAGTGTATTAAGGCGTGAGTGAGACTTTTGGAAGGACTTCCATGTCGACAGGATCTGTGCGGACCTTGAGACGTACCCGCTTCCCCCTGAGGCCTTATGAGCTGGCCAGAGATGCTGTGTCTAGCTCTGAGAGGGAGCGTTTCCTAAAGTCTTTCTCTTACATGCAGGCCGGCAAGTGGCTTTTTTCTTTTCATTAACAGTTAGGAGGATCTTCAGGGCCTTGTAGCTAGTTTTCCTGCAAAGATCTCTGCTTACACTATTGCTCCTTCGTGGTGCACACCCCAGTGTGTAATCCTGTACATCTGTGTGTATTCTCATTTAATGTCTACGCTGTCAGCCCCCTGAGAGCAGTGTCTGTCTTGCCCGTGGCTGCGTCCCCAGCACCTGGCACAGGCCTGGCACACAGAGGGTTAGTAATGAAACTGTTGAGTGAATGAATGAATGTCAAGGTAAAGCGCAGCGGGGGCTTTGAAGTCAGACAGGCCTAGGTTTCCACATCTCCGCTCTGCCAGGGCCCTGAGGGGGTGGTTGTGGGCAGCCCTGGCTCTCTCCACCCTTGTTGCCACCACCGTAGGTCAGGCCCCTGAAACCTTTTCCCTGGATCCTGCAGTGGCCTCTGACCTCCTCATCTTCCCGCATTCACTCCCTACCTGCCCCCCCCCGTCCCCCGCCCCCCTGCGCCCGATCTGTTCTCCATACTTCAGTTGGAAGGTCTTTACAAACCCCTCATGTCACATTCCAGTGGCTTCCCAACGTTCTTATGATGAAAACATACTCCGTGGTCCCACGAGGCCCCTTGTGGTCTGCCCTCTGCCTGCCTTGCTAGCCCCGTTTCGTACCATGCCGGCTCCTGCCTGTCCAGCCGGTGTCCACTCCGGCCTTTACACGGTATGTGGACTGCGTCGCGTGTTCCCCACCACCTTTGCACCTTATGTTCCCTCGATTTGTCACACTTATCCCTGCGCTCCTTCTTCATTTTGACTTAGTTATATCCTTTTTTTTCCAGACCTCAGCTTAGTCATTGCCTCCCCAGGGAGGCCTTCCCCTGATGTCCCTGACCAGTCACTTTTCCCTTTTATCCGTCTCATAGCACTACAACTTCTCCTTTGTGCTGTTTTTTGTAGATTCTTTGACTAGCTCCTCCTCCCACTAGACAGGGAGCCGTATAAGGGCAGGAGCTACATTGCTTTCACTCGGCATTATATCCCCGGTGCTTGGCAAAGTACTAGGTACATATGAGGTTGGTGCTCAGTTACATGTTGAACAAATGAATAAATGAACTTATTTGCTCCTTAGGAAAACAGGGGGAATATTGCTGACCTTGTGTGAGGATCAAATGAGATGATGTCTTAAAGCTTCCGGGATCCATGAGGACTGGACTCATGTGTCGGTTCATTCCACATTAGAGTCCTCTGCTCTTGGAAACTCTGGAGCTCTCGGAGGTCCCATGCCCCGCATTTGCTTCTGGCAGCAGTCGCCACGGGGCTGCTTTGGATGTTTCTGGACAGGTAACGGGTAGATTCAGAACTCTCCTGGCGAGTGCAGAAAGATCGATGCTTGCAAACACTAAGTGCTGGTGGCCGGTGATTTCTTAGAATTTCAAGGGGAATGATTTACACAAGGTCCCGACCTCAGTGTGGGATTGGTCAGAGTGTCTAGAATCTGGTTGCTCTTGGCACACTGAAAGCTTTCCCTGAGCCACGCAGTTTCCTAAATTAGTCTTGTGGTCTCACCATGGCCGTGGACTGAGAAAGTCAGCCCAAATACAGAGTTCTTGACATTCTTCATTTTCTTCGGTGTCACCTAAGAAAGTCCCAGAGACTTGGAAGTTGTAGTGAATCAGAGATGAAAGAAGAGACTTCCTCACTTGGTAGCTGAGTAAACTGAAAGAAAGAGGAGAGAGAGTGATTTATGGCAGCATCGAAGCCAGAAGTCCAATTCTACTTTTCAGTAGAAATTTTTCCCCTCCCATCATAGCCCTCTTAGTTCTTGGTTGTATCCTTTCATAGTTGAGATAAGTTTTATTCTTTTGTTTCTCTAAAGTGGGAAATTGCGGGACACATGTGGAAGGGACCAGCTCTTAGCCACTCTGCTTTCTTGGTTCAAGTGTCACTGCCCCAGAGATATTTTATTGTATTTGATGTCTAAGCATTAGTGAAATCCAAGCCCAGGCATTGATTCACACTTTTTTTTTTTTTCAAACTTATAAATATATCTAATGCTGATTTTTCTGCTTTGGGGCCAGGATCCTTTTTAGAATAGGGTGACAGTATATATTACTCCATCTTCTTTGGGACCAAATATCATGAAACCTCAACCAAGCTCAGGGAGATTCTGACCTCATGGGCTCTATTTAAAGCAGAAGCTTTGGAATTCATGATGTTTGTACTTTAGAACTCTGAAAACCCAATGGTTGAAAGTCAAAGCGAGCCCACAGGGTTGTTTTGAAATGAATAGCTTTGCTGATTATTAAGGCCGTTTGTTTTTATCCGAGCCCCCTTAGAATGTCAGGAATGGATGAAAACTGTGAGCTCATCCGGCCTGACCATCGCTTTAGAGTTGGGGAAACTGAGGGCTGATGGGGTGAGAGTGGAGGAGGTAGGGGAGAACTCAGGCCTCCAGGCTCTCCGTGCAGTGCTCTCTGCACCTTGTCTCATCCTCTCCAGAGATGATGAGATGTGGGGGACTTCACTAATCCGACCCAGGGACCCAAGCCAGGGAGAGCAGTTTCTTCTGAACATGAAGTTCTGCTTCAAGAGAACACTGATTCTACCTCAAGTGTGTAGCCGTAGATTCCCGTAAGGGATTTGTGTGTGCAGTAGAAGGTAGGAGATGGCGCCCGGGAGCAAGGGTCGGGACGCCTTTCCAGGACTCACAGAAGCGGCTGCATTTCTGTTTGTGATGATACCATAGCAGCCTTGGCCCGTACGGACCACTTCTATCGCTATAAAGTACTTTCGTATCCGTTTTCCTCCGTGAAGCTGGCAAGACAGGTGTTAGTGCTGTGTCACAGACAAGTCCCTAATTGGTCAGCCGCGTCGCCCTGGTTTACTGGACCAGCAGAACTAAAACTTGATCCTGGTCTCTTGTCCCCAAGCCTGCTGCTCTGATTCCAAGTGTGTGTCTCAGAATGCTCCAGCTTATTAACTGAACTTCCTTTGCTCTTCAGAGAAGCATCTTTCTCCAATTTCTGCCAGTGATTCTTCCAAGCAACAAGGAAGGAAATTCTTAGTTATCCCCGATCCTTTGGCAGGTATTTGTGGAATGCTTACCTAGATGTACGTAGTGCTGAGCTGCAGAACACAGGGGCATGTAAGATCCAGAATTACTTGGATGAACAAGTGAAATGTTTGGTAGAAGGGTAAAAAAGAAGGTGGCAAAGACTCATAAGACTGGCGCAGACACTGAAGTCTCTAGGGTTTCAGGGAAAGGAGAGGTCCACATGGGCAAGGGTGGTCGGGGGTGTGTGTGTGAAATCCTTTGGGAAGGTCACATTTTAATGGGTGGAGAGTTTGGAACTTGGTTCTTTTGCTTTTCTTTTTGTCCTCTGGCAAGACACAAAACTCCCTGGTCCCTTTCTTCCCATCTGGGCAATAGGAGGTTGTGGACATAGTGATCTCTAGGGACCATTCCAGCTCTGAAATTCTACCCTGTATTAAAAAACTGGCCTTGGGGCGCCTGGGTGGCTCAGTCGTTAAGCGCCTGCCTTCAGCTCAGGTCATGATCCCAGAGTCCTGGGATCGAGCCCCGCATTGGGCTCCCTGCTCTGTGGGAAGCCTGCTTCTCCCGCTACCATTCCCTCTCTCACTGTACTCTCTTGCTATGTTTCTCTCTGTCAAATAAATAAAATCTTAAAAAAACAAAAAACAAAAAAAAACTTGCCTAAGGAAATAATTACAGAAGTATTGGAAGATTAAGTATAACACCATTCATTGCAGCCTAATTTATAGTGACAACAAATGTGTGGATATAAGAGGGATTGTAGGGGGATTGGTCAAAATAAATTATTATATAGCCCTATGTTACAACATATAGCCATTAAGTAGGCTGTTATAGAAGGATTTTTAATGACAGGAACATGCTCATGAGCTCATGCTCATGATACAGTAAATGAAAAGAGTGGGTTATAATAAATTACTACACTATAACTTCCAACATTTCTTCTAAAAGGATATTTGAATAGGAAAGACTAGAAGGAAACATACCAGATTTTTACATCTGATTGGTGGACTTACGTGAGGCTTTTATTTTCTTTTATATTTCTATGCTGAATGGTTTGTAGTCTGATTATATCCCCCATAAGTGTTAAGGTTAATGAATAAAATTTCTTGCCCCTCTGTGCAGGGAGCTAGCCCCTTCACCTCCCATTCCAGGGTGTGTCCTTGGCACCTCGCTTCTGCGGGCTTCACTTGGGAGGTCGCGTGGAAGGGAGGCAAGAGCCTGTAGAAGGAGGCAGGAACGCGGAGATCTATTTTTGGCTTAGTCATGAGTCAGCTTTGTGACCTCAGACGAGTCCCTTCTGAACATCCTCGCGCCTTGGTTTCCTCATCGGAAGATGGGAGTTGGAGGTCACAAAAGGTTCTTTGAGCTCTAAGATAGACTTGCTTCTAAAGATGGAATTTCTCTACTGTCGTGGCA
Organism: Procyon lotor; assembly: GCA_028646535.1. Classification (NCBI taxonomy): domain Eukaryota; kingdom Metazoa; phylum Chordata; class Mammalia; order Carnivora; family Procyonidae; genus Procyon; species Procyon lotor. Next base: position 32,228,100 of record CM053613.1, read on the forward strand.
CTGGCTCAGGGCCTCATTTGTTCCTGGTGTCCTTGCTTTCCTTCCTGCTCCTCTGCACTGGGTGCAAGCTGACTTTTCCTGTTTGGAGTTCAAGGTGGGACTAAATGGGAGTTTGTTGACAGGGCTTGGAGCTGAGAGGGTGTAGTGACAGCATTACACCACTAGAGGGAGGCATTGTCTGATTGCTTTCCCTTTCCCACTGTCCCTATCTGCTCTGCAGGTGAAGAATAGCCTTGATTTGCCCTAATTGGGTTTTAAATCCTAATATTTTAGAATTAAAAGGACTTTGAGGATCATCTAGTAGAACCCCCATTATGTTGCAAATGTGAGATAATAGAGGCCAGAAAAGGCAAGTGACCTATTTAAAGCCACACAGTATATTTTCTTAGGGTCTGCACTAGAGGGTTTAGGAGAAGGCTGCAGACAGAGCCAAGAGTGTGGTCAGTTGAGTCCACAAAACGTGGACAGCTGCCACGATTGTGCAGGAATCTGAGAGATCTGCCTGGATGCACCTTTACCGAGCTGCTCTGGCCGGGTGCTGACCGGCCTGGAGATGGAGAAGAAAATACGTCTCTGTACCCTGAGGAGCTCGCGTGCGTGCAGATGCCTGGGGCTACCCCAGCATGCCTTCCCCGTCCCCTGATGGGGTGCCCAGCCTGGGGTCTGCGCTGGGTTCACTTGGAGGCCGGCTTATGGGAGGCCTGCAGGTATCCTCATGATCGATGCCCTCCGAGGTTAGGAGCCGGATTCCCCGGCACCTCCAATTTGTCATTTCCAGTGCATTTCTTCCAGCAGTGCTCACGTATTCCCATGTCCTGTCTTATCCTTTCTTGAAGTTTGCAAGGAATCCTGACGGTTCATTTCCCGCCTTCGAAAGGCTTTGTTTCCTTGGTCCTGGGCCGACTTTATTTTTGGTTTGCAGGGTGCCCACCAGCCCTAAGCACTGTGGTCAAGTCGAACTGTGGGCTGGTCTGGGAGTCAGGCAGCTGTGCGACCTTGGGCAGTTCCTTCCTCTCTTTGGGTAGGGAGGTCGGGCTCTCGGCTGCAGCGGTGCTGTCTCTACAAGGGATGAAGTTCTGGTATTATTTTGGGTTTTCATGCTTGGCAATGAATACCCATCGATCTGTGGTCCATGGAAGTGTGGTGTGTGTCCCACTGAAGCAGACGATTCGTGCTTTGAAGCAGGCTCCTTTGATTAAGGGCCTTGCTGGCGGGCCTGGCCAAAGCCAAGTGCAGCTGGGCCTTGAGGGCCGCCAGATGGCAGCAGTGGGCAAGCAGACAGCCTTGAGGTGAGACGGGTAGGGCCAGCATCCAGAGTCAGAATTAGCAAGGTCAGAGCTGGAAGGACCCCTAGAGGTCATCCAGGCCCTCTTTTGATGGATGGGAGAACTCAGGCCCAGAGAAGGAAGAGGTTACCTAAGGTCTTGCTATGAGTTAATACCTCAGAGTTAATGCTCTGGAGAAGAATTGAGACCGTTTGGCCCCTGGCTGGCTGTTTCCCAGGAGATCCAGGAGGCGAGGGCCTGGGCCCGTGAGCCGGAGGTGGGAAGGGAAGAGGACAGCAGTTAAGTGTCGCGCCTTGATCCTGGTTTCTTTGGGCGTCTGGTCCTAATGATTTTCACCCTTGCACCTGCACTAAGGGCAACGCCTGCTATCTTTTCTGCTCCTGCTTGTCTGCCTGGCTGTCCTCTGGGCCAGGGCCCTGTCGTCAGGCTGGGCCATGATGGGAACTTCCTCAAGGGTCATCTCACAGCCCCCACACCCAACAGATGGGTAGGTCCAGGGCCTTACGCTGCAATAAGACAGAGATAACACAGTAATTTCAAAGGACGTTGGTGTAGGGCAGGGAGCCAGTCTTTGCCAAGCACCGTGCGCGAGGTGCTCTGCCAGGTGCTGCCACTTCCATCCTCCTCCTCACTGTGAGGTGGGCTTCCCTTCGCTTGCGTTCTGAGTGAGTGAACTAAGGCTCAGAGAGGCTGAGTGGCTTGTCCAAAGTAACACAGCCAGGTAAGCAAAGCAGACCATTGAACAGGGCTCTTTTTGATGTCAGAGGTCACACTCATTTTATTCCATCACGCCACCTCCCCTCAGAGTGACCGTGCTGCAGATGTGGCAGGTGACTCTCGGGCTGCGGGGCAGGGAGGAACACAACTGGTTGCTCTTCCCGGGAGTCGGGGTGTGATGGTGGGCGCGCTGGGGAGGAGGCCTGGGGAGCACTGAAGAGGGGGGCAGTCACGGGCAGGTTTGGGTGGTGGCCGAGGGGACGCTGAGTACCTTTGCTCTCTGTGCCTGTGCCCCAGCCCTTCCCTGAGCCAAGAGCGCGCGGCCGTGGTCCCCACGGAGCTGTTGGCACACTGGGGCGTCTTCTGCCCACGGTCACCTCCTGTGGAGCCCTTCCCTGTCCACCGCTGCCCTCTCAGCACGCTCCGCTCCCTGCCCAGCTTTTTTTTTTTTTTCACAACAGCAGTTCTCACTCCTAGAACCAAGGTATCTCTGTTTGTTTACTTGTCACTCTCTCCTCAGTGTTCTGTGTGGCTCACCTCTGCATCTCCCCGGCCTCGAGGAGAGGCTCAATGAGTGGGAAAGGCCCGGAACGGCTGCAGCTTCTGGACACGGAAGCAGGACCATTCCAGGGGCCTGGGTTCAGGAGACCCGGCCTGTGGCCCTGCCCTCTTCCCGCCTTCTCAGGGAGCCCAGGGTGGAGAGCCTCCACTCCCCCGGCTGGACAGCTGTGCCTGGTGGCGCACAGCGTTAGGGCCAGCGTTGCCCCTGCAGGTCTGTGAGGCCTTGCCTTCAGTTCTCGGTTTCTGCGTTTGTCCACAGTAGGTGGGGACACCAGCCAGGCTGCGAGCTCACCAGATGGTTCTGGGAAGGGTTCAGAGGACCCAGGAAGAGGGCTCGGTTTCCATTCGAGGAATCCTCTTCTTTCCTGGTGGATTGATGTGTTCCAGGAGCTCTCTCAAAGTGAGCATTAAGTGACTGGCCTATAATTTCACCATCATTTTTAGGGTCTTAACAGATGGCCCTGCACTTGCCCTTGCTCCGGAGACCTTGCCTGTCTTACGGGAGCGCTCAGTAACCATAGTGACAGCCAGTGCCTTAAAGTGCTCTCGGATGTGGGCCAAGACGAAAGGGGCCCATTTTGAGGAATCTTAGGTCAGCTTTCTCCTAATGAGAGAGTAACTTTTTACTTTAGGAGGAAGCCTCATGTGGCCAAAAGAGCCTGAAGAGCTAGGTTCAAGCTCTGTTTGGCTGCTTTTTGGCTGTGTGATCTTAGGTAAGTCATTTAACCTCTCTGGGCCTGAATTTCCTCATCTTTTAAATGAGCATCCTGATCTCTGATTTGTGTGCCTCACAGGGACATATTATGTCATTCACACATTCCTTCTTCACTCCTCCCCTCTGTTATTTGACAAATACTTGTTGACTAGGCAGAGGGGTGGGGAGGGCACTCCAGGCAGAAGGAATATCGGAAACAAAGCTGTAGAACTGGGAGGTGCCCCTTGGCATAGTTTGCTTAGTGAGGGGCCAGAGAGAAGCAGAAGGGACTGTAATCATTCAAGTGTCATAGACATGGGTCCTCATTCAGGCCTCACGTGTGAGCCGTGGAAGCAGTGGCTGTGTGTTTCTGTCGGGCGGGGGGTGGTGACAAATAGGAGCGATGAAGGGAAGGCCATGCCTCATGCCGGCCCCGGCCTCACGCCGGCCTTCTGCTTCAGGCCTCACATCCGTGGCTGAGTTTAAGGTACTTTGGCCCTATCCCCCATGAGCTGGGTGACCAGTGATGCACAAGACTGGTAGGGCCTGGACTTCTCTCGCTCGTTGGTCTGCCTTCTGGGGAGCAGCCCCGGGCCACGTGGAAGGTCACTTAGGAAGCCGTCACGTTGCCACAGATACACATTTCTCAGCGGCCTAAAAATGAGCAGCTGGGGGGCTTCTCCCACGCCTGCTCGAGGAGGTGGAGGTGTGCGGGGAAGGGCTGCTCACCTTTACCAGAGACACACTGTGCCAGGCGTCTGCAGGCCTTTACAGAAGCATCTGTTAGCAGAGCTTGCTGAGGAAGGCTCACTCCCGTTTCACAGGGGAGGGACCTACGGGGGGGTTAAGAGTGGGGCCCCCCTCCCTCCCTAGGGACTGAGCCCGGCTCTGCCCAGCATGCGGCGGGGGGTCAGCAGGATGACTGGTCAGCCCGGGGCTGTGGGGAAAGCACTTGGTGGGCTGGGCATTGCTGTGTGCATGGGCAGGGAGTCACAGAAGTACTGCTCCCAGCGAGATTATGTGGGACTTGCTTGGGTCCTTCCTGCTTGGGCTGATGGAAGGTTCCAGCCTTTGGTTTCTCCTCTCCTCACACTTTCCTCCAGCCAGCCCCAGAGTCAATGGCTCCCTCCACTCACCCCTTCCCCCTGCCCAGCCTTTTTTTTTAAAAAAGGAAAATTAACCCTGTTGTACAGCAGTAACATCAAAATGAGCTTACCTTTTTTTTTTTTTTTCCATTTTGTTAAAAACAGTAGTAAGTCACAGAATTTTAATGCTGGGAGGGACCATCTTCTTTGAAATGTAGGAAAATAAGCCCAGGGTGGGGGAGGACAGTTACTGGGCTAACGGATGCAGAGCCAGGATTGGAACCAGGACCCCTTCACTGCCCCACATTGCCCCTCTGAAGGATACTTCAAGTGCTCCATCGCCTTTATGGAGGAAGAATCCAGCTTAATCAATTTCCTTACACCAGCCCCTTTATGTAACAGGGCTGTTTCCGGGTCCTGGCAGATGGTCCATAGTAACAGTGCTCTGCTGATTTGGTTGGAACTGATCCTATGAAATGAAAAATCCTGTGTAGCAGATGCCTTTCCCAGTCCCTGGCCATGGAAAAGTCAGCCTCTCCAGGGAAGGCACCGTAGCTTTGCTTCCTCCCCGTGTCTGGTGTGACTAGAGGTGAACACCACCGGAGCGAGACTGGGGCTGTGTCAGCTTTTCCCCGGAGGCCACGCTGGCGACTCCGAGTTTCTTGGCAGGTGGGGTGCTGGTAAAGGGTGTTTCTTCTGGTGCCTGAGGGACAGATGGGAACGGGGAGCAGAGTGGGAGGGAGATGAGCAGATGTGCAAGGGAAGGGAGGACTGGCTGTCCCACCGTGGTATGGCCTGGCGGATCTTCACGCCAGGAGGCCATGCACTTCCCAATGAGCAAGTTGAATATAATTGCAGTGTTTGTCACACACATCAGCCTTGACCGTGCACTTGAACCTCAAGCCTCCCCCAACCCCTCTCACTAAGATTACTGGGCTCCCAGGTCTCCCGATTGTCTTGCCCTTCCTGGTGGGTGCTTCCTCACACTGGGGTCTCCTCAGTGGCCTCCTCCGGCGATGCTCATTACAGACACTGCTTGATGCAAGTGGCAGATCCCCAAGCCGTTGTATGTGAAGTGGGCATCACTTGCAAGGGCCTCTCCTTGACCTTGTCCTGCTGCTCAGTTCTTGCCCTTGAAGGGTCCTTGCGTGTGGGGATGGGAGAGTGCTTCCCTGTTAGGACACCTGTCACGAAGAGCCTGGGAGAGTTTCCCGGGGGTGGGGTTGGAGGAAATTTGAGCGGCACCAGGCTAAGTCATGTCCTAAGACAGTCTCACTGGTCGAGCATGCGTTGGCATCCCAGGATAGGCTCCCTCCCCTCCTTGCTCCTGCCCTTCGTGAATAATGTGTCCCCTGAAAGAGTGGCAGCAACCTTTGTCTCCCCTGTTGGAAGATGTTAATCTGGCCCTCTCCTGAACCAAAAGCCAGTTTCTCTTTGGAGGGCAAGTAGTATTTCCGGGGGGTTGTAGGATCTCTTGGGGTTTCTGCGCTGGAGCCCTGGCTTCTTCCATAACGGCTTCAGCACCACGGTGAGCGTTGCGGGGCTTCGCGTCCCAGTTTATAGTTTGGCTCTGGTCCCTGTCCTGCAGGGCCTCGGGGTGGTCTGCAGGGGGAGCTGTGTTCCTGCGGCCCGGGGGCTGGGATTTCACTGGTCTGGAGCGTTCCTCTCTGCAAGCTGGCGTGCCTGGGAACTGCGGCTTTCCTCGGCAACTCAGCCTCTCAGGTCTCATTCCCAGCTCCAGCCTCCGGCTCGGGCATTGTGAGTCATCATCAGCAGCAGAAAACGCAGCCTCACCAACAGCTGGGTGCAGCGCCTGGCCTTTTCTTCCCCTTCTTTTTTGGTAACTTCACAGAGATGGGAGCTGCTGCTGACCTTTTGTGGTGGGCAGTGACTGGAGGTGACATCCAGGGCGAGGGCGGCCGCTCTAGGCAGGGAGAGGGGGAACCCCGAGGAGATGGGGTAGAGGTGTGTGTCTTTCTGTCCCCCAGCCCGTGGGCCTCCTGAAAAGTCATCCCGGCGAGAAAGGCAGAGCCTCACCTGTGTCTCTTCTTCTCCGCCAAGGAGCCTAGAAAGCTTTAGCTGATGCAGGTAGTAGTTGGACCTGTGAGAGGCCGACTGGTGCTGCTTTCAGAAGCTGTGGACAGGATGGAGTGGAAGTCAGGGGGGCCTGCGTCTGGTCTTGCTTTGCTTCTATCTCACTACTTACCCTTGGGTGAGGAAGTCACTCTGCTTCCTGGGCCTCACTCTCCCCCTCCGGGAGCGGGTGGGTGGTTGGATTAGAGTGCTCTGAGGTCCCTTCCTGCTCTGAGCGAGTCCGTCACGAATGGAAAGAATTTTGAGCCTTGTTCCATGACCATCTTCAACGTCCGAAACCTGTAGCTGTACCTCCAGATGGACAGAGCTCACGGCGCGGGGACAGAGGTGTGACTCCTACCCTCTAAGAGCTTATAGGCTGTCGTCTTCCTTCCTTGCTCCACGAGGCAGTACAGAGTCTTCTGGGACACAGGAAAGTGGGATCCTGGTTGTGGCTCTGCCACAACGCTTTGTGTGTCCTTGGGCAGATCACTCCTCTCCTTCAGCCTCCTTTTCATTTTCTGGAAAGTCAAGGGATTAGACTCGCTTCTTGGCTTCACCTCCCCCGCCCCCTGCCCGCACCTCCACTCGAGCCTCCTACCAGCTCTTCTGCAGGGCGTGATTTCTTAGCTGCAGAAGCCCTGGGGTATAGTTTCCTTTCTCGCCGGGAGGGAGAGAAGCAAGATTATTTTTTTAATTACGCAGCTAAGATTAGGCAGCAATCTGCATTTTAAAATGTTATTAATAAGCGTCTAAAAGTGTGCGAAGAAACTCTGGAGTTTGAATGTGCCGGGAGCTGGGAAACATCTGCAGGGCCCCCAGCCTCCCCCAGAGAGTTTTCTCCAGGCGCCGAGCAAGTCCTGGGGGTGACCGTCAGCCTGGTGTACGCCCGGGTTCTTGGAGGAGCCAGAAACCCAGGCCTCCTGCCAGAGCAGCCCCCTGAGAGCAAGGGCTCACGGCCTAGCCTCTCCCATCGGTTCTTGCAATCTGGCTTTAGACAAAGAATCATGATCACCGTGTTACTAACACCTCTGTTGGAGTTTACAGAGCATTTTCGTGTTTGTCCCCCTTACTTTTCATCACAGTCCTGAGAGGGAGTTAGGGCACATTTCACTACTGCCTCAGTTGTCTGAGTTCTTGGAAAAATTCTTCCTTTAAGCAAGGTGGCGTGTTACAGAGGAAAAGCCCCGGATGGGGAGTTGGGAGCTGAGTGCCTGCCCTGGGCCTCCAGTGCCCTTCCTAGCTCTGCTGGCCCCTCGCTCTGCTGTGTGTTCTCTGTAGCACATTCAGTCGTTTGCCGGGGCGTATGTTTTTTTTTTTTTTTTTTTTAAAGGTTTTATTTATTTACTTGACAGAGAGATCGCAAGTAGGCAGAGAGGCAAGCGGGGTTGGGGAGGGAGCAGGAGCAGAGAGCCCGACGTGGGGCTCGATCCCAGGACCCTGAGATGATGACCTGAGCCGAAGGCAGAGGCTTTAACCCACTGAGCCACCCAGGCGCCCCTGCCAGGGCGTATGTTTTTATGGTATTTGGTCAGTTGCCTGTCTCGCCCCCCTTGCCCAGCCCCGCTTGAGTATAAGGTCCATGAAGGAAGAGAGTTCTGTTGCCCCAGTAGCCGGGACAGCGCCCGGCACACAGAAGGTGGGCAGCGATGTTGTGCTGAGTATTGTGAGTACTGGCTGTGCTTCTCAGTAGTCATTGTGACTTGGGAAAGTTATTTTTTTCAGTTTTGTCTTCTCTCTGGGGGAGTTGGATGGGATGGTCTCTGATGTCCTTGGTGGCATCCACAGTCTATGGTAAGAGCAATTCCTAGAATCCCTTTTTTTTTTTTTTTGTCAATGAACAGGCCAGGCCCTGGGCTAGGCGCTGAGAATACAGAGAGAATAAGAAAGGATCATTGCTCTTCACCTTTTAGTGAGTGTGATGGTTAACTTTATGTGTCACCTTGACTGGGCCATGAGGTGCCCAGATGTTTGGTAAACATTATTTTGAGTATTTCCCTGAGGGTGTTTTTGGGTGAAATGAACATTTATATCATGGACTGAGTGTAGTTGGCCTGCCCCGATATGAGTGGGCCTCTTCCAATCCATTGAAGGCCTGAGTAGAACAAAAGGCAGACCAGACCCTTCCCTGAGTAAGAGGGAGTGCTCCTGCCTGATGGCCTTCTGGGACATCAGCTCTTCCTGCGTGATAGCCTTTGAGCTGAGACATTGTCTCTGACGTTTCCATAATTGTGTGAGCCAATTCCTTACACACCTCTCTCTATATATCCTCTTCGTTTTTTTGTTTTTTGTTTTCTTTTGTAATTTATTTATTTGACAGAGAGGGACACAGTGAGAGAGGGAACACAAGCAGGGGGAATGGGAGAGGGAGAAGCAGCTCAGCAGAGAGCCCGATGTGGGACTCAGTCCCAGGACCTTGGGATCGTGACCTGAGCCGAAGGCAGACGCTTAATGGCTGAGCCACCCAGGTTCCCCTGAATCCTCTTAGTTCTGTTTCTCTGGAGAACCTTGGCTAATACAGAGGGCAACATGAGACTGCCATCAAATAACCGTGCATTTGGTGGTATAGAATAGTTGTTAGAACAAAGGTACAAGCCTCATGCCAGTGGCTCCTAAAGGAAGGGATGGCGGACCAGGAGGATGATGGGATGCTTTAGGGGGGCAGCGGCCTTCGGGCCGGGCCCTGAAGGATGAGAAGGAGTTCTGTCGGTAGAACGGGCAAAGCCCACCAGCATTATAGGTCGACCAGCACTGGGGGCAGGGGCCCAGCATGACCCTAAAGCCCGGGAGGGGGGAAGGGAGGTACGCCCTTGACAAAGGAGCACCCGTCCAGCAGGGAGAGAACAGACGGACCGTGTGGAAGGCCACGGAACTACTTAAACTAGGACCCGGTTCGAGAGAAGAAGCCATTCCTCTCTGCTTTTATCCGGGAAGCCCCAGCCCTGCGTGGTATCGTCCCGTAGTGGGTCTGGGGCCTCCTTGGGGTGCGGTCTGTCTTGACTTCTATTACCAGCGCTCCTGATTTGATGGCTAATAGAGTCCGTGATGACAAAATGGAGCAGCTGCGTGGGACGCCTGGCGTGTTGTGGGATTCTGACCTTGGCCATGTAGGCCACGGAGGAAGTGCGCTCAGTCACTCAGCAGCCAGGCTCTTTGTGTCCCCGTGGCCCTGAACAACCTCCAGGGGTCCTTGGGAATGTTCCCTTTTGAAGAGGCAGTGGGACCCAGTGAGAAGCAGTATGTCCTCTGCAGGGCAGTGACTGGGGGTCCCAGGGCCGGTCCGAGAATCCGTCTGAGCTCTGCCACTGACAGCCGCAGGGGCCCGAGCCCGAGCCCTAACCTCGGCCCCAGTCTCTCTTGTGCTTTAATTCCCTGCCTGTAATTGAAGGATTGTGGTAATGCCTACTCATGAGGTGCTTCTGTGGACTAAATGGGACAAGCCCGGGAGAGTTTAGTGTGAAAGAAGTGTCCTCAGAACATTAGCTACTGTTGTTATTATCATTGTGGCTTTGCAGCGTGTAAGCTGTGCGATCTTGAGCAAGTCATTCAACTTCTGTGATCTGCTTCTTTATCTGTAAGAGGGGGTTCGCACCAATCATTCAGGGCTGATTAAAGCAGGTGATTTGAGGGCAGGTAACTGAATGGCAGTGCCTGAAGTAGGCTTTGGCCCAGAGTCAGCTCTCTGTAGAAGCCTCCGCAGTCCCTTACCTTTTGTTCACTCTTGCTCTTTTTCAGTCGGGCAGCCCATGTTTGGAAATTTTATCCCTGCATTAACTTCAGAAATTCCAAACTTTTTTATTGGAGATACTGTCCATGATACAACTTTGGAGACAAAGGAAATTTTACTAAGAAGTAACAGAATATACAGTCAATCCCAATCTTCATTTAAATTGTTAAATGAACGGTCCTTTTTTGAGTGGTCCTTTTTTTTTTTTTTTTTAAAGATTTTATTTATTTGAGAGGGAGAGAGAGAGGGAGCACAAGCAGGGGGAGCAGCAGTTAGAGGGAGAAGGGGAAGCAGGCTCCCCGCTGAGCAGGGGGCCCAACACGGGGCTCAATCCCAGGACCTTGGGATCATGACCTGAGCCGAAGGCAGACGCTTAACTGACTGAGCCTCCCAGGTGCCCCATAAGTAGTCTTTGATATTAAAGTGGATGTTTTATTTTAGGACACCGGTCAGACTAAATATTCCAAGGATGCCAGTAAAATTGGGTTGTACACCACTCACTTTGACAGTGAAGATTTGTAGACATCGTCATTGAAGCGTAGATCAGGAATGACTCAGAAACCATCTAACCCCGTCAATCCTCTGATCTTTATGGTTGTGAAGAGTAGAGGCCTGGAGGAGAAGGGACTTGCTCAAGATCACATAGCCTAAAAGGAACCAGGAGTAGGAGCCAGGTCTTCTGAGTCTTAGGTTAAAGCTTCCTCTCGCTTCTCCGCTGCTCTCTTCTCTTTCCCTGGCTTCCATTGTGGGTATCACATGGTCCTTCAGAGGCCTCTGACGTGCCAGATACTATGCTCGAATCTTATAAAAATCCAAAATTCCAAGATGGAGCCTTCTGTGCTCTTCTGCTTCTTTGGTTGTCCATAGAGACATTGACCCTAAGACATTGGTAGGTGGGTGTTGGCTGAAAAGATCTGACAAATTGGTGGACACTGTGAGTGGGCACTGGAAATCCTTGATAAGGCTGTAAAGGAGAGCCGGGAAAAATGAAAGTACTGGTGGCTAACATTTACTGTGTTGCATACTTTTTGCAAAAGTACTCTCACAGCAACCCTACAAGTAGATGTTATTACTCCCGTTCTATAAATGTTGAGTGATGTTCTCAAGATTATGGAACCAGCGAATGATAAAATTCAATAGTTAATTTCCTTTGCTTTTTCCGGTGACAGATATTCATTGAGTATTAGCTCTGTGCTGGGCATTATTCTAGGGTTCAGGGATGAGCACAACCAGGCAGTCCCCGAAGTCACAGAGCTCACTCTGTAAGTCTTCCTGGTGTCTGTCTCTAAACCGAGAGCAGTGCCCCAAGATGGGGAATGTGGTTCTCCAAGATTGTTGCGCCGAGGAGCCTGGTCTGGACTGACGACTCACAGCGTTGAAGAGGCCGGTGAAGGAGGTGAAGGAGGTTGGGATAGTGGAGACCGCCAGGGTCAGAGGGGAGTGGTGCAGCCGCCCTGTGGAAGAGAGGCAGGGCACGTTTGTCACAGGCTGGTGTGGCTGCTCCCGCCCCCTGTGTCCTGAGCGCCCTCCCGGCTCTCCTCCTTCCTCGGGAAGATTAAGCTGGGGAGGCCAGTTCGTTCTGCATTTGACCAGTCCTTGGTTGTCATCAGCGCCTTTTAATAAGGTCTCTGTCCGCATGGCAGAACGAGGGATGAGTTAGAGAAATCAGCTTCTTACACTTCACGGACTTAGAATTAATAACCTGAGAGTAACTGGTGTTTGTCAGCAGATGAATTATAAATGTCACCAACTCCTAGCTAGGGACTGACTCGCTTCTCACCTGCGTGTGCTCCAGGAGGCTTCCTAGCACCCTGGGATGTACTGCGGGAAGGACTGAGGGGCTCTGGGGCCTCTTCTCTGCCTTGACCCGGGGGTGTGCTTTTTATAACATCCGCCTCTGTTTGCTGACTCCCTCAGAAACCTTCAATGACACTCTGTTCCCTTTGGGGACATTCTCTAAAGAAAGTGGGAACGTTCCTTATATTACTCTCCATCTTCCTCTCACTTTCAGGACCCCTTTCCCTGGAGTGGGGTAGAAATTCCCCTTCCCTAAAGAGCTTAGATATTGCTGGAGTGGCTTCTTACCTGCCTTTATCCCCATTCTAGAAAGCCCTCTGTTAGATGCTGAAGGAAGCTGGCCCCTTGAATATTCACCAGCCCTTGAGCCTCCTGACCTCCTCTGTCCCTGCCAGGGCTTTGCACAGAATTATCTTTCTCCTTACTTACTTCCTCTTTTTTTTTTTTTTTTTTTAAAGATTTTATTTATTTGACAGAGAGAAACACAGTGAGAGAGGGAACACAAGCAGAAGGAATGGTAGCGGGAGAAGCAGGCTTCCCGCCGAGCAGGGAGCCCGATGCGGGGCTCGATCCCAGGACCCTGGGATCATGACCTGGGCTGAAGGCAGACGCTTAACGACTAAGCCACCCAGGTGCCCCCCCCTTTTTTTTAAATAAAAGATTGTATTTATTTGAGAGAGAGAGTAAGAGCATGTAGGTGGGTGGGGAGAGATGAGGGACAGGAGAGGGGGAAGCAGGCTCCCTGCTGAGCAGGGAGGGCACGGGGCTGGATTCCAGGACCCTGGGATCATGACCTGAGCTGAAGACAGATGCTTAACTGACTGAGCCACCCAGGCACCCCACTTCCTCTTTATTTATATTTCACTGTTTAATGAGATGTTTACAAAAGGCCTCAGAAGAGTTAAATCATTTAGTAATGAAATATTTCATGATTCCCATTGGCGGGACTGCAGATCTAGCATCTTTGCCCTTTTGTCTATTTTTTTTAATGGCACCACCACCATCCCACCAACCCTGAAATCCCGAAATCTCAGAGTGGTGTTCATCTCCTCCTGTTCCCTTTCTCTGACATCTGATGGGGTGCCAAGCCTTGCAAATTCTTGTTTTCCCTCTGTGATTTCAACCTTAGGTTCAGCCCTGATCCATCTTAGGCTTGTGTAATTGCTGTGACTTTCTTCCTTCCCTTTCGCTTACTACTGCTGTGCCTTTGGATAAGTGCCTAGTTCCTTGTGTATCAGATGGGGCTGGGAAGAGTGATTCCCAGGATACCATATAGAGAATGCTTAGACCAGTACATAGTACACAGTAGGTGTGACACAAGGGTTAGCTCTGGATATTCTTATTACTGGTCCCTCCACCTTTGCCAGATGCGTCATTTGCAAACACTCTTCTGACCAGGCCCCCCTACCCCCGCTCCCCGGCCAGGGTATGGGAAGAAAAATTATGATTTCTTTTATGTATTTTTATCTCATTCTTTTAAACTTTCTACATTGTGAGTATATCTTACACTGTATATTTTTAAATAAGAATATATATATAATTGACATATATATAACACAAGCATATATTTTAATAAATAGATGAATGTATATGTATATGTGGGTGCAGGGGTATATACGTGTACACATATATATGGTTTGTCAAAAAATATTTTACTGGGGCGCCTGGGTGGCTCAGTGGGTTAAAGCCTCTGCCTTCCACTCAGGTCATGATCTCAGGGTCTTGGGATCGAGCCCTGGGTCGGGCTCTCTGCTCAGCAGGGAGCCTGCTTCCCCCTCTCCCTTTGCCTGCCTCTCTGCTTACTTGTGATCTCTCTCTCTGTCAAATAAATAAATAAAATCTTTAAAAAATTATTTTTACTAACAGGGGAGCACAAGCCAGCAAGTTTGGATCAGTCTGGAAGGTGGGACCCAGACCCCGAGCCTGGCTTTCCCTGTGGTGCCCCCAGCCTGGTCCTGACTCACCTTGAAGTCTCTCTTCCTTGTGACCCTCACTCTCTCTCCACTTGCCTCACCTTGTGCCTTTCGGTTCTGTCATCGCTCGTCCCATCTCCCCACTCCTAGAATATTCTTCCTCGTTCTCCCATTTCCTTTTCCTATCTAGAAGTTCAACTTCAGTGTCACTTGTTCCATCAAGCCTGCCAGGATTGTTCTGGCCTGAAATCCTCCAGGTTCTTTTGTCAGTCTACTTTCTTGACCCCCGTTGTGTTCTGTGTTGTGTTGGGATCTTTTGCCCCTATACCTAATGTCTTGGCTCCATAGTGATTTTATGTCAGTTTTCATGTGGGCATGCCTTGAAATGATATTTGCTGACTTTATTTCATGCTGTTGGTCCTTTTTCTCATTTATCTGAAGACACATACCTATACTTTTTAGATGACGTTAATGTATGTATCTTTTGCCACAGTAATATATAATTCTTGGCTATAAGGAAAAAGATTAATTCGTTACATTCGTGCTCTGAATCTCTTGGATTTGACAGCATGCTTCTGCTTGAGACATGTTTGTATCTACAGTGCATTAGTGAACATTTTTTGTATGTGGATTCATTGTTTTCTTTTTACTCCAGGTGACCTGAAATCCTCATCCTTGTGGTTAATGCCTTTATTTCGGCACTTAATGTCCTGAGTTCTGCTGCAAGGCGTCCTGGGAAGTGAGCGGGTACACAAAACATACCCATTCGATCTGGACTTTCCCCCTCCTCAAACACTGTAACAAGTGACAGCAGCTGGGCAGTCAGTGGGGCTACGAGTGGTCTTGGAGTCAGAAAAAAACCAGTAGGTTTTAATCTTGATTCTACCACCTGCTGATTGTTTGGTCTTGACCAAGTCATTTCACCTAACCTGTGAAATAAGTTTAGCAATCTCTACTATGTAGAACTATTTTGAGGATTAATTGAGATAGCGACTCTGAATGTGCTGGGCACCCGGAAATGGTCAAAAAGCATCTGTTTAAAAGAAAAGGAAAAATAAGACTCTCCTTTGTTTCTGTGAGCCTTCAGATGCAGGGTATATTTTGGGGAGAAACAGCTTCAGAGAATGCACCTACCTGACTGAGCAAACTTAGGCTGGAGAGTGAAGGCTGGATATCCAGTCAGCCTGGTTTTGGGGCTTGTCTCTAATAGAATGTCTGTGGCCTCCTCAGGGAACATGAGAATTAATTAGTTAATCTTTGTAAAGTGCTTTGAAGGTGAAAAGTGCTATGTAAGTAGAATGGTTGAATTGCTGCTGGAGATGGAATAATGATGGCACCACATCCTGGCAGTTTTGCTTGCCTCGGACATCACTAATCAATAGGAGAGAAGATTCTAAGATGTCTTACTTGATAAGAAAGGATTCACTGTGGGGTTTGTGATAAGATAGTTCTCTGATGGTCTTGCAGATAGCGACTTGCCAGTTCTTTGCAGCAGAAGAATGTAGGGTCAGTTAAGAAGTGACAGTCTCATCCTTTAGCTTCTTGGGACTCTCCTCTCTAGGGCAGTCTGGTTATATATCCTACCTGGCTCAAGTAGAGTGACAGTTCGCTAGTTTTGGATGCTTTGTGGGTTCTGGGCACATGGGCTTTTTTGTGAGTCCTACAGAGGTGAGGGAAGGGTGTTGAGTGTTGGGTGTGGGTTATCCATTGGAACGGACCCTGTGTGAGTAACCAATACGGAATGGTACCATGGGCTAGAAGAGGGAGCGGTGGCTTAGCTGTGTGACCGTGGGCTAGTCACATCTCTCAACCTTAACTTCTCACCTGTGAAGTGAGAACATAGTAGTTGACGAGTACAGTAATAAAGGTGGCCCACGGGAGGGTGGGTTTCATCCTCTGTGAGGGATTGAGGGGTCAAAAAATTCCACAGAACTTGTGGTATGAGGGCTGGACTGCACATCTGGAGCCATAGTTTATCAAATGACTAATGTAAGGAAAGGGCATCCACAGCAAGAGGAACAACACGTGTGAGGCCACAAAATGGCACATCTGAGTGGACCCGCTGCCAGTTCCTGTCATCCACGCGATGCCCCCTGGGCCACAACGACTTTGTTCCCCTGTGAGGAAGCTCAGAACTTCCCCTGAACTCCTTGGTGTCTGTGTGGTGTCTGTGAGCAGATTGAGCCTCTGAACTGCATGCACCCCTTCGATATTCTGACATTTCCCCCATGAGTCTGTGGTTGTATTGTAGCCGACACTCTAAACCGTATGTTGAATATAAGGCCAGATGAAGCTTTGATACTAAACACAGTAGTATCATAGTAGTAGATTTGTCTAGAATTTAATATGCATTGCTTGGTGTTTTGTCTCTTTAGCAAAGTTTCTCTTTGTTAAAATAAACATGTATAAAGAATTTATATGGCGCACATGGTTATGCATATTTATTGCAGAGAATCTGTTAATAATCTATGCCTCATCGGATTTTGCATTTCTGTTGAAATAACAAATGTGGCACTTGGTACAACTGAACG
The DNA here is from genome assembly GCA_028646535.1 of Procyon lotor. Classification (NCBI taxonomy): domain Eukaryota; kingdom Metazoa; phylum Chordata; class Mammalia; order Carnivora; family Procyonidae; genus Procyon; species Procyon lotor. The sequence continues at coordinate 32,244,484 of CM053613.1, forward strand.
AGTTTGGTGAATTTCTTCTTATCTGGGAGAAGAAAGGCATTTCTCTTTTTCCAAAATCCATTTTCTTCAATCATCTTCCGCACTGGCCAGCTTCCCAGATGGTGCATCTGGGGGACCGAGGCTTCCCTGGCTGTAAATGACTTTGTCTTTTTCCCTTCTCTTCCTCCCTCCCTTCCAGCTCACATAGGCACTTGCCTCGGGACTATGAGAATTGCTCCTTTGGGTAAGAGCGTGGACTCTGAAGGTCCTCTTATGTGGAGAGAAAACCCACCAAACTGGCCATTAATTGTGCTGGGGGGGCTGCTGAGAGGTTGTGGCCTGGGGCCAGGCAGGAGCCTTGGGGACTCAAGGGGGCTGACGGCCTGAGAACAGACGTCTGGGCAGAGCGCAAGGAGGGCTAAGGTGTGGCCGAAGACTTCCCGGTGGCCCTGGCCCCTGTCTGTTGAAACTCAGGCACACAGGCTTTGGAATCCGCCTCTGCTGGAATCCAGCTCTGGCGCTCACTGTTGTTTGATCTGGGTCATGCCCTCTCACCCTCCGAACCTCAGACCCCACGTCTGTGGAAGTATGAATAGTTGTGCTCTCCCTCCAGGAGGACAGGATGGCTCCTGGTACGTGGTAGTTGATACTAAAATAAATGTTCACACTTTCCCTCCTAATTCATCGCCTGCCCGTGAGAGCACAGCTGCGGCACGTAACCTTAATTCAACTCGTGTTTGTGTTTAGAAACCGGCAAGGTGTTTACCTGGGGCCGAGCGGACTACGGTCAGCTAGGGAGGAAGCTGGTGTCTCACGAAGACTGGAAACTACAAAGCCAGGATCCAGGACCTCAGAAGAGCATGCCTTCGTCTCTGCACTGCTTAACAGGAGCGGCTGAGGTAGGAAGCGACTTGCCGCAGACGTGATGCATCTCTTTTCCTTGTCTTGCGTCGCAGCGGTGACTGCGGGCCTCCCGTGTGCTCCTAGTAGAGGCATGGTGGTGGCTTCCACGCAGGACTCTGAAGGGGGTCCTTGCCTCAAGTTGCTTGGGGTTCAGTAAGGTAGAAAGGGAGGAGCCCGGATAACTGTAGTGCAAGGCAGACGAGGTGTAACTCCTGTAGAGAGATTGCAGGTGCCTCGGGTGGGCTGCAGAGGGCGAGAGATGGCGTCAGGCTCTGGGGATGGGGTTAATAGGCCAGTGTCATGGAGGACACGGCTTTGAGCTGTGCCTTGGAGGATGGGTCGGACTCGAGCAAGCAGCTGTAAGAGACGAGGACTTTCAGGTGGGCCCAATAGCCGGCCGGGACGGGGGGTAGGAAGGTGAAGCAAGTGTTTGGGGGACCACGGTGGTTCAGAGCATGAGCTGTCTGTGGGGCGGATATGAGGTGGGCTGGATCCCAATCAACGGGCCTTGAGTGAGCTGAGTACTCTGCACTTCTGTTTGTATTTCCCGGCGTGGAACATACTGTCGTTCAGTTCCTTATTCAAGCCCCTTTAATTCCCTGAAATGTCTTGAATTTCTACATTTAAGGCAGGAGGCTTGATTTCTCCAGGGTGTGTGTTTCTGTTACTGAATTTTACTTTACCGCTGTCCTTAAGAAAAAGGAAAGGCTAGGTTTTTTGAGAAGAATGAGGAAGGCCACGTAGGAAATGTGCCTCTGAACCCAAGTTGGCTTAATGAAGGAATTCAGTCTTCATTCAGAGTCTGTCAAAAAAATTAATAAGCTAGTGAGACTTCTGTAATTAGCATCAGACTAATTACAACCCTCTTCATACCTAGAGGGCTTCCCTTCCCCCGGGGCCTGCCTGGCCTCTTCCTTCCGGGTATGTAGGATGGCTCTCGATTTCTGCTTCACATCCCAGACCTGCTCCTTCGGGGCCTTTCCTTAGGGCTGGGGTGAAGTCTGTCTGTCTTTCTCACTCTCTATTTAATTAAAAAGGCACTCGTTAAACAAAACCACAAAGGCAGTTTAGACACGGTAATAATGATGATGATGATGATAATATAATAATAATAAAGCCATCCCTAATCCTCACCACCCTCACAACTGCATTCCTTTTTGCATATACACGTGTACCTCCTTTACAAATTTATAGTGATAGCATTGATGATGTTTGGTATTCAATCTTCATTTATTTGAGCACAAATGCTTTGCTTTGTTTCTTCCTGATCTCGAAGGTCGTTTAAAATGGGCCATATAACATCATATGAGTTAAAGGTTCTGGGATTTCCCAAACCATTCTTTGAATATCGGACATTTATCTCATTTCCTTTTTCGTTACTGTGGTGGACTCTGCAGTGAATACCCTTTTGAACTGTTTCTTTAAGCTACAGTCTTGGGGATGGAATTGCAGGGGCAAAGGCCGTGGACATTGTCAAGACTTTTGCTGTATTTCTCTAGATTCTGTCTGAGAGAAGTTGACTCCCCCAGCCCCAAATGAGGCAACGCACTATTTTAGCTCGTATCGTCTGCTTAGCCAGTGAACATGCTGAGAGCTTGGTACCGAGTGCTTTAGACCCTTGACTCTTCTTTGCCTTTCTCAGAACATTTAGAACTTCCTGGTCAGGTAGCATAGCCGAGGCCCAGAGGCTTCCTGGAGTTTTCCGAGTCTCTGGTTTCCTTGGCAAGATGAGGCTCATAATGCCTGCCACAAAGCGTCATCAATGAGCATGACACATGGGGATCGTGGCATGCGGCAGGCCCTCAGTAACTGTTGGGCCCTTTCTCTTCTTTGCCTTTTAACAACGCCGTGTGGTGGCCGTCGTGTGTAGCACTGTGACAGATATGACCAGCGCACATACAGCCTAAGAGGCTGACACTGAGGTGACTTTTGTTTAGTTTCTCGGCATTTCTTAGCGGGGCTCCCTGAGGAGCTGGCTTGAGCCCTGAGCCTCGGGGCAGCTTCATTTTAGCGTTCCCTCCATCTCTGCTCCGATCCTTAGGGTGCTGGTGTGTGTACTTGCCAGACTCCCTGCAGGTTCAGAGCCCAAGCTCCAGGCTGTCTCCTGTTGGTAAATTTGGTCCGGGAGTTGTCCCTGCTGTTGATGTTCCCATCTGACCTGTCAGGCATCTATTTGCCTGAGACCCAGAGCCAGGCCAGTGGGCAGCTCTAAGCCGCTAGGAGTGGATTCACCTTGGAAGAGATTAAAAATCCCTACTAAATGAGGTGTTGCCCTGGGGGGCATGACCAGGGAGATCTGGGGACACCTGGGGAGCAGGAACAGCCTTGAACTAAGCTCATCAGTCCTGACCTTCAAGGAATTGAGTGTGGCCCATGGCTGACCAGTTGCCTTCTTCTGTGTCCCAGGGACAAGCAGTGTGAGGAGCGAGGTGTCTGGGACCGAGAGTGACAGCCCCACAGGAGTGGGAAGCACAGGTGGGGTAACCCTCCCTTTTTGTGAACCAAAGAAAGCAAATAAACACAATGCGACATATACTGAAAACTTTACGTGTAGTACATCATCTTCACACTAAAACTGGGTGCACGTGTTGTAACCGCTGCTTTATGAGTCAGGAGACTCAGGCTCAGGACGGGTAAGTCACTGGCCCCAGGTCACACAGTAGGTAAACAGTGGGGCCGGGACTTGAACTTGAAGTACTTGAAGCTCACATACTTTCCTTTTAGATGAAGTAAAGTTGCACCTGTCCTTTTGCATATGTATCGTCGCTTGGATAAAAGTTCCGGGAGTCTGGGAGGCAGTCTCTGGTCCCCTGAGAGTCTGAATCCTTTCTTCGGAGCCATGTGTCATCTCTAGCCCGAGAAAGACTTTGAGATTGTAGCCTTGGCAGGTCTTTCTTTAATGTTCTTCCAGTAGTGAAGACTGTGTGTTTCATGTTCCGTCAGCTTGGCCTTAGATACGCGGCCCCTCTAGCCACTCTTGGAAAATTCCAGGAGTAGCAGAGTGATTGGGATCAACCCCGCACGTGCATGTCCGGGCCGAGTGTGTGAACCACAGCGGCTTCCCTGGCCCCGGCTGGGGCTGCCGTCCGCACGTTTCCTGCAGAAACTTGGCTCTAAACTCTGCCCAACGGTGGAAGCGGAAGTGCTTGTGCTCACTTAGCGGGTAAGTTGGGGCTCCCCAGGGTCCTGACGCCGCTAGAGCTGGGCACCCAGTACGTCATGGGACCATCAGAAGACCTGCTCGACCGAAGGCAAAGAGCCTCTAAGGGGACGAGGATTGGGAGTCAGAAGACCTGGTGTTTAGCTTTGCTTCTGCCCGGACTGAGTGAATTTGAGCAACCCCTTTTCCTCCTGTTCCCTTAGTCTGGGGGATGTTAGACCAGGTGTTTCCCGATGCTTCTTACAGATCTGAGAGTCCCTTCCAGATCTGACTATTATTTTATGGAGATGATCACTACATAAAATTATAATGACTCCTACCCCAGGAGTCCCTCGGGGTCATAGTCAAGATCACTTGACCCCTGGCTGCCGGCTCAACTTTGGCAGAACTGGTCATTTGAACTAATCCAGAGGTTCCAGGCTTCGGTACCACCTGAGCCTTGCTCCGTCTCTTTGCCTTGGCTCTGTTTTCTGCCCTTGTTCCTCGTCCCCAGGGCCTCCTGTTCCAGTTTAGGTCATTGGGATTTAGTGTGATGCTGCTAGCTGGTCCCCCCCAGGACTTGCAGTGCAGCTTTGATTCCTGTCCCTGTGGCTGTGACCTTATTGCCAGGGGCAGGCAGACCTCCATGACCATACTTCCTGGGCTCCCCACCTGTCACCCTGCTGCAGGCTCTCGGTGTGCTGTCCCACCTTTCCTGCTTTCCGGAATTTACCTCTGTTTTGGCCTTGCGATCTTGCCTATTCCATAGTCAACCCAGTAAACATTGGTTGACACCTGCCATGTGCCTGCATTGACCACACAGTGGGATCGGGGGGCTGGATACAAAGATGAAGAATCCATGTCTGTGACCTGGAAGAAGTTCCAGGGTTGTAAATAAATCCTTACTCTGCAGAACGGATGTGCTGTGGGAGGTACGTAGGAAAGGCCAAGGGAATGGGGGGGGGGGTAGGGTGATTTGTGCTGAAGACACCCATGAACAGGAATGTTATTTGAACTGGGTTCTTAAAAACGAGGAGGAGTTTGGCAAAGGGAGAAGGACATTCCAGCAGAGGAGACAACATGAACAGAAGCTGTGAGTCTAGATCTGTTCTAGCTCCTGGGCCGCTCAGGATGCCCGCCCATTCCCAGCGGGCCAGCCTCGTTCTGCCATCTCGTGGTTGGTTTGGCCTGTCCCATCCCTGCCATCCATCTTTCTGATAGGATTACTGTCTGAAGGAAAAAAACTTCCATGTCTCTTATCTCATTTGCTCCCAGCTGATGCTGTGAAATAGGCCGGGCTGGGAATGATTCTCCTTCCTTTACAGTTGAGGAAACTGAGGCCCAGAGAGGCTAGGTAGGAATTAGGAGAAAGCCCAAGACAAACAGCCTGATTCCCAGGGTTTCTGAGGGCCTTGCTCTGGGCTCAGTCTGCAGCAACGGGCCCGAGTCATGTTCCTGGTTTAAATTCTGCCCACGTCTGGCTGAAGAGCACTGAATCCCAGTCAGGGAGCTCAGGGCACATGTGCATGCGTGTGCGAGTATGTGCGCACGCGTGTGCGCACACACACGCACACACACGCACGCAGCCTTCGGAGCAGGAGCAGGAAATGCGGAAATAAACAAGAGTCGGCCCAAGGATTGGGTACTTGTTAAGCCCCGAAGCCATCACCCTGACTGCTGCAGGTCCGACAGTGTTTGTCGGAGGGCCTACCTGTGCGCTGGGTCTGGGTGAGAGCTGTCAGAGCGAGTGGGAAAACAGCTATTTTTAGTCTGCAGAGTCACTCACTCGGCAGTGCTCGCTGAGGTTTGAGCCAGTCCCCTACGCTTTCCACAGGGTTATTTCAGAAGGAGAAACACCACTCGAATGCTGTGTAAAACCCATTAGCGAACCTGGAAGTTTCCAGGGCGTCTTTGTCCTGCAGCTCCCTCGGAAGGCTGCCCTTCCCGAATGACCTTCCCCCTTTCCTATATTTAATGCATGTCTAATTTTAAGTTTGTGTCAAGACCGTGGGACTTCGGTGCCCTAAATAACACAGAAATCTACCACCAGCAATCAGCTGAGTCCAGAGGGCTCTGACAGAATTGAACACAACCCGAAAAAGCATCCCCAAGTAGCTCTCCGGGAAGTAATCGCTTGCGTCACTGCTGTTCTTAGAGGAGCCTGAGGTCCCGGAGACCACGCAGCCCCGCGGCCCAGCCCCTCCAGGCGCAGCGGGCATTAGTGGCCTCAGTGTTCACGGTTTCGGTGGGAGGTGAGAGCAGCTGGCACTTCTGTGCGCAGCTGCCGACCCAATGGGAGGGGTCCTCACACAAACACACTGTCAGAGCCGCCGCCTGGCTTTGTCCACGGGAGCACTCAGGACTGAAGGGAGCCGCCAGCCGGGGCTGCTTCATTTGACAGGGATGGCAAAGGATACGACACAGCAAGCCTTTCTTTACTGTTCCCTGTTCTCTTATTTGTTTGTAGTCACCATCGCTTCGCACCAAAACACCGGATCCGGGAGTGCGAGGGCCTTGTCTCTCTCTTCCAAAGCTGGGTTCCCAGGGTCTAGAATAGCTCCCAGCACCTTGTGGGTACTCTGTGGATGTTTGCTGACTGAATAAATGAAAACAGAACAAAAGAAAGGGTTTCAGAGATACATGACCCTCTTCAGGTCATCTGTGCTCGCCTGTCTGCACTTCCCAGGCCCAGGCCAGTGCAGGAATAGGGATTTGCATGTTTGCAGGCATTTGGGCAGCATGTGTCCTGCAGAGCCAGAGAACAGTGTCTGACCCCGTAATAGACTCGAACAACCCAGAAGTTTCTTATAGAGTCTGCTGAGGATGAGGCTTATCGTCCTTTAGGGCTTCACAGTTTACCAAGTGCTGGCACGCACGTACGCCTCCGGTTGTCCATCTTTCCTCCAGCAGGTGCTTACGTAGGCCTGTCCCGGCGCTACATTAGGCGAATGTGGGGAGCAGGGAAGGCGGAAGAGTTCCCGTCTTAGGAGCTTGTGAGCTAGTGGCCGGGCTAAGATCAGTCACTACAGGACAAGCTGAAGGTGACAGAGAGAGTCTGACAACAATCCCATCCCAACCCATGTCCTTGGGGACCTCCTCCTCTTTGCATTTTCAGCCCCTCCGGTTCTGTTGGATCCTGCAGGGTTGGGGTGGGGGGTGGTTGGGGTGGGAGGTGGTGACTGGAAAGGCTTCCTAAATTGGAAGCTTTGACATTAAATTATTTCCCAAGGGAGCTAATGCAAAATAACAGGGGAATCTTGGCAAGAACTTGCATTAGGAGGAAAGCAGAGGAAGAGCAGCCGGAGAGAGACTGTGTATTGACAAGAGAGGGAGAAAGCCAGCCAGGAACTGCAGTGTTCTCAGAAGTGAAGGAAATTTCAACAAGGAGGTCAGGGAGGTCGGAGGCTGAGAAAAGACGGCTGGGAGGTGGTGGTGACACCTCTGAGAGGCTCGAGCTGGGACATGGGATGAGGGGATGGTGAGAAATGCAGGCTGTAGGTGTGAACAACCTTGCCAGGGATTCAGTGGTCGAAGGAGGATGAGGGAACAAGTTCAGCAACTGGGAGGAGAGCTTGGTTCGAGTTAGTTTTGTGAGTGTGGGGAAACTGGGGTGTGTGGGAAGGCCGAAGAGAGGGGTGAGAGAGAGAGAGAAAGAGAGAGATGAAACAGGAAGGGATGGGGAGGGAGACAAACCATAAGAGACTCCTAGACTCAAGAAACGAACTAAGGGTGGCCGGGGGGCGGGGGGGGTGGTGTGTGTGGGTGGGTAGGGATAGGGTGGACATTGGGGAGGGTATGTGCTGTTAAGTGCTGTGAAATGTGTAAGCCCGACGATTCACAGACATGTACCCTGGGGCAAATAATACATTATATGTTAATAAAAATTAAAAAAAAAAAAAAGAGAGAGAGCGAGCCTGAGCTGTGAGCAGAGATGCAGGAGGCCGAGGCACAGCTGGAACAGGGCACCTGGGGAGATGAGAGAGGCTGGGAGTCTCTATGAAGGGATGAGTTCTAACAAGACACAAGGACACTTTCTTGTGGTGCAGGAGTTAAGAGAAAAGGGGACATGTGAAGATGGAACTTTTTTTTTTTAAGATTTTATTTATTTATTTGACAGAAAGAGAGATCACAAGTAGGCAAAGAGGCAGGCAGGGGGAGAGGGGGAAGCAGGCTCCCTGCTGAGCAGAGAGCCCATGCGGGGCTCGATCCCAGGACCCTGAGATCATGACCTGAGCTGAAGGCAGAGGCTTTAACCCACTGAGCCACCCAGGTGCCCCTAAAGATGGAATTTTTGAGGTGGAGAAGAGAAACGCTTTCATTGAAGTGTGTATATATCTTTTGTTGTCGTGTTATGTCTTAGTTTTATTTATTTGTTCAATAAATGTTGACTGCATCCCGGTGTGGGCTGTGCACAGTGCAAGGTGCCAGGAACTCACAGAGCAAAGACCAGTTGCGGCCCAGTAGCTATCACCCGGTGTGTAGTAGTGCTACAGCAATTATTAATGTGTCCGTCTCTAAATTAGACACTCAGTTCTTTGAGCACAGATGCTGTCTTATTCATCCCTGTGTAATGAGGGCCCGGCTTCGACCACAGCAAGGGATTGGTGCGAGTGTGTTGAGAAGAGGGCGAGAGCCCCTGATGGGTGGCTTCCATCGTCCTGGTCAGATCGAAAGCCGGATTGTCCGCTGGTGAGGAGGTTAATATGGGGAGGCCTCTGAGCAGGGATGAGTTGGCTTTACTCTGTAGCAAGTCCATCCAGCGCAGTCTGGCAACTGCCTGGAAATGGCAGAGGAGAGACGTCAGTATTGGCTCTGACCCCTGAGTGGCGGGCAGGGCAGTGGTGGCTGCCCTCGTCCTAGTGGCGAGGGGCAGGAGTTCCGAGAGAAAGCCGGCACGAGCCGCGGGTTAGACGGCACATGGTGACACAGTGCCGGGGCTGGAACCGGCGCTCAGAGTCCTCATTCTCACCACCAGCCCCGTCCCTTCAACAGCTTCCTCTTGGGACACTTCTGACGCCTGTGTGGCCCCGGGCTCTGGCTTGGGCTCTGGCTCTCACTAGGTGGTAGTTGGGTCTGATGGAGACCCGGTGGCCCCCTCCAGACTCGCAGTCTGGGTCAGTGTCTTCTGAGATCAGCAGGAGGAAGAGGATGGCCTCAGCAAGGACCGGGCCAGTGAAGTTAACCCACAACTGTGGGAAACTGTAGTGCTTGCTGGGGGGGAGGTCTGAGGGGCAGCCTTGAATGTGGAGTGAGACCCGGGTTGGAATTTCTGCTCCGCCAGCCGCAGCCCATGTGACGTTGGGTGTGAGACCTCTCCAAAGTGGGAGTGATAACGTCTGCTTTATCTTGCCCCCAGGATTATTGGAGTAAGACAGAGGAGGGATTTTGTAAACTCTCCAGTGAGGTCCGGATGCTGTGGGGTTCACAGCATACCAGGCTCTCTGTGCTTGGATATGGGTTTTGTGATAATTGTGGGTCAGAGCTCCCCTTCTCTCTTTAATCACTTGAGAGCTAAGGAGCTACACAGAACTGTCCTGGATCTTCTGACAAACACGTCTTAGAATCAGAACCAGTGAACATGGTGGAGGCCAGAGGCTCGATAATCCACGGCCAGCCTCCACGCTGTGCCCCAGAATGTGGCTCCCTGTCGAGGTTAGCCATCAGTGTTGACAGCAGGGATGCTTCTGGCTTGCTTTCTCCCGGCTGCAGAGGAAATTCGTCAGCACCGATTTAAAGTCCCAGTGACCTCACGTGTCACCACCGTGCTCTGCAGCATGACAGCTGCCCCAGGCTGCACCCACAGTCACCCTGGGGCTGACCAGCTGTCTTTTGTTGCATTTGACCTTGAAAACTGGGCTGTCCCAGGGTAGAAGTAAACCATGCAGAGGTTGAGAGTGAAAACAGAAGCCAGTGAGGGTTTCAAGGATGCTGCGGCGGTTTGATGGGAGAAGCGTGAGCTCTGTGAGGGCCGGGTGGCCCGGGGACTAAGGCTGCCTCCAGCTCTGCCATCGTCCCTCTAGCCTGGACCCCCGCTATCTAGCACCTAATTTCAGTGGCCGTCTCCGAGTGAGAACCCCTTGTCTCTAGTGTGGCCTCGTCCCGGCTGCCCCCACGCAGCTGTCAGAACGATGTACTAAAATATACATCTGACTTTGTGATCCCCTTACCTTTTTTTTTTTTTAAGACGCTTAGAAAATACAGAAAAAAAAGTTCATTCCCATAATAAACATTTATTGGAAACCTATTGTGTAGAAGAAACTCAGCCAAGCCTTTAGGATATGGAGGAAGATAAGACCCAGCCTCTGCCCTCAAGGGGAAGGAGAAACATAGTCCGTAATCCCTACAGCCAGTGTGCAAAGGAGGGGTTATTGGAGCATAAATTCCAGGGTTGCTGTTGGCCTTGTTCACCATGGCATCCCCATCATTGTGATTAGTGGCCGGCACACAGTAGGTGCTCAGCAAATAATTATTACAAGGATGAATGTGTGCCCTTACTTTTCAAGGGCTGCTCATCCGGGATGAAGTCCAAAATCTCCAGCTTGACATGAGAAGCTCTTCCTGATCCTGCCCCTGTCAGAATACCCAGCCTCACCTTCTCCCAGTCTCTCCCTTGCATTCTGCACTTCATCTATCCCAAACCAACAGAATTATCATGTTGTTTGATACGTCTGAGTCTTTGCACGGGCTGGTTCTTCTGCATTCGTTTGCCCTTGGCTGCTTGGACAATTGCTCCTCCTCCCCCAGTGGGTAACAAGGATCATGTCTTACATTCATCGCCGTATTCCTGCCATCCGGCCTGACAAACCTGCTTCTTTTTTCTTTCTGGATTGAGTTTTTCTTTGCTCAGTGCCATTACCCATTTTCCTTGGCTCTGTCGTGCTGCTGTCCCCGAAGCTCTGTTCCGCCTTCCATCTACCTTCCTTGTCCCTGAGCCCTCTTGACGTTCCAGATCTGGAGTTGGGTGGGTGCTGGCTAATGAGCCATGGCCTCCCTTTTGTCTTTCTTCGGTGCCTTCTCCCTCCTGCACCAGCCCCTGCACCACCACCAGCTGGGCCTCTGTGCCAGTTCTGCTTGTACATGAACTGTATACTCTGAGCAGGGCATGGATTTTGCCGGTCTCATTGCCCAGGGGCTGGCCTCTGTGTCCTGGACCCTAAGCGCTGTCCCGGACCTTATTCTGAATGGCCGGTTCCTTGGTAAAATGGCATGTGCTCCATTTGGAGAGTTGCTGCTGCTCAGAGCTTCCTGCTTGGAGGCCCTTTTTGGTGTTGGCACTGGCCCAAATCAGCTCTCTCTCTGCCAGGCCCCTTTGGGTACTTTATATTGGAGGGCTGTTTTAGGAGTCAGCCCCATAGCCGTGTCTCTTTCCAAAGGTTATTCCCATCGAGTTCAGCCTCTTCTTGACCTGCAGTGTCCTGAGCCGCTGAGGCCTTGCCTGGTAGTCATCCCTTATTTGAGGTGGATAAAGAGAAAACATTGCTCTCATCACTTCCAAGGAAGCAAAACCAGGCCATTCTGTTGGGATGTGGCCCTCAGAACCCCAGGACCTCCATTGGTGGAGGGACCACCAGATTATGATGAGAAGGGGGAAGTTAGTCTTTGTGTGATTACGTAACTCCCTGTGATGCAGTGGCTCTCTCTGTGGGAGCACTGTCAGCGGTGGTGGGGACCTCCTGCACCTTCAGATGACTGGAAGGGAGCTCTTTTCCCTGAATGCGTGGTATCACCCAGCACTGGGGGAGACTGACTGTGGGTAGCAGAAATAGAAGAAATCAGAGAGATCTTTGCAAAAGGAGCAGCTGCTATGACAATGAATTGTGAAGTTTTTGGCTTTTCACAGAGGCCAGAAGTGGAAGGGGAAAGGGAAGCAGGAGACAGGGTGGGAGCCCGCTCACAGGCACCGGGAGGCTGCTGGTAGCTCCTGTGAGGACCTTGCCACGCGCCACTTCAGGAGACCCACCTGGCTGGGCACGGTTGCTCACGGCTGCTGCTGAACAAAATGTAGCCTGGGTAGCCAGACCCCCAGGATTGCGTGAGGAACGTTCCTCATTCCAAAAGAGTAATTTAGTCATTCTTGAGGATCTTCTCTGTGGTTTTATTTCCACGTGGTTCCATTTGAGTGAGATTTTATTTTTTTTATTAATGGCCTGGAGCATGCATATATTTGAAGACAATATGTATCAAGGAACAACAAACAGAAGAAGGACTTGGACGAGTCAAGAGACTTAACGTTGTGGTTTCATTCTTGGACAATCTGCTTTACTTCTCTGAGCCTCAGCTTTGATATCTGTATATTAATACTTACTTAGCCGACCTCTCCCAGTTGTTGTCAAAATGATGTTGTGAATGTGAAAGCATTTTGTAAACCATGAAGCAGTAAATGTAAGTTATGTTAGTAGATTTCTTTGTCATGCCCAACCTTCCCTGGGTTTTCAGGAAACTTCGATTTCTTACAGCTCTTTGGAAATTGTTATCTATTATCGTAGAGCTGGAATTGGATGTGAATCATTTCCATGATTCCTGTGTTCCTCTTAACCCATCGGTACTTGTTGAGTACCCAGGATGCTTTCAAGCTGTGGACTTGGAATATGAAAGCAGGGAAGACACAGAGTCCTAAGGTTTCTAAATGGGATGTGATTGGTAGTATAAATCTCCTACAGGTAAGAGCTGAGGACTCGTGACCAGAGAGATCTAGAGACACCATCAGGGAAGAGTTGTGGGCTGAGCTCTGTGAGTCTTTGGGAGAGCTTCCTCGAACAGATGACATTTAAAGGCTGCACCTGACTGACTTTGGTGGTTGAGAAGATTCTTTTTAGGCTCCTGAAGGGTCTGTGGGAAGAGGCTGGTTCCGTCTGGGGTGCTGGATGTGAGGATGGTGTGGGCAGGCTTGAATAACCAGTTAAAGGAGACTTTATTGGGAGCAACAGGATGTTTTAGAAATAATAATGATAGCTCCTATATGTTGATCATTGACCGTGGACCCTGTATGGTACTTAGCGCTGTGTAATGAGCGCTTCCAGTTGCTACCGATGCCAGTGAAGTGTATCCAGTTTCATCCCCGTTTTGTAGATGAGAAAACTGAAACTCGGCAAAGTAGCTTGCCTAAGGACACAGCTAGGAAATAGAGCTAACATGGTGGCGGTGTTGGGGTTGGGGGACAGACGGGTGCGTTGATGGTGGTTTACTAGGCAGGGGGACAAAGACGTGACTGGTGCCGGAAGAGGTAGAGCCTGTGACAGCTCTTATCTCTTTGGGGCCAAGGCTCAGGCTCAGGCAGGTGCACAGAACCGCTGAGTGGCGTTCCTTCCTCAGAAACTGCCATTTTAAAGCTGGGACGACACAATGTGCCTTTGAAGAGCTGAGAAAAGGTACTACAATTCCTTGTGGTCCCTTCTCGGGCTTCGGTTTCCATTCAGAGTGGCAGCAAGGATGAGTTTCAGAGTATCCCAACCCCAGCTCTCTTCCCTGCAAATCCAAATTGTACCACTTCACAAGGCTCAGATTAGAGTTTACCCAGGTGACTTTTTGGTGGACAATTCCAGCTGCCATTTCAGGGACAGATACTACGTCTTGGTTGCAGCCGTATCATTCGTGCATGGCGTAGTGCCTGTCAGAAAGCACGTGGTTAGGATTTGTTATGGAATTGAATGGAAACCCCTTCTCACTTAGAGTCTGAGCCGCTTGTTGCTCTTTGACTTCTCTCTAACATCTGATCGCCTCATGCGTCGTGGTCTTCCAGAAGAGAGTGTATGGTGCTGCAGAGCGGGCACTGTATTTTACAATTATTTTGGATCTCACGCCCTGCTGGGCAGGGGGCGAGGGGCTAGGGCACACAGGAGGGACCTGGAGAAGCCTTGGGGAGAGCTCCACCCACCCTGCAGCCAGCTTGGAGAGGCCCGCGGTGGGATCACTGTGTTGGTAGCTAACAGAATTGTGATATATTACTTTTGGAGGGAGAAGAACAAAAACAGAATGCTGACTCCTCCAGTTGTCTCAGCATAAGAGTTATAGAAACATAAACATCTTCCTCCATCTGCAGGGCTCCATCCCTCGGATACCTTTTTAAAGGTAAGAACACAGAGGCATGCAAATGGTACATTTCCCTTTGCACCCCTCAAGGTGAAATTTCTGCTACTGCACGGGGACTTGGAGGAGCAGTTCTGTAGTTGCTGCCGTGCAATGCATTTATCATTCTGCTCCCCTGGCACATTTTGCCAAGCTGCATAATTTCCCTGTTCCTTCCTACACTCCCCAGCTCTGTGATGATGATGCATCTGGTGGCCAAAGCCTCCCTGCTCAGCTTGTGGTGCAGTGGAAAGAGCAGTATATTAGCTAATGATGACAGCAGGTGGCATTCACCAGGTCCCGGTGGGGTGCCGGGTTTTCCGCCAAGCGCTTTTGAGACATCACCTCTTTAATCTTCACGACAACCCAGCAGAGTTGGGATTATTATTCCTCAGTTTGCAGATGATGAGAGTGAGGCTCGGGCATGGTTACTTATCCAAGGCTACGTGGCTAATAAGTGACAGATCCTACTGCAAGGCCTCTGCTATGAAATACCAGGATTCCGCGTTGAACTCTAATGTGAATTCGCTGTGGCACCTGGAGCCAGAGACTCTGCTTCCCGGGCTTTGGATTCCTCATCTGTCTGATGAGAACCAGTTCGAAGGGTCTTCTAAAGCACTAAGCCCAGTACCATTTTGATTTGGTTAGCACTCTTACCTATCTGGATTTCTTTTAGCTTTGAGAATTTTTGTTTTGTTTTATAGTGGAAGGCTAGCTGCTATGTATTCATTCCTCAGCAACAACATTAATATCAGACAATTAAGAATATGCAGAGTGTAAAATGATACGGGTCAATACTGTCCAATAAAACTTTCTATTATAATGGAGATGGTTGGTATCAGTCCAGTCCAGTAGCTGATAACCATGTGTGGCTACTGAGCACTTGAAATGTGGCTAGTGTGACTGAGGAACTGAATTTTACATTTTATTTTATTTTAATTCAAATTTAAATGACTGTATGTACGGTAGCTACTGTATTGGACAGTACAGGTATAAGTAGTGTAATACTATAAAACTAAATAGTATAAAACTATGTACGGTAGCTACTGTATTGAACAGTACAGGGATAGATAGTATAATAGTATGAAACTAAGTTGTATAGATTCTTCCATTCCCACGTCATCTTTAATTTGTCTCCTGTATTCCAACTAAGGCTTTTCATTTCCATAGTTAATTTTTCTAGAGGTTTAAAACCTGATTTATTGTTACATTTGTGTTATGCTTTCAACTTTTAGCAATTGAAACATACATTGCATCATTTTTCTCCTGCCTATGAGACAAATAGAGAAGATGGACAGTGCTATGTGCATCTCTCAAAAAACTGAGGCATAGAGCAATTGAATATGCTACTAGGACCTGAGTAAATACTTTTTGCGTGCATAAGTAATGTACATAAAGCCATTTTTAGAGTTGGAGACCAGGACTGGAAACTTAGGTCTTTTGATTCCTGGCCAGAGTTTCCTTTGTTTTTCCTATCACTGGTGTGCCAAGCATAGTGTTAGAGAGAGACTCGGCCCATTAAAGGCAATTCTTTTCATGTTAGGAGGGGGATGTTTTCTTTTCATTTGATACCTTTCTGTACTATTTGATTTTTAAACTCTATGCATCACTTAACAATAATAAAAATAGATACTTGGGAAAATTATATGAAATGCTATGAGGCTGCATAATGGAACTGTGCCTGTTTCGTAGCTATGAGAACTATCATGCTAGTCAAACAAAGACAGGCATGTTTTTTACGTGGGATCTGTGGTCAGAAGAGGATTAAATTCCATTTTGATTCCATTTCTGGTTTTGGTGGAGTAGTTCTTTTGGACCAACCTTCCCACAGAAAACAACTGTAAACTCAGACAAAAGGTAAAAAAGAACCAG
This sequence comes from Procyon lotor, assembly GCA_028646535.1. Classification (NCBI taxonomy): domain Eukaryota; kingdom Metazoa; phylum Chordata; class Mammalia; order Carnivora; family Procyonidae; genus Procyon; species Procyon lotor. The sequence goes on from CM053613.1 coordinate 32,260,442, forward strand.
CTGAAGGAACTGGAGAGTAACCCAAAGCAGGCCCATTCTTCACAAATATTAACGTCCTGAAGGTCAAGGAAAGATTGAGGAGTAGTTCCAGATCAAAAGGACTCTAAAGAGACTAGGCAACTAAATGAAATGTATGGATCCTTTTGTTGTAAAGGACATTACAGGAACAACTGGTGAAACCTAAATGGAGTCTGAAGTTTTGTTGGTGGTTACATACCAGTGTTAACTTTTTAGTTCTGTGGTTGAATTGTTGCTATGTAGAGAGTGTTGACAGTGTGGTTGACAAATACACTAATGTATTGTGGAGTGGTAGGGCGTCGGTTTGCCAAATTCCTCACAGGGAGTTCAGAAAAAATGGAGAAAGAGAGGGAAGGTAATACAGAGCAAAGGTGATAAATGGTAATATTTGGGGAATATGATCTGAGTAAAGGGTAAACGGGAGTTCTTCGTATAGTTCTTATAATTTTTCTCTGAATTTATTTCAAAATGGAAAGATTTTTAAAAACTTCATAGTGAATGATAATAAAAATAGAACACATCAACATTTGTGGGATATAGCTGAAGCAGTGCTTTGAGGGAAGTTTATGTCTTTAAATGCATATATTAGAAAAGAAGAAAGGACAAGATTCAGTGACTTCAGGTTCCATCTTTAGAAACTGAAAAAGGAAAAGTAAATGCAAAATAAGTAGAAAGAAGGAAATAATAAAGGTCAGAGCAGAAACGAATGAAATAGAAAACAGACAAAAATAGAGAAAAATAACAAAACTGAAAGCAATTCTTTGATAATCTCAACAAAATTGATGAAGCCCTAGCTGGATGGATAAGGAGAAAGAAAGAGATCACAAAATATCAGTATCAGTAATGAAAGCGCATATGTCATTACAGATTCTATGGACATGAAAGAACACTAAAAGAATATTCTGAACACTATTGTGCCAATAAATTTAGCAAATTAGATAAAATGGATGCTTTTTTGAAAAAAAAAAATACAACTTACCAAAACTGACACAAAATGAAATAGAAAATCTGAACAACTATATATTTGTTAAAGAAATCAATTTATTATCGAAGACTTTCCCACAAAGAACCTTCTAGGTCTAGATGGTTTAACTGGTAATTTTTATCAGATATTTAAGGGGAAAAACACAATTTTTACACAAACTCTTTCAGAAAGTAGAGGAAGAGGAGTGAACACTTCCCAACCCATTTTGTGAAGTCGGCATAATTCTGATAGGACAACCCCGAAAAGATATTATAAAAAAAGAAAATTACAGACTAGAGTCTCTCATAAGCATAGACACAAAAATCTTTAACAAAATACTAGCAAATCAAATCTGGCAGTAATATGAAAAGGATAATTCACCTGTGACCAAGTTGTGTTATCCCAGGAATGAAAACTTTAACATTTGGAAAAAAATGTAATTCTCCATACTATCAAAAGAAAGAAGCAAAATCATATAATCATTTTAACAGATGCAGAAAACAGTGAGAAAATTGCAATGTGATATCACTGTATACTTCTTAGGTATAAGACAAGACAATAAGACAAGAAATAACAAATGTTGACAAAGGTGTGGAGAAAATGAAACCCTTATACATAATTAGTGGGAATGTAAATTGGTACATATATTATGGAAAACAGTATGAAGTTTCTTCAAAAACTTAAAAATTAAAATTAAAAATAGAACTACCGTATGATCCAACAATCTCACTTCTGGGTATATATCCAAAGGAAATGAAATCAGTATCTTTTTTTTTTTTTAAATATTTTATTTATTTATTTGATGGAGAGAGATATAGTGAGAGAGGGAACACAAGCAGGAGAAGTGGGAGAGGGAGAAGCAGGCTTCCCACCAAGCAGGGAGCCTGATGTGGGGCTCGATCCCAATCATGACCTCAGCCGAAGGCAGATGCTTAACGACTGAGCCACCCAGGTGCCCCTGAAATCAGTATCTTGAAGAGATATCAGCCCCTCCATATTTATTGCAGTATTATTCACAGTAGCTAAGATATGATGAATGGATGGATAAAGAAAATCTCTCTCTCTCTCTCATACACACACAGAAGAATTTTATCCACTCTTAAAAAAAGAGGAACCCTGCCATTTGTGACAATGTGGATGAACCTGGAGGATGTTATGCTAAGTGAAATAAGCCAAACACAAAAAGGCAAATACTGCATGATCTCACTTAAGTGTGGAATCTAGAAAAGTTAAACTCATAAAAGCAGAGTAGAATGGTGGTTGCCGTGTGGAAAAATAGGGAGTTGCTGGTCAAAGGGTACAAAAGGTTCAGTTATGTGGGATGAATAAGTTCTGGAGATTAATGTATAGTATGGTGGCTATAGTTAATTATACTGTATTATGTATTTGAAATTTGCTAAAAGTGATCTTAAGTACTCTTTCCACACACACAATACACAAAAATAGTAACTATGTAAGGTGATGGATATGTTAATTAGTTTGATAGTGTTAATCATTTCACAGTATATGTCTATATCAAATCTCTTTGTATATCTTTAATATATACAATTTTTATTTATCAATTATACCTCTGTAAAGCTGGAGAAAAATTTGGAATCCATGTGTGATAAGAACTCTTGGCAAGAAATAGAAGGGAACCAGGGCACCTGGGTGGCTCAGTCAGTTAAGCATCCAACTTGTGATCTCAGCTCAGCTTTTGATCTCAAGGTCACAGTTCAAGCCCCGTGTGGGGCTCCACACTGGGCATGAAGACTACTTAAAAAAAAAAAAGGAAACATATACAATCTAATAAAGGATATTTATAAAATGAAAATATCATAATTGTGAAAACTGGAAGGTGTTTCTCCTAAGATCAGAATAAGGGAAATGTGTTTTATCTTTTCTCCATACTGGATGGAGGTTCTAGTGAGTGCCATAAAGTAAGAAAAAGCAACCAAAGCCTTAACAGTCAGAAAAGAATAAGCAGGGGGCGCCTGGGTGGTTCAGTCGGTTAAGCATCTGCCTTCAGCTCAGGTCATGATCCCGGGAGCCTGGGATTGAGCCCATGTTGGGCTCCCTGCTCAGTGGGGAGCTTGCTTCTCCCTCTCCTCACCGCCCCCTCCCCCACTTGTACTCACTCTTATTCTCTCAAATAAATAAATAAAATCTTAAAAAAAAACAAAAGAATAAACAAACTCTTTTTGTTCACAGATGGCATGATTGTTGACACAGAAAATCATAAGGAATCTGTAAAATAACTATGAGAACCAAGAAGTGAATTTAATGGAATACAAAGTAAACATTCAGAAATTGATTATATTTTTTATATAGTAGTAGCAAACAATTGGAAAATCTTTAAAAAGTAATTTTTGGGATACCTGGGTGGCTCAGTGAGTTAAGTGCCTGATTCTTGATGTCAGCTCAGGTCTTGATCTTGGGGTCATAAGTTCAAGCCCCATGTTGGGCTCTACACTGGGTGTGAAGCCTACTTAAAAAAAATAAGCCAAACACAAAACAGGGGCACCTGGGTGGCTCAGTTGTTAAGCCTCTGCCTTCAGCTCAGGTCATGATCCCAGGGTCCTGGGATTGAGCCCTGCATCAGGCTCCCTGCTCAGCGGGAAGCCTGCTTCTCTCTCTCCCACTCCCCCTGCTCCTGTTCCCTAACTCGCTCTATCTCTCTCTGTCAAAAAAATATATAAAATCTTTTTAAAAAAAATGATATCACAAAGCATAAAATATTTAGGTAGTAAATTTAACAAAAGAATGTGGAGGACCTGTACATAAAAATTACAAAACAGTGCTGTGAGAAGTTAAGACATAAATGAATGAAGAGATGTATCATGTTCATGAATTTAAAGACTCAACGTTACTGTGAGTTCTCCCCAAATAGATTTGTAGATTTAAAGCAATTTCATTCAAAATCCCAGATGGCTTTTTTAGGGGTAGAGATCGACAACCTGACTCTAACATGTATATGGAAATATAAATTTGAATAGCCAAAGCAATCTTGAAAAGGAATAAATTTGGAGGATTTAGATTGCCTGACTTGAAGATTTGCTATAAAACTATAGTATGTCAACAACAACAACAAAATACATATATCTTGATTAAAAAATGGGCAAAAGACTTGAATAGATATTTCTTTAAGATGATATACAGGGACTCCTGGATGCCTCAGGGGTTAAGTGTCTGAATCTTGGTTTAGGCTTGGGTCATGACCTCAGGGTCGTGAGATTGAGCCCCGAGTCAGGCTCCTCAGTCAGCAGGTAGTCTGCTTGAGATTCTCTCCATCTCCATCTCTCATTGCCTCTCCCCTCCCCACTCCCTGCTCACATGCACGCGTGCTCTCTCTCTCAAATAAATACATAAATAAATCTTTAAAAAATAAAGAAGATATACAAATGGCTAGTAGCATATGAATAGATACTCAACATCGCTAATCAGTAGGGAAATGCAAATCAAAACCACAATTATATGGTGACAGATGCTAGCTACATTTATTATAGTGAGCATTGCATAATGATTAGAATTGTCAAATCACTATATCATACATCTGAAGCTAACATAATGTTATATGTCAACTGTACTTAAGAAAAAACAAAAACCACAATGAGATACCACCTCACACTCATTAGAATGGCGGCTATAACAAAAAGCCCCCAAAACAGAAAGTAACAAGTGTTGGCCAGGATGTAGAGAATTTGGAACCCTTGTGCACTGTGTGGTGGAAATGTAAAATGGTACAGCTGCTGTGGAAAACAGTCTGGTGGTTCCTCAAAATATTAAATATAGAACTACCATATGATCCAGCAATTTTTCTTCTGGGTATGTATTTCAAAGAATTGAAAAGGGGATCTTGAAGAGTATTCGTAATAGCATTTCACAAGAGCCAAAAGGTAGAAGCAATCAAGTGTCCATTGACAGATGAATGGATAAGCAAAATGTGGTATAGACATTCCATGGAATATGATCGAGCCTGAAAAAGGAATGAAGTTCTGATACATGCTACAGCATGGATGAACCTTGGAATTATGCTAAGTGGTATAAGCCAGTCATAAAAGGAAAATACTGGATGATTTCACTTATTTGAGGTACCTAGAGTAGTCAAAATCATAAAGAGAGAAAGTAGCATCTTTATTCGTAGTGGTCCCAAACTGGAAACAGTTCAAGCATCCATCAACTGGAGAATGGATAAAGAAATGGGGAATAATCATACAATTCAAAGGAGCAAAATGATACATCTGACAATATGGATCAAATCTCAAAAACATTATTCTGAGGGAAAAGAACCCATATACAGAAGCGTACACAGTGCGTGATACCATATATTTGAAATTCCGACAGGCAATAATATTAGGTTCACATCATCTGTTTCATGGATGGGGACACTGGCACTCAGAGAAGCTAAGCACCTGGTCTCAGGCTGCACAGCAGGTCAGTGGCAGAGCTGGGCCTGCCACCCCGATGTCCTGACTCCCAGTGCACCGTGTTTTTCACTCCCTGAGGTGGCCCTGTTAGCATTCTGGGATGTTAGCACATGAGCACATTGAGAGGAGTGCCGAGTGTGCAGGGTGACTTGGGTTTCCTCTGACTCCTCTCCTTGGTCTGAAAAGTGCTCTTCCAGCCTCCCTGTTGAGCCTACTGGAATGGACTCCATTGATCTGATAGACCCTTTCAACTCTCCCCTTCTTTTCTAGACTGGAAGAGGGAAGTAGCAGCCGGGCTGGAGAGTGCGCTATTATTAGAAAGGATTTTAAGAAGAGTGCACTGCCTGGGTTATTAGAAAGGATTTTTCTGGGGCTCTTTCCTCTGCAGTTAACACCTTTAATTAAAAATAAAACAAGCAAATAACTCTGTTCCTCCTCCTTCCCAGATATTGCTGAGAATCTTCGTGGTGATGTTCTTGGTTGCATGGGCCGATGATGTCTGAGCCTTCCATGCAAATTGAGCAAGGGACTGACAACACATTATCAAAGAGGTTTTCTCCAGGGGAATGACTGAGTCTAGAATAGAAGAGCCATCTGCCGCCAGATGGACAGGGCTCCACTGACTGAATTTGACCTGGAGGCTGGCCTTTTCTGTGTGTTTGCACTTTGGGAATACCCATTGGGTCTTGGCTTCCTGCTGGCTCATTGGCGGGCCTTTCTTTCCCCCCGCCTCCACCCCCACTCGGGCTGCCTAGTCCCTCAGGAGTCCCCCAGGAGTCAGGCTGCCTGTGATTCCTGGGCACACCTGGAGATCCAGAGGAAGCCAGCAGCGCACTGTTCCTGCGGTAAGGTGGGACCCCAGCTTTGTGCAGGGAAACAGCCAAATTAATTCACCGTTGTTAGCAGTCCTCTCAGCTGAGAAGACTCATGGCAGTTCACAGTGTTCTGGTGCAAGACAGGGGGCTAGAGAGAGACCAATTTTTCTGTCCACACGCAAATGCTCTTGCCTGATGCAGCTCGGTACATCATGACCTTGGAAGCCCACAAGCTGGGGAGGGAGACCAGACAGGTCGGCGGGTGGCTAGAAATCAGAATAATAAAGTCCATCTTCCTTTTTCAGTGAGAACAAACTCTCCTGTTTTCTGCTTTGTCATCTAACTTGTTTATCTGCTTTTCCACTCTTTCTTTTTTCTCTACCCTCATCTTCCTTTGTCCCTTTCTCTGGCTGCAACCCTCTTTTCCTCCCATCCCCGCCCTACCTTCCACTCTTTTGTCATTTGTTTTCTGAGACTAGGAAAAATAAGGAAAGGTAAGGAAAATACAGCACAGCACTAAACTCCTCCTGCCTCTTCCCCAGGTGACAGAGTCACCGGCTTAGAGAGGAAATCCAGAATGTAACATTCGCTCATTCAGTTTATTTCATTATCGCGTGCTGTCCCACACATTTCAGCGGGGGATGTGGGCGAGGCTGTAGCCAAGCCAGGGAGGACCAAGAAACCAAGGGCAGAAGTGGATTACTACCTTTCCCTAACTCCTTCATTTTATCAGTTTAGCTTCCTCCAGTTCTCTGAGTACTCCTTCCCGTCTTCTCTCGTGAGCAGTACGGATGAGTACAGCTTTGCTCAAGCATCCACTTACCATTAAGGCGCTGTGTTCACTTTAACGTGGTTCGCTACCACCTGCCTTAAAAAAGCAGGGGCTCTTCTGTCTCCTCAGCCCCTCATTACTCCCATATCCAGTCTTTTCAAAACTGCTCGCCCACTGTCAGTTATTTCTGAGTCCCAAATATGAGCAACTTCTTCGTCCATGTTTTGGTCACTGACAACCTAAAATAATAACTAAAATCTCCTGTCATCCCCAGCAAAGAGATGCACAGGAGGTGGGTCTTCCTTGCTGGGGATGCCTCCTAATAAAGGAGTCTAGAATCCCTGGAGAGCCAGCGGTTCTGTAATATAACACACTGAACCGGAAGTTCTAGGTTCTCCAGGTTTGTCAGGAAACCCAGGTTCTAGACCCAGTTTGTCAATAACTTGCTGCATGGCCTTGAATAAGTCATTGCCCTCTGAGTCCAGGTTTTCCCATCTGTCCTAAGCTCTGGTGCCTGTAGGGGTGTAGGTATGAGGTAAGCTGCTTATACCGTGTTGTGGCCAAGCCAAACCCCTACTCAGGTCTGTTGTCTTTTAAAATGCTTGGTGTGCCAAACAAAAAATACCTAAGGGTTGTATTTGATACACTCATTTGTTCTTTCCTCTCCCATGGTGTGCCTGCGACTGTAGCTGCAGAGCAAAGCCTTAGGACCAGGTCCCCAGAGATGTTATCGTGAACACTGTATCCTAGAGCCAGTAGCATAGTCCCAGCAACATTTCGAAGGGCCTTCACCACTTGGAGAGTTAGTAGCTGGTGAGGGCACCGTCGCCATTGGCTGCTAGGGTTGGTCCCCTGTAGGGTCTGTCTTGCTTGGCCACTGACCGCTTGCTTTATCCCTGGGCATTAGGGCGCTAGGCAGAAAGGATAGGACGAACCCAATCCAGCCCTGTCCCGCCAACAATGCAGGACGCGTCTTGTGGATGGAGGGATTTCATAGAGGACTCTAGAATTCCAGGTTGCTAACATCTGACCCGATCAGGAGTCATGTGGTCGCACAATGCTGCTTGAGTCCTCTCCCCACAGATTCCGTTTTAGGGTCTCCTTACTGTTGGAAAGCTCATCCTTCATATTTGTTTTTATCACTACTCCGGGAGGTAGGTAGGACAAAGATGTTTTCATTTTAAATTTATGTTTATAAAAATAGTGCATGCTCAATGCTCGTTATAGAATTATAGAACATCAAAATCATCCATAATTTTACAACCTAGAGAAAACCACTTACAACATTCAAGGCATTTTCCATCTTCTACCTGTGTTTTTTTTTTTTTAAAACAAGATATGTGTATTATATGTTTGCTTTATATCCAGATTTTCCATCTGCAGTTATATTGGGAACATTTCTTCCATGCCATTAAATATTCTTTAAAATAATTACTTAACATTAAAAAGTAATATCCCATTATTTGGATGTGGCACAGTTCATGTGATTATTTATGGAAATTTAGATCTAAATTTTTGCTCCTAAAAATTATGCCATGATCAATGTAATTACCTCAGGGATATTGAAGGTTTGGTTCCAGACCAATAAAGCGAATATCACAATAAAGTGAGTTACGTGAATTTTTTGGTTTCCCACCACATATAAAAGTTATGTTTACAATACACTAATCTGTTAAGTGTTCAATAGCATTATGTCTAAAAAAAAAAAAAACCCAATGTATGTAACTTAACTAAAAAATACTTTTTTTTTTGCGGCACCTGGGTGGCTCAGTCAGTTACGCGTTTGCCTTTGGCTCAGGTCATGATCCCAGCGTCCTGGGACCGAGGCCAGCCTCGGGCACCCTGCTTATTGGGAAGCCTGCTTCTCCCTTTCCCTCTGCCTACTGCTCTGCCTACTTGTGCTCTCTGTCTCTCTGTCAAATAAAGAAATAAAATCTTTTTTTTTTTTTTAAATTTATTTTGACAGAGAGAAACACAGCGAGAGAGGGAACACAAGCAGAGGGAATGGTAGCGGGAGAAGCAGGCTCCCTGCTGAGCAAAGAGCCTGATGTGGGGCTCGATCCCAGGACTCTGGGATCATGACCTGAGCCGAAGGCAGACGCTTAATGACTGAGCCACCCAGGCGCCCCAAGAAATAAAATCTTAAAAATTTTTTTTTAAAAAATCCTTTTTTGCTAAAAAGCACTAAGCATCATCTGAGCTTTCAGAGTGCTGATCTTTTTGCTGGAGGGTCTCGCCTCGCTGACTGATCAGGGTGGTGGCTGCTGGAGGTTGGGGGAGGGGCGCTGTGGCGATTTGTTAAGAGAAAAGAACGATGAAGTTTGCCGCACTGATTGGCTCTTCCTTTTACAACCATTTTCTCTGCGGCCTGCGATGCCTTGTGATAGCATCTCACCCACAGAAAACTTCTTTCAAAATTGGAGTCAGTCCTGTCAAGCCCTGCTGCTGTTTTATCAACTAAGTTTATGTAACGTTCTAAATCCTTGTTGTCCTTTTCGGCAGTCTTCACAGCAGCTGAACCAGGCGTAGACTCCATCTCAAGAAACCACTTTCTTTGCTCAGCCCTAAGAAGCAGGTCCTCATGTGTTCAGGTTTTATTATGAGATGGAAGCCATTCGGTCCCATTTTCAGGCTCTAATTCTAATTCTAGTTCTCTCGCTTTTCCTACCGCCCTGCCGTAACTTCCCCACTGAAATCTTGAACCCCTCAAACTCCATGGGGGTGGGAATCGACTTCTTCCAGACTCCTGTTCATGTTGATATTTTGACTTCTTTCCATGAATCACAGATGTCCTTAATGGCATGCAGAATGGTGAATCCTTTCCAGTAGGTTTTCGGTTTGCCCAGGTTCACTGAAGGAATCAGTGCCTATGGCAGCTCTAGCCTTAGAAATTAATATCAGAATTACTCCTTGACCCACGGGCTGCAGAATGGATGTTGTTTCAGCAGGCGTGAAACAGCATTCACCTCCATCTGAGACCAGATGACCGGGTGCGTTGTCAACGAGCAGTAACGTTTTCAAAGGAATCTTTACTAGCAGCCTGTTTCACCTACACTGAAAATCTATCATTCAGTGTAACCGCCTTCATTAATTATCTTAGCTTAGATCTTCTGGATAACTTGCTGCAGCTTCTACACCAGCGCTCACCTGCACTTGGATGTTACGGAGATGGCTTCCCTCCTTAAACCTCATGAACCAAACTCTGCTGGCTTCAGACTTTTCCTCTGCAGCTTCCTCACCTCTCTCAGCCTTCGTACAATTGGAGAGAGTTGGGACCTTGCCTGGGTTTAAGGGAGTGTTGCCTCTTGTTTAACCATCTATCCAGACCCCTAAAACTTTCTCCCGTCAGCAATAAGGCTGTTTCACTTTCTTACCGTTTGCTCACTAGAGTAGCGCTCTGAATTTCCCTTAAGAACGTTTCCTTTGCTAATACATTATATGTTAATAAAAATTAATTAAAAAAAAAAAAAAAAAGAAAAGAACGTTTCCTTTGCGTGGACAGCTTGGCTCACTGGCCCAGGAGGCTGAGCCTGTCCCAGCTTTCAGCACGCCTTCCTCCCTAAGCTTAATCATTTCTAGCTTCCGACTTAAAGTGAGGGGGGTGTGATTCTTCCTTTCACTGGGACACTTAGAGGACATTTTAGGGTTTTTCATTGTCCTCATTTCAATATTTTCATGTCTCAGGGAATAGGGAGACCCAAGGAGAAGAGGAGAGATGGGGGAACGGCTGGTTCATGGAGCAATCAGAACACACATTTACTGAGTTCAATCTATTATATAGGTGCAGTAGTTACAATAGTAATATCAAAGGTGACTGGTCACAGATCAGCATAACAAATATAATAATAATGAAAAAGTTTGAAATATTGCAAGAATTACCAAAATGTGACGCAGAGACCCAAAGCGAGCAAATGCTGTTAGGAGAGTTGCGTTGATAGATTGGCTCAAAGCAGGATTGCCACAAACCTTCAATCTGTAAAAAATGCAATATTTTTTGCATTTTTTTTTTGCGTTTGTTGCAAAAAAATGCATTTGCATTTTTTTGCGTTTGTTGCAAAGGGCAACAAAGAGAAACACAAGAAAACAAGGTATACCTATACCTGAACTTTTGGTCACATCTCTGAGTATTTTCTCAGAAGGATTTCTAGAAATAAGATACCTGGATGAAGAGATAAAGACTTTTAAATAGCTCTTGACATACATTTAATATGGCAACAATTATTAAAGTTTGCCTTTTAGTCCTTAATCCCTCTGCTGAGCACTAATATAGTGACAGATGCCTGAGTGTCTGAAGTGTTTCATTTTTTGAAAATTGCCTATACCCCTCAAATGGGGAAGAGGTTATTGGGGTACCTGGCTGGCTCTTTTGGGGGGGCATGTGACTCTTGATATTGGGGTTGTGGGTTCGAGCCCCGTGTTGGGTATAGAGATTGCTAAATAAAAAAATAAAGATAAAAACTTCAGGGGCAGGGCATCTGGGTGGCTCAGTTAATTAAGCATCTGCCTTCGGCTCAGGTCATGATCCCAGGGTCCTGGGATTGAGGCCTGCGTGGGGCTCCCTGCTCAGTGGGGAGCCTGCTTCTCCCTCTGCCACACCTGCTGCTCTGCCTACTTATGCTCTTTGTCTCTCTCTGTCAAATAAATAAAATCCTAAAAAAAGGAATCTTTAGGGGCGCTTGATGGCCCAGTCAGTTAAGCATCTGAATCTTGGTCTCAGCTCAGGTCTTGATCTCAGGGTCATGAGTTTAAGCCCCACTTTGGGCTCCATGCTGGGTGTGGAGCCTACGGATGGATAGATAGATAGACAGACAGACAGACAGATAGATAAAAATCTTTAAAATGCTCTTGTTGGGGCCCCTGGGTGGCTCAGTTGGTTAAGCATCTGCCTTTGGCTCAGATCATGATCCCAGGGTCCTGGGATTGACCCCCTTGTCAGGCTCCCTGCTCCACCAGAATCCTATTTCTCCCTCTGCTCTCCCCCTGCTTGTACTCTCTCTGTCTCTAAAATAAATAAATAAAATCTTAAAAAAAAATAATAAAATTTTCTCTTGTTATCCTCAGCCCTATTGAATGACACCCCTAAATCTGGGGGTCTGTCTTATGTGAGGGATCTTGCTAGTTTCCTTGACCAGAGCCATACCAGGACCAGAATGTAGGCCCTGGAGGTTGAGAGGCTTTCTATTACCTTGCAGTGACTAAGGGGCCAGCCTTCTTTATTATAACATGGAAAAAAATGCTCTCCTGTTACTTGTCAGATGAGAAATGCATGTGAAAACACATTGACAACTGTGAAGAACTCTATAAATGTAATGTTATTATTAGGGTTACTTTGGATTGGAATAATAATGCTGACATGACTACTAAGATATTATATAATGCTTTTGGCACATTAGAGGGTGTTGCTATTTGAATGATGGCGTGGAACTTCAGAGAATATTTACCCTGGCCCCTTTATTTTACAAATAAGGAGTCTGAGGCTCAGAGAACTTCATTATCCTATCCAGTGTCACACTGCAGAATAAGCCTGGCAGCCAGGTCTCCTCACTTCTCTCTCTCTCTCTCTTTTTTTTTTTTTTTTGCCACATTCATGGACTTCTACTAGGCGAAGTACAACAATTAATATCTTGCTCATGTGTGCTTCTAGGGTACTGTTTAACACTTTTTAAAAATTGAGTTATAATTGACATGCATTATATTAGTTTCAGGTGTACAATCACAATGATTTGATATTAGCGTGTATTGCAAAATAATCCCTAGAGTAAGTCTAGTTAACATCTGTCCCCCTACATGGTTATAGAATTTTTTTCTTGCGATGAGAACTTTTAAGATCTACTCTCAATAGCTTTCAAATATGCAATACAATATTATTAACTGTAGCCCCCATGCTGTACATTACATCCCTATGACTTATTTATTTTATAACTGGAAGTTTGTACCTTTTGACTCCCTCACCGATTTTGCCCACCCCTGCTTCTGCCTCTGGTGACCACCAGCCTGATCTTCGTAGCTAAGAGCTTGGCTTTTTTGTTTTGTTTTGTTTGTTTTTTAGAAACCACATATAAGTGAGATCATACGGTATTTGCTTTTCTCTGAGTTATTTCACCTAGCATAATGCTCTCAAGGTCTATCTATATTGTCACAAATGGCAAGATTTCTTTCTTTTTCATGGCGTTGTGTTTATGTATGTATAACGTGCCTATATATGTTGTGGGCTTGTCATATATGACTTTTATTATGTTGAGGTATATTCCCTCTATATCCAACATCATAAATGGATGTTGAATTTTGTCAAAAGCTTTTTTTTTTTTTTGCACCTATTGAAGTGATTATATGATTTTTACCCTTCCTTTTGTTAACGTGGCATATCATGTCAATTGATTCTCAGATGTTGAACCATCCTTACATTCCTGGAATGAATCCTACTTGATCATGGCATATGGTGTTTTTAATATATTGTTGAATTCAGTTTGTTAATGTTTTGTTGAGGAGTTTTGCATCTATGTTCATTAGGAATAATGGCCTGTATTTTCTTTTTTTGTGGTATCCGTGTCTGGTTTTTGTATGAGGGTAATGCTGGCCTTATAAAATGAGTTTGGAAGTGTCCCTTCCTCTTTTATCTTTTGGAAGAGTTTAAGAAGGATTAGTATTAATTCTTCTTTGAATGTTGGGCAGAATTTGTTGGTGAAGCTGTCTAATCCCATTCTTTTTTTTGTAGGGCGTTTTAAAATTACTACAAAAAAAAGTATGGGACCAGACAGTTTCACTAACAAACTCTAATTTGTTAGTTTAGATTTTCTGTTTCTTCATGACTCAGTCTTTGAAGGGTTGTATGTTTCTAGGATTTATCCATTTCTTCTAGGTTATCAGTTTGTTGGTATATAAGTGTTCATAGTAGTGTCTTATAATCTTTTGTATATCTGTGATTTCAGTTGTACCATCTCCTTTTTCATTTCTGATTTCATTTATTTGAGCCCTTGTTTTCTTACTGAGTTTTGCTCACTAAGAGCAAAACTGTTTGTTTTGTTTATATTTTCAAAGAACCAGCTCTTGGTTTCATTGATCTTTTCTATTGTCTTTTTAACCTATATTTCATTTATTCCTGCTCTACTCTTTGTTATTTCTTTTTTTTATAAAGATTTTATTTATTTGACAGAGTGATCACAAGTAGGCAGAGAAGCAGGCAGAGAGAGAGGAGGAAGCAGGCTCCCCACCGAGCAGAGAGCCTGATGCGGGGCTCAATCCCAGGACCCTGGGATCATGACCTGAGCCGAAGGCAGAGGCTTTAACCTACTGAGCCACCCGGGCGCCCCTGCTCTTTGTTATTTCATTCCTTCTACTAATTTTGGCCTTCATTTGTTCTTTTTCTAGTTCCTTATGGTGTGATGTTTGGTTGTTTATTAGAGATTTTTCTTGCTTCTTTAGGTAGGCATTTATCATTATAAACTTCCCTCTTAGAACTGCTTTTGCTGCATCCCATAAGTTTTGTATGTTGTATTTTCATTTAGCTCAAGGTGTTTTTTGATTTTTCTGTTTATTTCTTTATTGACCCTTTAGTTCAGTAGCATGTGTTTAGTTTCCATATACTTGTGAATTTTCCAGTTTTCTTCTTATAATTGATTTCTGATTTCATATCATTTTGATTGGAAAAGATGCTTGATATGATTTCAGCATTCTTTAATTTGCTAAGAGTTGTTCTGTGGCCTAACATATGTTCTGTTTTGGAGACTGTTCCATGTGCACTTGAGAAGATGTGTATTTTGTTGCTTTTGGATGAGTGGTCTGTTTATATTTGTTAAGTCCATCTGGTCTAACATGTTGATTAAAACTGATGTTTCTTTATTGATTCTATGTCTGTATGATGTATCTATTGATGTAAATAAGGTATTAAAAGTCCCCTATTATTAGTGTATTTCTCTTCTTCCCCTTAGATATGTTAATATTTGCTTTATTTATTTAGGTACTCCTATGTTGGGTCCACAAATATTTTTATATGTTATTTTTTTTAGATTGACCCCTTTATCAATATATAATACCCTTCTTTGTGTCTTATTATAGTCTTGGTTGAAGTCTCTTTTGTCTAATGTAAAGCTTTCTTTTGGCTTTGATTTGTGCAGACTGTCTTTTTCCCTGCCTTCACTTTTAGTCTGTGTATGTTCTTATATCTGAAGTGAGTCTCTTGCAGGCAGCATATAGTTGGATCTTGTGTTTTATATTGTTTTGTTTTTTTAATTTATTCAGCAACTCTGTGTCTTTTGTTTGAAGAATTTAGGCTATTTACATTTAAAGTAATTATTATTATTATTTTTTTAAAGATTTTATTTATTTATTTGACACAGAGAGAGATCACAAGTAGGCAGAGAGGCAGGCAGAGAGAGGAGGAAGCAAGCTCCCTGCTGAGCAGAGAGCCCGATGCGGGGCTCAATCCCAGGACCCTGATATCATGACCTGAGCCGAAGGCAGAGGCTTTAACCCACTGAGCGACCCAGGTGCCCACATTTAAAGTAATTATTATTATTTTTTTTAAGTAATTATTGATATGTGTGTACCTATTGCCATTTTGTTAATTGTCTTTTGGCCATTTTGTAGTTCCTTATATCATTTCTTCTTTTACTCCATTCCTTTATGGTTTGGTAACTTTCTTTAGAGGTATGCTTAGATTTCTTTCTCATTATCTTTTGTATACCTCCTGTATGTTTTTGCTTGTGAGGCTTACATATAATAACTTATGTTTGATAGGGTGGCTGGGTTGTGGACATTGGGGAGGGTATGTGCTATGGTAAGTGCTGTGAAATGTGTAAGCCTGACGATTCACAGACATGTACTCTGGGGCAAATAATACATTATATGTTAATAAAAAATAAATTAATTAAAAAAATAACTTATGTTTATAAGATCTATTTTAAGTTGGTAACAATTTAAGTTTGAATGCATTCTAATGCTTTAGTTTGATGTCACATTGTTCATCTTTTTATCTTGTGTATACTACCTAATTATAATAGTTACAGTTATTTTTACTACTTTTGTGTGTTAACCTTCATATAGCTTTGTAAGTGATTCATTCGCTACCTTTACCAGTGAGATTTATGCTTTCAAATGTTTTCTTCTTACTAATCAATACCCTTTCTTCTCAGTTTAAAGATGTCCCTTTAGCATTTCTTATAAGGCTGGTTTAGTGGTGAAGAACTCTAGCTTTTGCTTGTTTAGAAAAATCTTTATTTCCTTCAATTCCAAATGATAATTTTGTTGTGTAGAATATTCTTGGTTGGAAATTTTTTTTTTTTTCTTTTGGCATTTCAAATATACTGTGTCACTCTCTTTTAGCCTGCAAAATTTCTGCTAGAAAATCTGCTGGGAGTCTTCTGAGAGTTCCCTTATACATAACAAGTTGTTATTCTCTTGCTGCTTTTAAGATTCTATCCTTGTCTTTAACGTTTGACATTTTAATCATAATATCTTGGTGTGAGCCTCTTCCGGTTTATCTTTTTTGAAGTTCTCTAGGCTTCCTGGGTCTGGATATCTGTTGTTTTTCCCAGATAGGGAAGTTTTCAGCCATTATTTCTTCAAATAATTTTCCTGCCTTTCTTTCTTCTCCGTCTGAGACTCCTAAATTGACAGTCTTAATCTGCTTGGCAGGATTCCATAAGCACCTTACTTTTTTTACCTGTACTTTTTTTTCTTTCTTTTTTCTTCTTGGTGCTCTGCTCCAGTGAGTTTATCTGCCTGGTCTTCAAGTTCACTTATCCTTTCCTTTCTTTCATATAGTTTGATGTTGAACCCCTCTAATGCATTTTTTCAGTTCAGTTACTGTGTTCTTCAGTTTTTTTGACTTCTGTTTGGAACCTTCTTATATTTTTTCTCCTCTGTGTTGGAGCTCTCACTGTTTTATCCATTCTTCTCCCAAGTTTGGTGTGCATCTTTATGACCATTATTTTGGACATTTTATCAGATAAAATACTTATTTCTGTTTCATTAAGGGTTTTTTCCTGATATTTTATCTTGTTTTTTCATTTGGAAAATATTCCTTTTTTCCCTCATTTTGCTTGACTTTCTGTGTTGGTTTCTATCCATTAGATAAAACAGCCACCTCTTCCATCCTTAAAGGGTTGGCCTTATGTAGGAGATGAACCTTATTGTTCAACCCTGCCCTAGCTCTTGGCTGTTTCTGAAATCATTGCGATTTTCCAAGCAGCCTGTTTTATTTTTGATAGCTCCTAGTAGTTGAGAGTGTGCCAAGACCAGTTGGTATGTTCTAAAGGGGAGGATCTCAGCCAGCACCTAGTTTCAAGCTTACTGGAAGCCAGAACATCAGGCAAAAGCTTTTAATTTTATTTTTATTGTTTTAAAAGTTTTTATTTATTTGACACAGAGAGAGAGAGAGTGAGTGGACACAAGCAGGGGGAGCAGCTAAGCGAGAGGGAGAAGCAGACTCCCTGCTCTTCAGGGAGACAGATGCAGAGCTCAGTCCCAGGACCCTGGGATCATGACCTGAGACACAGGCAGATGCTTAACTGAGCCACCCAGGCACTCAGGCAACAGCTTTTAAATAATGCGAATATATATAGTGCTGTGGGACTGCAGGTGTAAATCCTGCTGGCCCCAATGGCCAAACAATCTGGAAGAGTTCCCTAGGCAGCAATTACAAAAT
This sequence comes from Procyon lotor, assembly GCA_028646535.1. NCBI lineage: Eukaryota > Metazoa > Chordata > Mammalia > Carnivora > Procyonidae > Procyon > Procyon lotor. The sequence continues at coordinate 32,278,062 of CM053613.1, forward strand.
CAGGGCGCCTCTCTGGGAGATGCCGGTGAGCTGTAGTGAGGCAGAAAGACAGCACAAAGACAGCCTATGTTCCCTGATCGCACCTTTGCCACCTCTCGATGTGTGCCAAACCTGAAGCCTGCCCCTGAGGTTGAAGTGCCAGGACTAGCAAGTAGGCCTCTTTTATAGAAAGATCAGTGGGTGCAGTGCCCTGGGATGGCAGCCTGCCGAGAAGTGTCTCTCTGATTATTACAGTCCCATCAGGCCCAGGAACACAAATGCTCCTAGTGACCAGAGCAAGGCCATCAAGGGGTATCTCCTGGGTGGCAACCACAAAACTAGGGCACCAGATGTAAAAACTGGGGTGCCAAATGTGTATAAGAGCTCCCCTCCAAGAAATGCTGGTGCTCTGGAGCATGGCAGAGGGAGAACACAAAGATAATGCCTGTCCTTTGAGGTCTCAGGAAGGGTTTACAGTCAGTGCTTAGATGTGTGTTTAATTAGAAACCCGCCCCTCAGGCTGTAGTTATGATGATAAGCTAATAGGCCTCTTTCCAGAAAGAAAGAGCTCCTGGGTCTGTTCCTTCTTGCTGTGCTCCATGGCAGGAGCTGTTTAAGAACTATTTCTCCATTGGTTATAGTCCCATGGGACCCATGAGCAAAAAGCCCAATAGCTACCAGAGCTGGGCAATCTAGAGATGTCCCCGGCAGCAGCCACAAAAGCAGGGCACCAGAGAAGGGAATAAGCTCCTTTCTGTAAAATACTGGTGAGCTGGAGGGATTCAGAGGGAGAGCACAGAGCCTGAACACCAGGCTCTGTTCCCTGCGAGTCCCTCCGTAGACCTGTGTAAGTGCTCCCAACTAGAGGCCTGCCTTTCAGGCCAAAGCTCCTGGACCAGGAAATAGGCCTCTTTCCCAGAAAGACTTGGGCTACTGTCTCTGCAGTGCCCTGGGAGTGGTAGCCCGCCAAGAACTCTTTCTCTGCTTGTTCCAGTCCAGCGGGACCCAGAGACGCAAACCCCTAGCCTTCAGAGCCAGGTGATCAAGGGAGTGTTCCCCAGGTCATAGCTACAAAAACTGGGTTCCCAGACGTAAAAAGCAGGGTGCCAGATGTGTATAGAAGCTCCCTTCAGGGAGATACTGAGGCTCTGGAGTGTGTCCGAGGGAGAGTGTGAAGATCATGCCCACTGGCTGGAGGGAGGCAGAGGGGGAGTGCAAAGATGGCACGTGGTGAAAAAAGGGAGGGAAAAAGGAAAAGAAAAAGAAAAGAGAAAAAAGGAAAGGACAAAAAAAGAAGGGAAAAAAGAGAAACACAAAGGAGAAGAAAAGATGGTGCCTGCTGGCTTCCGCAAGGCAGGAGGAGAGCATGGACGATGGTGCCTGCAGAAAAGGGAAGAAAAGGAGGAGCAAAACCCAGATGGCGTTTGGCTGCTTTACCACAGCAGAAAGAGAGCGGGAAGATGGTGCTCTCCAGCCTTTGTCCCTGGAGAGTATCCCAGCAGGCACCCGTCCCTCAGTCCAGCTCTTGCAGATTAGGGAACGAGCATCGCTCACTTCAAGTCCGGGCACTTTTCAAAGTGCTGCTTCTGCTGCAGGCCCTGGGGCGGGCCGGTCTGTGTGCGGGGCCCTGTATGAGATGTCCTCGGTTCGCCAGAGCCCTGCTGGTCGTCAAAGCCTGGTGTTTTGGGGGCTTGCCTCTCAGCTGCCAATCTTAAAAGTTGGGGTGCCTGATGTGGAGTACAGACCCTTTGCTCCTCTGGAAGAAGCCCTGGGTTTTGAGTTCCCTCCTGACTGTAAGTCCCTGTACTAGGGGTGGGGTTTATTCATTGTGTCTCAGCCTTTCCTACCTGCTTTGATGTGGTTTCCTTCTCCTTTTCTCGATGTGAAGGGTCCGTCTGCCAGGTTGTATGTTTTCTTCAGAGGAAATAGTTCCACGATCTACAGCTGTAGATTCAGTGTGTCTGTGGGAGAAGGTGAGTTCAGATCTTATATCGCCATCTTCCTGTTTAACATCTTAACCAAAAATGAGCCTGATTTAACGAGCACATACACAGATATTTTTATTAGGTACATAAAGAACTAATGATAATGGTCTTTGAGGAAATTCACCAGTTGTAACCTCAACCTCAAAGCTTTCTTCTTTATTGCCTTGTAATATACTTTATGCTCATTTCTTGTATTTGTTATCTGTGTTCCTCTGCTAAATTATAAGTGCCTCGTGGGCAGGATTTTTTGTCCCTTTAAATTTCCCAGCACTTAAATCAGTGCTTGGCTCATAGCAGCATTTGATAAATATTTATTGAAGAAATGAGTGAACGGGGGCGCCTGGGTGGCTCGGTCGTTAAGCGTCTGCCTTCGGCCCAGGTCATGATCCCAGGGTCCTGGGATTGAGCCCCGCATCGGGCTCCCTGCTCAGCAGGGAGCCTGCTTCTCCCACTTCCATTCCCTCTGCTTGTGTTCCTTCTCTCGCTGTGTTTCTCTCTGTCAAATAAATAAAATCTTAAAAAAAAAAAAAAAAAAAAAGAAATGAGTGAACAGTTCCTGAATTAGGAATAGGGTCTTTGAGTTGGGGCTGGAGACCTGGGATCTAATTCCAGTTCCTAATTGCTGTATGAGCTTGAGCAAGTCTATCTTCTCTTTGGGTCTCCCAAAGCATTGACACTCTTTAGTTTTTCCTAGCCTGAACATTTCATAGTTTTGTGCGTTCTTAGTTTTTAAATGCTTAGTAGTAAGAGAACTCTTTCTTTGTTTTATTTTCAAATAAAATTTTGTGTAGAATCTCAAAATGTAAAACAGAAATGGAACTGTTCTGATTGAATTGGGAACAGAGAAAGAAATGTGGGGGAAGGGAGAATAAAGCCTTACCACTTGGCTGCCTGCCGCCAGGTCCGCTCTTCATGGCAGCCCTTGGGGTGCATCCAGGGAACACAGGGCTCTGTAGGACACGGTTTGAAAACCCTTTCTCTAGATTAAGTGAGAAATGGGAACTGGGTCATATCTCTGAGTAAAATTTTGTTTGTGCTCAGATGTGGATTTGAAAGAGAATGTTGAATAATAAGAAAAAGTGTTAGATGGCGGACTTGTAGGTGGAGTTTTCTTTGTACAAATAATTTCCTCTGTTATTATACAAAAATAAAACTGGGATAAAACTTTTCGATTATGTGGTTTTCTTAGAAACTCAGGTGGTTGAGGTTACTTAGTATGTGTTGGTCTCCAGTTCCTTTATCTTACAGGGCTACAAATATCAAGTAGCCTGAGAACTAGAGATCTGTTTGTTTTGTAATTGCCAGAGGATTATGGGTCTTTGTGAAGTTTTTACATTAAGATTCCCAGTCATGGCCCCACCATTAGTCCCATCACGTTGAAGTGGACCATTGTAGTTAATAGTAGAACTAATTTTTAAGCCCTAGGTCTTACTTGGAGGAGAGCTGTCAGATATGTGGGTTCAACAGGACGGTGAATTAAATGACATAGGCAATTTCTTTTCTCCTGAATCTGTAAGTAGATTGAACTCTGTCTGGCCTACCAGCCGGGAAGCAAGCTAAGCTAATATTTGTCCAGTTCTGTGATCTGAATTGTTTGAAGGATGGTTTGGCTTGTTTGAATTTGAGTATCCACTAATAATCAGGAGAGATCGAAAGCTCTTGTTTTGTTGAGTACATATTTACCATGTATTATATTACCTTTTATTAATATAGCAGCTAAAGAAACATTCAGAGTAGATTGTCTATAGACTCATTTGATTGGTATCCCTTCCTGGATAAAGAGCAGTGATATATGTATCCAGACAATACCTTTCATTCAAGGATCTCCACACTTAAAAAAGGTGTTCTTCTTGGTCTTTTTTATTATTCAGTTTATTCTGAAAATCATTTGAATTTTGTTAATTTCATGAGCATTTTGCAATTGTATGTTTCCAAGACGTTGCAAGCATAGAGGTGCCGCCTTTAGTAGAAACTTGTGGTTGTTTTCATAGGTAAAGCAGAATCACTTGTTGATGGCTCTTATTGATCGCCCCAACCTAATGGTCCCATTTGTTGCTATGGTAACTCTAGCATCAGTTGGGATTATTCAAACTCGATTTTTCTAAAGACGATTATTTTGATGATCCAAAATTTGAGGATCCAGCCATACCGAGAACAATTTTTCAGTGTTTCTACCTGCCCACCTTGATATTTGTGCTTTAAGGAAAGCAGCGTATTTTTCTTTGTCTAATTTTAAAAGCTCTTAAAAGCAGTTTGCTCTTTGGTAGAAGTTTTGTTTGCTTGTTTGATTTGAATTTATGGGAATCTTGGTACTGTCTCACAGTCATAACTCCTGGTTTTTTCTTCTGCTAATCACAACAATTTAGTGAATTATGGCAAAGATTATTGTGTTGTTGTAGATATGAGGAAGCCGAAGCCTGGAGAGCTGGAGCGACTTGCCCAGGGTTGGTGGCTGGTCGTGCCTGAGCAAATACTAGAACCCAGGTCTCTTGATCTCCAGATTAGCGCTCTTTCTAGCAGAGGTCCAAGCCAAGGCTTATCATTTTTCCCCCCTCAGTTTGTCATTTGGACGTCTCAAGATGACATTAATCCATCAATAAAGATTAAAATGAGAGAAAATCAATGGGAACCAGTAGCGAATTGAAACAACATTATTAAATTTACAACCTCCCAAGCCCAGAGAGTTGTTTACATTGTTTAAAATGAAAGATATTAGGAATCAACTATCTTTAGATGGGTTTATGATTAACCACGAGTGTCTTTTTCTTTGTGATCTGTGGAACCTCAGGTCATCTCTACAGGAAATTTGCTTTTACAGTGAAGCTGCCTTTTCATTATTATTGTATTCCTCAGTATTTAACATTTTGTGGTCTGCTGGAGGAAAAATTGCATTCGGACCATAAAATTAAATCTAACTTGACACTGAGTTTCATTCCAGGAAGACAGATATTTTGTTTTATTTATTTTTTAAAGACACATATTTTAAAATCAAATGTATTGTCTTAAAATTTAGTTGCAGTGAAATATTAACGTGTAGCCTTTGTCATCATGGGTACTTTTTATTACTTGGTTGTTCCCACATGTTAAAATGTAACAATACTCCTAATTAAGGTCACTGGCTGAATTAACCTGTGTAGAAACAATCCACTGCTCTGTATGCTCTCTCTGCCTCCACCCACCTCGCTTGAAGTTGTTCTGTACCACCATTCCCACCCTAAAGCAATAACTAAACAGGAAAAGACAAACAAAACTAAAGCTTTGGACAGTTGGGTTAGTTTCACCATGACTCAATATGCCTGCATTTCCTCTTCTCTCCTTGGGCTGATCCAACCCTCCTCTTCTCTCTTTTGTTATTCAGAGCTCAGCAGATCCAACTTTAAACAATCTCTTTCTCATAGGTTCTCACACATTTCTTTGTCCCTCTTAATTGTCCCTTCGTTTTTTAGATTTAGTGACCTCACAACATTTATTGCTCCTGGTTTGTTTACTTTCCATCATCCTATTTATGAGTCCAAAACCAAGTGACCTTAATGGTGGCTGTGAGGTCTGCGAGCCCTGGTGGTGAATGTGTGGGAACGCCGTCTGAAGTGTGATGAGTTGTCAGCTGAACAGGCCTATATTGGGAAATGAAGTACGAAGTACCGCACAGGAAAAAGCCTGGGGCCTCGGGCTCCGGGCTCCAAGACTCCTGAATTTGCTCAGACGGTCCCTTCTGCACCAAGACCAGCACTTCTGTCTCTTTCTTCCTTCTCTAATAAGCCTGCTTTTCCCAGGTACCATTTAAGATATTTTAAAAAACCAATTTCTTACCCAATTTTCTTGTTTTTCTGTTAGGCTTAATGGGCAACTTAGTTCTCTACCATTTTTACTGCAAATATGCAGCAGTTTGGATCAGTTTGGACGCTCTAAGGTGGTGGTTCTCAAACTGAAGCATGCATCAGAATCCCCTGGAGGACTTGTTAAAACAGAGTGCTCGGCATTTCCAATTCAGTAGGTCGGGGTAGAGCTGAGAATTGAAGTTCTAACAGGTTCCCAGGTGGTGGTTATGCTGATGGTCTGGGGCCACACTTTGAAAACTGCTGCCCTGGGATTATGTGGCCTTTATTGGGGTGGATATGGGACAGTGCTTTGCAATCTACTCTTTGGCCTGAGTGCTTACACCCACCACCCCCTGGCCTGTGAACTGGGTTCTGCCACTTTTTCTTCCATGGCTGGGACCACTTGATCCGGAGCCTTACACTTGGTTTGAGGACAAAAAGTGCATTTTATCACCGTTTCTCCAGCCCTGAAAAAGAATGGCTAGGCTATATTAAAATGTACTTAGTGGATTTGCAGGTGTGTGTTTGCAGGTGAAGGTGGGTATTGTTGGAAGGCAACAAGCCTGAGATATCAAGTATCATTTATAGTATTGTTTCCATAAGAAAAAGGCTCTGGGTAATGAAGGGGTTACACTGCTCTGTGTGGCATTATTTGTTCCCAAAATAGGCGTATATATTTGCCCCCATGTTCTTCCTGATAGGGTTGTTTGTTTATTTGTTTTTCCTTCAGTGCAGGTCAGCAATTCATTATAGGTATTACTATCATAATGGAAACAAAGACAGGAGAAACTTCTTTTCTGGGTAAATTTTATTCAACAATTTTAGTGACTAGTCTTTATAATGATCTAGTTGTCTTAAAAAAAAAAAAAGGAAGAAGACAGGCTTAAATACCCAAGCAAGTGACAAATGGTAGCTGTTTCAGGGGAGTGCCTGTGATATTATCTGGTAAATTGCAAATGCGGAAGAAGCAGGTGCAGTGCTGAATCAGGAAACTAAATAGGCTCAGGAAAAACTGTATTAGCTCTTCCTTCTGGCCGTTTTATGCACTGTGTAATCAATAGTTCAACCGAACATCAGATCAGTGGTGTGCACGATTGAAAAGTTCTCCTTCTGCCCACTGATTACAGCTGCTTGGCTTGCATCTAGAGTCTCAGATCTATCATGCTGTAAGGGCTCTTAGGCATCATCCTGGTCCAACCGGTTCCATTTACAAATGGTGAAATGAAGCCTTGGTAAGGGAAAGACTGGCCCTACAGCATGAGCCTAATAAGGTGGCAGACTTTGGACTTGAGCCCTGTCCTCTGCACCTAGACCTAAAGACTGTGCTGCCTTTCCCCTTGCTGGTCTCACGGTCTTACTCAGAGATTGTGGCCTGAGTGTAGACCTTTGGGTTCCCTCTAGTTTCCTGAAGACAGCACAGTTGGGGAACAGAGTCATGTTCATGTGTGCTTCTGTCTGAGTGCTCAAAGGCCATTTTCTGGCATGAGGAATGGGCTCGGTCCCTACTGTTTTCTCCCCTCGTCGCAGCCATTTGATCTGCACCTGTAGGCTCCTTCTAGGGCCCAGAGCTTTTACTTCAGTCCCGGAGATTGAAGAAGCTCATGTTCAGAGCCTGGAAGTCTGTAGGATGTCTTCTGGGTTGCTACCCCTGTCCCAACCTGCCCCAGTTGCTGTCCTGTTACCCCTGAGCCTGATTCTGCCTTGATAACTGGTAAGTTCCTGCAGCAAGGTTGGGGTCTTGACTTGTTATCCATTATTTCTTCTCTAGAGAAGAGTCGTTGAGGGTAACAGAGTAATATTTGTTGAGCATCAGGTGAGAGCCCCCAGGAGGAAGAGACATTTAAGCTGAAACCTGGTCTCAAAGCGTGAAAGGGCCTTGCACCTTGGACCTGAAGGAAGGCCAGTGTGGCAGGAATATAGTGCACAGTCGTGGGCTGATGTTCTGCTGCTAGAAATCCTCCTTGCGCTGCCCACGTGCCTTGTGCATTCCCTGGTGTGCATGTCATGGGCGTCCGGTGGATGCTCGCTGACCGGATGCGGGAAGGCATGAAACACTGAATGACTGGCAATGCTGAGAGCTCATTTTGTGTCTTATATAATAACATAATAAGTTACCTTGGAATGATTCGTGGTGCCGAACAGCTTTTTCCTCCAGCGTCTCTTAATCTTTCTGTTGTTTTGGGTTTCCTTGCTCTATTTTGAATGTCCTCACACGTGTCCTGCCTTTCCTTCACAGCCATGGGGTGTCTTCCTGCCTCAAAGAGAGCAAAAGCTGAACTGCCCTATTATCCTCTTAGTGGCTGCCTTGAGCATGAAGTTTGAAATAGTGTCAGTGATTTGATTTTTTTCCTCTGGGGATCTGGCAATTGAAAATAAATGTAGAAAGAGCCCCAAAGGAGGTTTTTCTTGGGGGCATGAGAGACGACGGGACCAGATATTGGTGCTCTTTGACAATGCAGAGTTACGTAAGGAGTTGAAAAATAGAGGCTATTCCACCAAAGTCAGCTTGCCTTACTTTAATGCTTTTATATTCGCAAAAGTGGGTGGCCTGGAGTGGTTCTGTAACTCTGCTATTTGCAAATTCCTAATGCCCAACACAGAGAAATAGCAGTCTATAGATTGGGGTTTAACAGATGTTTGATTTAAACAGTGACCCATGTGCTAGGCACTTTCACACTGCATTTAATAGCTAAAATATAAACAGTATCCTGTTTATTTTTAATCTTTTTTATTTTATTTATTTATTTATTTATTTATTTGACAGAGAGAGATCATAAGTAGGCAGAAAGAGAGGTACGCAGAGAGAGAGGGGGAAGTAGGCTCCCCGCTGAGCAGAGAGCCCTATGCGGGGCTCGATCCCAGGACCCTGAGATCATGACCTGAGCCGAAGGCAGAGGCTTTAACCCACTGAGCCACCCAGGCGCCCCCAGTATCCCGTTTCTAAAGAATCTGTTTCTGACCTAACAGTTCTGGTAAGAGGAGTACAGAACATCGCAGAACCTGAGGGAGGGTGAGAACAGTGTACTTGTTAGTAGATATGGGTCCAGAAAAAATTCCTGGCCAATGTGAATCCCAATTTTTTCCAGAATTAGCTCTCCCAGACCTCCGAGGCCTTCTCTTCCTGTTCTAACTTCCGGACTGAGGAGGAGGCCTGGCTCACAGTGAGTTTGAAGGTCGGTCTTGACACTGATAAAACTGAGTGAATAATCTTTGGTCCTTGTTTGGTTTTCATTGATTGATTGATTGATTCACTCGCTCATGAAACCTTTGCTGAGTGACCTGTATATGCAGGCTGCCATGGGTATAGAGACAAGTTTTAGGGTACCGTCCTCAAACTCTCACCAGGTAAGAGCATGTGATAGGAGATGAGGCGGGGAGTGTTGGAGGGCACCCCTATTGTGACAGTATGCTCAGAGGGGCTGTCGTAGAGGAGGTGAATCTTAGAGGTCCGCTAGGGGTCAGCTCTCAGTGATGACTCCCAAAGCTGAGCCACCATACTGCCCCCCACCCCCAGCCAAGTGAGAACTGGGGCAGGCCAGCATCCATTCAGCTAAGTGCTCAGAATAATCCTGCCCGTGCCCCGACACAGGAAGCGTAGGGCTGTTTGCCAAGGATAATCACGAGGCCTGGTGCTTTTTCCTCTGGGTTCTGTATAAGGTTTAGAGGTCTCGAAGATTGGTTTTTGCAGACTGAATATAGCCATAGTCAGTGGCTTATGGAGAATTTTATAGTCACATCTCTACTTGAGACTTCTGCCAGAGTTGTTTGGGGAGACCAGGTGGTCAGAAATCCTCCCAGACACAGGCGTGGTTATTGTGTGAGCCTGCCATCGTGAGGGGGACGGGGGGCTTTGGGGAGGTACAGTGAGGAGCTTTGGCGCTGGGCTCCGAGGGTCATAAGTTATTTTTTCACAGTGTGCTTAGGATGTAAAATGGACACTGTGACATGGAGAGTGCCTCAAGAAAGGGGCCCCATTCTGAATTGCTGGTGACCTGCACAGTCATCAGGTCCAAGTCTGGCCTCCACTCCCCTCCTGTCCGTCTCCCTCCCTCCCTCCCTCCATCCCTTCCTTCCCCCTGCCCTCTCCATTGCTAGGAAGACAGACAATGGAGATAGGGTGCTTGCTTGGTGGGTGATGTGGCCATGCAAATAGATAAATAATTCTACAGTGTGCAGTAGAGTCCCGTCTCAGAGGAGCAAGTGGTGCCTCTGGTCCAGAGGGAAGGGGGCCACAGGGAGGCCGCCTCCCAGGGCCGCACAGCACATTAGTACAGCCTCGGGACTAGAACCGAGGGCTTAGGAGGTTTTCTCTGCTGCTCTTCAAAGCCTCACCGCCTGAGTGAGACTTTCTCAGCTGGATGTTCACCAAGCCAGAAGCTGATCTTCTCGCTGGATGTTGGAAGCAAGGGCAAGATTTGTTTAGTCTCTGCTAAACTCCCAGTCTGTGCTTCTCCCCTTCTCTTTATGCCCCTGGGGACCGACTGTGCAGGTCTGTGACCCTCAGGTTGTGGCCCTCTCCCCGCTCTGGCCTGCTACATTGGCTCCGGGCAGTTTTCCTGTGAGTGTGGTCTTGTCCCTGGGATTCCAGCCGAGACCGAAGTTCTGGTGGGTGAGGACGAGGCAGGAGACAGGTAGGGCAGGGAGAAGTGCCGTGGTTTCAGAGGTGACCTCTTTGCTGATTTTAGAGCTCCGTTCAGTGCAGGCTGGCAGGGTGCCAGAGCAGGAGGAGCTCTGGAGTCACTACGGCTCGGGTCCTGGTTAGACTTCCGTGCGTAATTAGTATTTTTAAAGTCATTTTTTCTAAAGACTTCAAATTTAGAGCCTCATAAGTACTTGAGAGATCTTTTATGGATCACAGCTGAGTCTAAAAGGATCCTGCAGCATCTCCCTGCAGCCTGTGCTACTGGCCAGCTGCTGCTAATCACTCCAGCGAGGTCCTGTGACTGGCTCCTTCTTCCAGCTTCTTGCGGAAGAGGTCGTGCTCCGGGCTGGCCTGGTCTTTCTGAGGAGCTGCAGAACGACATGTGCCAAACTTCAGTGTGCATGCGACACCCCTCAGGGATCTGGTTAAAGTGTGGATTCTGATTCCGTGGGTCCGGTCAGTGGGTCTCTGTGCATCCCGGGTGATGCCAGCGCCATCATCTCAGAACCACATTTTGAGTAGCAAGGAAATGGATCGCCAGATGAAAGCCCGTGACTGTATGAAGGAGAGTATTAGAGACCCAGGCAAGGAAAGGGAGTCACCTGAGGTCACACAGCAAATTGGTGGAAGAGACCGGGACTAAATCTTAGTCCCCACTTTCTCCCTTTGTGTCGGGTATGCTGTGCTTTCCCTCTGCGGATCTGGAAAGAAGTACCCATAAAGCAGTAAAGTAGAAATCACATTTCCTATTTGTATCCTCAGGTTTAGAGCAACCCCACAGAACCGAAACCTGCTGAGTTGTAGTCTAGGCCTGACTCGGGCCCTTCTTGTAAGGTTTTAGTGAGACATTTTCTGTGTCAACCTTGGGGTCTTTTTTTTTTTTTTTTTTTTAAGATTTTATTTATTTATTTGACAGAGAGGAGAGAAATCACAAGTAGGCAGAGAGGCAGGCAGGGAGAGAGGGAGAAGCAGGCTCCCCACCGAGCAGAGAGCCCGATGCGGAGCTTGATCCCAGGACTCTGAGATCATGACCTGAGCCGAAGGCAGAGGCTTTAACCCACTGAGCCACCCAGGCGCCCCTCAACCTCAGAGTCTTAAGCTGAGCTTCCATTGTACCACTCTTAGTGTTCAGCAGTGCTTGTTAGATGGAGTTGAGTCCCTTCCATGCTGGTGCCAGAAGGTGCCAGATGGCCCCAAATCAATCTTAGACTGAACTAACAGACTCTAGGAGCAAAAGATGGGGCTAGGATGCTGAGCCAGGCAGCAGACTGCAGAACTGGCTTAGCACTTCTGCTCTTAGCATACGCCATTGGCGAGGGGGACATACTGGGAATGGGGTGGGTGGGTTTGCCCAGAGATCCTGCTGGGGACAGCACAGCAGCCGGAGGATGTGGCAAGAAGCAACCGTACTTTTGTCCATCAAGGAGGTCCTGTGTGCGGGGAGGGCATGGGAGCCGAGAGTTTGCAGTCATCTAGGCAAGCCAACTTCTCATTCTACAAATATTTATTGTGTGCCTGCCACACGCCAGAGGCTGAGCTGCCCACTGGGAGATATGGAGGTGCATCCCTAGGAGCTCTGGTCTCTGGAGGCTCCTGGGTAGATTCTGCACCAAGATAGTCTCTTGGAGTAAAGCAGCACTCTGGTCTTGATGGAGCGGGTCACTAGATGCGGATTCAGACAGAGGAAGCAGGGTCACGGTTACCGGACCTCTGGCACAGAGCAGGGCTAAGGCATGGTGCTTAGTGATGAAAACTGAGGAACAAGGTCAGAACAGGACTGGCAGCACACTGCATTTGCTTCTGAGTTACTAACCGCAGAGACTTTAAACCTTTCAGAACTAAGGACAGCCCTGACTGGTCAGGGCTGGGCTGGGGCTGAGCCTGTAGGTAAAGGTCACCTGGTGAGGACATGGCACCAGGCACCCTGGTACCAGAAAGACATAGCCATGCGGGCTTGCCATCTCTTCACCTGCCTTGGCCCTGGTTGCAAGAATCATCTTATTCTGTGGTTATGGAGAATAAGGTTCTGGAAGCTTCACAGGATCAGGGCCCCCGGAGCAGCAGAGGTGGCAAGAGGCCCCGCTTCCCACCATCATTTGTACTAACATGCCCCAGGGTCTCTCGGGGCTGAGACGTTATTAATCTGCTGGTGGAGGCGAGTGACTAATGAGTGCTTCAGTGGAGAAAATACTGGGTGAACTCGTGCCTGGATTGAGCCCACGGACCGGGCTGCATTTGGAAGTGATATCCAGTGACTGAGCTGAAGAGGTGCCTGCCGTGTCCTTCCTGATGGTAACAGAGGTGAACGAATGCCCGGCACCTGGTAGGGCCTCGGTAAACATTTGTTGACCGAGTAGGTGTTAACAAAGTGTTTTATAGTTCGCAAAAACACTTCCAAATACATTCCGTCCCCCAGACTCTGAGATAGGGAGAGCATTATGTCCGACACGGAGGAAGCCGAGGCTCGCGGTGATCCCGCTGCTGGTCAGTGGCAGCGCTGACACTAGACCCCAGGTCTTCTGAGTCTCTTTCTAACGTTCTCTCCTTGAAGACACTGTCTGAAAACGCACACAGGTGCTGCCAGGGATCTTGCTGTTGTACATTTGATTTTTGGTATGTATTAAACAGATACTGTTTTTTAACGCAAAACCTTTTTTTTTTTTAAAGGAAATGTGCCTCTCTGTGTGCATTTTTACCAAATTGAGCCCTCGGGTGTCTTTATTTTTAATAAAGAAGAAATGCTTGGGTCTGGAACAGCTGAACCAAGCACCATTGCTGCCTACTCATTAGCTCTGTCTAATTAGATTGAAACCGAGAAAGGAAGCCGCAAAGGCAACCATTTTGTTTAGCGGGAATGGTCATGTATATGGCCTTGAACCCTCTCTCCCTTTCTCCCCTCTCTGGGAGACTGTTAGGATGCAGTTCCTTTGATAGGACAGTAGTAAATTTCTGTTGCAAAGAAAGAAAGAGAGACAGAGTAGGGGGGAGCGGGAGGGGGTGGAGAGAGATACAGAGAGAGAGGAGTGGGAGAGAGACTGGAGGAAGAGGGAAGGGAGAGGGAGGGAAGGGGGCAGGCAGAGGGAGTGTATGTGTGTGACATACAGACAGACTGATTTCTGGGACCCTAGAGACTTGATGAGTCATTGCATCTTTCTGTTGGCACCCAGGCATGTAGGGCAAAGAGGCTATTGTTTCTTCTTTAAGAACAAACTTAGATGTAAGCCATTTTTCTCTAAAGTACTTGAAGGACCTTGGGTTCCTGTAAATAGCTTAAAAAAAAAAAGTACACCCGAAAGGTTTTGTTACTACAACCCAGGCCCCAAGTTTGCCTGTCAGTGGGAAAATGCTGGCCCCGATCCCAGGCCTGTTGTAGGTGGTTTTGCCCAGTGGTGACTGTGACCTCTGGGCCTGCTCACCCCAGTCACAACTTTCGGCTGGAATTTTCCATATTCGTGCTCCTCAGTTGTTGCACAAATTGTGAGGCAGGCAATATGCAGAGAGCCATACTTTATGTGAAGGAGACTTGGGGAGCACCAAGGGCCAGGTGCAGTTTTTCTGAGACTCAGTTTCTCCCCAGCTCTTTGAGCCGGCTTGCTTCACTCCCTCCCCCTCCACCCCATCTCCACTGCCTCCTGCACCCCAGCCCACATCAGCTCCCCTCTTTACCCTGTTCCCCCTAGCCTGGCCCCTTTGCCACCAGAGTGCCTGTGCCTTTCCCTCCCTGCTCAGAACCCTGCCGTGGCTCTCCCTTCTGTTGCAGGAGAAGCCCCTCTCCTTGGCAGAGCATGCTGGAGCTGTTGGCCCTTCCTGATCTCTTCAGCCCATGTTCCCACTACACTTGTGGACAGACCCTGCCTGCCTGCAGACTTGAAGTGCCCGAACACACCAGACTCCGTCCCGCCTGTGTGCTGTTGCCAATGCCCCGCCTTTGGCTGGATTTAGTTCTTCAGATTTTGAGTCAGATGGTATCCACCTCCTCTGTGAAATTCTCCGTATATACCTAGGCAAAAGTAGGTGCGCTCTCTTTTCTGCTCTTAGAATAATACAGATACATTCCTGCTGTCTTGTCACATAATTCTGTCGCAGTTTGTGTGAGTGCGTAGCCGTCTGTCTTACCGCTGGTTCATCAAGCATTTGCTTGCAGGCTGCTCCGGAATACCCCTGCCGCCTAACCATGGTTCCGTACCAAGGGAATCAGGCCTTGGCTAAGAGCTTTATGGACGTTGCTCATTTTGTCCTTCCTGGGGGTAGAGATTGTCATTCTCTCTGCTCTGTAGACTAGAAATTGAGGCTGAGAGAGCTTATGTGACTTGGGAAGACCACAGAGTTAGGAAGTGGTGGACCTGGGGCTTGTGGCGGGCCCCCTGTGAGGTGCTGTGCACTTAATGTGCACTATGACATAATCTCTACCCTCAGGGAGCTTGTGGACTGGCAGGTGGGACCGGTAAGTCAGAGCGATCCAGTGCTGAGGAGGGCCAGGGTCCTTGGTGGGGGGTGTTGCTGGGGTGGTGTGCATACCCATGGTGACACCCCCAGCACCCAGCACTATGTCGGATTATTTTCTCCTGTGGCCAGGACTCCGTATCTCTGTCACCCGTTGTCCCACTCCCCACGCTCTCGTCCGTTCGGCCACAGCACCTTCCTTTACGTGGAGTCTGGAGTCTGTGCTGCTTGCACCCTGGGCCACGCTGTCCGCACGAACTGCCCCAGCATGTGGGGCCTGTGCGGGAGAGCGTGAAGGTTTCTGGAGTACCAGGAGTCTCTGGAGATTGCCTGCGCTCAGCTCATTTGTCATTGCCTAGGCTTCCTGGAGCGTTTCCATCCTAGGAAATTTTTTTTTGGCCTCAAGACAGAACTTCTAAGAACACGTCCCAGGATTGGGCCCTCTGGCACCGTGTCCCTCTCACCCCACCGGCACTGGCCAGCCTCTGCTGTTTGCTGGAGTCTGTGGCACTCGCAGAGTGGAGGGCGCTGGGACGTGGCCCCTGCTCTCCAGGGGCTCAGGATCCAGTAGCTGGAACCAGGTGAGGGGCAGAAGGCTGGCTAGCCTTGTGGGGGACCCTGGGCCTCTAGCAGCGCTGGACCAGTAGACAGGAATGAGCTGTGAGGGGAGAGGAGGGCCGCATGGGCAGGGCAAGAGGCTGGCCTCACAGGTGAGTCAGCTAGGAAGGAGGTCAGGCAGAGCTGCGACCAGGTGAGGTAGACTGAGGTCCGAGTGAGGAGAGTGTGAAAGGCCTGGGGTCCCTACCTGAGTCTCTTCCTGTTAGGCTAACTCCCAGACAGAAGTTAATGTCCGAGCAGGCCGAGGCCCCGAAGGATACCATTTTGACCTGAAATCAAAACAGGTGAACCCAGCGCCCAGCCAGGAAAACATTCTAATGTTTCAGAGGCACAAAGGAAAGGACTAAAGGGAATGAAATGGGCAGCAAAAGATAAGAAGCCCCTCCCGTGTGCATTGTGCCAAGTTATTAAATCATGTGTGTGTTATTTAATTTTCCCAACCACCCCACGGACCGACCTTGACCGATGAGGAAGCCAGGACCAAGAGCCGGGCAGCTGGCCAACAGGAGAGCGGTCTCTGAGGCCAGGGGAGCCTCCAGAACTTCACCTCAGCGTGCTGCCTCTTCCCAAGGGACTGACCTGTACACCCCAGGAGACAGCCGGGTCAGATCTTAGGTACCACAGAGGAAGCCCCAAACCGGCCAGTGTGAAAATGTCAACCAAGGAGCAAAAAGTCGTCAGTGAGCTCTTTGCCAGCATGGGCTGCTCTACCTTGAAAACACCCGTGCTTTCCACAGAGTCAGGCTCTATACGTTCTCGTCCCTGCTCTGCCCAGGACCGCCACTTCTGAGGGTTCTGCGGGAGCTCTGGGTAACCATGCGAGCCTGCGACCTCTGCGAGGGCCCTCCGTGTGGCCCTGTCTGTTGACAATGTAGGCCGGCCTGCCAGAGTCCTCTCTGTGAGCGTGCGTGAGCCGTCTTACTGCCACAGCGCCTTCAGGCCCGTTTAATAATTGAAGGCCAGCGCCGAACATTTCACGGCTCGTCCTTCATGGCCAGGAGTGGTTTTCTGTGTGTGAGTGAGATGCCGTGTCTCCCAAGGACGCACTGTTTCCTGAAGTGCGGCTAAGGCCGCACGTTCAGACGCTGCCATCGGAGAGCTTGGGTGTCATCAGATCCTCTTTCCAAGAGGGATCTCTCCTGTCTCATCTTTGCAAGCAAGCATGAGAGGCCGGGTGGCTGGGGCCCACCGTCACTTTCCTGGGACTTTGGACTCCGGAGGGTGGGCCCCAGGAGACGTGCCCAGCCACTTCCCTTTGTGCTGAGGAGTCGGTGCATTTTGTCACTTTAACATGAAAGAGGGGCCCTTGCAGGTCTGAATACCAGCAACGTTAGCCTCGTGGTCATTCTAGGCCGGTTCCAGTTGCGGTTTCTCCAAGTCATGTGCTCTTTTCTTGCTTTTAGGCCTCCCTGCCGTCCTCACCTTTCCCCGCGCTCTGCTGACTTCTGTTCCCCTTTCTGGCTCAGCTCCGGCCTTGCTCTCCCCGGGAAAGGGCTCTTTCTCTGCATGCCCCTCAGCCCCCGTGGGTTTCCCCATCTTCCCCTGCGAGTTACCTGTGTGGTTGCCTTTCGCCAATGGACCCAGAGCTCTTCGGGGATGATGGAGTCGTGACTAATTGAACAAATTGAGGTAGTTTGTGAATTCTGCTGCTGGAAAAATTGCAATAATAATTAAGTGAGACAACTGACATTAATTGAGGACCCATTGTGACCCAGGCACTGAGCTAGATGTGCTCTCTCATTCAACTTCGACAATGGCCTTGGATCGTGGACATTAGAGGTTATAGAAAGAAGTCAAGATCCCTACAGTCTTTCATTGTTATCCTTGGTTTTGGACTGACTCATCATAAATGACCTGCTTTATAATTTAATAATGAGGACTTTTGAAGCTTAAAAAAATGCTTTCTTTTAATTTTGCAGTTTCACAGTTTAGCATTGAGTACAATAATATATCAGATGACTGTCAAATGCAGAACCAAGTCTTTTGCTGGAAATAATCGCACTCTACCAACCCTGTTTATTTTGAGCGGCTCCAGTGGTTAGTGTGCCGTGCTGTGCGCTGTAAATTGAGCCTGTGATGTACGGATTATGCGGTCGGGGAGAGGGGGCCATGGATCCGAGGGGCTGTGAAACCGAGTGCGGACCCGCTGGCTGGGTGGTATGAAGGGAAATCGGACATGTCCCTTTGTTCAGTCCGTTCCCCTGAAGAGAAGTCTGTGATTTGACAGTTTAGACAGCTGGGAAAAAGGGAGCTGCTTTGCTGGAGAAGCTGGCCTGATTCTTCAGACTTGCACTTAGGAAATGAAGCCATTGGATCTCTTGGTGGCTCTCTGATCAGAGTGCCTGTGTTTCCGGCTGTAGGCAGTTCAGACCCGTACTCGTGGACCTGCCCTCAGCCAGGTTGGGTCTCCTGTGTTGCGGGTTTGGTTGTCGTTGGCTTGAATCTCGTGTTTCTCACTGCTTGCTCATTATGTCCTCTCAGGTGGGTCACTGTCCCCTCAGAGTTGGCCTGTGTAAAGCAAGACCCAGCCTGGCAGAGAGGAAGTTAGAGCTGGGCAGATGTGTATTTGAATTCAGGCTCCCACTATTGGCCGACAACTGTGTTATTTAGAGAAAGTGGCGTTGCCTTTCTGAGCCTCCATTTCCTTATCTGTAGAATGGAGATAATACGTTGAGCAATTATTTGTTGAATGCCTATCATGTGCCAGCCACCGTTCAAGGTATTTGCAAACTAGAAATGCATTTTAGTGAGAGGACACCGATGTTCAACCATAGACATAATAAATAAGAAAGTGATATGTTGGAAGGTAGTAAATATGATAAAAAAAAGAAGAGAAAGGAGTGAGGTATGGGACTTGGGGAACCCTGGAGGGGAGCTGGGCTGCATGGGCTACAGTTTTCGATGGGACTCATCGAGGTGGTCACATTGGAGCAAAGAGGTGGCATTGGCGAGGGACTAGGCTCTGCAGGCATCCAACAAAGAGTGTCCCAGCTCAGAGGCTCGAAAGCAGGAACGGGCCTGGCCTGCACAAGCACCCGCAAGGAAGCTGGCATGGCTCAGGCTGGGGGACTGGGCAGCATGGGCGAGGATAAGAGGAGCTGAGGTCAGAGAGAGATCCGCAGGGTGGTGAGGACGCAGGGAAGTGATTTCTGTAAGCACCTTGCTCTTCCAGCCAACGGCCCAATTTTCCAGTGACGCTGTTCTCTCCCAGCCACCCAGGCTGCTGACTTCAGGGAGATCCTGATGGCTCCCTTCTTTTTGTCCCACTGCTAGTCACTTGCTAGGCCCTGTAGTTGGTTGTTTCTCTTCTGTCCCCTTCTCCTCGTTCCTTTTGACCTTACCCCGTTGGCCTCATGCGTCCAGGCACCGTAGCCTCTCCAGTCCCTCCATCGCCACCCCTCTGCTCCTCCTTCCTTTCCATGCCGCGATGCCCGGAGGAGCCACCCTCTCCCGCTCGTTGGTGTCCTCGTGTCTTCATTCCTTTGCGCATCCACCAGCATCTTCTGAGCATCTGCTAGTGCTCAAACTCATTCGAGTTGAGTCTAATGGAGGAAGCAGACTTAAAAATAATTACAGTACCAATTCAGAAATGTTTGTTTTTACCCTAGCTTGTTTCAAAAAGGATTTGGAGTTCAATAGATTTATTATATAATACAATGAGTAACGTGAAGCAGCAGCTCTCTATATGTACTAAGACAGGTTCCAGTCTCTCAACCTACCATTTAGGTCCCCCTGCTTAGGCACAGACCTGCCTTTCTGTTTTCATCTCCCACGTCTGAGTTAAGTGAACCTTTGGCTTCAACCAAGGAGACATCTCGCAGTCCTACAGCATGACCTTGTCTTTCGCGCCTCCGTGCTGTGGCTCAGACTCTTGCATTTGCTGGGAGCGGCCGTTTAGGCCAATCTGTGTTCTGGCTGTCCTTCCACACTCAGCTTCAGATGGCGCCTCCTGGGGAAGTCTGCCCTGATGCTAAGTGACATCTTCCTTCTCTCAGCTTCCATACCGTTCTCTTTGGCCACTTAGCACATTCCACCATGGGGGTTAGGTAGGAGTGTGTGTGTTTCTGCTTTTTTTCCTTACTGGACCGTGAGTTCCTTGAGGCATGGATCGTTTTCATCTTTTATCATGCATAGCAACTAGCATACTACCTTTTCTGTGGGAGGCACTTAATACATCCTTTAGTGGGGGAACGAATGGGTGTTTTCTGAGCCATAACATCTGGGGACGGATTTGCGTTGGAGATGTGTTCTTCTCTTACGGTGATAAGAATGAAGTACTCCCAAGTTTCTGGAACCCAGAGGTAATGACCCTGAAGGGAGCTGCTACCATCGTGTGCTATAACCCAGAATGCATTTTCTCGTAGAAGTCATGACGTAAATAGTTTCTGCAGGCACTTCCAAATGGCGGACTCGGAAACACCCACTTTGGAGGCTTGCTCCTTCATAAGCTGGGGACTGCTTCCTTTTCCAAGTCATTCCCTTCACACTGGCCAGCAGGTGGTGTCTGCGTAGCCATACTGTCAGCCACCGTCCCCGGGCACCATGCGGCAGAGAAAGACACACAGACTTAGGTCACACAGAGATGACCAGCTCTACTGTTACTTAGTCGCATGACCACCAGCAAATTATTGATTTAAGCCTCGATGTTATAATCTGTAAAACAGGAATAAAAATAACTACCACCAGGCGTAATGAGGATGAATGAGGTAACCTGGGTAAAGGGTAGTTCGTGGTAAGTCCTTAGAATGCCATGAAACAACAATCAGAATGCCACCATCAGCTCCCTTTTTTCTTGTGCTTCTGTGACATTCCTGTGGCCTGGGACTGAGCTGCTCAGACAGTCTTGTGCATGTGAGTCACCGGGGACTTCATTAAAATGTGGAATCTGATATAGTAGGCCTAGGATGGGGACCTGAGATTCTGCATTAGGTTTTATTTGAGAGAGAGAGAGAGGGTGTACAAATTGGGGGAGAGGCAGAGGGAGATGCAGGTTCCCTGCTGAGCAGGGAGCCCGATCCCAGGACCCTGAGATCATGACCTGAGTCGAAGGCAGATGCTTAACCAACTAAGCCACCCAGGGACCCCAGATTCTGCACTTCTGATATGCCATGTTGCTGACCATACTTGGAGTAGGAAGATGTTAGGTTGATGGTTTTCAAACTATAGCCTGCCTCTAAATCATCTGGAAATCTTGCTAAAGCAGATTTCTGGGCCCTACCTCCGATGATGTACTAAGTCAGTAGATCTAGGGTAAGGCCTGAGAATTTTCATTTCTAATAATTTCCCAGGTTGTGCTAATGATGCTGGTTTAGGACCCACACACTGAGAACTATCATGCTAGAGAGATAACAGGGATGAAATTAATGAGAAAAAAAAGAGGTAAATGTTGGTAATTCTTCCACTGTAGGATACTTGTGCTCTCTGCTCTTTTTACTGTGGACGTCCATATAGTAACTATTATCCGACCAGGTTCTGGAATGTCTTATGAATAAGTAACAGCAACAATCAATACTTACTGAGCACTTATTATGTGCCAGGCACTGTGCCAAGAGCTTTATATAGTTCTACTTGATTCTGATAATCCTATGCAGTAGATACTGTGTTTTTTCCAGCTTGATGTTTCCCATGCTAACCAATTCGTAAAAATCACTGGCACACTTACTAAAAATACAGATTTCCAGGTCTCTGCTCTGGTGATTCTAACTTGCTACGGTCCAGTGCCCCATAGGGGATTCTTACGGTCGAGTGTAGCTGGGACTTTTCGCTGTAGTTGATCAGCTCTCTGCTTCTTCCCCTGTGCCCAGTAGAAAATTGCCAGTTTCGAAGAAGTACCATGTCAATGTTAACACAATATATTTGACATTAAAAGTTGCACTAATTCACATTTTTTTTTTGAGAATTCAGAAAACGCTTTGTAATCTCCAGATGCTTTAGGGTCCTCATCTTGACCATCCTGGGACTGTGGAGGTGCAGAAAGGCCGGGTGATAGGGCATTTTATTTACTAGAAGGCCAAGGAAGCCCACGCCAACAGTATAGTCCTTGGCTCTCTTGAGGAAGAGCATTTTGTTTGGAATGTTATTCTAGAAAATTGGTCTTCATTGCATCCAGATGGATTCTATGTTTCCACAGGGTTTTAAGAAAAATGAAAAGAAAATGTTGTATTTGCTTCTTGTCAGACCGGAGCTTGTTTGCCCACGTGCAGGCCAGCTGGCCAGCCGCTCGCTCGGAGCACCCCCCCGTCTCGACACCGGCACTCCCAGTACCTGCTGGTCTCCCTCACCTGGCCGGGGTCTTCAGCTCCTCTCTGCTTTCCCAGCCACTGGCTTCTTGACATGGGCTTTCCCGTGTCCTTAGCCTATGGCAGCGTATTCCATATTTTGTTAGAATTCTGGCTGAGGTTGGAAAAGGGGAAACATGCCCAGAGTTGTCGATACAGTTGGGAGTTCACCAACCCCTTGTCTGCTCTGGGAGGCCCCGTTTGCCTGCCTTGATGGACGTGGTGTAATGGGGCAGTGAGGTATAGCGAGGGTGAGGTTGTCGGCTAAATGCACCATATTTTAGCCATCATGAAAGACATTTCTGAAACCAAAGAAAATGGAAGGTTTTTGTTTTTTGTTTTTTTAAGTTCTACCGATCCCAATCTGAGTTCCTTCTTAGGCCAGTTAATAGGCCTCAGAATAATTTTATGTTGCCAATGAGAAAAGTGTTTCAGTTT
The DNA here is from genome assembly GCA_028646535.1 of Procyon lotor. Classification (NCBI taxonomy): domain Eukaryota; kingdom Metazoa; phylum Chordata; class Mammalia; order Carnivora; family Procyonidae; genus Procyon; species Procyon lotor. The sequence goes on from CM053613.1 coordinate 32,300,263, forward strand.
GATGGGATGAGCACTATACCAGGAGTCAGAAGAGCTGGGGACTCAGGTCAGCTCTCCCTCTGATTTCTTCTGTGATCTTGGCCCAGTAATCACCTCTCTGGATGTCAGTTTTATCTTTAAAATGAGAAGATTGGGCTCAGCTATCTCAGGATCAGCTTGCTGTTCTGTGGTCTTGTGATGATCTGTTCCTAGGAACAGGTGCCATTCCCCCGTTCAATCAATATCTATTGACCATCTGGTGTATTTCAGGTACTTCCCTGGGCACTCGGGGGCGGGGGGAATGTATCCCCAGATGAGGCATGCTGATCCATTCACTCACTCATGCTTTCATTCATTCATACAACAAGCATTTGTTTTGTGCCAAGCACTATGCAGAAAGCTACGAGAGATACAAAGGTGAATTAGACACAGGTTTTGTTGTTAGGCAAGGTCTTGAAGGGGTTCCTGACCACCCTCTCTGGTTTCAAAATCAGGTGGCATTTGGCTGAGAAGGAAGCATTCCAGACAGAGCACACAGCATAAACAAAGTACAGAGACAGGAGTCACAGGCTGAGCTCAGGGATAAGAGGTTCATTTCGACTAGAGCCTACAGGACACAAAAGGGAATAATTAAAGCAAAGTTATAAAGGTTGACTGGGGCCAGTTTGAGAAGGTGTTTGGATGCTAGGCTAGGGGATTTGGGCTTCATTTGGTTTTGCAATCAGTGAGGATTGTGAGTGATTTTTACACAGAAGCAGTATAATTGGAGCTCTCCCTGGCCACTCTGGAGGATGGCTTGGAAGCAGATAGGGAGACCCCTTTAGGGGGGGCTGCGTAGCCTGGGCGGAGCTTCGGGCTGCATCATTGTCATTGGAGAGGGGGGCTGAGGTGGAGCCAGGCTGTAAGGCCTGCCCATCCTCTAGTCCTGGTTCTCCTTTGAGAACTTTTTTTAAAGATTTTATTTATTTATTTGACAGAGAGAGAGAGATCACAAGTAGGCAGAGAGGCAGGCAGAGAGAGGGGGAGGAAGCAGACTCCCTGCTGAGCAGAGAGCCCGATGAGGGGCTCCATCCCAGGATCCTGAGATCATGACCTGAGCCAAAGGCAGAGCTTTAACCCACTGAGCCACCCAGGTGCCCCTCCTTTGAGAGCTTTTGGTGGAGTCACTGTCACGGTCATTGATCGGTGATTGGTGCCTTCGGATCAAGCCAGGGCAGCAGGCCACACCGGCATCCCTAGCCCAATTTTTTCCTATGCATGACCGATGAACCAGTAGTATGGCCAGACCTCTTTCCTGAAATGAGAGACCACTTCATCCAGAGAAACGTCTCTATGGGTGAAATTCGGCACCATGCCAACCTACCTAGAGACAGAGGTTTTTCGGCTGTTTTAATATAGCAGGGTGTGTCGATGCTTCATCTCTGGCTAATTCTAGCACTGTAGACACTGTGGGGTAGGGCTGGTAGAGGTCAGCTCTACGAGAAGCTGGAGCTGCCAGTTTCTTAATTTCGGGGTGTGCTGAGGACATCCTGCCTGAATTCAGCATGCTAGACAGCTTTGAACAAGGGCTGAGGGCCATGGGCCATGGGCCAGAGGGTGTATTTCCAGTAGCTTCATAGCAGAATGCTCCACTACAAAGAGCTGAAGCTTTTGGGGGCACAGGACATCTGCATAGACAAGGGCACCGTATGCGTGTGGGGCTGGGGGAAGGCGGGATTGGTGGACAGAGGATGGTGATCGGGTCCAGTTTGCTGACACAGGCTCGTGCAGAGGGCTGCCTGCCCTTGGCCATCAGGAGTTGCTAGTATAGATACTTTTCCTTCCCTCTGTCCGTTTGGCCAGGACTGGCCTTATTCACAGTCAGTTTCAGAACGTTAGTCGCTCAGACATGCACAGACTTGAGCAGTTTGCAAGGAGCTTTCATACTCTGTCTTATTGGAATCTCACAAAAATCTCATGAACTAATTAGGACAGGAGTTGTTGATCCATTTTACCCATGAGAAAACTGGAGCTAGGGTGGGGTTAGGTAGCTTATTCTAAGGTCAGATACAAACCACAAGGGCTGGGACTTGTTCACGCAGGAGCCAAGAGTTGACTTGTCAGGACTGCTTTAGGTGGAATTTATGCACGTTGTGGTAGAAGAAGTTAACAGTTTAGCTTCTTCATTAATTAGGTGGTGACTTTGGCAAGTCCTTTCGTGTGTGTCTCACTTTTTCAGCTCTAAAATTAGATTAGTTATATTTACTAAATAGAATTATTTGAGGGTTAAGTGATCATTTATTAAGAAAAGTGTCCAGTACAATGCCTAGCATAAATCAGATGTTCACTTAGTTCCTTTTTAAAAAAAAACAACAATGGGGTGCCTGGGCAGCTCAGTCGATTGAGTATCTCCCTTTAACTCAGGTCATGATCTCAGGGTCCTGGGATCAAGCCCCAAATGGGCTCCCTTTCAGCTGGGAGTCTGCTTCTTCCTCTCCCTCTCCCCTTCCCTGACCCACTTATGCTCTCTCTTCCTCTCTCTACCTCTCTCTCCCTGAAATAAATAAATAAAATGTTTAAAAAAAAAACCAAAAAAACTTAAAAAAAAAAAAGATTTTATTTATTTATTTGACAGAGAAAGACACAGTGAGAGTGGGAACACAAGCAGGGGGAGAAGCAGGCTCCCCGGAGAGCAGGGAGCCCGATGCGGGGCTCAATCTGAGGACCTGGGTTCTTGACCTGACCAGAAGGCAGACTCTTGATGACTGAGCCACCCAGGCACCCCCCAGAAACTTTTTTCTTGAAAAGGAAAGTTTTAAAAATAGTTTTAAATATTTAAATAAGAAGTTTTAAAAATAGTACAGAGAATCCTGGTGGTAGAGTGGTACCTCCAATGGTAGAATCTTAAGTAGTTATAGTATCAAAACTAGGAAATTGAGGTGCCTGGATGGCTCACTCGGTTGAGCAGCTGACTCTCGATTTCAACTGGAGTCATGATCTCAGGGTTGTGAGATCGAGCCTGCTTGAGATTCTTTCTCTCCCTCTCCCACTGCCCCTACCCTTGCTTGTGCACGCACATACTCTCTCTTGCTCTCAGTAAGTAAATAAAATCTTGAAAGAAACCTAGGAATTAACTTGAGTATAATACCTATTGTTAGCTATACCACACATTTTATTCAGAATCTCTGTATCTTTTCAGATAAAAATTATATGTCTTCTGAGTTTTTTTCCTAGCTCCAAAATGCTATATATACTGTCTTCCTTGTCCTTGACTTTTCTGTGGCATCTGACTTTCTAGAAACTTTCTCCTCCCTTGGTTTTTATAGCACTGTGCGTCTCTCATGACCTCCTCACATCTTCCTGGTCGTCTTCACTGTTTCCCTGTCTTCTATGCCGTATGTCCCCAGATTCAGGTCTCAGCCCCTGCTCTGCCCCGACAGGGTTTTTCCTTAGGTGGAATCTTGCTTCTGGCTTTACCCGGGGATTCTGAAGTCAGTATTCCCATCTCAAAGTGCCAAGCCTCTCTCCAATTTCCTGTTTCCGCCTGTTTGCCGAATGTAGGCTCTAATTCATCCTATCCAAAACAAAACTTGTCATTATTTAAACCCCAAACCAGTGCCCTTCTGCCCTTCTGCTGGACTTCCCTGTTTCCCCTGGTGACTTACCATTACAAGTGCCCAGAACTTTGGGTGATGGATACACTCCCTGTCTTGACTGTAGTGATGGTTTTGCTGGCTTTACACATGTGTCAAAACTTATCAGATTGCACATGTTAAATATGTATACATCAATTATACCTCAATAAAATGTTTTTTTAAAGGTTTAAAAAAAAAAAAAAGAGCAGGCCAGAGCCAGACAGCCTAGGTCTGAGTGTCGGCTCTGCCACTCGGACAAGTCACTCGATGTCTCTGTGCCTCATTTTCCTCACCTGTAAAAGCAGGATAATAACAGTAATTTACTATATAGGAATTCGGGGAGGTTTAAGTCAGTTAATTCAGGTAAAGTGCTTAGATCCTTACCTGTCTCAGGTGAAGGTCTCCAGGTGTTTGTTGTCGCTGAGGGTTACTCATCTCAGGCTCACGGCATCTGGCACAGGGGAGTGTGTGGTGAGGGTCTGGGAATGAGCGAATGGATGAATGAATGCTGCCATGATATGAAGCACTATTTTTCTTGCTCAGCTTTCACCCAAATATTTTTGCTTTTTTTTTTTTTTTTTAAGATTTTTATTTATTTGACAGAGAGAAACACAGCAAGAGAAGGAACACAAGCAGAGGGAGTGGTAGCGGGAGAAACAGGCCTCCTGCAGAGCAGAGAGCCCGATGCGGGGCTCGATCCCAGGCCCCTGGGATCTGACCTGGGCCGAAGGCAGACGCTTAACCACTGAGCCACCCAGGCACCCCCAAATATTTTTGCTTTTTTAAGATCCAGCTCCAGTTCTGCACTTTTTCTTCCCTCCGCTGAGTCCACAAGGCCCTGCTGGCCTCCTCCTCGCCCACCCCTGACGTTTTGTGTTAATGTTTTCGGCACAGACTCACAGCCAGATTTGTTTGTGTGTGTGTTCAAGCAGCCTCGTGTGTCTGTGTACCTTATCTTTCTGTCTACCTTGGATGTCTTCTTTTCCATCTACCTTGGATGCCTTTCTAATTTTTTTTTTTTCCTCCATTTCTCCTTTGCCCATGCTGGGCATACAGTAAATGCTTTATAAATGTGGAATGAATGAATGAATGGTATTTGATTTGCACAGTTTTAGGAAGGTTTTGTGCAACGAGACAAACTCTCATCAGTTTATTATTTGAACAAACACAAAACTTAGGAAATTTATCCCTGAAGGGAGAATTTCCAAGTGGTCCTACTTCCGACCCCCTGATCTCACCTTCCCTTTTGGGTCTTGGGAGAGCTGTAGACCTCCTTTAATACCTGACCCAAGCTTCGACGCCAACCTTCCTCTGAGTCCCCTGAGTGCAGCTGAGGCAGGCTGCTGGCACTGTCCTGAAGGCTTTCTGGACTACAGCGGGGGAGCCAAAGGGGGCCCAGCAAAGAGGAGGAGAAGCTGAAGCAGACTGGCTCATTCAGGCCAAGACACTACGTCTCTTGGTCAAGGAGTTGGGTACATTTCCCCTGACTCTGGCCTGATCCTCTGTTTTCTAGCTGCTGCCTCTTACTAATGTGGAAGGTTCAAGCTGAAAGCTAATTTTTTTTTTTTTTTAAAGATTTTATTTATTTATTTGACAGAGAGAAAGAGATCACTAGTAGGCAGAGAGGCAGGCAGAGAGAGAGGGGGAAGCAGGGTCCCTGCTGAGCGGAGAGCCCGATGCGGGGCTCCATCCCAGGACCCTGAGATCATGACCTGAGCCGAAGGCAGAGGCTTTAACCCACTGGGTTACTTTTGGAGTGCCCGTGTCGAGCACTGAGCCACCCAGGCGCCCCTGAAAACTAATTTGTTAGAAGCTCCTTGGATACCATGGCATTTTTGTGTCATAGACCAGAGAACCTGGTTTCTATTTTTCCATTTTGAGGGACACACTCAGGATGATCACTATTTAGGCGACACTCTTGACACTCCATTTCTTACAGAAGCAGTTCTGGCTTGTCTTCTGTGCAGATCTAATGAAATAATGATACCTCAGCCATACCATCAGTAAGACATCCATACTGTGGCTGTTACTTGCACAAAATAACACATTATTCTGTGCCATCCCTGCTGGGACTTGATCTAGCTTACAAGTTGGTCATCGCTCATGCCATTCCTTTGGATTAAGCGTTGCCTTTTCCTGCAGCCTCTCCCACTGGGAATGGTAAATATCAGGTCCCTCATATCTTGGAGTATGTTCATTTATCAACATGCATTCCTCCCTTTCCCAAGAAATCTGGAACAACTCATAAGCACTAGATTCCTTGGGACAGAAGGGGCCCAGCTTCTGTTCATCATTCATAATAATAGGCTCCCATTACATTATTCTTTTCATTCACAAAGTGTAGCATGCCTCATGTGTTTTTTAAAGAGTTCTTAGAAATGGGTGTTGTGTTCAGTTTGTACCAAAGAAGAACTCAAGGTTCCTAGAGAAAAGGCTTGGCTTGTCCAAGGTCATGAAGCTGGTGAGTGCTGGCAAGCCTGGCTCCAAGCCCTGTTCTCTTTCCTTTGTACCTCCTGGCCTCTCCTACCAGTATCTTCTCTTTGATCTGCTTAGGCTTCTTCTGGCTTTAACCCCAGGTTTTTTTTCTGTGACTCAAGGCTAAACTATTTATTACTTTCTCTGCTGCTTCTATACCTTTTTAGTCTTGGGAGAGTTCCATAGATTCCAGCAGGAAGTTTATTCCTCTCAGACCCTGAGATTCTTTTGTGACTTCCCATGCTGACTATGGAACTCCGTCTGTCTCCCTGGCTAGAGCTCCCACTGGTCTCTGCCTTTATTTTTCCCACTGTCAGGTTTATCTTTGGTCTGAACCTGCTTTGTCCCTTGTCTTTTCTCTCTTGATCTGTCCCATAGTTCTTATGGTTCTTCCTGTAAGTCTTGCTTCTTTGATAGACTAAGGCTCCCCCTCCTATGGGGTAGGCTCAGTTTCCCACATTTATTTATTTACTCATTCATTTATTCATCAGCTACTTTTGGAGTGCCCAAGCACTCCAAAAAAGTGTCGAGCACTGTATTTAGGCAAGGGGAAGGGCGTGTTTCCAAGATGTTAAGAGTATGGTTGAGGAGACTGAAGAATCGATAGCCCTTTTCAATCCCCTATGGTAATAGTTATGAAGGCATAAACAGAAGACGCTTGTGGGAACATAGGAGGAGGGACACGTCCAGATTTGGGGTGTCTGAGAAGTCTTCTTGGCAGAGATCACATCTGAACTAAGTCCTAAGGGATAAGTTCAAGTTGGCTTAGAGTGAGTGGTGGTGGTGGTGATCTGTAGGGAGGACAGGGTGCTGGGCAGAATGAGCTGTACGAAGCTGTACGTTTAGGGGCCTGCAAACATTTTAGCCTGACTGGAACAGAGATTGAAGGGATGACGGGATGACGAGGGATGAGGTAGGAGAGGTAATCTGGAACCAGACTGTGCACGGCTCTCATTTTGTTCTGAAGATGGTGAGGGGTCATGGAAAGATCTTAAGTAGAGGAGTGACTTGTTTAGGATAGTGTTTTGGAAAGATCCCTATAGTGCCAGAGTGAAGGATGGATTGGAGAAAGATACAGATAGGAGGTGAGTCAGAAGACTAGGGCAGTGATTGTGGCCTGAGTTGAGAACTTGAGCTAAGGTATGGCAGTGATAAAGGAGAGAAATATATGGTTGCAGAATATAAGGAAGGTGGGATTTCTAGGGCTGGTGCCTGATCAGCTGTCCATACAGTTAAGAGGATGCGTGCTGCCTTGCCTCCCCCTACATGCAGCCCCTTTCTACTGTCAGAAGAGAAATCTGATGTTTGATTCCTGGTTGTCTGTGTTTACCCAACCCTCTTCTCATACCCCATTCACCCTGCAAGGTCGTTCTCCTTGTGGCTAACTCTCTCCTTATCATTGCCTGATCAACATCCAGGGCATTCTTTCAGCTTGCATTTGGAAACCTAAGTGGCACCACAGGTCAACCAAGAGGTGTCACTCAAGTTTCCACCTAGGGACCCCTCACTCCCCTCTGCCTGGGTGGTGCCATCCTCTTTCCAGAGTGGTTCCTGGGTAGGAGTGAGGTAAAAGGTGACCTTATTTGCTGAGTTACCTCTAAAGGAGGAAGAGGCAGGTATCTCTCTTGCATTTTTAGAACAGAAGATCTGTGAATACAGTGGGAAAGAACAGGTAAGAGAAGAGAAGAGGAAGGCCTGGTGTGGGTAGATTAAAATGCTCCGGGTTGGAGACATTTAGAACTGGCCCCTCCATGCTTGCGCTGACCAATTTAATCTTTTATGGAATAGAATAGAGCACTAGCATCAGAAGGGACCTTAGAGTTCTTCAAGTTGTTCCGCCTTATTTTGCAGATGGGGACTTTGAAGTCTCTAGGGGTGGTATGGTGTGCCAAGGTCACAGTTAGCTAGCGGCAGAACTGGGACCAAACTGAGGCCCTCTAGGTCAGCTCTTGTCTCGCTAGTCCCATGAAAGTATTTTATTATTATTATTATTATTTGGTCATAAGTTTGACAGTTTGACAGCCTGGAGAATGAAGAACAGGCTGTTTTAATGACAGTATACTTTGGTGGTCTCCCTTTTCCCAGGAGGATGGAAGTAGCTTGTCCAAGGTCACAGCGGGAGTGAGGGGTAGAAACTCAGACTTTGAGTCTCCTACTCTTGCCAACATTGTCCGAGGTCTCACCTGGGGCGCAAGGCTTGGCCAGCTGGGCTCCAGTGACCCTGAGCAGCGGCATTCTTCAAATGCATCCCAACCGTAGCCAATTCCTTAAATTCTGAAAGACACAATTTCTTTCCTTTTTCTTTTTCCCCTGAGTGGGTTTTTTTTTTTTCTTCCCTTATTTGATAAAAGTGTATATGGCTGTGGAAATTACGTCAGTTTAATTAGGCTGCTTGACACAGTACTTTTCCACTGAATTTACTAGGAGCTGTGAATTTGTTGTCGCGAACTGCACTGCAGGCTGCGGTATCTGATTGGCATGCCGGGAGCATCACTAGCGAACAGCTAAATAGAGACTGGGGAGAAAACTGGGTCAGGAAACAGCCTCCCGTACCTGCAGCGGCTGTGGAAGGCGGCGCAGAGGCGGCAGGTGGCCACAGCATGGCACTGTCTCCCAGAGCCTGAGTCGCCGAGCGCCCCGCCCCTCCCCCAGCCCCGCCCCGCAGCACCCCCCTTCCCCCTCCCTCCCTTCCCCCCTCCCCCTGCCTTTGCAGGTGATTGTTCCTGTGGCCATTTTGCTTTCTATGTCTCTCCAGACTGCAAAGCTTTTATACCTGCAAAGCTCAGGAATGGTGTTTTTCTCAACTAAAAAGCCAAAGATTGGCTCAGATGGAATCTTTAGCCATTGGTGTTCCAAATCGTGGAGCGAGTCTCTTGGCTCTCCAGAGCTGGGTTTGTCAGGGAGCTGGAACTGGGTTTGAGAGTTCCACACAGTGAAGAGGAAAGGGTTGCAATGTCTCCATTTGTTTCCTCCAGTCCCCCACAACCCCCCACCGCCGCCCAATTATATGGCATTAATTTCCAAAGGTCTCAGTGCTGAGCACCAAGACAAATCAGGGGCTCCTAGAGGGAGGCATGAATGATTTGTCAGAAAGTTCAGGGGGGAGCTTCTTAAAGGCAGTGGCGTTTGAGCTAGGCTTTGAGCAATGAATTGGGTCATGATAGGAATAAAGGAAGGGAAGACGCTGGTGGCCTACCCACACTTATCTCAGGATGGCCTTGTGGAGGCTGGAGACCTCTGTCGTCTGGGGTGAGAACCTGTCTCCTCACATTGGAGCTGACTTGGCCCCAAGGACCTTTTCATCTAAGCTCCTTGTTTCATAGATGGGCAGATGAAGGCACAGAGAAGAGGAGACTGGAACAGAGGCCAGCCCAATGCTCTTCTAACCACACTATGCCCAGCTATGGACTTGTCCCCGTTTCAAATGGGGCTCTCAGAACATTCACGTCCTCCTTTGGGATTCCACTCCTGTCATCTCCTTTCTGACTCCTCTCATGTGAACTCAGAGATGCCCAATGGTCTCTACCTATCAATTACCGTTAAGGAGAGAACTGGAGTCGTGTTGGAATCAGATTCCCAGATCACTCATATCCCTGCTAGACAGTCATATCCCTTCCTTCCTAGGCCAAGCCAGATCAGGCCAGAACTGGTTTTTCAGTAGGGCTGGTGCCTCCCCAAGAATGCTTGGTAGGAATGGGTCTTGCCTCAGAGCGAGGGTTCAGACTCTCACAGACAGAAAAGCTGAGTGTAGCAGAAATCCAGGCCATTGTACTTGTATGTTATTTTGTGAGAAAATTGGGCTTATTTTGACTGAAAATTGTTTTCAATGAAGTATACTTAAATTTACTGAAATTTGCTTTAAAGACAACTTTTGTTAGACCATTTAAATTCTGTACAGCATCTCTTTCCTTTTTGAGGAGAAATCAGAGGGTGGGAATAAAACAGTCTCCCTAGTAATTTTCCCTCAGTCTTTTGGATGGTCTCAATTCAGTGTGAGGAATTCTGTCTTCAGACCAAGAACTGATGTTATAATTGAAATGCAGAAATGTAGACCCATTTTCTGATAGACATACCAACGTTTGCTCATCAAGTGAACCATTTGTGCAGGATCTTTCAAAGCCAACTTCAGAGCCAACATGCTTTGGAAGACAGTCAACAATTCAAATGGCAAGTAGTCTGTGGCTTGAGCCGAGTGGAGTGAGCAGAAGAGCGTGCTCGCAGACACGAAGTATTCTGATGATGAAATCGAGCTCTGCTCGCCCGGGAAGTCAGGGCACCAGATCAGATCCAGACCTCTTCAAAGCAGAGGTTCCCTTATTTTATTTTCCTTTATTTTATCTTATTTCATTTTGGGTCAGAGCATGTGGTTTTAGGTGCCTTTAAGGAATTTCCCTAGTCTTGGAAGGTTTATTCATTTGTAAATTAGTAGGCCTTGTGTCTAGTTGGCATTTGCAGAAAGAAAGAAAGGGGGGCAGGGAAGGGAAGGAAGGAAAGATGAAATGCTTCTTGATGCTGAGGCACGTTTCTACCCAGAGGCTGGCACATTCATAGAAATTTCCATATATTCTCATTTTGGGGTCATACTAGGGCTTGTCACCAGAGTGAGCATCATCTGAGCAGTTGACAGAAGCGGTTGGAATTGACAGAGAAAAGCGGGAGAGAGATTGTATTTTGAAGTTTGCGATTCAAACTTCTTCCTTGCTGGATTACATATCTTCCTTGCTGGATTACATAAAGGGAGGCCCGGCCGTGAGGGAGGCTCTCTGGATGGTCTCTTCCTGAACTTGTCCACCCCTGCCCATAGCCTCCTGGGTCAAGGATGCTTAAGCATGGTCCTTAGTCTTCAGCCGTTCATGTTGGCTATTGCCAAGGGCAGCGTGGAGAACCCAGGCTCCTTTCCCTGAGGACTGCCCCCTTCCCTGCTCCAGTGGTTCAGGCCATGGCCGATGCTCCCATTTCCAGCATTGTTTCTTGGAGCCCTCATGGCCCTTCCCAAGGAGGAAGGTATATGAGACCAGTCAAGGGTCTAAAGCAGTGGACTTCGTACTTTTTCTCCTCTTCCCCCTCCTTTGTTACTCTCCGCCCCTGAACACTGGGGAATGGACTTTCCTGAATGGACTTTCCTGACCCCAGATACCCGCTCCCGTGTTCTGGTGGTAGAGCAGTGGGCTGACCACTCTGGTGCTTTGTGGTCATTCTTTCAAAGGCTGTAAGGCTGAGGTGAAGTCGTGCTCCTGGCTGATGACTGTTGGTCTGGTCCTTCAACACCGTCCACAAGACCTGGAGACTCCCCTTTCCTTCTCTCTCCATGGCTGTCCTCTTGCTTACTTTGGTGACTTCCTGGTTCTGATGCTGCTTAGGAAGCTCACGCAGCTTCCATGTGCCTTGTCCTCCCTTTCATATCCTAGGATTCCACCTCTGCAATTGCCCGCATATCCATGCCCGTCTACTCCCTTCTGTGTCACCTGAACTACTGCAGATAAGCTTCTCTTCCCACAGCTCTGCTCTGGAAACGTCCGCCCTAGTTGTAGCTTCCACTGCTTGCCACCCAGGCCCCATCGTCATTTACTTGTTTGCCTCTCAGGCTCTTCTATTAAACATTCGTTAAATGTTCTACGATCCATCCGGAGCAACCTTGTCAGAGCAGAGAGCGAAAAAGCACATATCTATCTTCTCTCTTGTCATTTCTTTCTGATGAATGAATTAAATATTTTTATTGCTTTGAAGATTAATTATCTTCTGTCCCTGGGCCAGCTTTAATATTCTAGCTGTATCTTCTTGTGACAGAAACCTGGCAGTTGGGATCTCTGCCCCCACTCTAGATCTGTGCTTTTGCCAGGTTTCCCCATCTCCACACCATGGAGGCTTCTGCAGTGAGTCACTGTCCAGGGTCCTGAGAGATTGCCGTCTGACCTGCAGGATTGCGCGTCAGTACTGAATCGAAGAGCTCAGAACTTTGAGACCTCCTGAAACCTTCTGGCTCCTTCTGGCATGTGAGATACTGTTATTACACTTAAGAAATAAAACACCCAAGACCCTGAGAGTTTAAGTGGCTAACCCGAGGTTACCCGGCTCATAAATTTTGGATTCCAATGCCAGACTAGATTTCAGACTGTAAATATACTTTATCTAGTCCACATAAGCCTTTATTTGGAGAAGACACCAATTCTCTGAATTTCTTGTTGCACATAAAACCACTTGGGACCTGTTTTTTTTAGTAGTGTGCCTTGTCAATGTAAGGAAGGGCAGCCTAGAAGAAATGACCTCCGCCGAGGCAGGTGATGTCGGATGCGTAGGCGGACATCCCTGCATGCCTTGCCCCTCAGAGAGCTCCTGGAGTCAGTGTGCGGGACACTTGGTCCTACATGATTCTTGTTCAGTGAATCCTCATAGGCCCTCACGTACAGAAAGAGGTTTTGGTTTGTTTCTGAAGTGGTTTCCCAGTCCCTCAGGAGCACCGTGCACTAAGTCCTCACCTCTGTGTGCATTCCACCTCCAACTAAAAACAGTACCTTGTGTTCTTCCTACACGTGCTTTCAGATTCCAACTGCCACCTTCCCCACCTCCCAGTGAGCCCTCAGTTCTCCGGGTGTCCTTCTGTCTTCCTGATTACCGAGGCTTGCCGCCCTCCGAGGCTCCGCTTGATGAGAGTTCTCCAGTCATGTAGTCTGTGAGCACTCACCAACCCTGTCACTTTTAACTTGGGCCTGCCTTGCCAATCCAGCCTTTCCTGTCTGCTCCCATGTGGCTGCCACCAGCCGCAGCCAGGCACTGGTGCCCTCTTCCTCCGACCACTGTAGTCACCCCTTAATGATCTCCTGGTCCTAAGTGCTTCGTCCATCATGCAGTCTAAGCACTGGCCCACTTTTGAGTTTAACATTCCCTGAAACTATGAGGCCAAAACACTCGAGCTCCTTCGTAATCCACCCTTCCAGCCCCAGTGTGAGTTGTTCAGACCAGTCAGACTGAGCTACTCACGTCTTCTACGTATTTGGTGATTCTTTGCTCATTTTTTCCTTTCTTCCTTCTCTCCCTCCTTCAGTGAAAAAAATATATATATATAATAACCTTTCTTTGCAAACTATAAAGCCTGCAAGCTTTTATTTATTCAACAAGTACTCTGCTCCTTGGGATTTGGTGGGCTTGGGATTTGGTGGCTACCTAGAGTGGGCCAATAATTTGCATATGTTATCTTCTTTAATCCCTTGATTTTCCTGTGAGTTAGGTTGAGTTGTGTTCATATTACAGATGTGGGAACAGGGGCCCCGAGGAAAAAAGCAAGTGCTCGTCTGTGATGCTGTGGCCCTGGTATGAGGGGTAGAGTGGGAGGCAGGAGCTCGATGTCTCTAGGCTGACGGGACAGATGGAGCAAGCACATACTCGGCTGTCATGGAAGAAAATGCCATTGTCCTAAGAACTGTAGGTACAGTGCTCTAGAAATTCTGAAGATGGTGAAATTTCTTCCACTAAGGAGATAGGGAAGACTTCATGGAGAAGGTAGGTCTTCACTGAGTGTGAAGGATGGGCAGTAATTTGGCCAGAGGAGCTGGGAGGCCAGGGTGGGAAAGCGGGGACTAGCGTAGACAGAGACACAGAGAGGGAAATGCCCTTGGTAGCACGAGAGATGAACGGTTTACTTTGGTCGGAACACAGAGTTCTTGTTGAGGGAGACGTGGCAGGCTGCAAAGGAGGAGAGCCGTAGCCAGTTCAGGGATGGACTTAAATGTCTGGTGAAAAGACTTATGGTTTGCTCTCTAGGAACGGAGGAGCCATTGGCAGGTTTCGAGCAGGGGAGTCGATAGTCAAAGCTGAGATTTAGAAAGGTTACCTGGGGCACCCAGTGAACTGGAGGGAAGGGAAACAGCAGAGAAAGGAAGTAACAAGAAGCTATTGCGATTGTCCAGCACAGATGTTCTGAGAGTCTGAAACAGCACCCGTGACGATGGGGAGGGAGACGAGGGGCAGCGTGAGAGCAGAACGGGGGAGGCAGAATTAGAGAACTTGGTGGTTGGCAGGACTGATGAGTGAGAGGGGGATGCCTGGGTGCTTCGAGGTGACCATGAGATGGCGGCGGCACCCAACAGAAAGGGGGGTTCAGGAGGGAGAACAGACTGGGGGGCAGGCGGGGTGGGGGATGGTAGGTGGTTCATTCGGTTTTGTTCGGGTGCCGGTAAATTGCTTATTTCACCTCTGTGCTCAGTGCTCTTCACCACTGCTGCCACCATTCCTGACCCCTCTGTTCTTTCTCTTTATTAAGAGAACTCTCGGCTGCCTTTTATGGTCTAGTTGAATGAAGCCCTCAAAGGGACCTTGTTTATCTTTGAATTTCTGATGCACTGTCCATGGCTCCCAGTACTTCCCCAGTGTGGGCCCCGTACACATAACTATAGCTAGAATATATGGATGAACCCCTGGTGGGTTACAACTGATGATCCCAACAGTAGTTCATGTTTGTTGGAATGTTTATAGTGGGTAAAGCACTTGGAATGGTCAGAAGCATGTTGTATCTCCCTGCCAGGCCGCCCCAGGTAGGGTCACTGAACCACTGAGTCAATAAGCGGAAAAGGTTATTAGGGAATAAATGATAGATTTTACTTTACTAATAAATGCAGTTTGAAGACGTTAGCACATACCAGATGGGAAAGCTACGATGATTTGTAGCTGCTCTAAAGAGGTGTAGACTCTGTTAGAAAGAATGGTCAAGTTTTAAAATATATTCCAAATGATACCAATGCTAAGATTGATGTTTGCTGGTATTAGGAATAAAGACTCTTAGCATCGTACTTGGCACGCAGCACCAAGTGTTGAATTAAGTTATTACTGATGGTAAGTGTTGAATTAAGTGTTGAATTAAGTTATTACTGATGGAAAATCTGAAATTGTAAAAGGGAAAAAAAGCCATTTTTTAGGATTGTTTTTTTTTTTTTTATATGGAAATAAATGCAGTGCTTTTAAAGTGCCCTATAGAGGTCTAAAATTGTTGCCAGTTGACGAACATAAAAATGTGTGTTTGCTCATAAAGTTATCATAGCTGACACATTTGGAGAGAACCAAGTTCAGAAAATTTTGCAAGAGTTGGTTTTCTCTTCTCATTTTTTTCTGCGATGGAGGATAATAAAGGTCTGGGGGGAAAAGATTGCTTCCCCGCCTCAACCGCTTCCCACTTCCCCTCTTGTTTCTCTGCGCCATTGGATATCCGGTTGGATAAAGGGGCAGGTGAACTGGCATAGAAGTCTGCTTTGTCCAAGGTACTAAATGTAGGTAATTGAATTCAATCCTCATGATAGTCGTGTGAGGTTATTGCTTTAATTCCAGCTCTGCAGATGAGGAGGTTGAGGCTTACACAGTCTCAGTCATTTGGCCAAGTTCACACAACGAAGAGGCGATCGCACCAGCAGTGAAGCCTGCTTCTACCTGGACTCGGGCAGCAGCCTCCTGACAGTCTGATTGAGAGCCTTGCTGCTGCTTGTGGCCTCGGGTGGCAGCTCATGTTTACAGCTTCACACCAGAGCTGCTGGCACAAGTAGCTCATTCAAAAATATCTGACCTCTGTTTTGCTGGAAGGCAGGGCTAGATTCCCAAGTTCCTCCGTCACCGCTGCTGTCTGCTGTCTTCTACTTATTCAAAATGCTTTATGTAAGTGTTAAATTATTGGGAATACTCAGCTCTCTCAGTATGGCCCCTCTATAAACGGGACACATTGTTAAAAGGGACTTTTAACAGAGAAATCTGTGGCATAGCTTATTTATTAGAGAGAGAGAGAGAAAACGAGAGAGAGAGGGAGGGAGAGAGAACAAGCGAGGGGGGGGAGCAGCAGAAGCAGGCTTCACTGAGCAGGGAGCCCGATGTGGGGCTCGATCCCAGGACCCCAGGATCATGACCTGAGCCGAAGGCAGATGCTTAACTGACTGAGCCACCCAGGCATCCCTGTGGCATAGCTTTTTGAAAACTTGATTACTCCCTTTTGGAATGTGTGTTTTAAGGTTTCAAACTGTACTTTTTTTTTTTTTTTTTTTTAAGATTTTATTTATTTGACAGCGAGAAACACAGAGAGAGAGGGAACACAAGCAGAGGGAATGGTAGCTGGAGAAGCAGGCTTCCTGCCGAGCAGGGAGCCCGATGCGGGGCTTGATCCCAGGACGCTGGGATCATGACCTGAGCCGAAGGCAGACGCTTAACGACTGAGCCACCCAGGCGCCCCTCAAACTGTACTTTTGATAGAACATTTTACCCACATTAGGGGCTAATGGGACCTTCTGTCTTGTTAGAGTGGCAGGGGAAGAAGTGAACAGGCCTCCTTCACTCCAGTGCTGGACTGAGCATGCAGGTGAGGCCGAAAAGTCAGCCAGGAAGGAGATGGGACCAGTCCACCTGCCCACCCCAACCTCAGCCTTTGTATACTATAGATTAGATTTGTCTATCTGCTTTCTATCACTATAAATCAGATTTGTTTTTCCTAGAGTTTCATGTTAATGGAATCATATAGTATGTACTTTCTTGCGTCTGGTTTCTTTCATTCAGCACACTGTGTTTGAGATCCATCCATGTTGTGTGTACCAGTAGATGGTTCCTTTTTATTGAGTAGTATGCCATTACATGATGCACTGCAGTTCGTTTATCCATTTACCTATCGTATTAGTTTTCTCTTGCTGCATAACCAATTACCACAAACTTAGTGGCTTAAAATAGCATCTCTATTAGCTTATGGTTCTATAGGTCAGAGGTCTGGGTGGGCTAAGCCGGGGTTTCTGCTTAGGATCTCACAAAGCCAAAATCAGCACATCAGCTGGGCTAGATTCTAATTGGGAGACTCTGAGAAGAGTGTGCTTATAAACTCATTCAGCTCATTGAGTATGAAATGGACTGAAGGCCTGTTTCCTTGCTGGTTGTTGGCCCGAGGTTGCCCCCCCGCAGTTAGGTGCTCCGAAGTCCTTGCACACAGCCCCTCTATCTTCAAAACCAGTCACAGGGCCTCTGATTGTTGTCGTGTTTCAAATATTGCTGGATTCTTCTGCCATCAGCTGGAGAAAACTCTGTTTCTAAATGGTCTGTGTGACTGAATTTGGCCCACCTGGAGACAGCCCTTCCATTTTTGGTAGACTTCCTTTTTTAGAATGGCTTTTCTGATATTAAGGCGTATTTTGACATTTTAAGCGTTTCTCTCCATTGATCCTCATTCTGCCATCTCAATCTGCAATCTGATTCTCTTTCTCCCTGTGCTATGGCCCTTGTACCATCCAAGTTTTCTCTTCTCCAGATTGAAAACACTCATTTCCCCCTTTACTTTTTACATGACTTGTTGCAGCAGAACAGTAAGTGTACTCTCTTGGAATGGCATGCGTAATTGGATTGAGAGTCAGCTATGCCACCTACTAACTGTGATGTTGGGCCAGTTAATGTCTCTGAACCTTGGCTTCCTTATCTATGCATGCTTTATAGGATTAATTCACAGATTACATGAGCTAATGCATGCAAAGCTGTTAAGCACCTTCCCTGTCACATAGACAGCCAATATGTTGGCCAATATTATTACTTCCATATTGTTACCCTTTCCTCATTTTGTTGTTTTTCTTCTGGATGTGATCTCTTTTGTCAGTGACCCTAAAAAAAATGTACTGCCTGAATCGTATAAGCACCTTGAAGAGGTTTACAGTCCTTTATTCAATAATTCTACTTTAGAAAATTTATGCCAAGGAAATAATCAGAGATGTAGGCAAAGATTTTTGTTCCAGAATGTTCATCACAACACAGTTTATAATGGCAAAATACTGAAAGTAATCAGTACCCAACAGAAGGGAAATAATGAAATTAGGGTTTAGGGTACATTTCTATGATGCTCTAAAGCCCTCAAATTACATTTTCAATAAAAGTAAAGACATAGGAAACAACATTATGTTAACCGCAAAAGTCATGATATAGAACGGAATATATAGCATGACCCCAACCGTGTTTCTGAAATTACATATATTTTATTAATGCACAAATATCGGTAGGGAAAGATTGGAAGCAAATACACAACGTGTCAATAGTAGGTGTGGGATGTATAGATGTTTTAAAGTTTTCCTCATTATATATATATATATATATATATTTGTTGCCATAACTGTATATTACTTTTATAACCTGAAAAAATATGAATAAACTTTTTTTTTTAAAGATTTTATTATTTATTTGACAGAGAGAATCACAGCTGGAGAGGGAACACAAGCAGAGGGAATGGTAGCGGGAGAAGCAGGTTCCCTGCCGAGCAAAGAGCCTGATGCGGGGCTCGATCCCAGGACCCTGGGATCATGACCTGAGCCGAAGGCAGACGCTTAACGACTGAGCCACCCAGGGGCCCCAATAAACTTTCTTTAAAAACTATTTTGTGCGTGTAGCCCAGCACAGAACCTGATAACCCTCAACTTCGTCTTGAACCAGGAAAGCTGCAAAGTCACACTGTAGATCAAGAAGGTACCACTGCTGGTCACTCAGCTGGGACCTGGAGCGAAGGCGGTGGGAGTCTAGCAGGCTGCACCCGGGGACAGGCCAGCAGCACTTGTCAGCCCGCTGACGTGTGGGGCTGCACTTGGGAAGGAGGGCTGGCCGGCCGGGTCACGTGGCCTCCGTGCAGCAGATACAATCGTCATCAGTAGTGCTGTGCTCATGGATGTAGTGCACGCCCTTGTTATAAGCTTTGATCTCTCTGTCCCATCTTATCTGCATTCTTGACTTTTTAATCTCAGAAAGAATAACGCCTTAGAATAAGGGCCTCTAGATTTTTTGTTTTATTCTTTAAAAAAAAAAAAAAGCAAAAGTGATCCATTCTGGGAGGAGCCTCACCTGACCTCTTGGTCCCCTTGCCTGGCGATGGCCCAGCAGGCTCTGCTGTGTAGCTCAGCAAAGGGGAGCATTCTTGGGCTCCCCAAGAGTCCAAGTGGTACAAATGGCTCAGGGTCAGCCTGGTGGCGTGGTTTTTACTGTTGCAATTATTGGTGATAGAATGGAGATAGGAAGGCCTGTGCTATCTCCCTTCACACACTCAGGGTTTCCTGTTCTTATTATTCCCACCCTGGGGGATCACCCGGGGCTTTTCTGCAGGCCTTGTGGGATCTACCTCTCTTGTCCTGGGAGGCAGTTCTGTTTATCCACTGACTCAAATTCTGAACATCTGAAGGATAATCAGTTTCTGAATTCAACTGTTACTTACAGAACTCCAAGCATTTAGGAGACTCTGTTAAGGAGCTGAGGAAATTCAAGGATAAATCCAGTGTCCTTCATCTAGCGTTTCCTGAGTATCTACTCTGTGCTGGGCTCAGAGCCAAGAGCTCTGGGAGGGAGGTACATGGATGAGTGACTTCAACAAACACGTGATTACGACCTACTATGTGCAGGGCGCTGTGTGAGCCACTGAGAAATTAACGGGACACGGTCCTCAAGCATAAGAAAGTTATAATCTATGTAATCTGGGAAGAGACAAACATGTGAACCACTTAATAGGAGAAATAAGTGCTATTTCTGTAGCAGAGTCCAGAGGAGGGAGCCGTTACTTCTGATGTGGCCTGGCCACTTACTAGCTCTCTGTTTGTAGTCAAAGTGTTTAACCGCTGTGTTCCTCACTTAATCTATCAAATGAAGGCATAATGAGTTAATTCACATAAAGTGCCTAGAATGGGATTTTGTAGTTAATAAATGTCAGCAGTCCCTGTCGTTCTCCTTTTCTCCTCTCCCCCTCCTTCCCAAGGAGGAGTGGTGAAGGTTCCCGGCCCTGAGGGGGCAGCATGAGCCTGATGAGGAGTGGGTAGGATGCCGTGCTGGGGTCTGAGGCGGCGCCGAACATACCAGTATTTGTGGGCGATTCTAGTGGGGAGAGGCTGGAGGACCACACTAGGTCCAGACCACGGAGGCTCCTCAGTACTAGACACAGGAATTTGGGCTGGGGCTCTGAGGGGCAAAATGGTCCTCATGTATTTTAGGAAGAACAGGGAGAGGCTGGAGGGGAGAGGCAGACCAGGGAAGCTGCTGCAGCATTCCAGGCCAGAGCTAAGGCCAGAGCTAGGACCCCGGCCATTTCTCTGACTCCCTCAGTGTGACAGAGGCTGAGGATGAGAGACACTCTTGCTGTGTGCCTGTGGGTTTCTTGCTGACGGAACATTGGTTGGAGTGACAGTTTATCCCATGTATGCATTTGTGTCTTCTCTTTTCTAAAGAGGCAACGCGGGAAAATAGTGTTATCTAATGCACAGAGCATCTTTGTGTTTCTCCAGTTGTCTCAATGATATCTTTGATGGCAATTTTTCACTCTGATCCAGGACCCAACCCAGGATCATATACTGTGTTTAGTTGTCATGTCTTTTTGCTTCTTTTAGTCTGGAATAGCTTGTCTTTATCTTAAAGGACATTGATATTTTTTTAAGAGTACAGGACAGTTGTTTTGTATAATGGCCCTCAATTTTATCTGATTTCCTCTCATGACTGCATTTCACATAGGCACTTTGGGCAGGAGTGCTAAATAAGTGACGTTGTGTCTTTAATGCTTTGCATGAAGGGGCACCTGATGTCAGTTTATTCTCAATCTTAGTGATCCTGACTTAGATTGCTTGGGTAAGGTGGTGTCTGCCTCCTTTTGCTGCTACAGGTTACCATTTCTTCTTTGGAATTAAGAATGATCTATGAAGAGATACTCTGAAACTGTGTAACTATTCTGTTCCTCTTCAGACTTTTGCCCAGTAATTTCAGCATGCATTCATGATTCTTGCTTGAATTAACTATTATTATTGCACAATTATTTTCTTTCCCAATTATTTCTTCTACATTTATTACTTTTGACATCGTACTCTAAGGAAGAGCTTTCCCTGTTCCCCTATTTATTTATTATTCAGGAAGTACTTATGAATTTTTATTTTATTCAATGAGTCATAATCTACTACTGTCATTATTCATTCTGATATTCAGATTCTCCCTGATTTAGCCAGTGGAAAACCCTTCAGGAAAACCTGGTATCCTTTTGACATTTCCCTGTCATCTTTTGAACACTTCCTTACTTCCTGACACAAATAGGTGTTTCAGGCTCAAATTGTTCTTTCCCTGCCCCAATCCTGGAATCAGCCACTTCTCCAAGGAGATCTGATTCCTCTTAGTCAAATAGTATTTAAAAGCCAAAATTGGTCACCAAGTGAACTCATTGCTGCTGAGGTGTCATTGCTTCTAGGAAATTTCATATTGGTTGAACTCAACCCATGTGTGTGTGTGTGTGTGTGTGTGACTATGAGTTCACACTGATACCTGTCATTCAAATCCAGTGTCCACAGTGTTCCTCTTTGCCATCCATTATTCCATATTTGTGTTTCCTGCATCTACAGTGAAAACTCTGGCTCCCAGAGCCATTAACATATTTTCTCAATTGCACAGTCCTACAATACATGCAAAATATTTTCAGCATTGATACATGTGTACTACTATGAAAAAAAAGACTCCACTATGTTAAATATTTTTTTTTTACAGCTCTTTTTGTTTTTAGATGAAGTTATATAGTCAAAGAACTTTGTTTAAAAGTTACTGGGGGTGCGCCTGGGTGGCTTAGTCAGTTAAGCATACAACTCTTGATTTCAGATGAAGTCATGATTTCAGGGTCTGGGATCAAGCTCCCTTCTCCCCTCCCTGTCCCACCCACTCTGTGCTCACTAGGGAGTCTGCTTGGGATTCTCTCCCTCTGCCCCTCCCCACTGCTCACTCTTGTGCACACACACACTCTCTCTCTCTAAAATAAAATAAATCTTTTTAAACGTTATTAGGATAGGTTACTTTTCCCCCCTTCAGAACAGTGGTATTATTTATTTGAAATAAGTTTTGCCTATTATGGAGCTTCATGTAAGTAGAGTCACACACTGTCTACCCTTCTGTGTCTGGTTTTTTTTTTTTTTGTTCACCAACATTCTGGAAGATTTATCCATGTTGAGAATAGCAGTTTTCCCCCTCATTGTTATAAAGTATTCTGAATACCACACTTTATCCATTCTACTGATGATGAATATTTGGTTAATTTTATGTTTTTATATTATTATGAATAAAACTGCTGTGAACGTTTTTATCCATGTCTTTGGATGGAACGATGTAATCGTTTTGGGTATCCGGGTCTCCTGGCATCTATGTGTCTATCTATATCGATCCATGTTTAGCTTTGGTAGATAATGCCAAATAGTTTTTCAAAGCAGTTGTTAAATTTATATTCCTGCCAGCAGTGTAAGAGTTTTCCAGTCATTCTACATCCTCACCAGTACTTGGTATTGGCAGTCCTTTTAAATCTCAGCCTGTCTTGGCTGTTACTGGGCAAGAGTTCAATTGTTTTTGAGAAAGGTGCTATTGGATGTTTTCTAACTAGCTTGATTCTGTTAATTACCTGTATTTGAGGTTGGTTGGTCGGCTCACAGGGTTCCATGCTGCTCTCAGGGGTATAGGTAACTTAATGGTGTGCCTTTTCTGAAGTCTAGATGCATTATTGCATTAGGTGCTTTTCGTAAGGATCAGAGATAGTTTTAGGTTACTTTAGTATTGTAAGAATGGGTACAATTAGGGAAAATAGGTAAAGTGACTGCCTCATAAAAGAACAATGAGAAGGGCATTTAGAACACAAACCACCTCAAAAACCTAGACCTTCTTTTATCCTCAGCAATTGAATCAAGAAATCTCACATTCCAGTGACTCAGCTACTCTTCTCTGCTTAGTGCCTGCTCTCCTGGTTCTTCTGCCTGTGACTGCTCCTTATATTAACTTTGTGTCTGTTTCTTCCAGCCAGTGTTCCAGCCACCAACTAGGGGACTCACTCCCTATAACCCCTTGCAGGCAGAATTTTCCCACTAGGCCACTTCACAGGCTCTAGTAAATCTATACATTAACCTACTCGGAGACAGGTTTCCATCCTTAGTCCATCCACACTGGTTAGGTTGGCTACAGGAAACGGGTGTTCCTGATATCAACGTGGCAACTTAGGAGAAAGGAATTCCCTTAAAGTGGGGAAAGCAAGCATTCTGAGTGTTTGCTAGTTTAATTGTGTATATTATATTATAATTCAGCAGACATTTCTTAAGCCCTCGCCTTTTTTGCCAGTAGAGGAACTCTGTTGAAAGGGAAATGAAGTTATGCCAGTTCCTTTTATATGTTCCTAAATTATATATTTTTATATATTGTGGACACATTATCTGCAGAACACGGTCGAGCTCAAAGTAAATTTTATTCTGTAGATGGGGGAAGGCGTGAATGGGTTTTCATATGTAGAAGATCTATTTGATTGTTACTATTCCATTTTAAAGATGAGGGAACTGAAGTCCAGAGAGGCAGAGAGATTTGTCTAAGGCTACATGACCAGGAAGTGGCAGGGTCAGGACTCACATCCAGGTCTTCTGGTTCCATAACTCCTACCCCACACTGACTGGGGAGACGTGGTCTACCCCAGTGCCCAAATTATTAATAGTACAAAGGAGAGTTGACAAAAGGAAACTTCAGCCAAGACAAGTGGTAGGATTTGAGAGAAGATCTGGGAAGCTTCCTCAAGGCAGTGGGTTTGGAACTGAGCTGTGTAGGCTTGGTCGGGTTCATAATGATATGGAGAAGGGAGAGTGGTGCAAATAAAGGTACAAAGGTGGGGAAACAGATTTCCCTGGGACAGAGAAGCTACTTGTGTTGATGGGTTAGTAGGTTTCTATGCAGCAAAGGAGAATGAGAGATCAGATGTGGTAGGAAGTTGTTAGGAGACTTTAAGACTATGACACTGAGCATGGAGCCCCAATGGACAGCTTGGTCCCAGTTGCTTTCAGCTCAGGTCATGATCTCAGGGTCCTGGGACCGAGCCATCCATTGGGGCTCCATGCTCCGTGGCGAGTCTGCTTGAGAATTCTCTCCCTCTTCTGTCCCTGCTCCTGTGTGCTCTCTCTCTCACTCTCTCTCACATAAATAAGATAAATCTTAAACAAACAAAAACGTTTCAGGCTGGAGTGAAAAGGACTGAAGATGGAGATCAAGACACAGATTTGAGAGTCTTCGAGAAGGCAGAACCAACAGGATAGAGACGGGGTAGGAGATAGAGCTGCCACTTGAGAGTTTGAGCCTTAGCGATGGGGGTGATCTGGCGCCAGTACCAGAAGAGGAGAGACAATATGCACAGTGGTGAAGCCCACAGGCTTTGGATCAAGGCTGACTTGGGTGTGTAGCCCCTTGTGACTTGGGACCAGTGATTTCGTTCCTCTGAGTTTGCTGACCTGTTGAGTAGGGACGCAGATTCCCACTTCCCAGAGCAGTTGTGACAGTGTGAGGCTGTGCAGGTAGAGTGAAATTCCATAATGCCACATGCCTTGCATCCAGGCATTTACCAAATTTTAGCTCCCTTTCTCCCCAGCTCAGTCTCTCTGAGGATGTAGTGGAACCCACTCTAAGCCTCATCTTCTTACATATAAAATGTAGGCTTTACAGGGAAAATGAGTTCTTTGGGAACGCAGTCAATGGGGCTTTGAGTTGGAAGACAGATGGAGCCTCTTATTTTTTTGGCCTCCTCTGACATCTAGGCTTCAGTTAAAAGTTGAAGCCTCACAAAGGAGCTAGAAGTCTCTTTGCACCAAGGCTGGGTACTTCCAAAAGCAAGCAACTGTGCTGCTCCTCGCCTGCCTCGCTGACCTCCATTTGGGGCTGTTTCTGAACCTAAGGGTAAAACTCCATTGGCTGACAGGACTGCAGTTTGCCTGTAAAACATGCCCAGCGCTCCAGCCTGCTTTTCTACCAGGTTTGGAAATTCCAGTTGTCTCCTCAGAGTGCTACACACACGGCAACTGGGTTTGGGCGGAGTTCTAGCAAAGGCTGCACGGGGGCGCCC
Organism: Procyon lotor; assembly: GCA_028646535.1. Classification (NCBI taxonomy): domain Eukaryota; kingdom Metazoa; phylum Chordata; class Mammalia; order Carnivora; family Procyonidae; genus Procyon; species Procyon lotor. The sequence goes on from CM053613.1 coordinate 32,325,172, forward strand.
ATTCCCCTCCCCGTTAACCCCTGCCATCGGGAGGCTGCCTTTTGGAGCTGCTCCCAACAAGCCTCTCCGGGCGGTGGTGCCTGCCAAAGACTCTCCGAGGCGCAGAGCCCAGGCTTCGAATCCCTCCTCCGAGTCCGGGGGAATGGCC
>CM053613.1:32325419-32364441 GCA_028646535.1 Procyon lotor
CAGAATTATTTTTGGGCCTTGTAAGTCTAGGGCTGCCCCAGCTTAGTATCCCTTGCTGATGGGCACACGGTTTCTAGATAGAAGGAACTGGGACTGGCGGTTGGTTTATTTCCTTCCTGTTTACCAACAGGGAGGTTAAAACCAATGGGAGGACAGAACAGCTGAGTCTGAAAGATCACAGAATCCTGCACCCTCACTAGCTATAAGAGGCTGGGCAAGTACTGTATTCTGAATCCTAGTCGCCCCGTTTGTAAAAACAGTTGCAACAAAAGAACCTATCTGCTGGTGTTGGTATAAGTAAGTAATACAGGCAAGGCAGTCAGCTAGCTGCCCGCAAGCACTCGGTAAGGGACAGTCACCTGTTTCTAGAAGTGGTACAGCAGTACTGCCCAGAGCCGGAGCGCTCACATGTAGCGTTTGGCAGATGTTTGCACATTCATCACTTTTTGCTTATTCACTGAGTTATTCATTCATTTAACCCATTGATGCATTCAGCATATATTCCCTGGGCATCTACTCTTGTATTGTTCTGATTTTAGTCCTTGTGCTGTCGAAGCGAGCACACATTCCCTGGGCTTCTACTACCAGTCAGTTCATCCCTGTCCAACTGCATTTAGTGGGATCCAGCCCCCAGGGGAGCTGTGACTCTCTTCACAAGAACTGACAGGAGTCTAACCTGGCAGGAGGCTTGCGATGCGGGGGATCTCGGCCCTGTGGCAGCTGGGGGTTTGGAAACTATTTCCTGCCTCTCTGCCCCCTGTGGCTGAGGGGCCTGAACGGAGCAGACCCCTGTAGTGTTTGAGCAGCCCCGAGTCAGCACAGACCGCCACGTTTGCTCCCTCACCTGTGGGGGGGAGTGCCCGCCTCTCCTGGAGGCCCTGGGCAGCCAGCTGGAGCCTACTTCCCCTGCAGTGGGACTCCCGTCTCCCAGGACTGACCTCCTTTGCTAGTCTGCTGTGCTTTGCCATGCTGGAGTTCCTGAAACAATCCTGCTGTTGCCTTTCAGGCTCCCCTCCCCTCAACACCGCGACAGAGGTGTTTCGCACAGGCACGCTTTATAAATAGACATGTCCTGTGTGATGAGGCCAAGATGCGTAGTGCTGTGGGAGTTGGTGGGGTGGAGCGGCGGGCTCTGCTTCCACAGTCGGGGATGTCCTTACCAGGAGGTGATGTTTGGGCAATCTTAAAGGATTTAGCTAGGTAGACAGTGGGAGAAAGGGAATTCAAGTCAAGGAAAATAGCGTTCGTAAAGGCCTGAAATTGCCTTATGTTCTTAGAGAAAATGTAATGTAGTGTGAATGCAAAAAAAAGGGAGTATGTTATTTGGGTTGAGGGTTTATGAGTAGCAGAGAGAAGTGAGGCCAGAGAGTTCACGTGGGCCTTGAAAGAGAGGCTTATGTGGGCCTTGAAAGCCACCATGGGGGAGCCTGTGAAGGGCTTTAAATAGGGGCACGACATTCAGATTTACCCGTAAGGAAGGTGAGACAAATGGCTGCGAGGGCATGGATTGTCTCGTCCGTGATTGTCTCGTCCGTCCTTTAGCAATTCTGTGAGGCAGACGCGGTGACGCTGTTCTCTCCTTGGTACACCTGAGAGAGAACGCTGAGGCCCGAGCAGTTAATTATCTTGCCAAAGGTCTCAGAGCTGGAAGGCAGAGGACCCGGGACTCACCTGGCGTCCTGGCTCTGAACCTCTTTCTCCTGGGCATGCTGCCATTGTTAACAGAGTCTTCTAGAAAGCTGCCTGCAGCTGGGTAGTGGATAGATGCTGACAGGAGCAGTGTGAAGCGAATGGTCACTGATACGATCTCGTTGAAAGAGTGTAGCCCTGGGATTGGGTGGCCTGTGGTGTTCAGTCTCCTGATCTGTGTGCCAGCGCACAGACAGCAGGAAGCAGTGGGGAGCTTGGAGCTCCCAGCTCTGCGTTGCCTTGACAAACTCCATTCATCAGGGCCTCGCTCATTAATTCAGGACAGCATCTGCTGCCCGATACTGGCATTTGTCAGCGGCTTGTTTCCGCAAGGCCCTGGCCCTCCAGGTTGGTCAGCCCTGTCGTGCGCAGCCCCGGGGTGAACTCTGGCATTCAGAGGCGGGCCTTTTCTCTGTCTGCAGTTGGCAAAATGAAATAACTTTTTTTTTTTTTAAAAAAACAAAGGTAACGTCTAACAGTATAGAACTTCAGCTTGGAGATCAGGCAGACCTGGGTTTTTGTTCTGCTGCTGCCACCTAGCTAGCTATGGAAGTTATTTAACGCAGTGCGGGCCTCAGTTTTTTCATCTCTAAAATGAGCACAGTCAATCCTCCCTGAAAAGGTTGTTGGGATCTGTAAGAAGAGATTATGTTTGGGACGCCTGGATGGCTTGGTGGGTTAAAGCCTCTGCCTTCGGCTCAGGTCATGATCTCAGGGTCCTGGGATCGAGCCCCGCATCTGGGTCTCTGCTCCGCAGGGAGCCTGCTTCCCCCCCACCCCCTGCCTGCCTCTCTGCCTGCTTGTGATCACTATCGAATAAATAAATAAAATCTTTAAAAAAAAAAAAAAGAAGAGATTATGTTTACAGAGTGCCTTGGCATGCTGCTTAGATTTTGTACATCTTCAATATATGGTGAGTTTAGATCCTGCTGTTCCGGCTTCCCCCACTGCTGCTACTGCTACCATCACAAAGACTACTTGAAAAACAGACTAGAAGAAAAAGTATTTTATAAACCTACAGTCACGACGCAGCTATACCATTATTATTAGTTATATTTCCCTCAAATCTTTTCCCCCACAACTTCAGAACACGTCAGATTTTATAGCATATTTATTTTATAGCCATATTTATTATTTTTTCTTTGTTGTAGGTACATTATATTTACTTTTAATAAACATTTTCCTGATTATGAGACTGCCGTATATAACTTAAGAAAGGCTAGAAAAAGCAAAAGGAAAACCATACTTATAATGCCTACTTCATTCCTAGCCCCGAGGCCGTCACTCTGAACTTTTGATGTATCTTCTTCCAGTCTTTTGTTTGTGTTTTTTTGTAGAGTCAAGATCATATCACATACACAGTTTTTCTGTGATTTTTCAGATCATAGGGTATCATGAGCGTTTTTCTTTACAGTAAGCATCGTTTTCCAAGGCCGCGTAATAGTTCATCAGATGGATCAACTATAATTTACAGAGCATTCCCCTGCTGCTAGACATCTAAGTATTTCCCAATTCCTTAATCTAAGCAGCTCCCTCTGACAGAACCTGGGGCCCCAGCCTCAGTGTCACCAGGAGGCATATAGTGAACATGCTGTGTCCTGGCAGGGGATGGTGGAACCCCTCAGATAAATCAGAGACTGAGCCTCGCCTCAAGGGAGTGCAGAGAGCAGACACCTGGAGATATTGACTGGGGCAAAATACTCAGGTGTTTCTTTGCCAGACACTGTCAGGGAGTTCATGGAAGCGCGGGTGTCTCTGTTTCCTCTAGAAGCTGAGATCTGGAGCACACAGCCTTTACAAAGACAAAGTCTCAGAAGCTTTGCTGACCCTTCTCACCTACTGGTGTGTTAGTAGGCCTCCGATACTCGAATGCCTTTTGAGCCTGTTACCTTGACTGTCAGGGGCCTGTGCTAATGACCTTTGAATATCATTTCCAAGTGGTTTTCACTGGGAAGGGGTGAGAAGCTACAGCCTCAAGAAAGGAACTAGCATGAGCCTCAGGAGGATCAGGGGTGCTCTAGTCTTTGGACGCACGCTTGCCCCGGCATCCAAGGCAAGTTATTTCCTCTTACCAAGCCTCTGTTGTCTCCCCACAACGTAGAAAGATTGGACTAGTTGATCCCCGGGGCCTTGTAGCACTGATGTCCCACGGGGACTTGAAGCCTTCCTCTCGCCAGGAGCTGAAGTGAGCATCCTGATAGAGGTCACAGGATGCTCCTCCAGAGGCCAGAGTTTCTTTTAATTGGTACCCAGGGAAGCACTTACGCATTTATACTCCCGCTTACTTCCTCCTGGTAGGGGCTGGGACAAGTAGAGACTGAAAGTCAGGAAGTGCTGCTCGCTGGGTGAAGACACTAGATTCAGAACCCCAAATGACTCTTTGTCTCTTATGTGGTAGCTGTCTTTTCTTTTCTGTACTTGGTTTTTCATTCATTCTCTCACTTAGTGGACGTTAACTGAGTCCCAGACTTTGTACCATCCAGAGGTAAACGAGACTCAGGCCTGTTCTCAAGACACATGCAGTCTAGTAAAGAGACCAGAGCAAGAGAGCTGCTTCAGTGGGGAACGGATAAGTTGCGTGATGAAGGGAGTACTTGAGTCCACCCAGAAGCAAAGGGGTCTCAGTGGACACGTTGAGCCTTTAATTTTTTTTTTTTTTTTAAGATTTTATTTATTTATTTGACAGAGATCACAAGCAGGCAGAGAGGCAGGCAGAGAGGGAGGAAGCAGGCTCCCTGCTGAGCAGAGAGCCCCATGTGAGGCTCGATCCCAGGACCCTGAGATCATGACCTGAGCTGAAGGCAGAGGCTTTAACCCACTGAGCCACCCAGGTGCCCCCACGTTGAGCCTTTAAAGGATGAGTGGAAGTTTTCTAGGCAGTCGAGGACAGGGCATTCCAAACAGAGGAGCCACATGTGCAAAGGCCCAGAGGTATGAGAGTTCATGTCATGTTCTTTGTGAGGCTGGAGAGTGAAAGGGACAGTGAGCAGATGAGAAAAAGTTGAGTACTTTTCCTTGGACAAGGGATTTTCTTTCTCTAATGTAACTTTTCTCTCTCTCTTTTTAGGTCTCTTGTGGCTCACAGCATAATCTGGCGGTGATTGGTGAGTAATTAGTGTATTGAGAACTATGTGTGGTCTGAAACTCCTGCAGAGTTAGAGAAGACTTTTGGTTGATCAAAGACCAGGGTGTCTCTGTGTGTGTGTGTGTGTGTGTGTGTGTGTGTGTGTGTGTGCGTGCGCGCGTGCACTTGCACACATTTTGGGGGAGATTCTAGGAAATGGAAGACTTTGATTGCTCAAGGCTTTACTAGAAATGCCTTTTCTAAAAATTTCTATCCACATCGAGTGTCTTTTTAAGGTACCTAAGCTGGTCTCCCTGCCCCAGGAAGCAGCATTTAAGGATATTAAAGATTTTACAGACAAGGGACATCCTGTGTAGAAAGTCAGACATAAAAGGGGAAGAGAACTGGGCTGCTCTTATTTCTCTGAATAAATCCCTTGCTCTGTGTTCTTTCCTCTTTCTTGGGAATATGGGGCTCTGCTCATTGCCTCCCACTGCCTTGTAGTCCATGGCACCCAGGAACTCCCAGATGAAGCCAGCTTTCTAATTGGTTGAAGTTTCCTCTTCATTGATTCTGGAAAACCAAGGTTATGATTAGGCCTATGAGTAATTCCTTCATGAAGCTTCCTCGTTACTTCTCCGTGTAGACTAGTTTCCATGTCACAGTGCATTCAAGGGACACGAGGATAGGGCCCCACTGCCTGAGTTCAATACGGGCTTCCACTTACTAGTTGTGTGAACTTGGACAAGGTACTGAACCCCGCCATGGGAGGGCAGTAGCGCCTACCTTCTAGGGTTGTTGTGAGGGTCCCAGGAGTTAATATATATAAAAGCACATATAGCAGTGCTTAGCTCCTAGTAAGGGTTTTAGAATTGTTCATTATTATTATCTGAGATTTGTTCTAATTGCCCAACTCGGGGCTTTAGCTCCCCATCTGTAAAACAGAGGCTTTAAAACAGAAAATCAGGGTTCCCTCCTGCTCTGATATTTTAGGGTTCTATTACAATCCCATCACTGCCTCCCTTCTGTTGGTGACTTCTGTTCCTGGCTACTTCTCTCCCAGCCTCTGACTCAGCTTCTGAAGGGCAAGACCCCTGCATTTTCCTTTTGTTTCCTGCCGGTTTGCAGCACCCAGAGCAGTGCCTGGTACTCGGCAGACTCGAGCACTGTTTTCTGAATCGAGCTTAGATGGGCTCAGCCACCTGCGGTGGCAGCAGTTGGAAGCACTACTCTGTGGGCCCCGAACGTGATGTGCAACAAGGCAGAATCAAGGACAGCCGAGGAGGTAGGCTGCCAGCCAGCAGAGGGGGTGGGGAGTAAACTGGGCTGGAGTCAGAGAAGGAGCGAGAAAATGTAACGGCAAACCTGCGCGCTTCGCAGCCGCCCCAGATACTTTGCACCAGAACCGCTCCAGCCTGGGTGTAATTAAGACAAGCTAATCAGAGGATCCGAGGTAGTGCCTCGGACATGGCCGCTGCTGCTCTCACGGTCTAGGAGAGAGCTTGGCTCCCTCTGACCGGTGCCAACAAGAAGATGGCAGGGACTCCAAATACGTGAAAGCATGCAGTCCAGAAGGAGAGGCGGGGGCTAGCGGGGTGGCGGGCGGAGCGGACAGAGGCAGCCTCGGGCTGGAGAGAGCATAGTCTGTGCAGGTAGCCGGCCTTGGTCCGCACCGGCTGCAACTCCGAGCGAGCCTCCATTTCCCCCCTCATCTCCGTACCGGGGAGAGCCCCACTTTGCAGGACTGCTGTGCTGATTAATGTATGCGAGATACCTGCTCTATGGGAGGTGTGAGAGAAAGGCGTGCGTGCATCTGTGTGTGCGTTTATAGTTCTGTTGGCTTCTCGTTTCTCTTGGGGTGGGGAGAGGGGAGAATGGCTTGTTAGTGGAACTGTGCTAGTGAAGTCGTTGTTACCTGGGAGGGAGGGATGATAACATTCTGGAAAGGTGTCCAGTGTTACCCAAGTGAGAGAACATCAGAGGCCGCGGGGAGCAAGGTGTGCAGTGAGCTCCTGAAGGGCGCACCTGTATTTGCTGTTTGTCCCCAATGTCCTGGTCTTGGCCCACAGTCTGTTGAACGTGTGGTTGCAGAGTGGGGAAAGGTGGGCCCCGCCTGTGTGGGAGCTGGGAACAGAGGCCCCCACCACTGGAGGGACGGGAGCCCCCCATGGGTGCCCTGCAGGGTGCGGGCTGTGTGGCAGGAAGCGCCCTTGGCTCTGGCAGAAGGCCAGGAGAGAGAGACAAGCTGAAGGAGGAGAGTTCCTACCAGCCTAAAGCCTGGTTCTCACAGCCAGCTGCTCGCCTCGGCCCCTCTCCCATTGCCTGCTGTGGATGGATTCCTCCCCCTCCGGTCTCATTCCCTGAGATCTGGACCCTCCGTGCTTGGTGCTGGGTCTCCCATGTGCTAGGTGCAGAACAGTTATGGAAAAGACGAGAACAGAGTGTAAGGGAGCCAAACTTTCTTTCCGCAAGTGTAGAAGCAGCTTTAGTATCTAATGAAAGTGCGACAGACAAACTGGAGAGGGAGGTGGCATAGGTGGAAGGACGTAACTCAGGACCTGCTCTGTCTTAGAATGGACACTCCACTAAGTATGTTTGCTGGACCGATTTTACAGAGAAGAAACCTGAGACTCAGAGGCTCTGCAGGTTGGTCAGGGGCAGGTAGCAATAAATAGTAGAGCTGTCTGCCTGCCTTACAAGACGGTTCTTCCCAGCCTGTCCAGTGTGGGCGGTGGTCAGGGAGAGCGCAGACCCTGGGGTCAGATTGCTTGATCCCAGTCCTGGCTCCCACACACTCAGGAGCTGCGGACCCTCGTATAAGTGGCTTAACCGCCACTTGATCGCCTCATCTGGAGTATCGTATTATTGACCTCAGAAGGTTGTGATAGAAAGTGCTAACAGTGCTTGGCACAAAAAGTGGAGGCTCAAAAAATGTTAGCTGGCATTATTATTATTATCATCGTTGTCACCATCATCATATATTAAGACTTCAAGGAAGGAAGTCATTGTAAGATGAACATAAAAAGGCTTGATGCTCATGGTGGGAACCTCAGGAGCTAGAGAGGGAAGTGTCCTCCCTTCTCAGAATGCCAGGGACCAGTGCAGGATCGCAGCTGAGCTACAGAAGGGATCTGTAAAAGTTGGAGCCCGGAGACCCCAATCTGGGGGACCTGGAAACGGTGCTAGGCCGGATTGGTTCCAGATGAGGCTTCTGCTCTCCGCCGCCCCAGACAGGGATTTAGAACCTGCATCTTCCAGCCTGAAGATTGTCTAGGGAACAAAATAATTCTACTCTGCTACATCCATTTGCTTCCAGGTTTCTTTTTTCCCTTCTTTTGCAATTTGGTTTGGTTCTTTCCCTAGTTTTCCAATGAGGCTTCTCTTGACATAGTCTGTGTCTGCCACCAGGCACGGCCGTGGCTAGACAGGATGGTGAGGCGGCACGAGTTCCTGCTTCGGACAAAGGAGGAGCTGCTGGAGCGAGGCGTGGAGAAACTCATGTGACGATCAGGAAGGAGAGGGCTGAGGCCAGAGGCCACAGCTGACCTTGGCCCCTTCTAACTGCATGCCCTGTATGGTCACGCCGGCTCAGGGGCCCCGATTCCTCTTGTGTACGATCTGCCTGCCCCTGAAAGTTGTTCTTCCAAACGGCACAGGCGCGTCACATGCCGCGGAACAGGTGCTCAGCGGGTGCCCACTTGCTTGGCAGGTTCACCGGGCCGTTTCTTCCTGCCTTCCCACCTAGGATTTCCCTCCCCTCTCACAGAGCTGGCCGACTGGCTCCCATTTGTGGGCAGAGACTCAGGTCGTGACATGAGGGCATGTGACCACTGCTTGCTCGGAAGATCCCTGCCTGCCAGATGCTGGCTCCCAGGCCCAGCTCCGTCTTCGGGGCCCTCACCTCCGTGTCTGGCTGAATTGGTTCCAGCTGTTTTGCTTCCCCTAGGAGCAGCTTATTTTGGCTTGAATGGGCAATTTGTTTGCCTTCTCTCCTGATGTGCAGTTGTTCAGCCTTCCCTTCCTGCAGAGAAAAAAGAGCTGACTGCATTTCCTCTCGCCCCGCTCCACACAGACCTTTGGAAAGGATTTTATTGGTGGCCTTTTCCTGGAGTATTCAGGCTTGCCAGACACACATTGTTAAAGGGTTAGATATTTGGCAAGAAAGTGTCTTGCCTCCTCCTCCCCCTCCCCCCCCCCTTTCCTCCTCCTCCTCCTCCTCCTCCAAGCAAAGCCGGCTCTCTTCCCAAATTGGAGCTATAATCTATGTAAGGACCTTTTCCCCCCCTTCGTTTCAGTGATGATTTCCAATTATTGAACCTTTGTACTTTTGTAATATGTGTGGCACAGCATCTGACCTTGGCTCGAAACCCATCAAGCAGGGTCAGAGAAGAATTTAATAGTGAGAACTAAATCTTTTTTGACACTGGCTGTTGCTCTACAAGGCCATACCTCCAAACCCCAGGGCCTTGCAGAGAGCTTAGAGGCAAGTGTAAACCGTGTGGTCCTGTGCACAGTGCGATTGGCAAAGCGTAAGTGCTTTGTATTATCTCATTTAATCCTCAGAGCAAATTGCTAAGTTGGTGCTGTTGTTAACTCCATTTTTTATGAGGGAAGCTGAAGCGTAGGCTGAGCAGTTTGTTGGGAGGAATAAGCGTGTTAGGTCTTTAACCCAGGCCTCTAACTTCAGAGCCTGTGGTCCACAACCCCATGCTGTCTTCCTGTGGACCAGTGACAGTCCGGTCTGGTTTTAAAGCCACCAGATAAGATGATCTTATCTCTTCCTTTCAATACTTAGTTCCCCTTCGTGTTAGCAACTTCTTCTGTCCTGCCCAAATGTCTTCTCCTTCTGATTCAGCAGATAGAATTGTGATGTCGATGACATTGTTTTGGAAAACCACCCTTTTAGGATTCTTCTTCCCCGTCTCATTGTCCCTTACCTCTTAAAAAATTAATTTACTTATTTAATTTTTGAATAATTAACATATGCATGTGATTCAAACATAAAAGGCATAAAAAAATTTAAAATGAAAACCTTTCTCCCTTCCTTGCCCTCCCATTTGTCTAACATGCAAACACCCTTCTACCACAAGTGCAACCAATGTCTGTTAGTCTGTATCTTTCTAGTTTCTTTTGCACATATTAAGTAAATGCTAAGATCCTTTATCCCTCCTTTCACATAAGTGGTACTATATTGTACATACTTTGTAGTGTCTTATTTTTTTCTTTCAACAGTTTATCTGGGGGATCTTTATGTATCAGTTTAAAAGCCTTCCTAGATAGTTATTACAGGTATATAATATTCCAATATACCTATGTACCATGATTTATTTATCCCATGCCCTCTTGATAGACAGATAGATCATCTGATATTTTGCTATTATAGGTAATGATGTAGTGAACAACCTTGTGTATATATGTCATTTCATTTGTGGGATGTTGAAGAATAAATCTCTAGAAGTGAAGTTATTGTATCAAAGAGTAAGTATATCAATTTTGCAAGAGAGTTATTGCCTTCAGAAGCAATTTTGCCTTCATAGGAATTATACCATTTTTCACTCCCACTAGCAATATGTGAGTGCCTGTTTCTGCAGCCTCCTTAAGAGTGTGTTAAGAAACTTCTAGATTTTTGCCAGTCTCATAGGTGAAAAACTACTAAGGGTGGTTTTTGTCTTTTTTTACTTTTTATTCATTCATTCATTCATTCATTCATTCATTCATTTATTTACTTAAAGATTTTATTTATTTATTTGACAGAGAGAGAGAGAGAGCACAAGTAAGCAGAGCAGCAGGCAGAGGGAGAGAAAGAAGCAGGCTCTCTGCTGAGTAGGGAGCCCGATGCAGGGCTCAATCCCAGGACCCTGGAATCATGACCTGAGCTGAAGGCAGCTGCTTAACCAACTGAGCCACCCAGGCACCCCTTTTTTTACTCTTTAAATTGAAATGCAGCATGTGTATAGTAAAGTGTGCAGATCTTAGAGGTTCAGTTTGATGAGTTTTTACATGTGCACATACCTAGGAAACTACCACCCAGTACAAGTGGCAGGATGTTTCAGGTACCCAAGAAGGTATCTCTTCTCAGGCAATACCTCAGCCCTAGAGTTAACTACAACTTCTATCTCCAGAAATGAGTTGTGTCAGTGGGTGAACTACATATAAATGGTGTTATGCACTGTGTACTCTTTTGTGTTCAGCTTCTTCAGTTCAACACATTGTGTCTCTAAGAATCCCCTGCTTTGTGTGTAGTGGAAGTCCTTTTTACTGGTCAGTATTAGCCCTCTGGGTGGGTATCCCACAACTTAGATGTCCATTTCACTGTTGAAGACTTGGGTTGTTTCCACTTGGAGGACTATGAATAAGGCTGCTGTCAGCATTCTTACACATGCCTTTTGGTGAACGTACGCATTGGTTTCTCTTGAGTGCATAACTGGAGTAGGATTTCTGGATCAGACCCTTAGTGTTAGTAGATTAATGGTTTCCCAGAGTAGTGGTGCCAGTTGCATGTTGCCCATCAGCAATATATGGGAGTTCCAACTGTGCCACATCCTTGCCAGGTAAGTTTCAGTCTTGCTGATCAAGGCCATTGTGCAGAGTAAGTAGTGTGGAACCTCACTCTCCTTTTAATTTACGTTTCTCTGATAGCCAATGATGAGGAGCACCTTTTCATATACTTAGAGGCCACTCAGGCAGCTTCTTCTGCCAAGTGCAAAGACTTAAGTGCAAACTCTCTCAAGTGGGTTTTTTATGTGTTTTTCTTAATGGTTTGTACAAGGCATCCTTTATCTTACGGATTCAAGACCTTTGTTTTATATATATATATGTATATATCTCAAACATCTTTTCCTTTCCCAGTCAGTGGCTTGTTCTTTTGCTCTCTTAATGGTGTCTTTTGATGCACAGATATCCTTAATTCTAATGAAGTCTAGTTTATCAATCTTTTAATGATTTGAGATATTCGTGCCCTCTTTAAAACATTTTTGTCTGCTCCAAGGTCCTGAAATGAAAATATTCTCCTTTGTGTTCATCTTGAAACTTTATTAATTTTGCCTTTTACATTTAGGCTTAGAATCCATTAATCAGTATTAAAAAAAAAAAAACCAACAACACATTGCTCTAAAACCATCTATTGAAAAGTTCGTCCTTTCCCCATTGGATTTTAGAGGCTCCTTTGTTATAAATCAAGAGACTGTATGTATGTATAAATTTGGTTTTCGACTCCCTCTTCTCTTGCATTAGTTTATTTTTCTATGTGCATGCTAGTACCATTCCCCCTTGATTGCAACTTTATAATAAATTCCAATATCTGGTATTAAGTTTTCCAACTCTGTTCTCCTTTAGATTGTGGCCTTTCTAATCCCTCCCTTTGTAGTTAGGAATGAAGATTGAGCACCTTTTTGTATCTTCAGGAGTTCTTTGTATTTTCTTCTTTTTTTTTTTTTTTTAAGATTTTATTTATTTATTTTAGAGAGAGAGTGCGTGTTCACCAGTGAGGGAGGGACAGAGGGAGAGACTCTCAAGCAGACTCCCCACTCATCACGGAGCCTGACATGGGGCTTGATCTCAAGACCCTGAGATCAGGACCTGAGGCAAAACCAAGAGTTGGATACTTAACCGACTGAGCCATACAGTCACCCCTGTGTTTTTTTCTTTATGAAGGGTTTCTCCATACATGGATTAGTTTTTCATTGCTACTGAAACAGATTACTGGAAAATTAGTGACTTAAAACAACACAAGTGAGTTATCGTTGAGTTTGAGGTCAGGAGTCTGAAGTGGGTCTCACTGGGCTAAAATCAGGGTGTGAACAGGCTGCGTTTTTTTTCTGGAATCTGTAAGGAGAGTGTTTTCTTGCCTCTTGCAACTTCTGGAGGCCACCTGCATTTCTCCACTGCGGCTCCTGCAATATTCAAAGCCCGAGGTGGCTGGTCGAATCGTTCTTTCATCATATCACTCTGACATTGACTTTTCTGCCATCCTCTTCCATATTGAGGACTCCTCATGATTCCTTTAGGCCCCATGTCCCACTCTGGATAATCCAGCATAATCTCCGTATCTGAAGGTCAGCTAATTAGCAAGTTTAAGTCCATCTGCTACCTCAGTTCTCCTTTGCCATGTAACATAACACTCATAGGCTCCAGGAATTAGGACTCTGGGACGATGTCATATGGCTGGTCTCAATATCCTTTGCCCTTTTTTCCAGTTAGATTGTTGGTCTTTTCCTAATAAATTTCTAGGAGCCAGGCGCCTGGGTGGCTCAGTGGGTTAAGCGTCTGCCTTCAGTTCGGGTCATGGTTCTGGGAACCTGGGATGGAGCCCCGCATTTGGCTTCCTGCTCAGCGGGGCATCTGCTTCTGCCTCTCCTGCTGCCCCCCCAACCCCCGGCTCATGCTCTGTCTTGCAAATACATACATACATACATATGTACATAAAATATTTAAAAAATTTTCTAGGAGCTTTTTATGTATTAAGGAGGTTAGGCCTTTGTGGTTCAGATGGCAAATGTATTTTCTCATCTTTTTTCGTTTCTACTTTTGGTGTTTTTTTGTTTTGTTTTGTTTTGTCTTGTGCTGTTTTTGCCACACAACCTTTTCTTTCTCTACAGACAAAATTTATCAATCTTTTCCTGTGTGGCTTCTGGATTTTCAGTTAGAGAGGCCCTCTCTATTCCAGGATATACAAGATTTTTCTCATATTTTACCCTAGTACTTTTTAGGTTTGTTTGTTTGTTGTTTTTTAACATGTAAGTCTTTGATCCATTTGGAACTTATTCTGACACCCAATGTCAAGTGTAGATTCAACTTCATTATTTTTCCAGGTGGCTACCCAATACTATCTCAACACTACTTATTGAATTCCCTTTCTTTGGCTGCCCTCTTGGATCCCATTGCTTCTAGGCCACCCTAAGGCATAAAGAGAGGCAGTGACTGACCCAAGATTGCCAGCTAGTCAGTGGCAGAGTTGGAGCTAGACCTCGGGTCCAGCTCATGCCGCTCAGTCTGAAGCTGGTGGCTGGTTCCCAAGGAGCTTTCCTAGGGGGCTGCAGCATCCTGGGCTTTTGGCTGAGACACAGCAGCCCCTTGGTTCCGTGGGCTCTCAGCGCACTGTCCCAGGTCATGCCTTGCTCAACTCTGGAGTGAGGTATATTCGTTGCCACTGTCACACCTCACACTGTCATGTGCCCATGTACCTTGCTGGTCAGGGGACTGCATTTTCTTCTCTGTCAGGTCGGAAATGGGATAAGATCTTTGGCATTCAGGAGAGATGTTTTACAATTAATGCAGAGACATTTTTACAGACCACTAGTTATTGTTTAAGTCACATTTCTGTTGAGTCATTTGTTTTCAAGGCCTGGCCTCACATCACAGGGTGTGCCTTTTTAGCTTTCGGTAAAGGTGGATTTTTCCCCCACTATTGTTCCCAAAGAAGCAATGGTAGTCGCACTCCACAGAAGTCATTCTATATGTGACCACACACGAGGGTGCCAGGCTGTCAAGGAGGCTTACGGACTTGCTAATTATTCTCCCATGCCAGCCTTTGTGGGCACAAGGTTGCTTATCGCATTTTAGCACAATGCTCTGGTCCTCCTAGGGTTGTTTCCAGGAGCAGAAACCACGATCGTGACCCACTGTCCTTGTTTACAAATACGAGGCGTGAGGCCTTGCATAGGTAAATCTAACAAAGGTGAACTCGAGGTAGAGTGAGCTGGAGGCAGCCTTCTGCCACGGAGGGCCTGAGGTCTGGTCCCAGCGTTGTCTGCCACCTGCCATCTATGTGATCCTGGGCAGTCATTTCCTTCTCTGGGCCTGCGGATCCCCATACAAGATGCGTTTCTAGAGTCTGCTGCACCATTCAAGTCTGGCCTCGTGTCCACAAACTGTGTTGCACATTTAAAAAAAGATTAATTTATTTTTAAAGAATTTTTATTGTGGTGTCATTTAATGAGGTCTGCTCTCGTAACAGATTTTTAAGCATACAATATGGTATTGTTAGCTGTAGGCAGCGTTGTACCAGGGACCTCTAAAACTCACTCATCTTCCTTCTCGAAACAGTTACTTTTCTTGGTGTCCATGCCACCCTGCTCTCCTGATTCCTTCTGTTTCATTGGCTGCCTCTCCTTAGTCTCCCTCATGGGCTCTGCCTGTCCTCTGCCCGAGTGCTACAAGGCTGAGCACTCCGGGGCTCTGTGTTGGTCCCCCGGCTTTTTTCTCTCTGCAAGTTTTCCAGTCAACCTCATTTGGTCCCATGGCTTTAGAAACTGTTTGTATGCTCAGGATTTCCCAATTTTTATGTTCAGCTCTGACCTCTCCTCTGAGCACCCAATTATATATCCGGGTCCCCATTTGACATCTCCACATTAATTTTAAATAGGTATCTCCAGTGTCATGTGCCCAGAATAGATCTTTTATTTGTCTTTTTCAAAACTATCTCTACCGGGTCTTTTTCTCAGTACATGGCATCACCATCGACCCAGTTGCTGAAGCCAAAAATCTAGGAGTCGACATTGATTCCTCTCCTCTCCTCATCCATCCTCACATCGCATCCCTTAGGAAGGCTCGCTGACTTTACCTCTAAATGTATCCTGAGAATGTCTGCTTCGCTCCATTTCTCCAGCCCACACCACCAGTCTCTCCTTGAGACTTTCTATAACCCTAACTATCCCAGGGCTCCCCTCTCTTCTTTCTATAACTCTAACTATCCCAGGGCTTCCTTCTTGGGGCTTCTACCACCAGTAAAAATGGAATTCCTATGGCATGGGTATATGGCGGCCAGAGCGCTTTTATGTGTCATACCTCTTAATAGGCTGCATTGTCTCTACCTGCCTCGCCTGCAGGGGGGCTGCACCTGTTTGTCAACTGACCGACTCTTACATACATATTGTCCCCACTCCTTCCCTTCAGCCCTTACCAGTGGCTGACAGTTTGCCGCGTGGCATTCTGGGTGCTGTGGAGGAAGACAGCCGATGTGTGTTCCCTCGTGGAGCTCACATTAAGTGGAACAACGAGCTATGAATTAAGTCTGGCACATAGTTAAATAATAACATAATAAACAGTGAGTGAATCCCAAGCAGAGAGTGGTAAGAATTACAGGAAAGGGTTGAAAAGGAGGAATGATTAATTTTGCCAATGCTCATAGAAAAAAGGTAGCTTTTGAGCAGAGGAAGGGTGAAGAACCTTGTGTGCTGAGGGACCAACATGAGCAAAGGGAAGGAAGGCTGAGGCTTTAAAGAGTGAGTCATGGTTGAGGAACAGTGGCTGACCGTCAGGACAGCCGAGGGTCAGCGAGGGCTGGGGCTCCAATGGCACGCTAGGGGCATTGACTTTATCGTATAGACAGTGTGGAGCAATTATGGGTCATTTAGGAAGACACTTCAGAAGTTGACAATTAGGGTGCCTGGTGGCTCAGTGGGTTAAAGCCTCTGCTTTCGGCTCAGGTCATGATCTCGGGGTCCTGGGATCGAGCCCCGCATCGGGCTCTCTGCTCAGCGGGGAGCCTGCTTCCTCCTCTCTCTCTGCCTACTTGTGATCTCTGTCTGTCAAATAAATAAATAAAATCTTTAAAAAAAAAGTTGACAATTAGAGCAGAAGATAAAAGGCTTTTAAAAAATGGGGGCGCCTGGGTGGCTTAGTTGGTTAAGCAGCTGCCTTTGGCCCAGGTCATGATCCTGGAGTCCCAGGATCGAGTCCCACATCGGGCTCCCAGCTCCACGGGGAGTCTGCTTCTCTCTCTGACCTTCGCTCCTCTCATCCTCTCACTTTCTCTCTCTCAAATAAATAAATAAAATCTTTAGGAAAAAAAAAAAGAAAAAGAAAAAAATGGATAGGGGCTCCTGGGTGGCTCAGTCGTTGAGCGTCTGCCTTCGGCTCGGGTCATGATCCCGGGGTCCTGGGATCAAGCCCCGCATCGGGCTCCTTGCTCGGCGGGGAGCCTTCTCCCGCTACCATTCCCTCTGCTTGTGTTCCCTCTCTCGCTGTGTTTCTCGCTGTCAAATAAATAAAATCTTTAAAAAAAAAAAATGGATAATGCCTTTTTGCAGAGAAAAGCGAATGGATGGTGGTTGGGTGCCTACTACGTGCTGGCACCATTCTGAGCATTTTGCTTCTATCATTTTCATTTTATCATCACCATGCAGGATAGAAAATAGATGAGCATTGTCCCTGTTATTTCAAATGGGAAGTTGAAGACTCAAAGAGGTGGAGCCCAGGATTCAGACCAACATCTATTGACTCCAAGGTCTACATTTTCCCCCCCTCATCCTGCCACATCCCTGAAGGGGGGCATGCTTTGGCTTAATTAGCATACCAGGCAGCACCAGCTAATCCTAGAGCGTGCAGGCGACTTTGGAAGCCAGGAAGCAGCAGCAGCAGAGCTAGTACTGATAGCATTTGTCTGCAGGGGCAGGGGTCAGCCTCTGCCCCATTGTCTGTCCTCAGAGCATAGCACCTAGGGGACCATGGACAGCATGGGACAGCTTTGACCATGACAAGAAGTCAGGCCTGTGGGCCCGCTCTGTCCTTCCTTTGAGCAAGCTTCCTGAGCCTGGGTGGCACCGTGAATGCCTAGACCCAGTGTTGCCACTTAGCACCCAAAGGCCTTGGCTTCCGCTGGAGCCCTAAATACCACCTACCCCATGGCTGCTATTCCAGCTGCCGCTTATCTCCCTGGAATCCCTCTTCCTCCTGGGTGCACCAAAAGCCCTTAACACAGAACAGCTGGGACTGTTCATTCCAAAGTGCTCTCTCCGGGCAGGGCTTCAGCAAGGTTCTGTTTGCCCATTTGGCCATTCATGGATTTACTAATTCATTAAAAGGCTGCACTTGTAGTAGAAAGCCTGGGGCCAAGGGACCTGAGTGCAAGACGAGCTGCTGTCCCCTTGGGCTGGCCACTTTCCTTCTCTGGGCCTCCTTTTCTTTATGGATAAAAGAAGATAATTGTATAAGATAATCTTCAAGGTGCCTTCCTGCTCTGACCTTTTCTGGGTTTTGTTCTTCCATTGAGTCATGCCTTGCCCCTAACATAGCATTAAGTGAATGCTTCTCAGAAGAGATCATGTTTAAGGTGGGTCTTAAAGGATGAGTAGGAGGAAGAGAAAGGCATTCCAGCAAATGGGACCAGCAAGAACAAGAGCAAGGAGAAGGCACGGCATGTTGGGGGGAAAGAAGGGATCAGGAGGGGAATAGAGCAGTGGGAGACAAGGCTGCGGGATGTCTGCAGCCAAGTCATAAAGGCCTTGAATGACAAGCTAAGCATCTGGGACCTCATCTTGCAGGGTAACAGTAATGTATCATAATATAGCTCCTGTGCTGTACTTTCTCTTTTCCTGAGGTTAAAATTGCCTGTTTTTCCCCTTCTTCCTTTGATTGATTTTCTGTCTACTTCAACAGAGGAAAGACAGAGGAATGGCGGTGGGTTTGATTTTGTGGCTTTGTAAGATATTAATTCAGTAAGCTTGTGCTTTTCTGCTTGAGACAAGAAAGCTGCTGCTGACCCTCCGGCCTTCAGCACACTGGATGTCTGATGGCTCCGACCAGGCATCCTGACTCCAGAATCCCCATCAGTTTCCGTGGCCCGGACTCCACCCCGTCCTAGGTGCAACCCCGTGCCCAGCTCGAGACTAATCCTTTCCTCCTCCCCAAGCAGCCCCAAGGCTAACAGGGACTGGAAGCTCACAGCAGGGTCCTCGTGTGGTATGCCTGCAGATGTGAGTGCTTCTGACGTGTGCTCACGGCTCCCGGTGCCCAAGTTTCTCCAAGTCACCTGCCCTTTTTCACGGTCACCACTGCCCAGAGGTTCTCAGGCGAGGTTGAGTCCCTACCGCTCAGGTGAGGACAGGGAGCCTCAGAAAGGTTGCCTGATTTGCCCCAGGCAGCGTTAGATGGTGTCCGGAGCCTGAGACCTTGGGGACAGGGAGGAGGCGGGGCCTTCCAATTCCAGCCCCACTGCTTCATATCTGTGTGACCGGGAGCAAGTGGTCACCTTCTCCGAACTGTGGGTTCCACTTCTTTCAAGATTGAGGTAATAGCCACTTTTATAAATGCTTGTCCCTGGAGTGAACTGTGTGGTTTCTGGAAAAGCTCTTGGCACAGAGTAGGTGCTCAGCGTGTCTGATTCTGACTCACTTGAGGGCTCTTCTGGTGTTTCGCCTTGCTTCCCATATGGCCCTCTTTGTCATCTTGCTCCTCTCTTCTCAAGTCAATGCCACAACAGAGACTACTGGAAATACTCTTCCCGTGTGCCCGGTGTGAAGCTGGGCCCTGTGGGTGGGCCGCGAGGACACAGGGAATGGCCCCTGCCCTCACTTTGCTTGTGACCTGGTAGGGCGTGTGTGCGAGCAGAGAGGGTCTAGCCTTTGTTCTTGACACGGGGCCGAGGGGATGTGACCGTCACATGGGGGATGTGATCTCGTCCCTCCTCCGGGAGCTTACCGCGTGGCACGCGCCAGACTAGGCTCTTACGTGTACCGTCTCACTAAGCTCCGGCATACACTCCCACATGCTCACGTGTGCCTGTAGCTTCCTTATGCTGTAGCCCTCAGTTCTGTTTTACACATGAGATAAATGAGGCTCAGGAAGGGTAAACAACTTGTCTTAAGATCTTACAACTGATGCTGGGTGGCACTACTCAAGCCAGATGATCTGACTCTGGGACATGTGCTTTTTTATTAGGTAACTTACTGTTTATTACAGAATAGTGCATATGTATATATGTGAGTGTGTGTGTGTGTGTGTGTGTGTAGTTAGTTAACAAGTAAAAAAATACTAAAAGGCTTAATGGCAGTTTCTGCCTCACCTTTTCCCACCCCAAGACTCATTCCTGGAGCCAGCCATTTTGAATTCTTTTCAGGTGTTTACCTCCATGTTTCTAAATCAAATGCTCACTTAAGATAGCAGTTTTAAATAAAACAAATTATATCTATTGATTTCTTAATATAAATGAAAATTTAGGGGTGCCTGGGTGGCTCAGTCAGTTAAGCATCCAACTCTTAATTTTGGCTCAGGTCATCGTCTCAGGGTCGTGACATTAAGCACCACGTCAGGCTCGGCGCTGGGCGTGGAGTCTGCTTAAGATTCTCTCTCTCCCTCTCCCTTTGCCCTTCCCCACCACTCTCTCTCATTCTCTCTCTCTCTCTAAATAAGTAAACAAATAAAGCAAATTATATCTGTTGATTTCTTAATGTAAATAAAATATATAATTTTTACCACTACATACCACCACCCCCATTTCCTCTCCCTCCATCCTTCCACTGTACTGCAATCATTAGTGTGTTATTAAGGTCAGTGTAGATAACCTTTCTCACTGCTGAGCCAAGTAATGTATCATGATAGAGCTCCCGTGCTGCACTTTCTCTTTTTCTGGGGTACTGCCTGCTTGTTGTTTCTTCCTTTTTTTTTTTTTCCCTCTTCCTGTGTTTGATTTCTATATACTAACCACTAATTCTTCCCAAATGCCCTCAAAATATCTGTAAAACACCTCTTCATCTCCTTTTTTTTTTTTTTTAAAGATGTATGTATTTATTTAGAGAGAGACAAGTATGGGAGTGCGTGCGAACAGGGGGAGGGGCAGAGGATGGGAAACTCAAGCAGACTCCATGCTGAGTGCTGAGCCCTGCATGGGCCTTGATCTCATGACCCTGAGATCATGACCTGGGCCAAAAATCAAGAGCCAGACTCAACCAACTGAGCCGCCCCCCTCTTCACCTCTTGATACTCTTTCCATATGGTCAAATATGTCAAATCTGTTAGCGATGTTCCTACCCCCAGCCCACCCCAGAGCCCTCCTCCTGCTTCCGGCAGAAATGCTTACCCCAGGCCTACACTGCTGTGACTCTGTGATTTCTCTTTACTGCTCACCTGTGTTAAACTCGGTTTCATCAGCCGTCTGTCTTCCTCCTTCTTGAGATTGGTGTCTTACTTTGGTGGAGGGCATGTTCCAGTAGCTCCCTGAGAAAGAGTAGTTGGAGATAAATTTTTTGATTCCTTGAATTTCTGAAAATACATGTACTCTCTTTTCATACTTGACTGATAGTTTAGTTGTGTGTAGGATTCAAGGTTGGAAGTCCTTTTCCTTCTGATTTTTGGAGGTTTTTCCATTGTCCTCTAGCTTCTAGTGTTATTAGTGAGAAGTCTGTTTTCTTCTTCTTTTTTCTAATTTCTGTTCCTTTTCATGAGACCAGGTTTTTTTGTTTTTTTTGTTTTTTTTTTTTTCCTCTTTGAAATTTTTAGGAGTTTCTCTTTCTCTTCATTGCTTTGAACTTTTATGATGATGGGCCTTGGTGGAGGTGTTCTTTTATTTCCTGTCCTGGTATTCACTGAACCCTCTGTTGGAGGCTTATGCCCTTCAGTTCTGGGAGATTTTTCTTGAAATAGTTTTTTATAGTTTTTTCCTTACTTGTCTCAATTCTCACTTTCTGAGACTTCTTAGCTGTAAATTTAATCTCCCGGACTTACCTTCTAATTTTCTTAGTTTTTCTTTCCACTTAGACATCTTTTTACTTTTTGAATCACTTTCTGGGAAATTTCGTTGACTTGATCTTCCAACCTTTGAAATGGAATCCTTGTTTTGGCTCTCTTTTTTAATTTTCAAGCAGTCTTTCTTCTTCAATCCTTTTTTTTTTTTTTAATAATATTCTATTCTTTTTTTTTTTTTTTTAAAGATTTTATTTATTTGACAGAGAGAAACACAGCGAGAGAGGGAACACAAGCAGAGGGAATGGTAGCGGGAGAAGCAGGCTTCCTGCCGAGGAGAGAGCCCGATGTGGGGCTCTATCCCAGGACCCGGGGATCATGACCTGAGCCAAAGGCAGACGCTTAACGACTGAGCCACCCAGGCGCCCCTAATTTTCTATTCTTGATCATATTATAGCCTTGTCATCTGTACTTCTCGGTGGATATTATTATAGAGTCTTAAAAATGTTTTCTTTTGCCCTCTGCCTTGTCCTGTTTCTTCCACTTTTTTCTTTTCTTTATTTGGGGTTCTGTCTTACCTCGTGGAGACTCGCTGGATGTTGTTTGTTGCCCCCCATATGTACCCTTTACATATGTGAATGTGCCTCCTGGGATACGGGTCTCCTTGGCCTGCATCCGGAGACTGATCTCTGTGGCCTGCATCAGCAGGCTCCCTTGCCTTCTGACTTCTGGTGGGATTCTGCTAATGAGAGGCACAGCAACAGATACAGGGACCAGAAAAAGGGGAGGTCAGGGTGTTTGTTCCCCCAGCTTGGATTCCCTGCTTGGTCACCACAGCTCCTGCCACCTCACATCCCTCTCTATAACTCCCCCCTCCCTGGTTCCACTAGCCACAACCTCCCCTTGCCTCTACTGGCTGAGAAGTGGTAAAGCTCTAGCTTTCCCTAGTGGTCCCGAGCCATGAGACTCTCTCTGTTGGTTTCCCTAAACATTGTCCCTACCTCTGTGAATGGTTCCTTTACAAAACTCTTCCCTGCTGCTCCCTTGAGGTGCTGAGGCCTGGACAGTTGCAGAGGTTCTCCTCTCTAGAATCTTTAGCTGTCTGTTCATATTGGAAAGTGAGACACTAAGTGAGGCTCTGTGTGCATGGAGGGGCTCCCTGCCTGGTAGACTTCCTTGTAAGATGAGGGGCAGAGGCGTGAGGGAAGCTTTTTCATTCATGGACCTCCAGAGATCAGTACTTGTGGGATTTTTCTCATCTCTTACCTTGGCGTATATATGCCTGCTGTTGACTTTCTGAAACAGGATGGAGGAAGGAGGCTTGGGGGTACCATCACTCGTACACAGATTGTCACTGAAATTAAAAGGATGTTAATTTCATCCTTATCATCACTCCCACCATTCAGTGCATCTGTTTTTTCAGGCCCTTCCTGGGTCAGTTTCTCCAGAGAACAAATATCTAGTGTTTGCTTAGGAAGTAGGTTGCCTGGTTGTATGTGTTGGGAAGTCTGAGAACCTAACCATCCCATACATATGCTTTCAGACAATCCCTGTGATTTCAAGTGTGTCTTTAACTCACTTTCTTTTTTTTTTCTTTTTTTTTTTTTAAAGATTTTATTTATTTATTTGACAGAGAGAGATCACAAGTAGGCAGAGAGGCAGGCAGAGAGAGGGGGGGAAGCAGGCTCCCCGCTGAGCAGAGAGCCTGATGTAGGGCTCGATCCCAGGACCCTGGGATCATGACCTGAGCCGAAGGCAGAGGCCCCAACCCACTGAGCCACCCAGGTGCACCTTTACCTCACTTTCAAAGGCACTTGGTGCCTTTCAGTCCTGAGGCTTCCCCAAGTTTTGTAAGAAAAGCGGATTCCATTTTTACTGTCCCCTTTAGCCCACACTGGGCTGCAGCTGGCTCCACTCTGAGAAGTTGGTTATCTCCTCCATCCCTTCTTCATCGGGAATGTGTTGTGCTATCTTATTTGCTGCTGTTTCTCCTGTTCTCCTTTCCTTGATGGATTTATACTTTCTTTAGTTTTTCCCAGTTGGTTAAATGGGTCTTTGAAGGGGAGTAGAGATAAAAGCCTGGGCTCAGTCTGCCCTGGTTAGTGGGAAGTTCCTAGCTTGCTTTTGTAGCCCACAGCTGCCCAGGTCAGAGGAAGTGGCCCAGAATGGCCCAGAGACTGCAGGGGAGGCCACAAGTCGATGGAAGGTAAGCCACCCAGAGCAGAAGCCTCCACACTGGGGCCTTTGCGATGCTGGGTGTTGTGAGCCCTGTGAGTCCATTCATTTTATTCAAGCAGCATCTCTTAGAAGAAGAATTCTGCATATGAAGAGAATTTATTTCCATCAGTTGGGAACTGACTTGTTGAAAAAAATTCAACAAATGGCAATACATAACAGAAGGCAAATGACAACAACAAAAACCCCAAGTAAAATGATAAGGACTCTTGGACAAATGCATTTTAAAAGCTTAATTTTCCAAATGGAGTGGATGGCCAAATGTTTATGGGCTTCTACTGTGGGAGGGGCCTGCCTTCCTGAGGGAGGAGAACAGAATTATAGCTGCTCTAATCTAAGAAGAGACCTATGGTCACAGAACCACAGACTTTAAAGGTAGAGGAGACTTTAGAGAGGGCCTAATCCCCACAGAAGAGGAAATGCAGGCTTAAGTGAGGAAATGATTTGCCCAAAGTCACACAGCAAGTCAGATGACAGCTGGATGCCCAGGGTGACAGTCCCCAAGTCTTGCCTCCAGCTGGCACCATCACACCTCTTTGGAGACGGAGCTTCACTAACATTGGAAGTGAGCTCCAAAAGTCCCACCCTTGTCACTGTGACCTGGAGCCATGGCATGGGGAGCCCTTGACTCTGCTGCTGCTCGTCCCCACTAGACCCATCATGTCGTCCATTTCGCTCCTCTGTAGCAGCTCACAGGTTCTTAGCACATGCGACCCAGTACAGTACAGAAAGTAGACCTGGTTCCTTTCATTCCCCAAAGTTTGAGGCTCTCTCAGGGGTTGCTATTTGAACTCAATTGCAGTTAAAAAAAACAAAAACAAAAACCAAGAAACAGTAAAACTTCAATAACTCAGGTTTGGGGGAAGGTAAAGGAAAATAAGCCAACACAGTAAATTACCAACTCTTGAATATTTATTGACCATATTAACAGGAGTAGCTGACATTATTGATCCTTACCATGCACCATTTGTGGTTTTATACATGGACCATGTATACATTTTATAAATGTGCAATAATACACATTTTATATGCATTATTGATGGATTCTTACATTAAACGTAAGGTAGGTACTGTTATCATGCGTGTTTCACAGATGGGGAAACTAAGGCACAGAGAGGTTAAGTAACTTGCTCAAGGAGAGGAACATTGTCCTGGCTACTCTACATTGTAAGGGGCTAGATATCCAATGTGATGGATTCATTATTAGTGGGTGATATTCTCCCAAATTATTCAGTACTAGAGTCATAAGATCTCTTATGGTGGGATCTCTTACGGCTGCCAAGGTTCCCAGCCTCAGACTGCCCCCAGGAAGGCAGAGAAGAATGAGTGTTCCATTTTCTAAGATATCAGAAAACTGGGAGGGTATGCAAAGAATGACAAAATCAGGAAGAAAACAAGTCTTGAAATATGAGCTGAAGCAGCAAAGTAATGTTTAACTGGATATAGATGTAAGAGCAGGCGTAATGGTAGAAGTTCTGAGTCTTGGGTATTAACTGCCTAGCTGATTCCCGGTCAGCTTGCAGTGAGTGAGGTCACTCACTGGCCAAGGAGCCAGCCATGGCAGCGGAGATGTGGGCAGAGGGGGGAAGGTGAACTTGATGGCTCTGTTGCCTTTAAACTGTCAGCAGGACAAGCAGCGGAGCCATCCTAAAGACAGACTGCAAAAGGGGTCTCTTCTTAAGGCCTTTCAGCTGATTGGATCAGGCCCACCCAGATCATCCAGAAGAATTTCTCCATAAAGCCAATTTATTATAGATGTTAATCACATCTACCAAATATCTTCACAGCAACATCTAGGCTAGTGTTTGAATAACTGGGTACACGTGCCACATAACACTGACCGTTACATGGTTCAGTTTGTATTTTAAATCATTCTGGGGACAGGAGAGTGGCTAAATTGAAGGGAAGAGGGTCTGGAAGCAGAGTGATGAGTAGAGAAGCCGGAGCATTACCTTAAGGGAGGGCTGATGAGGGCCTGAAATGGGGAGCAGCAAACTGAGAAACTGAGATAGAAAGTAAGAAGAGATTTGAAAGACCGAGCTCAGCTTATTGGGATTCAGTGACCCAGTCTGAACAGGCTTGAGAAAGGAAGGAGAGAAATGGGCAGGATGGTGGCTGGTATCCGGTGACCTGCTTGGTAGACTGGGCGGATGTGTGTCCTTGACCGAGAAGGGCAATACGTGGGAAGCGGAAAGAGCAGGCTAGAGGCAAGGTGATGGGGGTATGTTTGAACCTAACTGAGTGTGCAGTGCCTCTGGAACATCCAAATAGAACTACCTGGTACGAGATTGCGATGAAGACTTCCGACTCTTTGGAGAGGTCAGGTGGTTTCTGTACAGAAAGGTGAGTGAAGCAGGACTACCTGAGTCATTTTTTTCTTCATGTCTATATGGACAGTGTTTTTGCTGAGTGGCCCTGCTCTAGGGTATGGTGTCGTCGTGCGTTTGATACAGTGACATCAATGTGACCACCTGTGATTATTCCCGCCGCTGCAGTAGTCTGGTCCTGGGCAGGGACCGCTTTCTTCACCATGTTTTGCAGGGATGTGCCCAGCCCACAAGACTTTCTCCCTAGATGTCAAGAAGCCAGTGTGAGGGTTTGGGCCTCAGTAGGAGCCCATACATGTGAGGGCTGTGTCTCCTTGAGGAAACCCTCAGATGGAATTGCTAATGTCCGGGGAGTAACCTGACAACACGTCGCACGAAGTAGGATTAATGACTCACTGCCCCACAAAACAAGGCCTCCCCAGTCAGGCTGCCTGGAAAGAAGCACCCTCTGTGCCCCCGCTTCCCAGCAATAGACCTCTCGACAGGTCTGCCGCTAACGGATGGGGAGTTTTTGGCCTGGGAGGTGTGAGAACATGGGGAAGGAGAGGGACAGTATTCACTGAGCACCTCCCATGGGCCAAGCAGTGTGCTGGGCACCTTCCTTCATGATGATAATGATGAAAACAGTGACAATTAACTCACCAGGTATCTGCCTTGGTGCCAGGCACTGGGCATATATTATTTGTTTGTTTGTTTTTTTTCTTTTTGATTCACATGGTTGCTACCTCAACCATGTGAGATAGGTACTGTTATTAGCTACATTTTATAAGTGAGGAAGTCAAGGGGCACCTGGGCAGCTTAGCTGGTTGCGTGTCTGGCTCTTGGTTTCGGCTCAGGTCATGATCTCCAGGTCGTGAGATTGAGCCCCACATTGGGCTCCACGTTCAGCAGGGAGTCTGCTTGAGGATTCTCTCCCTCTGCCTGTCCTCTCTCTCTCTCTTTCTCTCTCAAATAAATAGATCTTAAAAAACCACCACAGCAAGTGAGGAAGTCAAGGCAGGGAAATCAAGTAACTTGCCCAGGGTCACACAATTAGTAGATATCTAAGGTGGGATTGAAAAAAGGTTCTGATTCCTAAGCCTAGACTTTCCAACACTCCGCTGTTTCTCTCTGGCCCGACCCTCGCTGGCCCTGTCATTCAGGGGAGCGAGACTACAGAGTTTTTCCTTACAGGCCTCACAAATTGCTGTCTCCACAACTTTAAGGAGTGGGTGGGTTGGGGGAAGCCCTGGATGGGAATTAGGAGATGTAGGTTCTTGTCCCAGCCTGTGTGACCTGGGACCCTAGACCTTAACCTTTTGGAACCACATTTTCATCACCTATAAAATGGAGATTCTGACACTTACCTCCCAGGGTGTTATGAGCACTGGATGAAGAAATTTCTAAGAAAGTGTTTTCATAAACTTCGGGGGTTATTCTGTTGCATTTGTACCAACAATCCAGCCTTTCAGAAAATCCTCACCTGTTATCTTCCCCCAACCCTGACTCCTCTTGTCCTTTATTACGATTTATGGCATTCTTACCACTTAAAAGTCTCTGATGATCATGCGTTGAGGCAGGAGGCCATCCAAATAGTTCCAGAAATAATAACACCTCCCTGAGCCAGCTGGAGGGTGTCGGGTGGCCACGTAGATCGAGCAGTTGCCGAAGCCATAACCAAGAGGAGTCGTCTTGTCAGTCACAGGAGCGAATCATTCAAATGGCTGCTTTGCTGCCTCCTTCCAGAGCCATGAGGTGAATCGGGCAGCACTGTTGCTTCCATCAGTCACCAGACTTGAGTGAAGCCCACCTGCTTTGTTTAAAACGTAGCAGGCATGTGTATTTGAAAGTGCGTGAGTTCCGGATCCGGACTCACCTGGGTTGTGTTCCAGCATCACCGCTTACCAGCCGAGTGACCCTGGGCAAGGCCTCATGCCGAGCCGAGCCTCAGTGTCCTCATCTATAAAATGGGAGTGACGAGACCTGCCGCACAGGGTCGTCATGCAGCTCAGAGGAGATCACAAAGGGCCCAGCACCATGGCAGGTGCTCATCTGACTCTCGGTAACGCTTACCTCCCCGCGTCTCCGCGTCGTGGCAGTGAGCACCTTGGGATTGGGGGGGGGGGGGGGGTTGATGAGGAGTGAAACGGTCTGGTTTCCAGAGTGCAGAGGCAGAAGACTCAGTAATAGACACTTGACTCACAGCTCTATTTTTAGCTCGATGCTGCCTAAGGTTTAAAAATGTGGTGTCTGCCTCAAGTGTCCCTTCATCCTTTCAGTGTAAGAGTGGGGGGTTGGTGTGAGGGTGAGTAGGGGGCTATCCTGCCTTCACAGTCACACTTTCCTCCTCCTCCGTGTCCGGCGCAGTCACCTTGGCCATCATGAGCTTCCTCGAAGGACATGAGCGCTTTGTCCTGGTCTTCAGCCGGGCTCCCTCCCAGCCGAACCGGCCTTCAGCTGTCCAGCTGTCTCCAGCCTAGGAGGGTTGCATCCATCAGCCCTGCCCATGGTCACCGTGTGGCTGACTTCAGGAATTCAGGGAGCACAGCCGTAAATCTTTTTCCGGCAGTTCCTGCCCCTCTCCTCCATTCTCAAGATGCATACGTTATAGTAATACATGTTATTTCATGTTACCTGCAACAGCTCCCTGGTGGGCAGGAATTTGGTTTGGTGGAAGAGCAGAGGGTTTCAAACCGAAGAGATGAGGGTTTGAACCCGTACTCTGCAGCCAAACACTGGGTGGCCTGGGGCAAATCCTGAGCTCCTCTGAGTGGAGGCTTCCTGTCTCTGGAATGGAGGTAGTCCCCACCCGCTAGGACGGTGGGGATGAGTGAAAATGCTCCCAGAGCCTCAGCACGGGGCCAGGCACACAGTGAGCCCACGACACCTCGTACCAGGGCATGAGTCTTAGAGCAGAGCAGACGGCAGTCCGGGGACGTTAACTCATTTGTCTAGGATAAGGCATTATCCCTATTTTCTGTGAAAGAAAATGGAGACTCAGAGGTCACAGATCATGCCCACGGCTATACAGCTAGTAAGCTGCAGAATCTGAATTGTAAGCCGGCTCTCCTGACACCTCGGCCGGGTCTCCGGGCATCATACCAGAAGCCTCTGCGGAACTGGAATGAATGCCCCAAACCCATTTATGACCGGCCCCCTGGTGGGGGAGCCTGAGCCCAGCCTGCCTTTTGCTGAGTCCTGCTTTCTAGTCCTGCTGGTAATAGACCTGTACGTGTGCACACACGGGTTTGTGTACAAATACACGTATATAAACGATGGAGCAGGAGAATGTCCTGGGAAGCCATGATTCCCTAGAGTGCTCCACGAGCGCAGTATTTTGGCTAATGGATTTCCTGAGTATTAACTTCTTAGTTTTGGGTCTTGTTGCAGATGATTATGAAATGCGTTGCAGCCAGTCACTTTCTGGAGCTAGGAGAAGCTGTCTAGTGAGCGTCTGTAAATCCTTCTTGAATGACAGAGCATCTTGGCAGGGTCTCCAGTCATTTGTCATGATGACCCGTTGTGATGTTCACGACGCTAATTGTATGTCTCTCTGGATCTCTGACACTCGTATCATTCAGTCATGGCAACAGCTGTGTGTGTGTGTGTGTGTGTTGGAGTGAGGGCAGGATGGGGAGATAATTATCCCCACGTCACAGGTGAGAAAGCTAGGCCTCAGCACGAATCCTCACTGGGGACCATGGAGCTTGATCACAGCAGAGCCAGAATTGAAATGACATTTGCTGAGACAGTGTGGTAAAGCAGAAAAAAAACCCAAAAAAACCCAAACAGGTTCTTTGAGTCAGACATACTTGAGTTTAAATCCCGGTTTTGACACTTTCTAATGGCGTTGACCTTTAAGCAAGTTACTCAGTCTCGAAGGCCCCACTATTCCTCATCTGTAAAATGGCAAGAATAATTATTTCCCTTGCTGGGATTATTTTAAGGTCGTTGTAAGTAATGTATGTGAAACAGCTGGCACGGTGCCTGGTCAGGGTAGGGCCTCAGCACACGGGCACTATTATTCTTCTGATGCTTTTCAGTCTGCCAAGAGGTCTGTCTGCCGTGGCCGTATGGAAGGTACGGGGTATGAAACTGATCTGTCTTGAGCCCATCAAACCCTAGAAGTGCCTTTTTGAAGTAAATCTATTCTCATTGATTTTAGGAGGATGTGCAGGGGGTTTTTGCTTTACCTTTAATAACAGGGGCCTGAGACAGACTTATATTTTGTAGTTAAACTTAAATAATTTAACATCAATATCGAAGGTGCTACAAAGCAATAAAATAAGTCTCATCTATGGGTATCAGGACGGTTAATGCCCACGGTCTGGAAATGCTTTTTGGGTCATGTAGGTCTGTCTTTTTAAAATGTGCGTAGAATTTGAATAGGTGAACAGGAAACATTTCATGTAGGATCAAAGGTATGGAGGTAAGACCGTGTAAGATATGCTTGGCTTGATTAGAACAGAAACTATGTGGGGGGAGCATACATGATAAGGTTAGAAAAACAGACTTTCCTATAGAGCTTCACATGTGTATTTGTGCCTAAACATATACCCGTTACTCTAACATCCTACCCATGTACACTGCTAACCTCAAATCCTTAGTTAGAAGTTATCATGGGCATTGGCTGAGTAGATCTTATTGCTTTCAGCTCTCATCTATAGGAAGGCAATGTGATGTAGAAGAAGGAACACCAGGCCAGAAGTTAGGAGACTCGGCTATTGCTCTTGGTTCCACCCCCATTCAGCAGTGTGACTTGGACAAGACATATAACTTCTTTGGGCCTTACCTCCTCATTTACAAAAACAGACCACTTTTGGAAAATCCTTTGGAATTATTAATCAAGAGCCTTGAAGATGCCCATTCAGTTTCATTTATTAATTCATATCCTTGAATTGTCTCCTAAGGAAAGACCTTAAATATGGAAACGGCTTTATGGTTAAAGAGGTTCATCATAGTGTTTGTACAATGTAGTAAAACTAGAAGCTGCCTAAATGTCTGATAATTGGGATTGGATAAATTATGGTTTATCTCCTTGGCTAATTTGCAGTATTTACTAAGAGTACCAGCATTGGTCATATAAATATGAATAAAACCAAAAAGGCATCTGTAAAAAAAATGTAATGGGAAAAAAATTATACTTCCCAGTGTAGGCAACGTTGTTAATATCATCCAGGATCCTTCATGATCTGGCCACAGTCACACTGTCTACCCCTGTGCCACCATTTGCCATATATGGTGACCTTAGGACATTTTCCCAACAAACACCATGTATGCTTTTGTATGTCCTGTTCATTCCTTCTGAAATGACCTTTCCTCCCTCGGCCAACATGTGAATACTTACTCTCCTTCCAGGCCAGCTTTAGATTTCCCCGACTTCCTAGAAAAAGTGAATTGTGCCATCATCTCTGCTTCTGTACATTTTTGTAAGAAGACTATAACATGTATGTTAGTCTTCCGTGTCTGTTTTTTGTCTCTGCACATAGACTGGATGCCCCTTGAGGGTCAGAACTGTGTGTGTGTGTGTTTTAAGATTTTATTAATTTATTTGTTAGAGAGAGAGCACAAGCAGGGGGAGCTGCAGGCAGAGGGAGAAACAGGCTCCCTACTGAGCAAGAAGCCTGATATGGGACTTGGTTCCAGGGCCCTGGGATCATGACCTAAGCTGAAGGCAGACACTTAACCGACTGAGCCACCCAGGCATCCTGGTCAGTGTCATTGACCAAATCCTCACTGTTTAGCAGAGGGCCTGGCATTTAACGGGTACTCGATACATGTTGGTTGAATTGTTTTTTACTTTTGTTTTTACTTTTTGCTTTTCCATATTCTACGCATGTTTTATAATGACCATTCATTATCCTTATAATAGAGGACAAATAACAGTAATTCATTTACCCACTTATTTTTAAGGAGATGATTGGCTTAACTCAGAGGTTCTCAAACCTGGCAGTGCATCACGGATACCTGGAAAACCTATTAAAATGCAGATTCCCATGTTCCCAGACAGGTGTCCATCCTGGAATCAGTATTGGTTGGCTTGTTTGTTTATTTGTTTGTTTAGAGGTTTATTTATTTATTAGAGAGAGAGAGAGCGTGGTGGGGAGGGACAGAGGGAGAGAGAGTGCCCAAGAGAATCCCAAACAGACTCTGAGCTCAGCATGGAGCCTGATGTGGGGCTGGATCTCATGACCTGAGCCGACATCAAGAGTCAGATGCTTAACTGACTGAGTCCCGGGAGGGGCCCCGGGAATCAATATTGTTCACAAGCCGCTTTGGTACTGTGATGCTTAGCCATGTGTGGGAAGCCTTGACCTACCTCCGGGCTGCTTTCAGCCTCAACTCTGTCTGGCTTTCAGAGTCTGCTGGCCCCCGCCCCTGCTGCCATGAGAGGCTTCAGCACGAGGGCATCGCGGAGCGATGGGCAGACGGCAGAGAGTAACTGCCATCGCTTTGTTATCGAACACCTGTTCTCTGCTGGCGACGGCTGTACATACGGTGTTTCTTAGCTGTATAATACCTCGAGGTCAATTGTAGTATCTCCATTTTACAGATGAGGACACTGAGGCAAAGAAAAGTGTCTTGGTCAAGGCGAAGTAATAAGAACGCAGGGGAGCTCCTAGCTGAATGGAGTTCCATCAGACTTAAGCCCAGGAACAGGAACCTCTGCTTCCACCCCTTCTCTCCCTCCCCGCCCCCCACAAAGCCCTGCCGCCGGGCGGGTGCAGCCCTGCTGTGTGGGGGGGCACTGGAGCCCTCGGCCCTGGGCGCGCAGATGTGTGGGATTAGCCTGTGCCTCGGGCAGCCGTGTGCCACAGAGGCGGAGGCTCCGGCTCACCAAATGTGCTCTGCCGCCCACCCACCTGCTTCCAGGGTGCAGTGAAGCAGTGGAATTCAATTTGCGGCAGTGACCTAAGAGGGGCTATTTTTAGTAAGAAAGTAGGTCAGGGGCTGCAGCGGTGCTGCCTGAGCAATGAGCGGCCTCCCCTCTCACGGGGAGGCTTCCTCACTTCTCGCACCGCCAGTGTGGAGGTGAGGAAGGCACATCTGACGTCCTCACATGACTGCGGTGGCAGTCATCACCGTGGTGCCACTTGGGGGGTGTGGGCAGAGAGGCACCCATACACGTCTGAAACACTTGTTTGGGATTGCCTAGAGTCCCGGCCCCAGTCTTCCTCCGGAGGGTAGAATCCCTTCGGAAAACACCTCCAACATGGTCGGAGGCATGAATTGCATGCCCTCTATGTGCCAGCTGCTATTCTCGGTTCGATATGCATTATCTCGTTTAGTCCTTGCAAATACCTCTGCAAAGTAGGTATGATTATCCCCGGTTTGCAGATGCAGAAACTGAGTCACAGAGAAATTAAGAGACCCAAGATCACAGAGCTCATATGCAGGAAAGCCAGATTTTGAATCCTGTTTGTGACTTCAGAGCTGGTGATAGATGACCAGGCCAACAAACCATGCTGGGGTGATTTTGTAATCCCCACTCTACCTCTGCCCTATATTGTGTGGTACTTCAGACAAAATAGTACAGAGATGGCTTTCTCCAGCTGGACATAGCTGAGTCAGACATCCTTTTCCCTCCAGGACACAGACCTGCTCCCTGGAAAGGAGAACGTACATCCCTACATACTGCTGCCCAATCACTGAGAGCAGTAGTTAAAAACAAACCAACCACCTGATTTCCCCAGGCCTTGGGTATCTCGAAATCCTCTGCCCCACTTGCTCTGCCACAGATCTGTGGCAAATCACAGGGTGCTCATTGGCGATGCACAGGCGGATACGAGCTTGTTAACAGAATGTAGTAATTGACATCTCGTGATTCATTATGCACAGCACGGAGGACTCTAGCAGAAGCCCTCTTTGTGGCCAACCGCCGCTGGCACCACCAGCCTTGAGAATTTGTTCCTGGCTCTATTCTGGCTCTCCAGCTGGAGAGCACCATACCTTCAAGGGCCAGGAGCAGCCTGAGGCTTCTGTCTTACCCCGCTCCCTCCCTCCAGGCAGGGAGTGAGGATATGTCCCCGGCATCCAGGCCACGTGACCTTGAAGGGAAGTCATTTGTTCATTCAGTCATTCGACAAACATTTGGAAAATGTGCCAGGCATGCAGTGGGAATTAGACAGTCCCAGCCCTCAGAGAATTTATAGTCCCTCTCTGGGCCTTAATTTCCTTATCATCAAATGGGTAGGAAAGAAAAAACTGGATCGGTCACTGTCTTCTAGCTCTAAGATTTCAGAGTCTGTAGTTCTGGGTTATAAACATTTATTATTGAGTCATAGTGTCAATCTTAGTCATTTGTATCCAATGCCAAAAAGAAAAAAATAGAATTTCAGAATCTGGATGGCAACCATGGACACAAGCTAATTCAATTTCCTCACTTACAGATGAGAAAAATGAGGCTAAAAGCAGGCTGTGACTTGCCTGGCATATCAGTGGTAGAGCCAGGGTGGGGAGGCCAGTGAGCTGAGTCCGTGTCTCCTCCAGTCCTCCTGGGCCCCCTCCCCACCCAGCACTGCTGTTGCCCCCCCCCCTCCTTGGAACCTTTCTGCATTTAGCTTCTCTCGCACTGAGCTCTACTGAGTCTCTCCTACCTACTACCACTCTAACCACCCTTACCAGCCTCAGAGCCTGGGGCCTGCGAGTGGAAGAGGAAGGACCAGCTCTGGTAGCTGGGCCTCAGAAGGTGGTGGAATTGGGTGCTTGCTTCGGCAGCACATCCACTAAAACCGGAAGGATACAGAGAAGGTTAGCAGGGCCCCTGTGCAAGGATGACACGCATATTGGTAAACGGGATCAGAATCGGGCCAGACTACTGCAAAGCAGGATGTGAGGAAACTGAGGCAGAGCCTGCAGAGTTTGCTATCAGAGTGTTCCAGCAGGTGGTCTGGGCAAACCTCAGTGGAACTGAGAAAGAAGGACACCCAGTAGGGTGGCTGGTGAGCAGCCCCTCGGTGAGCTCACAGAACACGTGCAGAAAGGCCTGCCTCCCCTCAAGCCCCAGAACCTCTAGACCTTTGACTTTTGCCTGTCCCCTGCGTGTATCCAATGGAAGGAATCTAAGGCTGGAGGGTCAGAGGGTCTTTTGGGTATTCTAGGAAGGTGAGGGAATTGAACTGCCTGTGGAGAGAAGTCAGGAGCAGGAGGCTCAGCACTTTTTCAGGGACCAGAATGTCCCCTCCTGGGTGGAGAAAGGTGCTGTAGGCATAACAAGGCTTTCGCCAACCTGAAGTTCTTGTTTGTCTGTTGCTTTTCCCTTCCCTTCATCACAGTCTGGGAACCCGTACCTTGAAGCGCCGTCCTTGATTAATTAATAAAGTTTATTGCCCTATAGCGCTCCCCTAGGATGGAGGTGGTCAGAGGTAGGAGAGGGCAGAGAATACTGTTTTTGATTATGAAAACCTCTATCCATTCTCTATGTCTATTTTAGTCTTCGAAATTGATCTGTATTATTTTCCACACTGCGCTTTTGTAAAAACTGTTTTTCCAGAAGGCACATAACGTTGTCCTGAAAGAACTACCTAGTACCTGTGCATAAAATACATCCTCTGTGCACTTATACATGCATATGTAATGCTTAAAAGTAAATCATTCGGAAATTCTGAAAAATGACTGCAAGTCATTTGGCTGAGGGCTGGAATCCTGAGTCTGAAGCATGGGCTTAGGCTGGTCATGTTCCCTTTGTGCCCATTTGCTCTCCCGCCTGCCAAGTGGAGGGGACGGGTCCGTGGTCTATTCACCCGGCCTGAGAGCCAGTTTGACCGAACCACTTAGGATAATGGTGAAATGTACTGATTCCTGGGCCCGCTTGCACATTAGTAGGACTGGGAATTGAATACTTGGAAAGTTTTAGTTCTAATAATCTTCCAGGTGATGGAGCCAGGTTTGGAGTAGTTGTCTTCCAAGAACCCCATCTGGTTCTGATGTTTTTGAATCCTCTGCCTTCTCTGCCTTCTCTACCTTCTCTCTCTTGCTCAGTTTCCTGATGTCTTAGCCTTTTTTCCCTGGAGAGCCTCCCTCACTATACTGTGACCCTCTCAGGAGCAGGGGCCATACCTCGCCCCCTCTGTATCGCTGGCATCCAGCACAACGTCAGGCACGGAGGCGGGGCTTAGTAAGCAGGAGGAAGGAACAAATAGGCTACGCTACCACTCTGTACATCCAAGTAGTTTCCAGAGTTCTTTCTGTACACCCAGTCGTTCTAAGTATTTTGATGTGGTAAACAGAAATAAAGATTTCAGAACCTAACAAAACCGGGTTTGAATCACTTTCACCTCTTGCTATGTAGTGATTTGCCCCAGGTCATTTAATCTCTTTAAAATGCAGTTTCCTTCATTATAAAATGAAAGTAATAGCTCTTATTGCTGACATGTTTGTGAGGATTAACTTATGACATCAGAATATGCACGTAAAAGTCTCGACATAAAGTAGGAACTCACTTCCTTTGGCTGCTTTCTACCTTTCCATGGCCACAGGTGAGTGATGGGAAAAGGGGGAGACTCAGAAGAGTGGTCCATCCCCAAGGAGGCCGAGAGAATAACTTGTGGTCCTTTGTCATCTCCTGGCTTCCTGGGACCCTGAGGCTCTGACTGAGGCCCAGGCACCTTGGTGGATGCCCGCTTGCTTAGCCCCGGGCACGTCAGAATTCAGACTTAGAAGCCGACTCCAGACGCAGCGTGATCTGTCTCTTACTCCGCTGCAGGCACATAGAAAAAGAAATAGCAAAAGAAATGCAAGGAACTATTGTAGGTTTGGATTCCCCGTGTAGACCCAATGTCTGGGCTTACTGTGAGAAAGCCAAGTTCATTCAGAATGGTTAGTTCCCGGGGCCAGAGATCTTAGGGCTGGTTTTGTTAGCACATCAGCTCCTGTCTCCACATACTTGGTGTTGGAACTGCCACAGCGTGCTGCTTTTCACAAAAGTCTCTTTTTCAAACCAAGTCCAACTGTTTCAGCCCCAGAAAGGCAGTCAGATTAGCTCTCTTCTGGGCAAGATGGTAAACGATCCCCCCACAATGCCTCCAGCACCAGAATAATCATAATAGCCACCCCTTACCCAGGGCCTACTGTGCTGGAATTTTCACGACATCACTATGAGCAGGTATGATTAGCTCCATTTCACTGGGCAGCAGGTGGTAAGTAAGACTATAGACTTTAGAGTCAGACTGAGGTGCAAATCCTGGCCCCACCGTGTTTTTAGCCAGCCCCCTCTGAGTCTCAGTTTCTTCATCGGCAAAATAGGATTAATTATGCATGCCCTCTAGTATGAGGAGGTCTGCGTGAATATCACATGCACGGTACTAGGGAACTGGTTGCACCAATCATATGAAATTACAAACTAGGGTACGTGCTAGGAGAGAATGGATCAGGCTGCCATGAGAGCACATAACAGGGATCCTCACTTACTTGCTGGGGAAATGACATCTGAGCTGAGATCTGAAGGGTCATTAGTTGTTTATTAGGTGAAGAGAGTGGGTGGGGTTGGTGAGGGAGCTTTCTAGGCATGTGTATCAGTATGGCCCTGAAGATGAGAGGCAGCTTAGTGCTTTTAGAGATCTGAAAGGCTCAGTATGACTTGAGTGTAGACAGTGAGGAAGAGTAGAAGAGAAGAGACTGGAAAGGGAAATCAGGGCCTTGTTAAGGATTTTTTTTCTTTATTCTAAGAGCATTGGGACCATTGGAGGCTTTGGAGCAAAATATGTGTGTGTGGAGAGTGATATGACCGATTTGGTTTTTACAAGAGATCTTTTTGACAGTGGACTTGAGAATGAGTTGGAGGGTGCAGGAGTGGTTGTGAGGAAACCAGTTCAGAGGAGGCTCTGCAGTTGTCCCAGTGAGAAATAATGAGCTCAGATGTCACTTCCTCAACAAGTAAGTGAGGATCCCTGTTTTGTGCTCTCATGGCAGCTTGTCCCATTCTCTCCTAGCATTTACCCTAGTTTGTAATTTTATACGACTGACGCAACTAGTTCCATAGTACTGTGCATGTGGTATTCACGCAGAGCTGGAACAGTGATGGCAGAGATGAGGGGATTGGGGGGGCTTGAGATATTTAGGATGTAGAACTGCAGGCCTTGATGATGTCTTAGCTACAGCTATGAGGAAAGAGTATAAGGAACAACTTATCAGACTCGAAACTCAAGAAACAAAAAACCCCATCAAGAAATGGGCAGAAGACATGAACAGACATTTCTCCACAAAGATCTACAAATGGCCAACAGACACATGAAAAAATGTTCAACATCACTTGGCACCAGGGAAATACAAATCAAAACCACAATGAGATACCACCTCACACTAGTCAGAATGGCTAGGAAATCAGGAACTAGTCAGGTTCCTAAGTCCAATTAAGTCAGGAAACGACAGGTGTTGGCGAGGATGTGGAGAAAGGGGAACCCTCGCACACTGTTGGTGGGAATGCAAGCTGGTACAGCCACTCTGGAAAACAGTATGGAGGGCCCTCAAAAAGTCAAAAGTAGGGGCGCCTGGGTGGCTCAGGCGTTAAGCGTCTGCCTTCAGCTCAGGTCATGATCCCAGGGTCCTGGGATCGAGCCCCGCATCGGGCTCCCTGCTCCTTGGGAAGCCTGCTTCTCCCGCTACCATTCCCTCTGCTTGTGTTCCCTCTCTCGCTGTGTTTCTCTCTGTCAAATATATAAAATCTTTAAAAAAAAAAAAAAAGTCAAAAGTAGAACTACGATATGACCCAGCAATCGCACTAATAGGTATTTATCCAAAGGATACAAAAATAATGATTCAAAGGGGCACTTGGACCCCAATGTTTATAGCAGCAATGTCCACAATAGTCGAACTATGCAAAGAGCCCAAATGTCTATCGACAGATGAGTGGATGAAGAAGAAGTGGTATAGATATACAATGGAATACTACTCAGCCATCAGAAAGAATGAAATCTTGCAGTTTACAGCAATGTGGATGGAACTAGAGGGCATTCTGCTAAGCAAAGTAAGTCAGAGAAAGACAAATACCATATGATTTCACGCATGTGTGGAATTTAAGAAGCAAAAAGACGAACATAGGAGAAGGGAAGGAAAAATGACAAGATAAAAACTGAGAGGAAGACAAACCATAAGAGACTCTTAACTACATGGAACAAACTGAGGGGAGGTGGGAGGTGGATGGGTGATGGACATTGAGGAGGGCGCCTGATGTAATGAACACTGGGGGTTATATGCAACTGATCAATCACTAAATTCTACCCCTGAAACTAATAATACACTAAATGTTACTAAATTGAATTTAAAAACAAACAAAAAAAACAACCACCAGGTTTCCTGCCATTCTAAGCTTTAAAAAAAAAAAAAAGGTGAA
>CM053613.1:32364941-32441869 GCA_028646535.1 Procyon lotor
CTGAGTTCCTTTGGGGCACCTGGGTGGCTCAGTGGGTTAAAGCCTCTGCCTTCAGCTCAGGTCATGATCCCAGGGTCCTGGGATCGAGCCCCGCATCGGGATCTCTGCTCAGCAGGGAGCCTGCTTCCCCCTCTCTCTCTGCCTGCCTCTCTGCCTACTTGTGATCTCTCTCTCCATCAAATAAATAAATAAAATCTTAAAAAAAAAAAAAAAAAAAAGATTATACTGAGTTCCTGATTTAATAACGGGGGGCACAGGTATGTCCTGGGAGTAAGGCCGGGCAGGGCAAGAGGAGGTGCAGAGTATGTCAGCCTTGCCCTCGCTGGCCCCTGGTTCCAGAATGGGACCTACAGCAGCTGGTGATGGCTGTTCATGCAGACAAGGCCCCTCCTTATCCAAGAAATAGCCACTTCTTGCTGCAGCCCAGATCTTTTTTACTCAAGCCCTGGCTCATCCTTCCTGAAGAACTTAATAATTTCTCTGGGGTTTTTTGTTTTTTTTTTTTAAGAGAATGTTTACAAGCACTTCTCTTACGAAAAGCTCTCCTGCTTCTGGAAGCAAACTCAGGGTCAGCAAGTCTACATTTTGGCCAGTAGGGGAGAAGCAGAGTCAGTGTCTAGGAGTCTCTGATCAACAGCCAGCATGGCTGTTATGGAAGACCAATTTCCCCGTCACCCATCCCTTGACTCTTCCCTAATACCTCTGTTATCATGGTGCTTGTGATACTGACTTAGACCTGGGGACCATTTCCCAAACCCATTTGTCCACAGAGGGCAAGATTCAGTGGCAGTGAGGTAGGTCACTGAAGAACAGAAGATGATGCCCGGGGACTTCTGGGGACACCCAAGGCAGTCATGACGTTATGTGCTGGCTTTCGAGTGATTATGAGTTTGCTTTTACCAACAGGGAACGGCGAGCTGGGATTTGAACAGAAGCCGTCGCCTTCTGAACCTGTCACCCGTCTCTACTCCTTCCTCTGCTTCATCTTCTTCCTTCCTCTTCCTCTTCCAGATTTCTCTTCTGGGATGTGATGACCACACTTGAGGGAGCTGGAGGGAAACGCTTCTAGTAGCTCTTGCTATGTCTGGTGGTCGCTTTGTGTCCTCTGTTGGCTGATGGCCTCCTCCGCAGCCATGGGAGCTAGCTGTGGTCCATGGGTCCCGTTACAGGCCCCTGGAGTGACAGCCTGGTATTTCTGCTGCTCCTAGTCTCAAAGGTCTTCCGGGTTCTTCCTACTCGAATGGTTACCCCTGGAGTGCAAGGCACCGATGCCGTCATGTTCACCTACACGCCCTGGCAGTGCAGGGAGCCTTCAGGAAGATGGACATCTGGGGCGCCTGGGTGGCTCAGTGGGTTGGGCCTCTGCCTTTGGCTCGGGTCATGATCTCAGGGTCCTGGGACTGAGCCCCATGTCTGGCTCTCTGCTCGGCAGGGAGCCTGCTTCCCCCCCTCTCTGCTCCTCCCTGCTGCTTGTGATCTCTCTTCTGTCTCTGTCAAATAAATAAGTAAAATATTTAAAAAAAAAAAAAAAGAAGAAGATGGACACCTGACTTTCCTATACCCCACACCCTGATTCAGAATAATAAGATTAAAAGAAATCATCAGTATTTTAAAATCCAGGTATCTATTGAATATTTGAGAGGCAGCATGGTGTAGAAGGACGTGGTATTTTGAGCCGATTTGTTTCGTATCCCATCTCTGCTACTTTCTAGTTGTATGATCCTGGGCTGGTCACCTGATCTCTCTGAGCAAGAAATGCCTCGAAGAGCCCTACTGGAGAATAAAGATAATGCAGATAAAGGGCCTACATATGCGATGTGCTTGATAAGGAGTGGGGAATGTCATTATTCTGAAAACCAGATGTCTCCACACTTAGGCCTAAGGAATACCTGAGTTCTTTCATGTGCTTTCTAGCAAATGTGGGTTTTAGAGCACCCACTACCATGATTACTCGATTTATTTATTTATTATTATTGTTACTATGACTATTACTATTACAATTTTATTATGGAAGATGCACTTAACAAAACTTGCCATGTTAATCATTTTCAGTGTACAATTTAGTGGCATTAATTACATTGATGTTACTGTGTACCCGTCACCTCCATCCATCTCCGGAACTTTGTCATCTTCCCATACCGAGGCTCTACCCGTTGAACAATGACTCCCCATTCCCTCCTTTGCACAGTCCGGTCACTCTCTTTTTCAGTAGAATGCTCCAAGTTCTTCAGTGGTCTTTCTTCCCATGAAATGGGGGCTAGAAAGGGGCTCTTGGTAGGGTTTTCTTTGAGTTCTCTGAACCCCCACTGCGGAGCCTGGGAGTTAAAGGTCTCTGCCATTTGCAGCAAACTTTGGGGCTTGCGAATGATTACAAAAGAGATGTCAGTACAGCTGCTTTGCATGGGATGGATCTGCAAAGAGCTTTCCAAGGACTGGTCCATTTCTTCTAAAAATACCCAAGGATGTGGCTTGGCATTGCTTTGGGGAGAAACCAACAGTTTTTAAATTCTTCAGTAGCATCTACCTCCTGGTGAAGCTTAAATGAAAGAACTCTTGTTGTGTGTATGATACAGTGCCTGGCAAAGATAAGACCTGTGCATGTAGGCTGTTGGGACTTACTGCAGTCTGGCGGAGCTAACTATGTGTAATGTTTGGGTATTTCATCCCCACAATAGACAGATACCGTCTTCATTTTACATGAGGCAGCTAAGGCTCTGGGCTGTTCACACCCCCAAAATTACTGAGCTTATAAGTAGTGAGTAGCTGAGTGGGGATTCAAACCTATCCTCTTTTTCTCGTAGGATGCTACCTGTTGTGGTATACCAAGAAAGGAACTCTCTGGGTCAGTCGCATTGACTTCCTTCTTGAAACTTCATCTTTCCACCTACCCTGGCCTTTCTCTGGACTCCTGTCTTCTTGCTATTTCTTCATAAAGTCATGCTCCTAATGTCCCAGCTTCAGAGCTGTCTGGATTTATCAGTCCCCAGTCACTGCACCATTTCAAAGTGATCACTCACAGTCTTAATAAGCTCTTTGTTCTAGAAAAAGAAACTGAAACCATGCTGCTTCCCGAAGAGGAAGAGACCCTGGAGATCACTCTCCATGTGGGTACAATGGAAAGGCCATCTGTAAGCCAGGAAGAGAGTGTTCACCAGAAACCAACCCGAGCAGCGTGTTGGTTTTAGATTTCTAGCTTCCAGAATGTGAGAGAATACATTTCTGTTCTTTCAGCCACCCAGTCTGTGGTATTTGTCATTGGCAGCCCGAGGAGACCAATACACGCATGTATGAGAAGTCTTGGTGAGTTCGGTCCAGGGCTGGCTAGTAGCCGAATGAATAGCTCTCGCTCGATTTCACTTTCCCTAGTGGAAGTCCTTAGACTCTCTTCTTCAAGCCTTTCTCATGGGCTAATAGAGCTAGAGTTCTGTCACATCCATATTCGGGCAGGAGGGAAACATATGGAAAAAACACAAAAAGTAGCCCTATGAAGGTGCTTTCCCTGAGCCGGTACCCAGCAGTCACTACCTATGACTTATTGGCCAGAACCTAGTTACACAGCCACACCTGATCGTAATGAAACCTGGGAAATTAGTCTTTTTAGCTGGACACGTGGCCTCCCTGAACGCAATCTGGGGAGGATGGAGCATGAGTAGATAACCTTACTTACCTTGGGGAATGAACACTTTGGGGAATGAGCAGTCTGGAAATGAGCTTCTCAGTCACCGGGACAGTCCCACTTGTCCGAGCCTGGGAGCCGCCGCCAGTACCCTGAGCGAGCCACAAGAGGAGGCGGGTTTTGCTCTCCGCAGGGGAGCCGTGCCCTTGCTAGACTGGAGGGAACGCTCAGTTTGCGCTCAGACGCCTTTCCACCCCATTCGCCGACACCTTGTCCCTAGCCGTGGTCCCTGGATATGCCCGCACTCATCTGCCTTCCAGTTCCCTCCATCTGAACTCTGCCCTCTGCCCTCTGACACCCTAATATCTTATCTGTCCTTTCAGGCCCCCCCCCCAAATGTTTCCCCCCGGAAGCCCCTGCGGTAATGTAGAATGTTCCCTGGCCTATTTCCTGTGCACTTTGCCTCCATGGATATTTTAATATTCATCATGAGCTGCTTGCAGTTAAGATTTATGTAGGATGTCGTCTCTACTTTCGTGTATATTTGGAAGTTTGTGCAATAAGTTTTTCACGTGTGCCTGCCCCAAGGGCAGGGATGGCATCATCTTGTTGTCACACGACCAGGATTTTCCAAGCATTTACTGGGCATCTACTAAGTGTCAGGCATTCCGCTTGACCCTGGGTTATAGCAACGAGTAGAGCTGTCCCTGACCTCACGACCCACTAACCTGGGACTCAGGGAGTCGCAGAGATTAGGCGACAAGTTGATAAATACATAAAACACAGATAAATATGTAATTGCAGATTTTGAGAACTACTGTCAAGGAAAGAAACAGGATGCAATGAGAGAGAAAACCGACTTGCTTCCGAAAGGGTAGACGGGACGGCCGGTGGAAGGAAGCAGAACTTTTCAGGAGAGAAACCCAGTGAACATTACTGAGGCCAGATGTTCGGGCCGAACAGCATCGGTGATAAATTGGGTCAATATTGTGTACCTTGGATCTGACGCAATGGTGGGGGGCCCTTGACTTTTGCGAATCCCAGCCTAACCATGAGTAAAACGTCAGAAAAAAAGTAAACCGTGGGGTATCCTACAAAATACCAGCCAGTGCTTCTCAAACGGTCAAGACCAACAAGCACAGGGAAGTCAGAAAACTGTAACGGACCTGAGGAGCCTGAGGAGACATGACAACTTCCGGGGTGTCCCAGATGGCATTCGGGAGCAGGAGGACAGTAGGGGAAACCTCCGGGAGTCTAAGCAGGGTGTAACATTTAGTGAATAATAGTGGTCCCTTCGTTGTGACAGAGAGGCGACACAGTCACATAAGAGGTTAATAAGAAGCCCCTTCCCCCATTTGGGGAGAGGCATTTGGGAGCTGTACTATCTTTTCAACTTGTCTATAAATCTCACACTATTCTAAAATTAGAACTTGATTAAAATAAGTCCCCGTTCTCCTGCTCCCTGACTCTGTGAGCTGGGCGAGTCCCTTCACCCCTCTGGGCTTGGTTCGGCCACAGAATGCGGGTGATGGCACCCTCGTGGCAGGATTGAGAAAAGGCTTCAGTGCGACAGCGCGTGGCAGTGCTGTGAAAACAGTATGCCCACATCATTGCTCAGCGTGCAGGTTTCCCCTCCTGCCCCTGCACTTCTGCACAGAAAGATGCTCCGGAGGCTTCCCCACGGGCTGCAGTCCCTGAGGCCCCCAGCACGGCCCTGCCTCCACCCCGCCCCCA
The DNA here is from genome assembly GCA_028646535.1 of Procyon lotor. Lineage (NCBI taxonomy): Eukaryota > Metazoa > Chordata > Mammalia > Carnivora > Procyonidae > Procyon > Procyon lotor. The sequence continues at coordinate 32,370,292 of CM053613.1, forward strand.
GGGCCTTTCTAGCCAGACTTCTGTGCAAGAAACTTCGCCCTCACCTCTCTTGACAGCTTGCTCTGAGGGAGTAAGCCTGCATTTTTATTTTCATATTTCACTTGATTTTTCCCCCCTTGAATTTGGTGTTTCTCTTCAGGAATCAGCATATGATTCAAACTGCCAGTTCTAAATTTAGTCCTGCCTGTGATACGGAGAATGCATTTAGTGCTCCCTGGGATATGTATTTGGAAATAATGGTTTTATTTATCCACATCCAGTAATTCTGACTGCCTGCTGGGTTCTTTCAGGAAAGAGTTTGTCATCTCCTTTCCTCCTAATGATGAAATGTTGCCTGCTCAGGTCCCAGAGGCCCAGCCCGAGCCAGAGGCTGGTGACTCGAGTCCCTGCTTAATTAAACAATATCATCCCCGGGATTCTGCAGTCATGGGTTCTCTCCAAGGCTTCTGTTTAGAAGGAGCTTGGAAACAAGGTCTAGAAAGGACTGAAGGCCTCTTTGAAGCCAATGGGTTTATTTCTGGGTACCGGCACAGTAAGATCTGTCCCTTTTTCAGAGTCGCCCCTGCGGTGCTAGAATATATGGACGGAGGGGGTCGTTCCACGGGTCTAGAGCGTGGCACTCTACTTTGGGTGCTGAGGACGTAGAAGTAAATCACATACGGCCCCTGCCCCCAGAGACTACAGTTCATTAATGTATTCAAACAAACAGACTGGGCCTTCACCGTGTACCTCACACCTTGCTCACCATTAGGGCTACAGTAGGGACCCTCAGCGGACAAAGTCCCACCCCCCCAGAAGCCCGCATTCTTATACATGTGGTCTGTGTGGCTCCGACATAAAGCAGGAGATGGGGTGATATGTGCTAAGCTGGGGAGATAGGTGGTGTTCGTTCCCCAGGACTGCAGGGCAAAGTACCTCAGTCCGAGGGGCACAGTTCTGTCTGAAAACAAGGTGTCGGCGGGGCCGTGCTCCCCCCAGGGGCCCCAGGAGAGCATCCGCCCTGGCCTCTTCTGTCTTGGGGTGGCTTCCGGCGTTCTTTGGCTTATGGGTGCAGAACATTCTCTGCTTCTGTCTGCACATTGCCGTCTCCCGTTTGTGTCTGTGTCTCTGGTCTGACTCTCATAAGGACTCTTGTCTTCAGATTTAGGGCCCACCTGGATAGTCCCAGATGATCTCATCTCAAGGCCCTGAACGTAGTCACACAGTTATAGCTGCAGAGACTCTAGGGGAGAGTGCGCCGTTTGCTTCTTCCAGCTTCCAACGGCTGCTGGCATTCCTTGACTTGGGCCCCCATCATCCCAGTCTTTGGCTCCAAGGTCACATTGCCTCCTCCTCTTTTCTCTCTGTGTCAGAAGCCTCTCTGCCTTTCTCTTTTTTGTTGTTGTTCTTGTTTTTTTAATTTATTTTACTTTAAAAATTTTTTATTATGTTCAGTTAGCCAACATATAGTACATCATTAGTTTTTGATGTGGTGATGGATGATTCATTAGTTATGTATAACACCCAGTGCTCATCACACCACGTGCCCTCCTTAATGCCCATCCCCCGGCTACCCCATCCCCCACCTACCCCATCCCCCACCTACCCCATCCCCCACCCACCCCATCCCCCACCCTCCGCCCCCCCACCTTTCTCTTAGGACATTTGTGATGGTGCTTACCGTCCGTGCAGATAATCCAGGACAATTTTCTTGTCTCAAGATCCTTAACTTAATCACATCTATAAAGACTCTTTTTCCAAATAAGGACACATTCACAGGTTCTGGGGGGTAAGATGTGGACATATCTTTTGGAAGGCCACTCGCCCACCACACAGTGCAAGGTCATATAGCCTTTGACTATTCAGCCAGTGAGATGGGTTGTATTCCCATTTTCCACCTGAGGACATTAAGGTTCAGAGAAAGTAAGCACTTTACCCGAAGGCATTCAAAAAGGAAGGAGCAGAACCAGGGATGGATGCCAGGAGATGTCTGACTGTGAAACCCATTCTTTTCCTCCCATGGCTCCTAACTAGCTACATTTTTGAGCCATCTGTCCTTTGGTTTAAAACCCAAGCGGTGGGACGCCTGGGTGGCTCAATCAGTTAAGCATCTGCCTTCGGCTCAGGTCCTGATCCCAGGGTCCTGAGATGGAGCCCCGCATCGGGCTCCCTGCTCAGCGGGGAGCCTGCTCTCCCTCTGCCTGCTGCTCCCCCTGCTTGTGCTCTCTCTCTCTCTCTGACAAATAAATAAATAAAATCTTTAAAAAAAACAAAACAAAACAAAACCACAAGTGGCCACGGGAAGCCCACGCCTGGCTCTACCAGCTTTAAGATCTGGTGGGAACCAGTCTGAGACCACTGTTAGCTGAGAGCAGGCAGAGGTGGAGATGGACAGGAAGTTTGGGGGAGGGAGAGGAGCAGGGAGGCTGAGGGCTGCTAATGAAGAGGGGGCGCCTAGAGCCAGGCTTGGGGAGGGGATTCCTACTAAATGAGGGCAATAGCACATAGAGGAGAAGTCGGCCGTGCTTTGCCATCTCCAAGTTTTGCACCATGCCTTCTCCTCTGTGCTCACCTCAGCTGGGGAAACCTGGCCAGAGACTGTGTGGGGAAAGGGCTCTGGTTTGTGCCAGCCTTGTCCCCGGCATTTCCTGAGCACCGCTCGGAGGGAGGCGCTGGGAACTCAGAGATGGATACCTTGCAGTCCTTACCCTGGAGGCGCGTGGCAAAGGAGAAAAACGGAGCGTCAAATCCCGCACTGCCTCTCTTTTCACCGTGTGACCTCGGACCAGGCACACTTTACCTTTCCACGCCTCTGTTTTCTTGTCTGGAAAAAAATACGGATTTTTTTTTTTTTTTTTAGATTTAAAGGAGATAAAAATGAGAAATAACTGGCGCGGCCCAGAATATAATGAGGGCCATTAATGTTACTTCCACTGCATCAAAAACTCACTGTCTGGGCCAGAGCTGTGGTTCACGAACTGTAAGCTCTGGCATCTAGAATCCAGAGTAGAGAACAGCGTCCACGAATCACTATATACACCTCTAAGCAGCATTGCTTTCAAATATATGGAGGTGGTGTCATATTGGCTCAGATACAGTTACATTTAAAAGCTTTACCAAATTCATAGTGACTTCTTACTATTATGTGTTGCTTGATCAGCGTGTCTGGAAAGATCCTGAGGTTCTCTGATACTGAAAAGGAGTCTTCATACTCAAATATGAGGGACATGGAGGGCTAACCTGACCAACCAGAGGCACACGAGCAGTGCTCTTACAGAGCGATGTTGGGTTCTACAGGAGCGTAGAGGAAAGCTGGACAAGCTGTCTGGAGAAATTGAGGGCGGGGGGGGGGGGGTACTTGGGCTAGGCCTTCGAAGGTGAGTTGGAGTTTGCCTCATTTGGGGAGCAGGCTTTTCAGGTAGAGAAAACCGCAGGTTAAAAGGCACAGAGTCTGGGTGTTGAGGACTAAGGTTTGGGGGAGCAGCGGGGAGAAGCCAGAAAAGGAGGTGGGAGCTGGGTCAGGGTCGCACCTGAAGACTGTGCTCGTGTGTTTGAGATCCCCCACAGGCGGGGGAACCCAGGAGGAGTTTGAAGGAAAGCAGTGACAATATCAGATCGGCCCTTTAGGAAGTCCCTGTCAGGGAGTGGAGCCCAGGAGGCCTGTGAGCAGGAGGGATGTTGGGGAGAAGGCACAGAGCTCAGAGCAGAGCGAGGAAGCACGAGGTTCTGGAATGCCACAGCCTGGGCCTCAGGCTCAGCTCTGCCCCCTCGGTCCCTCCGTCTCCTTCCTGTACAGTGGACATAATAATGCATCTGCTTCAGAGGATTCTTGGGAGGATTAAATAAGCAAATGCACTTCACGGGACACTGAGTCTTAGAAAGGAAGGCCATTCTGACGCACACCACAGTGCGGATGGTACGCCGAGGGCGTCACGCTCAGTGACACAAGCCAGTCACAGAGGGCAAACGCTGTGTGACCACTCCCAGCAGGTAATGAGAGCAGTCGCACTCAGAGAGACAGAAAGGAGGATGGGGGCGGCAGGGGCTGAGGAGGGGGAGGAATGGGAAGTTATTATTTCGTGCATACAAAGCTTCATTACGGGAAGACGCAGAGATGTGGTGACGGTGGCACCGTGTGAGCCTTCCTCATCCTGCAGAGTTGTGTGCACTTACACGTGGCTAAAAGGGCGAACTTTTTGTCAGATAGGTTTTAGCACAATTTTTTTTAAAAAAGAATAAGAAAAAAATGCATATCAAGTGCATGTTAGTTAATATTTTTGTGCTAGGTAAGTGATGATGAGGGCCTAAATTAGGATGGCAAAAATGAGGATGGAAAAGAGGAAACATCATCTGGATCTTTCTCGGCAGACCCCATAGGGCTGGGTGACTGGGAGCTGTGGGCGCAAGGCAGGACCGAAACACCTGCTAAGACCCCACGGAGCCGGGCCGAGGACCCGTGATTTCTGCAGTTTGTCCTGCAGGGGCAGAGGGCCAGAGCCAGAGGGTGCTGAGTCACACACACACCCCCCGCCCCCCCCGAGCCTGCTGCTGCCAAAGGCCCGTGTCTGTACCCACCTCCCAGGCATGGATGCTCAAGGCTCTGCAAAGGAATGATCTGTCTCTCGAAGTCAGACCACAGCGATCTCTCCTCCTTCCCATGGGATCGGAAAGCCCGGGAAGAACCCCACCCAGAAACCTGAGGGAAGAGGCAGAAGGGTCCTTCCCTTTGATCGTTCAAGTTCGAGCCTAGAGCTTCCATTCCTGTGTCTTATGGAAACGTCACAGAAACCAAGACTGGGGAGGTGTGTGCCGCCTCCCCCTGCAGGAGAGGGCCACGCTGATGGGGAAAGACCTGAGGTGGCCCCCGTGGCCCAGTGGAACTAGGGGGCCTGGTGGGCCTTTCTAGAAAGGCAGTTGGTGTGGCGGAGAAGCTTCCAGGCCCAAGCCAGAGGATTTAGGTTCAAGACAGCCATGCCATTAACTATGTGACCGTGAACAAGCATTAGCCTCTCTGAGGTCCAGTTTCCTTAACGATAAAGGAGAGATAGCTATCTCATACGCTTTTTGTGACATATAATTGAGATACATACATATAGAGTATGACACATCATAGGTGCTTAATAAACTTGTTTTCTTTCTCTGCTGTAAAATTTCGTGCTTTTTTTTTCCTCATAACCACCCTGAAAGGAAGAATTTCTTTTATTTTTTTTTTTGTTTTATAGGTAAGGAAACTGAAACTATTTGAGATTAAGAAACTTGGCCTAAGTCCCCACAGGAAGTGGATGGTAGCTCTGGGTCCCTCTAGGCCTTTGTCCTTCCCCTGGAGACGCTGCTTCCTGTGTCTCACTCCAACTCCGACACAAGTTCACGTGTGAGCGCGCTTGTAGAGCAGCCCCTGGCCAGAGTGGACACCCAGGAAACTGTAAGCCTGTAGTGTTCAGATCCAGTAGCAGGGAAAGGTGTGCCTGGTCACGGGAATGAGGCTCTCCTAGGCCGCCTTTCCATCTAAGCGAAGGAGGGAATTTTATATACATGTATATAAAGAGCCTTGGAAGCCTCACTCGCTCAAAGTCAGCTGCGGAAAGAACCTTCCTGATAGCAGCGGACATCCATTCCTGGTTCTGTGGCCTTTCAAGCCAGAGGATAAACGAAGCCAGCTGACCTCCCTGAATTCAGCCTGGAGTGGTTGCAACACAATCCTCCTCAGGGAGAGCTTGAGAGGGGACGCAGCCTCTGGGTTGAACACTCGATTTGCCTCTTATTAGCTGTGAGATCTTAGTCGAGTGCTCAAACCTCAGTTTCCTCAATCTTTAAAGCAAGATTAATAAAACTAACGTGGCAGAGTTGTTTGGATTAAAGGCTATAGAGCCAGACGACCTGGGTTTGAATCCTAGCTCTGCCACTTACTAGTTTTGTACTATTGGACAAGTCTTTGCACCTTGGTTTTCCTGTCTGTAAAATGGGTATAATGAAAGGACCTAAGTCTAGAGGTTGTGGTGAAGATTGGTTAGTGAGTTAATGCATGTGAGGTGCTCAGAGTAGTTCTTAGTCCATTGTACGTGCTCAGTAAATGTGAGTTATTCTTGTTATTACCACTAGCTTTTGCCTCTCCCCGGAGCACTGGCTGATGGTGACCCTCAGCTCTAGGGACTACTGTAAACGTGCATGTAACTCTTTTTGGGGGGAGGAAGGGGTGCACAGTAACACCAGCTGCAAAGGATTCCCTGGTTTTTCAGTAACACAGCAAACAATGGACCTGTCCTGGCGGGCTTCCTAAGGGAAAGTCGTAGCACTTTTACTGGTCCCTGGAGGAGGGCCCTTTGGTCTATATGGGTAGGGTCACTTCCGTCTTTGAGATTTCATCAGAGAGGTGATGTCATCTGCTTGTCACCCCATTCCAGGCCGTTATCAGAGGAGGAAGTAAGACACTTCCCCCCCCCCCCCCCGACCAGAGCTCAGAAATGCAAGGAGTGGCCTAGGCAGAAGGCAGAGGTGATTCTGGATCTCCTGACTTGGGTCCCAAGGGCAGCAAGGCACTGTAGGACAGGTTTCCCAGCCAGGGTGGGAAGACCGTGATCCCCAGACGGGGCTGGCCAGGCTTGGGCTGGCAGAAGCCAGTCCTGGGACCACGCGGTCGCCTCTCCCTTCAGCCAGCGTGTCAAATAGGGTCATTTCTTCCATGTACCTTAACATGTCAGCAAATACTGCTCTGGGAGGCTGTGGGTTTGAGGCAGTAAGCAAGACAGTGACCAAGTGGGAACTGTGGGAGGTTCAAAGGACAGGAAGCAAAGGCTGCTGCCGATGTATGTCCCAACCCCTTGGAGGGAGAGAGGAGATATCAAAGAGTCAGAAACTTCATCTTGGCAGCCCTGCCTGCCTGTAGATGTTTTTTTGGATTGCTGGGATTCTTTCTTTTTAATGCCCCTCGTGTTTAGTAAACTTCTACCTGCAAAGCCTTCCCTGCTTCTGCTGCACTAGTGGGAATGGAGGAAAGAGGTTCTTCCATCCTTGGGCTAACGTGGTTCAGGGGAGGAACTCCCCTCCTTCCCCGGAGACAGTGGTGAGCAGCCTGGGTTGGGGAGAGGGCAACCCGGGGAGGCAGAGCAAAGCCTGCTTGCTCTGTCACCGCCCCAGGGAACGCAGCCTCTTCATGGCCTGTTGTTTGAGCAGAGAACACAGTCTATCTACCCACTTGCCACCAGGAGTCAGATAGAAATAGTCTCCAGCCTGGATTTGCCTTCAGGTCGAAAACCACTCATTGATTAACAAAATCCGTGTCTTTCCCCGTGTGTTTCTCAGCTTTAAAAATGGTGAGACCCTGGAGAATTAATGCAGACCCAAATCCCAAATCAGATGCTCGTCCCAGGGGGGAATGGAGAGCCTGAAGACCATGTTGTGCAAAAGCAGGTTGTCCTGCTTGAATGAGCAAACCTATTCATACCCCCAGTTCTTGCTGGGATTAACTGCATCCTCATGGGGAAGGAGAACTCAGGAATCAGCAATACTATCTGTGAAGAATTCTCGTCCTAGCGTTGTTCGGAGAAATTCTACTTCTCCAGGCCCTGTGATGAAATTGGCAAAGCCTGGGCTTTGGGGTCTCCCTTACCAAGTGACTCGACTCTCTGGACCTCCGTTTGCTTATCTGTAAGCAGTCATCAGAATAGCAAAACCTACCTCTCAGGTCTTTTGGAGGATTACATGAAGTATGCTAGATGAAAACACCTAGCCTCACATGTGTTCATGTATTAGTTGAGGTTCTCTAAAAAAACAGAACTGATAGGACCGATCAATCTCTCTGTCTCTCTGTCTAAATTTATTTTAAAGAATTGTCTTGCATGATCATGGAGGCTGCCAGATCTGAAATCCTTGGGGCAAGCCAGCAGGCTAGAGATGTCACAGGCCTGAATCCAAAGGCTGGAATCTCAAGCAGGGTTTCTGCAGTGCAGCCTTGAGGCAGGGTTCCTTCTTCAGGAAACATCAGCCTTGGCTCTTAAGGCCTTCAACTGATTGGATGAGGCCCACCACAGTTGATTGTAACTTACATCTCCAAAAAAAAAAAAAATACTATTACAGCAACATCTAGATGGATGTTTAACCCAACAACTGGTCACTATAAGCTGGCCAGGGTGGCACAGAGTTAACCATTACACCACGAAAGGGCTAGGGTTCTCAACAAAGACATTCCCTTCCCTTTCTTTCTCCTTTTCAAAGTCACTGCTGAAGTCCAAAGAGGTTTCACTCGGTGACATCTCTGGCCTGTGGGCCTGGAAGTGGTTAGAATCTGAACGGTGAGACCGGTGTGTCCCTCCTGTCTCTCTGAGATCTGTTTCTGCTGACTTCATACCCTAGGGACTCAATGTCTCTACTTCCTGAGTCAAGAGCTGGAGCCACCTTCGTGATTTTCCCTTGAAGTCTGCAGTCGGAACAATACCAGTTTTCCTCTGTGCTCTGTCCAGGCTGTTCCCGATCCGCTTCTCCAGCACCTGCGGTGTGACATTCATCATTTGTTTCAGGGGTTGGATCGGAAGACCTGGGCAAGGCTGTTCGACCTGCCAGGAGGGCCTTTCTGGGGACGGAGAGGCTGCAAGGAAAGGCTTAGTGGGCCAGTAAGAGTTAACTCCCTGCCTAGAATGTTTCGGGTGGCATTCTGCCTGGAAGTGGAGAGCTGGCCTCCGTTCCATCTCAGAGATTTATACTCCGCAGGTGATCCAAAGTGCTTCTCAAGTTTAATGGAATGTGGAATTGCTTTTGCCAAAGAACGCCTGGATGGGACTTCTAAGGCAGCATAAGGTTAAGGAAAAAGCTCCGGACCAGGAATTAGACCTGGACCCTACTTTGCCACTACCTCCCTGTGTGATCGTGGACAAGTCACTTCCTGAACTTAGGCCTCAGCTTCCTCTTTCACAAAATCTTGGAAACCACACTCCGCCACCTTAACTTTGTACACCTAGCACCTTACCGCTTGTATTTTACCTAAGACTTTATTTATTTATTTTAGAGAGCGCGCGCATGTGTGAGAGAAGGGGGCAGAGGGAGAGGGGGAGGATTTCAAGCAGTCTCTACGCTGAGCACGGAGCCGGGTGCGGGGCTCAGTCTCAGGACCCTGAGATCATGACCGGAGCCGAAACCAAGAGTCGGACACGTAACCCGCTGAGCCCCCCAGGCGCCCCTACCTCAGCTTTTAGAGCCGTCTTCACAATCTGTCATCTCTGCTCCTCCTGCCAGTCTCACGAGGTGGGCAGGGTGTAGGCACAGAAACGGACTGTTCCCATTCCGCAGACAAGGTTCGAAGAGCTTAAATGACTTGCCCACGTTTGCAGACAAGAGGTGCTGCAGCTGGAACCCCGCTCGCTTGGGGGGATCCTTTCAAATATGGTAATGTCTCTAGAACTGTAAAGGAGAGCACACGGTACGTAGATAGAAAGCCAGTGGGGGGACCCAGTGGGAACGACAGCAGCATCAGAGAGAGGGTGATGCCACCGTCACGCCCCGGAAGAATCCAAGGCTTTGGAGGCCCAGGCTGGTCTCAGTGGATGGACTCCTGTACACCGAGGGAGCGCTGGTCTCCGGCTACTCGAATTAAAATGTTTTCTCGTGCTATCGACTCAATTCGGAAAACATCGATGGAGGCTTTATCGCAGACCAGGCTCTCTACTGGGGGGAGGGGTCAGAATAGGAGTGCAAAGTAGGCTGTCTTGTGGACTTCTGCAAGCAGAGGTATAATGAAAAGTTTTATATTTGAAATGTAAACACAGGGCTTTGGATTTATACCGGAAGGTGCGAAGGTGCGAGCGATTGAGTCATCCTGGGGAGATGAAGGCAAATACAGCTGAGCCCTGAAGGATGAAGCAGGATTTGACCATCAGGAGACAGGGGGACGAAAGGGGTCTCTGCCTGCTCCTCCTCCTTGGCCCCCTGCGGCAGCGACGGGCTGCCTGTGTGCCCGAGAACGCGGCTGGCTCCGGCCCTGGGGGAGCCCCTACCCTTGCTTGTCAGATCTGCTGCAGTGCCTGAGGCACGGAGCACCGAGCAAGAGAGATTGTGCCTGGCAGCTCTTGGAAGAGTACCCGGGAGGAGGGGAGTCACAGGGGGCCCTTGGCAGGGGAACGGGAGGCTTGGAAGGAGGTACCTTTTTTCGTGATTGTACCTACCCCTCCTCAGGGCCTGGGAGGCTGAGCTGTTGCTTTGCATGTGTGATGTTAGACTCAGAGTGTTTTGTGTCTTTATTTTAAAACTGGCTTCTCGGTCTCCCGTGCAGTCTTCTGTCAGCTCGTTGCCATGGAGAAGTCGGTTGGGGCTGGAAGCTCTCGTTCCTGTCGGTGTCAGCATTTTTGGGCCCGCCAGCTGCCTCCTGCCCTTCTACAGATGGAGGGGGCGCAGGACCCCACTGGGTGGGCAGGCCCTTTCTCTGCAGGGACTGGAGCTTCGGCTCGATTCCCGTTGGGGTGGGAGTTTCATTCATCTGTGTACTGACTCAGCAACTCTGTCATGCCTGCCTCTGCGGGCCAGGCGTGGCGCTGTGCTCCGCCAGCACAAAGACGGCTGTGGCCCGGGGCTGGGGGCGGGGTGGGGGGACGCAGCCTCAGGCAGGACCCTGCCGCCCGTTCTTTCACGCATCCCTTCCTCGTTCTGTTCCTCAGCCTCATCCTTTCTTAGAATTTAAAGGACCGCGTGTGCTTCTCCTTCAACCTTTATCCCTGCTCATTTAGAATCTCCCTGGGAGTTTCCTACTAGTCTCCACACTTCTGGATCTCATTTCCTCTGTGTCTCCAGGACCCGGCTCGGGATCTCAGGCAAGAGAAGGGCTCCCCCGGGAAGTATGTGACCAGTGGAACCCTTACTCACACTCTCAGGGTGTCCGTCTGTCCTGTTTTTCCTCTTCTCCGAGCCTAGAGGCAGCGTGGGTGGCAGCATGAGCCAGTGAGGAAAGGGAGGACTTTGGAACCAGATCAATCCGTGCTTGGATTCCGGCACCACCATTTTTCTAGCTGTATGATCTCAAGCAAGTGGCTTCTTCACTTGGAGCCTTAGTGAAACCTCATACTTTTCTTTGAACCTGAATCGCCTGTCAGTCAGTCATTGAGACCAGTTGTTTTAAAAACCAGCATAGGAAGTACTGGTGGCCATTCACCCCTCCCGGGCGCTCTCCTTCCCCAGCCGCGTGGGACCCGGCTGGGAAGAGCCGTGCTCTGGCTGCGACCCTGAGGTGCGGTATGACCTGATCAAGTCTCTTTCCTGACCAAGACCTCAGTTTTCCTATTTGAAAAATTTGGGAATTGGATTGGGTGATCTTGGAGAGTCCTCCTCACGCTAGAAACCTGAGGATTCAACTTTAAAAGAAAAGTCTTCCCACCGCTGGTGTGGCCGTCATCGCCAGCGCCCCCAGGTCGGAGGCTGGCCTCAGCATGACCTGCTTCTGCCCGCCTCTCAGGCTCCTCTCCCGGGAAGCTCTGGGCTGGAACCCTGGCATCGGTTGCAAAAATCTCTTCTGGATGCAGTAGTCCTTTTGAATGCATCATCTCTACCCATCCCAATCTAGAGGCTAGGCTTGGCTTGTATCCTGGAACAGTGGAGAATCGCTGAAAGGAGTTTTTTTCCTTCCTCATCCATGTCTTGCTTTTCTTCAGGACCTGTTGCCTTCCTGAGCCTTTGGCTAGTGAGGATTGTATTTCTTGAGCTACCTGCAAGCCAGGGCTCTGTGCCAGAGGAGAAGACGTATAGGAGGCATTTACCCCCCTCCCCAGTGTCATGGACCCCAGTATGTGTGAAACAAAGCAGGGCCATAAAGTTCTTGAGAGGCTTGTCCAGGGAATTTACCTGGCCGTAGTCCTTCTGCCTTGGGCACATTCTTCCCTTCTCCAGTGCCCAGTGTCCTCTGCGGTCACCTTGAGAGGGTTGGGCCGGCAATCTCACAGTTCCCTTCCTGCTCCAGAACTTCTTTTCGAAATGCTGCAACTCAGCTCAGGGAGGGAGTGCTCACTATAGACTTTGTAGTGGAAGAAGGACTGGAGCCGAGCCTTGAAGGCCAGATGAGCATTTGGACTGGCCCAGGAGAAACGGATAAGAGCCTTCCTGACCGGCAGAAGCGAAAGGAGTGTGCATGAGCACAGAGACTGTGGAGTATAGGGGAGGGTAGAGCAGGGTGGAGAGCTCTCCTGTTGAAAGCAGAGGGCTCGTGTGGGTCATGAGGAGTGAGAGCAGTCTTGGAGGAGGAAGCTCTTGCCATCCCTCTGAGAGCCCTCATCACCAGGGGCATGGGTAGCCGTGGTCCCTAAGAACAGAGTAGCAAGCAAGGGGGATCAAAACAGGGGCCCCCTCCCTATCTGGGGGCCCCGGTCTGGTGCTTCTCGTGACAGAAAGACCTCCAACCAAGAAGGTATGAGGGTCAAAGCTAGGAGAGGACACCCCCTCCAGGTCCCTCTCGCTTCAGCCAGCAGGATCTTGGTCGGAGCAGGGGACAGTGTGGGAGAGTAAATCTACCTAAGAGAGCTGCCCTTCTGTCATGATTTGTTCCTTCCCAAATGTTTTCCTGAAGTCAAGGTGACAAGAGGGATATTTTGACCGTGTCCTCGGGAGTGGATTCTAGATCCATCTACAAAGCTTATGAATCCAAGAGTCTCACATCCTAGCTCTAGCTGTGACCTCCGTCCTCCCTGTCCTCTGGCTCAGGTTGACTCCCGTCACCCCTCTGAACCCGCAGCTTCACAGATGCCGGGCCCTCTGGGTCCCGCCTTTTTGCTTTCACTCCCGCCGTCCGTCCTCTGCATCCCACCACGCCTGAGACAGGGCGGACTTTGCTCGAGCTCTTTCCCCTGGACCTTGCCTCTGTCTCCAAGCAGATCTTCCCGTGGCCCCTCCCCCACATTCAGTCCAAGTGCTCCCTCAACGTTCTCCACTGCGACGACGACAGTGATGATGAGAGTTAGTATCCAGATTTTGCTTCTGAAGCGCAGCTCTGATTCGGCTACTCCCTTGCTCAGAAGTCTTAGTGGCTTCCAATGGCTGCTGGATAAAGTCCAAAATCTGTAGTCAGGCATTTTGAGGATTATATTTCCTGAGCCATCTGCAGTGATGCCCCCTACCTGTCATTCCAAATTTATTTCCCTCCACTGCCTTTGCGCTGCCTCTTGTTCCACCAAACCTAGCTACCCCCGGCCGGCTCTGCAAGCGCCATCTACCTTCCCAGCAGAGCCTTTGTTCACGTTCCTCTTGCTGCTTGGAAGGCCCTTCCTTGCCCGCCGTTAACGTTTCTTTTTTCAGGAAGTCTCCTCTGATCGCCTAGACTGCATATTGCTTGATGCTTCATTCTGTATCCCTGATGGCACCTACCAAAGTAAACTCAAATGTTTTTGTTTTTGTTTTTGAGTGACTTGGAAGACCTAGGTTAGCCCCCTGTTTTTGAGCAAGCTTGAAATTGGGGACGTTGGAATTGGAGGAAGCTCAGCCATCAAGGCCCGTCCAGCGAGGGTTCGATGCCCTGCTGTTCCTTGAAGGGATCTGGAAGTTACCCAGCGTCCGTGGGCACATACTCAGTCAGAGAGCTCTACATGCTCATGCCTCCTCTCTGCTGCATACAAGCAAATTGGCAGGAGAGGGTAGAAACCCAGGGGAACCATATCTGCTACAGAGTTGACTCTTGCTAGGTCAGAATAGGGATCAACCTTCTAAGGTGTGGGGGCCTGTATGATCCTGGGAATGTTGTCCTGGAAGCTACAGATCCTGGAGGGGCTGTTTGGGGTCCTTCAGCAGGAAGGTGAGGGGTCTGAGAGCAGGAATCTTAAGGTAATGATCGTGGGGCATCAGATTCCAAGGGGAGCCAGCCAGACATCAGCTTGGGGGACAGATACAAAGTTCCGGCCCTTAGATGGTGAGATAGCAGCAGAGTGTAGGCAGAACGTCGGGGCCCTGTCCATTTAGCTACAATTAACTCAGACCCTCTAGCCTCAGAAACCCTCACCAGTCCTTTGGGTGTGCATTCCCAGTGGGGTCAGCAGGGAGGCTGTCAAAGGGAAATGGGCTCCCTCTTTGGTCAGGATTGACTTGGAAACCGGCATGACCTCAGTCTTCTGGTGTTCGGTTCCCTTAGGCAGGCAGAACTAGGGGAGGCAGTGGCTGACATTTTGCCAGGCCTGGAGGTGAGTCCTGTCTCTCCTCCTGGTTCACAGTCTGGCTTACCAGGCCCTTGCCTCCATTTCAAACTCAGGCCATGATCTAGCCACCTCTGGGCCACTGTTGGGAAAAGTCAATCTCAGGCTGATACTCGCTGCCTGTAAATGGCGTGGAATTAGGCTAATCAGTGACTCTTAATTCCCCAACAAATGCAAGTGCTGTGCTAATTGCCAGGGTCCACGCAGGCAGATCCCTGGCTGGCAGCATCAAACAAGAGAAGTGGTAATTTGGGGGCTGGAGTGGGGGAGGGCCCGCTTTGTTGGCTGAGCCAGTTAAAAACCCTGAGTGAGCCACAGCGCAGAGAGCCGGGGTCTGGCCTCCTTGTCAGCCAACAGCCCCTTGAGTGGCCCACAAGTGAGTTTGTAAGAGCTGAACCTCAACACCAGTGGAGCAGTTGCTTGTCCATTAATGGGATTTTTTTTTTTTTTTTTTTTGGCTCATCAAGGAAGATTTTACCAGCAGCCTGGCATGGCACTACCAGGGCAGCTCATGGGGGATAAAGCATCCCGAACCTTGGTGTGCTGTTACCATGGTAACGTGGCATTCCAGACTCTCCAGGCAACCTTCCTGGCATCTGCTGCAGTGAGAGATTCAGATGGAGAAGGGCCACTGCTCGTTCTCCCGTAGAGACCAAGCAAATCGTGAAGACAGGGAACCATGCACCGAGGACCAGACCTTACAGGAAAATGCTGTTCCGTTGGTATGGCGGCTTCCTGGTGAAATGGCACTGGAATAGTTAAAGCTGTGGGTTTTTTCTGTTCTAGTCTATCTGGGAGAGCCACAGGGTCAGGAGAGACCTCCTGGAGGGAAGGAGGGAGGGAGGAAGGGATGGAGGGAGGAAGGAAGGAAAGGAAGGAAGGAAGGAAGGGAGGGAGGGAGGAAGGGGGAGATGGGGAAGAGTAGGGGGAACAGTATGAACAAAGGCCCAGCTGGGAAGGCAGACAGAGTGAGTGGATGTGTGGGCAGTTTGGTTTGGTGGAGGTGGACAGGTGAGACTTGCCTCTGTGCTCTGAGCCCTAAGCAAAAGCCTGACGGCGGCCTCTCTTCACCCAGACAGTGGGCGGAGGCCACTCTCCTTCCTTTCCTGAGTTATGGGGACTCATCTCTGCACCTCGCACCTCATGTCAGGGGCCCATTTCTGATTCTCTGTCTTGGCTCCCGCGTGTTTGCCTTATCTCTTGTACCCACGAGCATCATCAAACCTCTGCATTTCATAGACAGACTGAGATCTGGAGAGGAAGATGCTTGCCTGAGGTTTCCGAGACACAGAGGCCACGGATCAATAGGAGTTAAGAACTTAGGTTCTGGAGACAGACTGACCTGGTTTGAGTCCTGACTCTACCGTTCAGTTTCAGGGGAAGCCTGAGGCTCACCTTCTTCAGGGGTAAAATAGGGATCCTGAACATTCCTACCCACTCGGCTATTACAGGTGCGAACTGAGAGCATGGACGTAGGGCCACAGGATTCCCAGAACGTAGTGAGCGCTCAGAAAATGTTGGTTATTGAGAGATTGGGAGTTCCTTAAGAGATGGAGACCGTCTTCATCTTTGCTCACTCTCCTTCTCTTTCCTCGTACGCATGAGCACCCAGCTAGTACTGCACCTGGGCTTGATAGTAGAAGGATGTTTGTGGGTTGGATGAATGCTCGGAATAAAGAACTACCCGTTGATGGGCTCTCATCTCCAGTCAGGTGTGTTCAGCTCTGGTGAGGTTTGGCCTCCGCAGGCCTGGAGATAGGCCCAGAGTCCTGTGCCGCTCGGGTCCCAGATCCCGGTGCCCTGTGACCCAGGACCTAACCTTCCCAGGATTGTTGGTTTCTTGAAGGACAGGAATAGATTCCCTCAACCTTTGGGCACAATATATGGTGTAAATAGTAACTAATAGATAGCTTTATAATATACGGAAGGTTTGCATTCGCTCTCACGTGAATCCCACTGTAGCGTGGCATTGTCAGGAGTCCTGTCCCCACGTTCAGGAGGAATTCCCGGAGGCCTGGTACCTGGGAGCGTGTGGCCCGGAGGCGCACAGCAGGAAGGGCTGGCGCAGGGCGTGGTCCTTTCTTCTGACTGCAGCTCTGGTGAGCCACCAGATGAAACTCCCGGGGTCCATTTTTCTTCTATGGGACTGAGGGCCCTGGGACGTAGTACCAGTGAGGTGAGGAGCTCTGAGCTTAGAGTCAGGATGCCATGATTTTGGCCATGACCCCATCACTTCCAAGGGTGCCGTTCCAAAGTGAGCACCTCTCTTCTAGACATGCTCGCTCCCTGATCTTCTGGCTTTGGGTTTATAATGAGGCCGAGGGTGCTTTGGAAAGTGAAACTCCAGTGGAGTGACTAGGGAGGGAGCATTGTTTTCAGCAAAACGACGTCTCCATGAGCCCTCCCCCCGCCTCCCCCGCCCCCAGCCCAGCAAGGCTGCAGCCTTAGCACATCTGGATGTGCTCTGCTGACACCGCCGGATACGTGGGAAGCGTTGTCCTGAACCATTAACCCTTGGAGCCAGAGGGCAGTAAAGCGGGTGCCTTCAGTTTATGGCTATGGAAACAGAGGACCTGGGAGGGGCAGTGGCTCACCCAGGCCCACGTGCTGGGTTGGTGGCAGAGCTGGCCCCTCACCGCTCCCGTGGGGCCGGGCTGCCCACACCCAGCAGAGCCTGACGTTTGCCCTTGCTCTGAGTGCCTCGTCTGAACTCACTTGAAAGCATCTGATAAAGACCTAAGAGTTTTTGAAAGAATTTTGTATATCAGACAGTATTTTCAATGATTTTTAAAAAATCTTTTATTATAAAAGCAATATATGATCCATGAAGAAAGTTTGGGTAGTAGAGAGATATTCCACTTAGAAGATAACTGAGTAATGCTCTTAAACCTCCAGAGCACCCCTTTGGGGCGGCTTGCAGTCTTTTAGATGAAGCTTTCGGGCCGATGGCTCGTGCAGCTCCGTAGCACCCTCTGGAAGTTTAGCTCCAGAAAGTGGGAGATTAACACTTACAGAGGCCTCTGAGGACCTCCGCCCCGCGACTTGAGGCAATTCTGTCTACCGGCACTGCGAGTAGGAGCCGTGGTGGTTAGTGTCTGTAGAGTCTCCTCTGGGTATTGCACCGCTTTTTTTTCTTTTTAAAGATTATTTGAGAATGAGAGAGCAGGCAAGTGGGGGGAAGAAGGGAAGCAGACACCCCCGTGCTGGGCTCAATCCCACAACCCTGAGAGCATGACCTGAGCTGAAACCAAGAGTCAGACGCTCAACCGACTGAGCGCCCCTCCCCACTCCTTCACAGGTGTTCTCATTTGATTATTTGCCCGTTAGAAGAATCCCGTAAGGTAGAGAAAATACTCTTTTCCCATTTTGCAAATGAGAAATTGGAGCCTCCGAGACATTAACTGGCCCAAGATCACCCATCTAGTAAGTGGCAGAGCTACCGACTTGAAACGAATGCTTGTGTAAAGAAAGCAGAAGACACCTACTAAGTACCTATGAAATGAACCTTTGACTTCCCTTCTAGGGAAAATGCTAGAAAATCACTGAGTCTAGGGCTTTTCAGACTGCACTCTGGGAAGCTCCAGGATGCTATGGGGCGAGTTGGGGGTGGTGGGGCTCTGAGCCTGTTGCCCCTGCTCCGAGCAGAGCAGCTCCAGGGTGGCCTGTTCTATCCCCTGGGGGATGGAAAACAATTCGGCTCGTCTCACTCCTACGTCAGTGCTTCCCAAACTCTGGTGTTCCTCATAATCTTCCAAGGGAGACCCTGAAGGCCGCTCTGATGGGGCGCTAGAACTCGGGCTGTTAACGAGTCTGGATGGTTATTAGGCCATGGTCTGAGAATCGGTGGCAGGCTGCCTAGAGCCGGGGAACGTGAACCTAAGAGGCAGGAGGAAGCGGAGAGTTAGGCTTAGTCGTGCAGGGGACCCGCTGGGAGTCCCGTCCTCCCCACCTCCTCCCCTGCCCTTCCCCTGCGCAGCAAAGCAGCCGAGCCAGAAAGCGAGTGACGGCGCCGTGGAGAATAACAGAGTGGTTTCCATAGCAATGCTCAGTGGCTTGTGCCTGTCGGGATACCTCAGTCACTGATCTGAGCTCTCAGCTGGAACTCCTGTGAAGTGTGAAGGCTTGTGCCTTGCAGGGGGTCTGAGGGAGGGGAGGAGCCGAGGCATGGCACCCTTTGATCATGGGGATTCTCCCAAATGTCCTGACAGCTGGCGGCCAGAGAGACCAGACCCAGGAGGGCTGGGAACTGGACCTTGGGCAGGAGGCACGAGGCCACCCCAGCGGTAGCTGGGGAGACGAGGTGGGGGGACAGGTGTCAACCAGGCACGTATGACAGGATGGTTGGGCTGGGCACTCCCCATATTCATTCAGGGAAAAAACACAGTGGTGAAGGAAAGATGATTGTCCTTACTTACAGATGAGGAAACCGAAGCTCAGATCTACACAGCGGCTGTTGGGCGGCACTGTAGCCAAGCCTGACCGGTTCCACAGCTGCCGAGGGGCCACAGTGTTTCCTAAGTCCGCGGCCCGTCAGTGCCAACTCCGAGATGCACCCCGTGGGCTCTTCCTGGCCTGGGGGACCCGGGGTGGGGGGTCTGCCCGCGGGGGGCTGCAGTGGGTGCTTATTTAGAGAGCTGGGACAGACTAGGCCAGGCCGGGCCGAGAGAGCCAGAGGTTGGCTCTGGCCAGTCGTGAGCGTAACGTCCGTCCCCCACAGCTGCAGACTGCACGTCCCTTCAGCACAGGCTGCCCTCTGCTACCCCCACCACCTTCCTTTGGCTTGGTGGCCCCGGCGGCCGCCTGGCTGGCTCTTTGACTGAGTTGTCCTCTCAAGGGAATGAGCTCCCCCTGGGGCAAGTGGCACCCGTTCATTCCTAAAATGAATATGTATTGAGCACCTTTTATATCCCCGTAACTGTTGTCAGTGCTGGAGACGCAGCAGTTGAATAAAATGGGATGTGTGATCTCATGAACTTTTTCATCCTGGTAGAGAGACAAGTAAATATGTGATGGGGTATTACGGGCCAGCAGGGAAAAGAAAGCCGTGTGAGGGGACAGCGGGATGGGGTTGAGTGGCCAGGGAAAGTTCTCTGAGAAAGTGACATTGAAACTGAGCCCTGAAGGAAGGATGGAATCAGAAGCACACAGTTACCTTCATTCATTCATTCATTCATTCACTCATTCACGTCTAATAGGCACGTCCACCTTCAAATGTCCAGAACGGGACTCTTGGGTTTTGTCACCAAGTCTGGCCCTCCCCTCCCCTGGGCTCCTGGACCTCACAGATGGCGCTGCTGTAGTGAACCCCCCCTTCATTCACTTCCCTGTGTCAGTCCATCAGCAGGTCCTACCCCCCTGCCACCAAAGTGGAGTAACTGCCCGCTCCCACTGCCCCAGCCCGCTCAGTCCCCCCCCCACCCCCGCCGCCACCCTCTGCCGTGCAGGAGCCTCCTGAATGTCTCCCTGCTTGGCTTTCCACAGAGCAGCCTGATCACATGTAAGTCCGCTCTTATCACTCCCTGCTCAACACACTCCAGTGGCTTCTCAGCATTCTCAAAATAAAGTCCTAACTCCTCAGCAGGCCTCCCTTCCCCCTGAAGGCCCACCTCACCCCTGCTTCCACGGCCCCACGCAGGCACGGCCCCCTCGCCGCTCCTGGAACTGGCAGGATGTCCCCCTTCAGGACTTTGTGTTTATCGTCACCTGGGCCCGGAGATCTCTTCCTCCAGGTGCCTGTGTGGCTAGTTCCCTCTGAACCTCCAGGTCACAGCTCAGAGGCCACCTTGCTGGAGAGGACTTCCTGACCACCTGTCCTTCTAATCGTGTCATTCCACTCTGTTTCTTTACAGCTCTTGTCATGAGCTGCATGCTATTCATTGGTGTGTCTCCTTGCTTGCCGCTCCCCCATGAGACTGTCGCCCCTGGAAGACAGGGGTCTGTGTCTTATTACTGCTCTACTCCTCCCGCTACCACTGCGTGTGAACCTTCGGGCGCCCGAGAAGTCTTCCTCCATGCACACTTTCAGTCTGATGGACAAAACCACAAATAAGTAGGTGGGGCACCGAGGACGCAGGGCAGTGGGACTGTTCTGTCCGACGCTGTAATGGTGTATACATGTCATTGGGCATTTGTCTAAACCCACAGAATGTACCACAAAGCTGAGAGTGGCCGCTAATGTAAACCAGGGGCTCTGGGCCATAGATGTGTCAGGGGAGGCTCGTCACCACTCAGCTGTGGGACGATGATGGTGGGGAAGCTGTGAATGCAGAGGGACAGGGAGCCTTCTGTACTTTATGCTCGATATCTCTGTGAAGCTGAAATACATGTATGAAAGCATACATGATAAGGTTAGAAAACCAGACTTTCGTATAGAGCTAAAATAAATAAATAAAGTTTCCTTAAAAGGGAAAAAATATATTAAGGTAAATTAAAAGGATTAATCCCTTGTTTTTTTCACTATTTTGTACTATTATCCCTTCTTCTTTTCCTTTTCTTCCCTTCCCTTCCCTTCCCTTCCCTTCCCTTTCCTTTCCTTTCCTTTCCTCTTCTTTCTTTTACTGTCATGAAGTTCAGTAAAAATTTACTATCTGAAAAAGGAAAGATAAATAAGAGCCAGACGCTCTTCCCAAAAGGGTTTGCTCCCTCTGCGGACTGGCCACCGCTCTTTTGGATGCCGCAGGGTTGGGCCCGTGCGGAGGGCTATTTGCTGTGTGCCAAGAGCATTGGAGTGAGTTGAGTGCAGCGGCAAACAGAATGGACGCTCAGTAGGCTTCTAGTGAGTGACCGGAGAGTGAGGGAGAATTCCTTCTCAGGTTCGTGTTTTCCAGCAGTTTCTCTCTAGAGCCCTGATCTTCCTATGTGCATGTGGCTTCTTCTGGCCCTGGCTGTGGGTTCCAGAACAGGCCTCCTCACCACCGCCCCTGCTGTTGCTCTAAGTCCCAGCCCCCTCTCCTGCACGCTGGTGATCCCCAAACAGGCCTGGGGAATGCAGCGTAGAGATGCTCCAGCGGTGACCAGCCTCCAGAAATGGCAGGAGTCGCCGAGCCCCTGGTCCCAGAGCTGCATCTGTACCCCTACCCCACCGCAGGTGCCCCTCAGGGATTGCTGTGTTCATTTAATAAGATGATAATTAATGGAGACAACTTGAAAGTCCAGGCCAGGCCCAGAAGAGCAGCATGCAGGCTGGGTAGATAGCACAGCTTCTCGTACATGGTTTAGGAGCCTACGTGTGAGCTGTGGGCTCAGCAGGAGTCAGCAGACTTGGACTCTGGTGCAGCTCATGTGACCTCAGGCCACACTGACAGAGGCAGCCTCCGGTACCAGGTGTATGGCCAGTGGGGCGCGTGGTCCCCAGAGCCCTTGGTCATGCCTGGGGACATGATCAGAGAGGAGCAATGGCAACCTGGAATGTACGGAGAGCAGGGTCCCTGGCTGGCGGGGAGGACAGGCCTCCAGGTTGTACAGGGGATGATATGTCCCGTCCGGTGAAGAAAGCTTAGACGATAGGAGAGCCCCTGGCAGCACATGAAGGAATTGAACTCCGGCGCCCTTAGCGTTCCACCAACCAGGGCCAGACCCACTGGCAGGACCAGGCTGCACACCACACCTGCTCATTCCAGAGTCCCTCCCTCCTCAGAGTGTGAGCACAGGGCATCTTCCCAGGGTGGCCCCGCTAAGGCAGGAGGGGTCTTGCAAAAGCCCTGGCTCCGTACATGGCCATGGTGGACACTCGAGAGGATTAGTTGCCTTCTCTGTCCCCTCCCAGTGCAGGCAGGAAGCCCCCAGGGCCAACAGTTCCACAGAGAACACAGAATTCGGAAAGACAGTCTGTGGGGAGGCTTTCAGTTGTTTATAAAACAGGCCAACACGTTTCCACCTCGTAAGTTCTAAATCCATCACGCCTAGCTCCCCAGATCTAAGAATAGCCCCCCGGCAGAGCCACCGGGCCACGTGCTGCAGCACACTCTCTGCGCAGGTGACTGGGGAAATGTAGTCCCAGCAGCCCGGGCACCTCCTGCTCCGGAGGGGCTGGGGGGCTGGCGGCAAGGCTGGCCTCTGCCTTTCGCGGCTTAGCTGTCTCCGAACCGCTCCCGGCCTCAGTTTTCTCCCCTCTGTAGTGTTGACTCCACACCTCCCTCCCTGGGCTACCCCAACCGTCACATGCGGAGGGCAGCAGGAAGGTATGCAGGTGGGGACCCTCACTCTGGGCCTCAGTTTCCTCTTAGGTAATGGGACAGATTGCAAAGAACTGGGCAACTTTTGGAGATAACGGGGTTTTATAAGATGTTCTCAAGTAGCCCCCAGCCTTGCAGCCTCAGAGTGAGACCTGTGAGGGCAAACCCAGAAATTCTCAACACATTTCTGTTTATCATCTGAACCAAGGCCATTCACCTGTGTGAGGGAGCCAGGCTGGGGGCCTGGGGCCCGGGGGGCAGGCCCCTACGCTGCTCTTTGGCACCTTTCTCCCTCTCTCATACGCGTCCACACCCACCCACAGCACCACACACGCTCTCCATGGTCAGAAGGACTTGTAATGCGTCTCCTCTCATTACTCTGTCCACCGTAGGAGGGCCCGCGCCGGCCAGGGGCCTCCCGGCCATGCCAGCCTTCTTCCTGATAGCGAGCTGCAGTCGGTCTGCCCATGGCATCTCCTCCCTCCCCACTTCCACAGGCTCTCATTTGGCCCTCCAGGAGAGAACAGGGCAGTCCGCACCCTCACTGGCCACCTGTGTGTTCATTCGTTTGTCCGTTCGTTGGTTCATTCCTACAACAGGCATTTATTTATTAAGTATTAATATATGCCAAGCACTGTTTAGGTGCCAGGATACTGCAGCGTGCAAAACTGAGTCCCTGCTTTCAAAGAGCTGTGTTCTGGTCAGGAGAGATAAACAATAAGCCAACAGTAAAAAATGTAAAGAAAAATAAAGCAGATGAGACAGGGATGGAGAGGGGTATAGATAGCCATTTCACATAGGAAATGTCAGGAAAGGCCTTTCAGATAAGGTGACATTTGAACACATACCTGAGCAGCATGAGGGAGTGAACCCATGCTTATGGCTGGCAAGGGCATTCCAGATAGCAGGAACAGCCAAGTGCAAAGGCCCTGAGGCAAGTACTGCTTGAGGAGCAAGAAGTCAGTGTAGCTACCGTGATGTCAGCGGGGTAGAACACATGGGACTTGAGGTCAGAGAGGTTGCTGTTGTTTATCTGAGTAAGCGGAGAAGCCACTGGAGGATTCTGAGCAGAGCAGTGCCGTGTCTGACTTAGGTTTTAACGGGATCACTCAGGCTCTGTGTGGAGGACAGACAGTGCGAGGTGATGGGGCGGCGAGAAGTGTCCAGGTTCTGGCCATGTTTTGAACATTATCTCCCTAAATCCCTTCTTCCACGGGCCTTCATCTTTCCTTACGTGTGGACACCCTGCCCCCCTCCTCCTTGCCTTCAGCCTTTACCCCCATCTTCTCAGTGCTGCCGTGGATCCCGGTCTGGAAGGGCCCCTAGGCCAGACTGCTTCCACTGACAGCCCTCCCTGAGGCAATTTGGGCCCAAATCCCGGAACATCCCCAGAGTGATTCTGTGGGCAAACAGCCTCACATTCTGATTCTGGAATGGCTTCTTCCTGTTGCCTCAGCTCCAGCCTCAGGGCATCCTTGGCCCTGGAAAGTGATGGATAGACTAATTATTGGAAGGGTCCTGCACTGCCCATGCCTCTTCGCTCAGCGGGGCCTGGGGCGGGGGTTGGGGGGGAACAACTGTCCTCACAGCCGTTCTCACGACCACCCTGTGCAAGAGCTGCCCCTCTTCTGGGCAGTGTGGCAGGGGACAGAGACTTGCAGCTCTCTGTTCTTAAGGCCTGTGGCCAGGCGGCAGCTCTGGCCACGGACCAAGGAATAAAGGCAAGCAGGCAGGCATGGGACAGGGGTTGATGGCACCCAATTGCAGCATTATTTGTGGGTGTGCCCCTCTCTCCTGCTCTCCAGACAGACTCCGGGCAGGGGAGAGGGCCACGTGTCCTCATTTTGCCTCAGTGGCCATATCCCGATTGCCTGTCCCGTGTGCCTGAGGACTATTTGATGAGTGTGCCCTGTTCTCAGGACCCCACTCGTATCCCAGCTCACAGATGGGAGAGCCAGGTGCAAATACAAATACCTATGGGACCAGGAGGGGTGTGGTGTATATCCTTAGAGGCTCCTGGGTGCTTTAGGAGCTCAGAGGAAGTGAAATTAACAGCCTTCCCACAGCCCAGTGGGACCCAGCCCTACACCTAGCCACCATTCACTTCTGCAGCAAAACAGGATGCCATTGGGATCAATGAAAGGAACGCAGAGCAGGCAAATTTCAGTGGGCACCCTCTATTTAAGACTGGCAAACTCCTACTCATCCTTCAAAACCTAGCCAAGAATTAACTAACTTTCAGTGACACCCGTCTCCTCTACCCAATAGAGCATGACATCCTCTCCTCTATGCTACCTCTGTCCCTTAGAAATACTGTTGTTATTGTTTTTTTTAAATCATCATCCTTTGTTACTACTTTTTAAAGTATTTAAGCAAATGACAAAATCTTTGTCACCCTTTCCCCCCATTTCTCCCCTCCTTTCTCCGAGATTGTTCCACACTGGGGGTGTATTCTTTAAGATCTGTACATCTAGAAATGTGTAGGGGATCTACATAGATTGAATCATACTCTCTATTGTTCTGCAACTGACTTTCTCTTTAAAATGTCTTAGAGAGCCTTCATGTCAGGCTATAGAAAACTACCTCGTTATTTTTAATAGCTGTATAGTAGCTAAGTAGTAGGGTCGAATCATAGTTTCTTTAAACCCTCCTCCATTGATGAATATTTTGCCTCCCCTCCCCGACACCCAGGACACCCAGTCTTCTGCAAACAGTGCTGCAGGTAACACTGTTGTGCGTGGTTCCCTGCGAACACAGGCCATGGGTCCCTATCGTCCTCTTTTCTCGTGGCCATCTTCCCCAGTGGCCTGGGAGCCCCGAGGCAGAAACTGAATCTTCCTCTCTAGGTCTTGTGCCCAGCACAAGGCCTAAGCAGAAGACATGCCCACAGGATGCAATAACCGGGCTCCTCTGAGCCAAATCACGACCGTGTGAAAGGCCTGGGGGAGTGCGGGGAGCAGCAGCAAGCCCGTGAGGCTGGAGCAGAGCCTTGGGAAGAGGAGTGACACAGCCGAGACCACAGAGGGCCTGGAGAGCCGGCTAAGAGGGCTGCTCTTGGGCTCCTTAGTGGTGGGAGATGGGAGGTCGTCCACAGGAACCAGTCCATAGGATGCGGCTGCCCGAGCACCCCACGCAGGCCAGCCGCCTCTGCGCAAAGGTAGAGTAGCGGTTACCGTTGCCCGGGCAAGAGAGGGTGAGGAACTTCCTTCTGTCCTCACGCCACCACCTACACCTGAAACACTTCAGGAGGCCTGAATTCTGGATTCTTCGTGCGTCACTCCTTGCTCACCCAGCAGGACCCTAGGGAGCATCCCGGCAGTAACTTCCAGAGGGGTGGGATCCCCGTGAGCTTGGTGGCTGGACCCTCAGAAGTTTTCCCCAGATTTACCCAGCCCCCAGGCCAGCCAGATTTACCCAAACCCCACTGACATTTACCAGCTTCCTGATTCCAGAGCCTTCTCCGTGAGGGTGCGCAGACGTCACCCGTCCTGTCTCCCTCTGCCCGGAATGACAGAAGAGCACCTCCTCCTAATGCTCTAGGTCTTTGGCAGGAGACAAGGTGAACTATTAGTTGCCTGAGTTTTTGCCTGCATTGCTCCCTCCCTTCCTCACCCACCAGAGGCAGGAGGGGCAGGACCTCCGTGGCCTCCTCAGGCCTTAGGCCCCGGCACTCTCAAGGGCTCAGTGAGCTTTGTGCTCCTCAGCAGAGTGCTTCTCCCACCAGCAGCAACTCTTGCCTTCCGCCGCTGATCTTGTCCCCGCACAGGTGGGCTGTCACTCTGTACCTTTCCCTAATTACTGGGAAGCAAGGGTTTTGCTGGAGAGGACAGTATATTGACAGAAGAGGCCCTGGGGTCACACGGCCCAGCTTCAAATCCAGCCCTGCTTCTCACCAGCTATGTTACCTTGCATGGTTCATGCCATCCCTCTAGAAAACGGGGATAATGTTGGAACGTTTATCACGGGGCCTGGCATACTAAGCATTCAGTGATGTATTTTTTTTACATTTCAGATGGTTTGGCACTAGTGAGTGAGCCTGAGACTTGGGAGTCACGGAGTCTAGTCCTGGTTCAGAATGGCTGTGTGACCACGAATAAGTTATTTCACCCCTCTGAGCCTAGTTACCTCATCTATGAAATGGAGGTCCTAACACCTCAGAGGTTGCTGTGGTGATTAAGTGCCATTTGTGTGGAATTGGGAGGCACCATCCCAAGGTTGCAGCCTTCATCCTCGTGGTTTGAGATGGCAGCTAGTGCTCCGGCCACCACATCCACATTCCCAGTGGCAAGATAGAAGAAGGTGCGAAGGGTGCATGACATCCATCTTTGAAGGCCGGGTGCCATGAGCTATTGCAGAACCTTCTGGCCTACATCTCACTGGCCATACCCAGCTGCAAGAGAGGTTGGGAAATGTAGTCTTCACTGTGTGGTTCGGGGTGAAGCTTTACCACTCGTGCGCTGTCACACATGCTCAGGTGTTTGCCTCTCTTCGGCAAGGCCCTCCAGCAGAAATGCAGCCTCCTCCCTAACACTGGGCTGTAATCCCAGCACCATAAGGCCCTGTAAGGACCCGGGTTGCCAAGAAGCTCAGGCAGGTGCCACAAGGCCTGAACAGATTTGAGTATTATGTCCGGCCTGTGCCAGGACCCTGCCAGTCCTTAGGTTCCGCTGCCTGCAGGGCTGTTAGGCTGACGCAAGTGTGGTGGGCCACAGGCCCATCACTTGTCACAGCCTGGCTCAGGCCAAGTCCATCGAGCCCCATGAGCCGGGGGTCTGAACTCTTAAGAGGCTAGGGAATCCCCCAGTAACTGTGGTCTTTCCTCCCAAGGCCCAGCTATGTGCCTCGGGGCCAGTAAAGCAGATCTGGGTCTTTCGGGTGGGTTTCAGCAGCCCGAGGACCTGGGCAGTGCCAGGTGTGGGGCAGAGGCCCTCTGGAAAGCCAGGGAGCATCCTGTAACTTACCTTTCTTGAAAACTGGGTGTCGCATATCCCAGTTAGCTTAGGGAGCGCCTACCGTAGGCTGTCCTCCTTCCTCTCACTTCTTGCTGAGAACAGCCCGCACAGTAGCATCTCGCGGGGGCTAGAGGGGGCTATGGGAAACCGATTCTAAAGTGCTGGAGGGGCTCAGGACTTAGAGGTGCCCTCTGTTCAAGGCATAGCTAATCTCTCACTTCCAAAGTTCAGCAGCCTGGTCTTTTCCCATAGGAAGTTTGTGCAAGGTGTTCAGAAACTCTAAGCCTGTCCTTCCGCCCCAGGCCTTCCCATCTGCCGGTGCCCTTCCCTGTCTTCTGCGCCGTCGGACACTGGTGTGGCCTTTCTCGCCTTTTCCTCCTTCCCCGTGGTCTGCCTCATGCGTGGCCATGAGCAGTCCCAAGTGTCAGGCACTGTGCTGGGGCATTGTATGTGTCACCTCATGCTGTCCTCCCCCTAGCAACCCTGTGACTGAGGTGGGGACCGAGGTGCCATGATCACGCAGGTGCTTGGGGGCATGGGACCCAGGACAGCAGGGTGCAGCCCACAGCAAGGAGTGCATGTTCAGTCGGTGTGCACAGGGCACAGGGTGACCCGCAGGCCGCATCAGACGGGGGGCCTGTTTTGGATGGCCTTGCAAGCCAAGAATGGCTTGGAAAGGGTTGTAATAAGAATATGCAACAGAAACCAAATGAAGCTCTCAAATCTAAAATATTTACCATCCGCCTTTCTAGAATGAATTTGGCAAGGGCTGGTGTATCCTATGCGGAGTCGGCTCGGATTCTGGAGCCACTCAGCCTGGTTTCTGGCGCCTCTGTGTCGTCCTCTATGAAACGAGGAGTCTGTGAGACACAGCCGCCTCACGGGGTTGTTGGAATTAAATGAGACGAAGAATAGAAAACACCTAACTTCAAGTAGGCTTCTTTGGAGGTACTGGGGGAGGAAATTTCTGGTCCTCGGCCAGGCTTCTCCACCCAGTGGGCATGAAAGCCCTGGCTCCCGGGCTCTGGCTGCCCCGGCCCCTCGGAGCGAGTTTCCTTTGGCGGGAGGGGAGGGACCTGCCAGCCGCCCGGTGCGAGCATCCTGCCGACGGGCCGCTTATGCCTCCCTCCCGCCCCCATTCCTGCTGACCGTCAGCTGCTGCCGCTCGCCAGGGCCGGGCACCGAGCCCACACCAGGTGCCCAGCGCGGCCCCGAGGTACCAAGCCTCTTCCACTTTCCCGCCTCGGGCCTCACACCAACCTGGCGGAGAGTACTGGTCGCTGTAGGAGCCGCAGCCCGGGGCCCGTCCTCTCTGCGTGCATTTCCTCACTCGTGGGCCA
Source organism: Procyon lotor (assembly GCA_028646535.1). Lineage (NCBI taxonomy): Eukaryota > Metazoa > Chordata > Mammalia > Carnivora > Procyonidae > Procyon > Procyon lotor. The sequence goes on from CM053613.1 coordinate 32,398,884, forward strand.
AACAGGGAGACATCTGTGTTTCCCCAAACCCAAGCTTTTGGCCAGTGATTGCCTTCCTACAAGGGGAAAGGAAGAGGAAGGGTAATCCCGGGCCAGCCGGCCTCCCCCTGTGAAAAAGTGGTCTGTGAAACAGATTTTTCAGTGGATAAAGAGTGAAATATAAAGATTTAAAAAAAAAAGTCAAATCATTGAAAAATCAAAAAGAATATTTCCTGGTAGGATAGGGATGGGCTTTCACTTCTTAGAAGCAGTAGAAGAAATTATAGAAGAACAGTGAATTTTACTACAAAGAAGCATAAAGCTTGTGTTTTATATCAAAAGACCCAAAACAAAATTTTAAGAGGAACTGAGAAAAAATGTTTATGCTCGATATGGCAGAGGAAGAATGAATATTCTTAACAGTCTTTTAAACAAGAAGGTTCTTGACCAAGAACCAAATAATAAATATTTATATAATACTAGTGCTGGGCACCATCCTAAGTACTTTATACATACTTACTGATTTAATTCTTGTAAACAACTTTATGGTACCAGTACTATTGTCCCCATTTAACAGATGAGGGAACTGAGGCACAGAGATGCTAAGTAACTTGCCCAAGGTCACTCACCTAATAAATGGAGGAGCTGGATTTTGAACCCAGACCATCTGGCCTGTGGGTCTAACACTTAAAGCCTTCTGTACTAAACAGAAAAAAGATACGAAGCAGACAGTACCCAAAAGAGGAAATACAAATATCTGAGAAACCTAAGAATTATTTTTCAGGGGCGCCTGGGTGGCCCAGTGGGTTAAAGCCTCTGCCTTCGGCTCAGGTCATGATCTTGATCTCCCGGGGTCCTGGGATCGAGCCCCGCATCGGGCTCTCTGCTCAGCGGGGAGCCTGCTTCCCCCCCTCCCTCTGTCTGCCTCTCTGCCTACTTGTGATCTCTCTCTCTCTGTCAAATAAATTAATTAAATCATAAAAAAAAAAAACAATTATTCTTCAGTTTCAATGGCAGTAAAGTACCAATGAAAGCAATGTGATACCCTTTCTGTCTTCAAATCAGAGAAGACTTTTAAACGTTATAATAAGCCATAAATACAGGCAATGCTGGAGTGAGACGGAGACTTGCGCAGGTTGCAGTAGTTGTATTCAGGTGGCCTTTCTGAGAAAATACTGTGGAAGCCCTCAAAACAGATCAGGAATCTCAAAAACGTCCATGCCAGCTGATGAGGAATTCCCATTCTAATCTAATTTGAGAAAGCAATTAGATAGACAAAGATTCGCATGCAGAGATGTTCTCAATAGGAAGATTATTCCAAATAATGAAAAATTAGAAACAACCTCTGCATCTGATAATAGAACACAGGTTAAGGAAACGGTTGCATCTCCACAATAGGCAATTAGATGGTCATTTTAAAGGAATTTGTTTAACAAAAGATACCGTAAGCAAAGTGAAGAGACAGACCTGGACTTGTGGGAGAAGACATTTAGAATGCAAGCACAGGGAAGAATTGTGTAAATAAAAGAATACACAAAGAAAACTTACAAATCAGTAAGAAAAAGGCAAACAAGCAAAGAGAAAAACAGGTAAAGAATGCACAGAGGCCATTCATAAGAAAAGGCAAGTCAGGCCAAGCACAGAGTGACAATCCCTCTCGCCAGGAGTCAGGGAAATGCAGATTCATCCATCGTACTTAGAGTAGCAAGTCTAGAGGCAGAGATAGGGGGAAGCTCGGATCCCTCGCTGCTGGGGCTGGACATGACCCCAGCTGCTGCGGACAGCCGTTAGGCCACACCGAGATGCACACACGTGACTCCACCACCCTCACGCTTCTCGGGACCAACCCTGCACAAACACCACTTTGTACAAGGGGACGTGGTCAAGAGTGTTCACTGTAGTTGCTGTTTGTAATGGCAGCAATATTACTATTGTCGTAGAATATTACTGTACGTTATACATGATACTGTATAATAAAATAACAGTTCTCATTAAAGAACTGTCCATCAGAAGGGAAATGGGTGAGTAAAATCTGACTTCTTCTAGGTAATGGGATACTGGGCACAGTTGAAGTAAATGAGCTGGATCCCTAACTATCGGCTCGGATAAATTGTAAAAAACAATGCTGAGTATAAAGAGCAAGTATAAAAAAGATATCTCAATAATACTACTTATGTAAATCTTTCAAACAAACTAAAAATATTGCATAGTATTTAAGGACATACAGGTAGAAAGCTTAAAACGAGCACACCGGTAATGAGCACTAGCTTCGAGAGAGTGGGTCTTTGCTGGGGGAAGTGGCAAGAATGGGAGGCGGGGCTTACGCTGTATTTTTTTGATTGATTTTTTTTTTTTTTTAAAGGCAAGGGTTGAAGCAGATACAGCAAAATGTTGACTAATGTTCTAAGGCTGGGTAGAGTATGTGTCTTTTCTGTTAAATTATTTTTTGTACCTTTCTGCATATTGAACTATTTCAAAATCTCAAACAAATTATTTTTAATTTACATTTTGAATAATTTGCAGTTCTGTGGAGAAATACTTGTGTTATGATAGTAAGGGACGAAAGCAGGACAAAAAATACACGAACATTTACAAATTTAACAAATTTCCGGTCTCGAAAGAGATCATCTAAAATATTCATACTAGTGGCAAGACTCAAAGTCTGCTTTTTCTTTACACCCATCCGTATTTTCTGTTTTGTCATTTTCCATTTTGTCGTGAAGATGTATTAGTTTAATAAACTGGACAAAAAAATTTTTAGTGACCACAGAAAAATATGAGTGAGTTTGGCCCTAGGAAAGGGTCTAAAAGCTGGGAAGAGGGTGTACGATGGGGTGTGGGCATCACAGGCTTGGAGAGAAATCTGTGCTTGGATGCGGGCCTGGACACTCTCTGGCTCTGTGACTGAGTTCATTCAATCTTTAGCCCATCACTGAGCCCTTATTGAGCACCACCTGTTTACCAGGCTAGGGATACAGCAGTGAGTAGAACATACACAGTCCTTCCGTCCCTGTGGAGCAAATGGTCCGGCGAGAGGGAACAGTGCACACTATTCACTGCGAAGTGCCAGGGCCCCCATGAGGGGAGAGTCCAAGGCTGACAACAGGAATCCAAGTTGGACTGGGTGGCCAGGGAATCTGGCCGCAGAGTGACATTTAACTGGAAATCTAAAGGATGAGGAGGTCTGGAGCCCAGTAAAAAGAAGGCTTCAAGAGAAAAGAAGGCCCTGGGAGGCCTGTGTAGCGATGTGAAAGGAAGCAAGGGTTCTGGAATGCAGTGGGTGAGTGTGAGAGTTGCGTCAGGGGAGGCCAGCAAGGTAGTCAGGAGCTACGTCACTCGGGGCCTCGCGGGCCAACGAAAGGCCTTTAAGGACGTGGGAAGTCACTGAAGGCTTCCGAGCGGGGCAGTGACATGATCCCTAGGTCACCTACAGGCTCTGTGAAGATTGCGGCGGGTGGCGACAGGCCCGGCTGGTCTGTTGGCTGTCGGCGCGCGGCGCGGCTGCACAGGGGGGAGGATAGTGTCGGGATCAGGGGATGGCCACGGGGACGGAGGGACGCGGAAGGGAGTGAGGTCTGCCTGAAGGCAGAGTTGGCAGGTCTAGGATCGTGGTGGGTCGGGGCCGGTGGTAGAGGAGGTCATAGTGAGGGAAGGGCCCAGAAGGAGGACCAGGTTTGGGACGGCGACAGTTGTGGGAGCCACTGAAAAGGCTCGTGGTGGGGTGGGGAGGGGTGTAGAAGCCAGGGTGGTGAGGGTGCCGCCAAGTGCAGTTGAGCTTTGGTTTCTTTGTGTGTAAACCGGGGTTTACGGTGCTCCCAGGGTGAGCGTTGGGCCCTATTCTCCAAAGATCTTCTAGAACAGTCCTCTCTGTCTTTCCCAGGAGGGACGTGTCACTCGTGGGGCTGGAACGAGCACGGCATGTGCGGGGATGGCTCCGAAGCCAGCGTCTGGGTCCCGAAGCCCGTGGAGGCTCTGCAGTCATCCCTGGGGCTCCTCGTGGGCTGTGGGGCCGGCCACTCCCTGGCCCTCTGCCGATTGCCAGCCCTCCCTGAGCTGGGCCAGCACCCCAAGGCCACCGGCTCTTCCCCAGATGCCGCTGAGGACGCTGAATCTCAGGAAGCCATGGACAAAGAGAGAAATCGGAAGTAAAGGCAACCAGAAACTCCTGCCCAAAGCCCATCTGACAGGTCCAGAAATGTGGGGCTTATGACAGAGGCTCTTTAATAAAGTGACTTTTCCCACCCAGTGTGTTCCCAGAAGATTGCTTGGTCAGGTTGTGGGGTTGGCCTGAGAAGGGCCCTGGGGGCACCGTGGTTGGGCTGACCACGGGCCAGAATGAGGGAGGCCACCTGGCCGGTGTCTGGGCTGCAAGGACGCAGACAGACGGGAACAAGGATCCTCTTGAGAGCAATAACAAGAACCCAAGTTGGTTGCACGGCTGGGGAATCGGGTCTCTCAGTGACACTCAAACTAGAATCGCCAAAGGACACGGAAAACAGCAGACTCCAGCGTGTCTTCCCCTGGTGGGGACAGAAAACCCAGCCCTGTCCCATGTGGTGGTCACGGCCCCGCAGCCTTCGGTTCTCAGCGCCCGGAGCGTTAGTTTGTTGGTTGGAGGAGACTGAGGGTTGGTCACCGGTCAGGCAGGTGGGTGCCGGACAGGGAGGAGTTCTCGTCTTGGGGACTAGGTGAAGGGAGAAGGCTCTGGACGGGGGACTGGAGGAAGCGGAGATGAGTGAGTGGAGGAAGAGACAGGACTTCTGGGAAGGCCTAACAGAGGAGATGCCCGGGACAGACAAGAGAACCTAGACCCAGTGAGCTCTCAGAAGATCGGCGTCTTCATCCGAGCTGGGCAGGAGCCCGGACCTGGTCTGTGTAACTAACAGCTAAGCTGTGTACTTTCCGATGAGGGATGGGCCGCAGCACGGGAAGGGAAGTCTGACCCTCATGCCGGATATCGGCCCCTCGGCCCTGGAGCAGGGCCTTCAGGTAAGACGGGGACCAGCCCAGACCACAGGCCCCAAGCTCCCCTAGGTGGCAGCTGTGGCGCAGGGGGACACGTAGTGCCTGTCTCTGTGCCTCTGAAAATGGCTTTCCCTGGGGGACTGTATGGCAGTGTCTCCAGCGAGGTAGCCCAGTCTGTGGCCTGTCAATACCACCTTCCCTCTGTGACTCAGGAGAGGACTGGGTCGTGAGGGTCAGGCTCTAGGAAGTTACAGAACCCCAGGACATCAGAGCAGAGCACCAGCGAGATGACCTCCTAGCCTATTGGCCTTCAAAGTGCATTTGTCCTCTCCGTGATGTCCACGGCACATCAGACACCTGAAGCCTCCTGAGAATTCAGTGGCCACCTGGGTGGGCTGTGGGTGAAGGAAGGCCATGTGGACAGAGGTCCTGGTCCCCACCCCCCACCGTATTCACAGCAGCTTTATTTTCATCTATGTTATATACTGGGCCTCATAGGGATTTCACTTGACAAGGGGGTCCTCGAGAAAGTTTCGAAACCACTGGTCTAATCCAACATTTTCTGTATTCATTTGGGGAAACAGAAGCCTGTAAAGGCGAGGGGGTCACATACTTCGCTCCTGGCCCAGGATCCTGACTGGGAGGTGACCCACCCAGAGCCTTGAGCTAGACCAGGGGGGCAGACGAGGGGCGCCCCTGGGACCAGGAGTGGGTTCAGCTCCATGGAGTAGGGATGAGGACAGTCCTGAGCGCCCCAGGCCTGAACCTGGAGACCGCCCACAGCCATTGGTTGCCCTTGAACACCGGTGCGTGGAGTCCTGCTGCCGATACTGTGCCCTAGAAACGGCACCGCCCCGGCCAGCACAGCCCTCGGGTGCCCGCCTCCCAGAACCAGTACAGGCTGGAACGGCCTCTAAGCACCTCCGCAGTGGGAAGACCATCTCTGTGCATTCTGAGCTGCTCTTGCCAAGGTTCCCGCACCCTCAGAGAGGGGGCAGTTGGATGGCCCAGAGATGACCCATCCTGGAGCAAGCCTGCAGTTACTGCCCCCCTCCCCAGCCCTATAGGCGAAATGATTGGCATCAGACACACAGGCCAGAAAACAGTCCCCCGGAACAGTACTCGGCCCCTGCTCCTAGGCAGGCTGACTGCTCACAAGGAGCCAACACACTCTCCCGCGGCGTGGCGGCCCAGGGTTCCCTCCCGCCTCCTTCAGCACCCGCTGGAAGAAGTCCCAGTTCCCCGTCTTCTGCTGAGCCCTGGTGCCTCTCCCGAGGCCCTCCCCGTGGGCAGGAGAAAGAAGCGTCTCAGGGCTCCTTCCCAGCCTGGACCAGGCGCAGGGCTGCTTCGGCCCTAAGCCTCGGACTCTGGCTCAGAAGCTGACTCAGACCCTTCTGGCAAGGACCTTCCCCACACGGAGGAGTGAATGGCTCCCAGCACTAGACGACACCACACAGAGTCCCGTCCCCTCGACTTCCTCCGTCTGCCTTCCCTTGCTTTCTGCAAGCCCGTGCACTGAGTGCCCGGGAACGGCAGGGGCTGGCAGCAGTGTCGCCCGGATGCTTTCTGGACCCTTTGGTTCCTGTGGTCATTCGCAGACTTGTAGCTGTCCATGCCCCACATTCCAAATCGACCCTGGGCTCCTCGAGAGCAAGGGACCTCGTCTTGGTGGATTCTGGAACCCCCTCACCAAGGATGGGCCCTGGTAGGGAGGAAGTGCCCGGTAAGTGTCGACGAATGAACTGAGGAGCACACTCTTAGGGCCACCCTGGGTGGGGAGGCTAACGGAGGGGCTCAGATACCCTCACACCCGCCGAGCCTCTGTTTATCTCTCACACATGTGTGAGAACTGCACTGTGCGCTGTGCGAGTTGAAAGTTAAGGTCAGTATCCTCCACCCGGTTAGCTAATGCGCCGTAGGAGGCAACTGGAGTAAATACCTGGTCGTTTTTAAAAATTACTTCTTTTCTGATAGGCCAAGTACATGGGCCTCATGTTCCTCCTGCGTGAGAAGAAGGAAGGGAGCCGAAGAAGGACGTGAGCCCCTCCGTGTGCTCACGGGTCTTGTGCCTGGCGTCTGCGGTGATGGTACAGTCTCCACGTTCCAGGTGACAGGGGGCTGTTCGCATCCTCACCTGCCACATGCTCTCCCCTCCGGGCCACAGGCACCCTCTTCCCTTGATCTCCCCACCATCTTGATCCCCCTAGGCCGTCACATCCAAACTAGATGAGACTGTGCTTGCAAAGGTGAATCCCAGCCTGGGGCTCAGAGGAAAGTGTTCCTCCGGCCCCAGGCCTCTGTCACGTCCGCGGAAAGAGACTCAGTAACAGATGGGAATTGGGAGTCAGCACGTTAGGCGAGACGTGGCGGGACGGTCGGAGGAAGGGAGGGCAGGTGTTCAAGCAGGAGAATGAGGTGGCCAGACGTGTGTGTGCAAGGCTGTGAGCAGCATGTAAAGTGGCCACTTCCCTCATACCCACGGCACTTCATGGAGCCGGGCAGGAGCCCAGGTCCTGAGGGCCCTGGGATTCAGGACCAGCCACGCTAGCGTTCCTTCCAGGCTCTAGCCCCAGGAAGGCCCCAGTTAGCTCGAGACAGCTTCACCCGAGGCCTGGAGTCAGCCCGCCTGGGTTAAAAACTTCCTCCATCCTTTCATGGGCTGTGTGCCTTTGGGCCGGGTCCTTTACCTCTCTGCTCCTATCCTCTTGTGTCTAAAATGGGCAGGTGGAATTCCTGTGGGCCATCAATAGACCCAAGTTTCCCAGATGATCCCCCACACACATGCAGCAGATGCTCAATGTATGTTTGGCTCTTTGCCCCATCTGCTACTCCGCCCGGGGAAAACCCGCACTGCAAATGGCCTTATGGTCAGTCCCCTTGAGTCCACCAGAGGAACGGGGCTGGCTCCCAGGTAGGCTGAACATGATGTTCCCTGCGGCCGCCGAGGCTGCTTGGTTCTCACGTCCCGATACCTGTGAACGGCTGTGACACACACAGTGGGACCTGGCCGGTCTTCGGCTGCATGACCCCTCGGGCCTTACGGTACCCATTGCCCGCCCCCAACTCCCACCCTCGGTTCCCGGGCCCCACAGGCAAGGCTCCAAGGGGACAAGGCACTGCTGGAGGAGAACTCATGCCCACCTGCAGCCTCCCACCCACCCATCTGACAGCTGACTCGGGCCATGCTGGTGGCGTCAAGGGAACCGAAGTCCGGGAAGATTGACACCCACTTGTTTGTGGCCCTGGGAAGACCATTCCCCTGTGTGGACCTCATTTCTTCATCTCTAAAATGCTCAGAGGCTGACTGCCAAGACCATTGGGGAGTTTCCACCCAAACATTCCTGAATTCTCCAATGGATAAGAAAAGAATTGGAGGGGCGCCTGGGTGGCTCAGTGGGTTAAAGCCTCTCTGCCTTCGGCTCAGGTCATGATCTCAGGGTCCTGGGATCGAGCCCTGCATCAGGCTCTCTGCTCAGCGGGGAGCCTGCTCCCCACCCCCACCCCTGCCTGCCTCTGTGCCTACTTGTAGTCTCTCTCTCTCTGTCAAATTAATAAATAAAATCTTAAAAAAAAAAAAAGAATTGAAGCCCCAGTCCCTACTCTATCCCCCATGAGAAACCAAGTGAACAACCCGCTGAAATCAAGATCCCTAAGAGAAGGCTCCTCGCCTTCAAGATGTCTCGTGGCTGAGTGAGATGTGTGCAGTAAGGGGGTCTGGCGGACTGGACCCAGTAGGTGCCCCTGGGTAGGGCACCCTGACCTGTTAGCCAGCCCCCTGCCACCATCAGATTCATGAACGGCCCTGGGAGCAAGGTCACTAAGGTCTGGACTGGGGCTGGGAGCTGACATGGCCAGGTTCAAGGGCACTTTCTGTGTCAGTGAGCCTCCCCAGAGGACGTGCTCCTTTTAGGGTCAAGTCTTTGTACGCTCCATCCCTTCCAAGAACGGTCCCCCTCCCCAGACCAAACAGGAAGAACCTGTTTTTTACCCAGCAGGGGAGCTGCTGGCACCTTGGTTTGCGGCAGCCCAGCCCCGCAGGCCTGATCCCAGGCAGAACGGAATCACGACCCTGCCCAATGCAATAAAAACCCAAATCCATGCTTCATCTCAAAAGTCAGCTTTTTATTATGGAGGGCCGGGGCCCAAGGAGGGGAGGGGGGTGAGCTAAAGCAGCATTGCTCTCTTTCCAGGAAATGTTGCGAGCTGCAGTGAAAGCTCGATATGTTGCATTTTTTTTTTCAACTCAAGCATGTGTTTTTTCAAAAATATCATCCTTCCCCACCCCCCACCCTACCACTATTTTTAGAATCAGATCAAAGCCAAGCTACTGTCCTCTGTTTCTGTTGGGAAAATACTATATTTATTCAAGATGCAGAAGTGGGTCTCTGCAAACCTCCAATTGCTTCAGGAAAACAAATCTGCTTTAGAATATACAGAAACCATGATACAAAATTTATTTCATGCTAGAATCTCTGTGCATCACATTGGGCATGCAGTTTTTTTTACTCTGAAGTACTAAATTGCATACAATGCCAGGTTGTGCCTTAATAAAAAGGTGGAGGAGGGCCGCCCCTCCCGTGGTCCTGATCTTCTGGTGCTCTAAAGTGACACTCGGCAGATCCGCACGGTGTTGATTATTTACTATGAGCAACGGTTATGGGAGCTGGTCACACGGGGTCTACACATCAAGAAGATGATAGGATCAACCTAGACTAGCCGCTGTCGGGGGTCTTGGGGAGACGTCCGCCGGGTCACAAGCATGCCAGACAGAGGGAAGAAAGCAGGAGTGCACGTTTCCACAATTCTACTTGGAGCAAAGTTCTCGGTTTCCGCGTGAGAGATGAACTATGAAGGTGAGGTCAATATGACCGATGACTGACCGACTGCCCTTTCTGGAACCTTGACTCTCGAGCTCGTGTACAAAAAGGGAAGCCATCCATTCCCGTCCCCACCCCTCCCCCTCCCCCCGCCCCCAGAAACGTACAGGTTTCTATCAAAAGCCGATACAGTTTGGCTCCAGCAACGTGTGTCAAAGTAAAGAGCTTTGAAAGAAAATAGAGGACTTTTTGCTTTTTTTTTTTCTTGTTGTTGTTGTTTAGGGTGATCATTACAGTTGCAGAGGGGTTGGTGGGTTTGGTTTGCTGGGTTTTCTGTTTAACTTCATGCAAGTCATGCTAAGGAACCCCTCCACCCCCCTCCCCGAATAAAATAAAATGTAAAAAAAAAAGAAAGAAAGAAAGAAGGAAAGAAAAGAAAAAGGAAAGAAGGAAAAGAAATCCTCTACGGTCAGTTACCATTTGGCCGTAGAAAAAGCTACGTCCGTCCTAGTACAAGACCTGGGCCACTCGGACTCGTCCGGCAAACCTGCATTGGCGTGAATTTACTCTGTCCGAGGGTGAGGAGGGGCTGCTGGTCCACCCAGATGCTTAATAGCCACCAGTGTCCTCGGCCAAGCCGCCTGGTCAAGTCACTCTCACAGCCTCTGTCGGCATATACTTAGCAATGACAGGGCTTTCTTTGCAAAGATCTGTATGTAAAGAATACAATTAACACTTGAGCTTCTCTTCTCGGCTTTCCCGTCCCGCTTGGTACTTAGTTCTTAAGGAAGGAGGAGGAGAGACAGGACAGCCGCATGCAGAGGCAGGCAGGTTCTTCTCCAGCGGGCTTGGCTTTCCCATGCAGTGAGCCGGCCCAGCGTGCCTCTCTTTCTCCCTCTTGGGGACCAGGTCGGGTCCCTAACTTCCCTACTCTGCACGTGGCTTGGGCACTGCGATTCTCCGGAGAGAAGTCCTCAGCGCTGTCATGACTCCGTGAGAGCAGGGCCGGGTGGATGTGGGTGGGGGCACTTGGCCCTCAGTGCCCCCCAGAGACTCTGGCACCCCCGCTTCTGTGGGGCTGGGGAGCGGGTCCCACCTGTGGACAGTGGCTGCCGCTGGGCTCCCTTGGCCACTACAGGGAGGTGGGGCTTCTTCTGTCCCACTCTCCCTGGGCTTCTGGAAGCACAGCGAAGAGACTCTCCTGTCTGCTCTTTTAGGCCACCCAGATTGAGGCAACATTCAAGATGAAGGGGACGGGCAGCCCAGGAGACCTTCCCGGGCAGAGCACAGCCACAAAGCCTCCCTGCTTTCCCCTTCTCTCCCGAGGGCTGCCCCTGCTCCTTGGATTCTAGAGCCTCCCCCCGCAGGAAAAAGCCAGTTGCGAAGGGGAGCGTTGGGCCCATCCGCAGAAGGTGCCTGGGATGGGCCCGCCCCAGGCCCGCAGCCCTCCCCCATGCAGCACCATGCGGGCAGCTGTACAGGCTGCACTGGGGTCCGAGGGACCTCCAGGCAGGGCAAGGAAGCGGGGGCTGGCCTGGATCCAGTGGGCCCACTAAGCACCAATGACCAGAAGGACTTCCCCATCTCAGCGTAGCCTGCCTCTCCTCTCCTGGGTTTGGGCTTGCCCTTTATTTTGAATTCTGTGTTTTCTCCTGGTGTATTGTTGAGCCACTTCAAATACTGGAGCAGTTGTGGATGGCCACAGGCTACACCAACTCTTGCTTTAGAAAAATCAACTATCTCTCCCACCCACCCTGCTCGCTCCGGTCAGCATGCACCCCGCGTGAGCCCGTGAGGCACTCCTAGGCATGCACGAGTTGCCCAGCCAGTCCAATAAGCCCAGGGTGGCTTTCTCTACCTTCCAGGCCAGTGCCCAAAGCCTGGAGCTAGGGTGCTCTGGGCCCCCGCCTCAAGCTTCTCTCCAGCCCAAGCTCAAGCTCTAGTAGAAGTCTTTCTCCCCCTGCCCCGCCCGGGGGTCAGCCTCAGATAAGGGTCTGATACAAGGAGACCTTGAACAGAGGTCACCATGGGGCTCAACCTTCACCAACCACAAGGGGGCGCTAACCACACCCGGGGGAGTGACCAAGGATGGAAGGTGCTGCATAGAGTCCTGCTTAACCTTCTCTCCACGAGTTCTCTACCACTGGCAATGTTCTGACTAGCACACATCTTACTTCTGCAATGACCCTGGCCAAGCCCTGAGCCCACCTCTCTCTTCATGCCTCCCCTCCCACTGGCCTACAGATTCTCTTCAAAGGGTGCTCTTCCAGAACATGGATTTAGGGTGGCTAAGCCCACGGGGTCCTGGCCAGGCCCGGCCCACCCCGTCGCTCTCTGCAGCTAAGGGACAAGGGAGCTCACTTGGTCTCACCTGCCATCTCCCAGAGCAGCCTGGAGGAGTCCAGGCTCCTCTCACATCCCCAGGTGACCCTCTGCCTGAGGGTCACAGCCCCGTGGTCATCCAGCCTGTCCCTGAGCCCCTTCCTACCCCTCAGCTCAGTTCCAACCCCAGCTGCCGGGACCTCAAGTGCTCTCTGCCAGCCTGACATCTCACTTTGGAGAAAGGGACTCAGACCTCCAGAGACCAAACCTGGGGGGGCTCCTTCTGCTCCTTGACCCCCCTCCGAGTGCCTGCCTGCCCCTCAGCACCCCTCCCCCACCACCCACCCGCCCACCTGCAGGAGCGCGAGGCGGCCCAGCTGATGCAGAGTGTCCCCGCCTCCCCTACATACCCTTTCTCATTCCTCCACCAGGTGGGCACGCGTACTCCCCGGTTGATAAGAGGAAGCAGGGTCCGTATCTCTCGCGGGTGCCCGAGCGAGTAAAGGGCAGGCCCTCATCAGGAGTGAGGGCCTGGTCTATGTGGGGGCAGTCTTCGTTCGCCAGCGCGGCCTTCGCCACCTCCCCATTCAGTTTGGAATCTTCAAACATATAAGCAGAAACTATTGAGACACTGAAAACTGTTTAGTGGGGGAGGGGGACAGGCCAGAGGTGGGGCATTGACAAAGGGCAGCCTGTCCCTGAGGACAGAAGCGCGAGAGGGCCATGGAGGGAGGCACGAGGCTGCAGGTCCCCGGCTCATTTGGGCAGCCTATGGGCTGCCCACAGTGCAGGGAAGGAAGGGCTCCTGGGTTTGCTCAAAGTTTGCAAAAAGATGAGTTGGTGATGGGCCCAGCAAGCGTGGTGCTGGGGGCTGGGCCCAGGGCCCAAGGCAGGGCCGATGAGACAGGATGGTGTGGATGTAGTCATGGGTAGGGGGCCAGACACAGAGCTTAGGGAGAAGACAGACAGACACGCAGAAAAACTCCAGTCCAGAGAGGTGGCCTTTTCAGACCTCTCTCTCTTGCTGACCAGAGCCTAACTGCCGCCCACCCACATCTAGCTGGTTCCTCAAGGCTTCCCTAGCCCCACTTAGACCCCATCTATCAACTCTACCCCCCACTGGGGTCCCACTTCATCACACACCCCACACTGTCCTACACACACACCCTATGTCATCACCCATCCTGCCACCCAACCATTTGGATTCAACCTGGTCACTCTGTAGGTCCCCACCCCCCACACACACCAGGCCTGGTCACATCGTCTCCTCTGTCCCCACACTGACTCACCCTGCTCACGCTGTATGTCCCACCCCGCACACAGACCAGGCCTGGTCACACCGTCTCCTCTGTCCCCACACTGACTCACCCTGCTCACGCTGTATGTCCCACCCCACACACAGACCGGGCCTGGTCACACCGTCTCCTCTGTCCCCACACTGACTCACCCTGCTCACCCTGTATGTCCCACCCCGCACACAGACCGGGCCTGGTCACACCGTCTCCTCTGTCCCCACTCAGGCCCAATTCAACCATCCAATCCACTCCATCCCCCACGCAGACTTAAGCTAGTCACCCCCTCTGCTCTCATCCCCCACACCAATCCCGCCCGTGTCCACCATCCCGTTCTGCCCGCAGCGGGCCTGGTCAGCTTGCAAAGGCACGACAGGGATGTATGCATGAGGCAGTGACAGCGGGCCATGATTCGGAGGGCCTCCCATTCCTCTGCCTCCTCGCAGCAGCGTCCCGGCAAAGCAGAGCAGATGGACGTATAAAGACAATAGTGGCGGATGGACTCGGGGGGTAAAGAGGAGTCCTGGCCTCTGGGACAGCCTGAGAAGGAAGCTGGGAAGAGGTCTGAGGAGACACTGGGGGGCAGGGGGGGCGGGCGGAGAGTGGCCAGAGCGAGGAGCGCTCCCTCTCCCAAGTCCAGCAGCAGAGCCACGGCAGCCTCCGGAGCTGGCTGGGGGAGCTCTGTCGGCTCCCACCCACCAGGAGCCTGCCCCCTGCTCTCTGCCCTCAAGGCGGAATCTTCCAGGCCAGGGTGGAGCCACTCAGGCCCCACAGTGGGCACCAGAGCTCCCTCAAAGACGTCGTGTCGGGGGAGAGCCTCAAGGGAAGGCGACACCAACGTGGGTGTGAACACAAGGGGGGGGCTCTCTGAGAGACTAGAGAGGGGACCCTCCTCCACGACCCTGTTCACATCATGTAACTACACGCACGAGTGATCCTTCTCCACGTGCACACACTCAGCGTGCCCGTGCTCGGGATCACGGCCCGTGTACACATCATGTCACTACAAAGAGGCAGTCAGTCAAAAGAGAAATGGACCAATCAGGTTTATTCGTAAAGCAAATCCAAAAAAAAAAAAAAAAAAAAAAAAATCCCATCATAATTTTGGAACTTAAAAAAAAGTCTGTCGTACAAGATGGCAAAGCATTTCACGTACAGTGCGTTTCTTGACAAATCCCAGGGGCTTCGCTCCCCGATTTATTCTGAACCAGAAAGGCCAGTTACCAAGGTAACTCTGACACCACGTGACTGGGGCCTCTCTGGGGTCTGGGAGCTGCCTAGCACTTGGGGCGTGTCTGCGGGCACACTCACATGTGCCCGCAGACAAGCCCCCCGCCTGCCTCCCCCTCTGGCTGGCCCTCGTCTTCCCTCCCAGGGGAGGGGCGGAGGGAGGAAGGCCACGGGGAGAGAGAAGGGAAGAGGTGTCAGGGAGGTGAGAGTCGAGGGGGTGCGGGGTTGGGACCCACAGTACCCTGCACAAATGGTCCTCAAGGGGAGAACAGCGAGTCCTAGCCGACAGCCTCTCCCTTGGGGAGGGGAGCCGGGGTTTGCTGTCTTTCTGGGGGCCTTCGTCTGTCTGTCGGTGGAGGTATCTATGGCCGGTGGTTCTGGCCCAGGGGTAGGTCAAGGGTGGGTTGTAGAGCTTGACACCCCTCCTTTGGCCCTGAGTGCTGAGCGCCCGCTCACCGGCTCTGCCCCTCGGTGCCCTGGCCCTGGAGAACTGAGCTCCCCGGGCCTTGAAAGAGCCCCAAGTTGGGCCGGCTTTCCCTACCGGGGCTGGAGGCCGGGGCAGCCATCAGGCATCCCAGGTGGGTGTGAGCTGGGCACCTTTCTGTCCCTGGGAAGACTCCAGGGCACGCCTGAGGCCTGCTGCTTCTCTCAAACACGGTGACCTTTGAGGGGAAGCTGTGACTGGGTGGGTGTGTTTAGGTCTCGCTCTGTGAAGGAGCCAGCCTCCTGAGGCAGGCGGCTTATCGGCGGTTTGGGGTGCTCTCAGAAACGGGGAGCATGCTCCCTCCCCAAGTCCACAGGGGTGGCTGGAAGAGAGAGAAACCAAGCAGGGGCCCACTCTCTAAAACTGGGGAACCCACGTAAGGGGCCAGAGGTGCCGGCTCCCCCACGCCTCCTGCCCTGTGCCCCAACCCTGTCCTTTGGAGGAGATGGCCACTGGGAGCCTTCCCACCTGCCCCCCGGAAGGCTGCGCGCCTGGACCCTTCCCACCTGCCCCCCAGAAGCCTGCCCACCTGCCCCCCTCGCCCCGCCCGCCTGCAGTGATGGAATGACAGCATGGGCAGCGTCTCACGGAGATGGTTTCCAGGCTTTGAAATGGGCTGAGAGAGATGAGCATCTGCAAGAGGGTCATTTTTTTTTAAACTTTGGAGCAAGGAGAACCCGGTGTCTGGGCCCTCGGCCAGCGCGGCTGGCTTTTCCGCCCTGCTCTCCGGGCAGCGCTGACGTACTTACTGTTCGCACCAGCAGGGGCGCTGGAGGGGGGGGTGGCACACGCTGGGCTGGGGCAGGGTGGGGGCTGCCGGGCATTTCGTGGGGCTTAGCCCTGAGGGGTCTGCCCAGCCAGGGGCTCGGGGAATAAGTCCCAGGCTAAGTGGGGACAGTCTGTGAGAGACACGAGCAGAGTATAATCACGAGAACTGGCACGAGTCATGCAACAAAACGAGGAGAGAGAGAGAGAGAGAGAGAGACATGATTAGTGGAGAGAGAGAGAAAGAGAGAAAATGTGAACACAGAAAAGAACACCCATGCCTGGCCCTCGGAGCAGGTTCGTTTCCGTACTACTCCCCCCTCGGCTTGCCTGGGGGCCTCGAGAACCCCACTCGGGGCCCCGCTGCCCACCCCGGCCCTCTACCCCGAGCACCAACTTGGCCAGCCCGTACGGAGAGCCCCTGCCCGCACCCTGTCTGGTTACCTCTGCCCGCTTCTGTCACCCTCCCTGCCCCACGGACCCCCGCCACTCCCAGCACCCACCGCGGCCCGGCAGGAGAAGGTGGAAGGCCAGGGTCGGAGGTGCTGCACCCCCAGCTGCTCAGCGGGGAGCCCCCCTCCAGAGATGACTCAGAGGCTGCAGTGCATGGCTCCCGGGGAGCCCGGGGAGCACTTTCTCTGGGACTTCACGGCTGCTAGCTGCCCTCCGTGCCAGTGGGCTAAAAGTGGGTTGGGCCACCAACCCTCCCCCGTGCCAGCACCCTGCTCACCCATGGTGGGACCCCACAGCCCCGGACGCAGCACCACAGAGGACCAACCCGTATCAGAGGAGCAGAGATGGACAAGACACACACGTGGATGGACATGTCAGGACAGAGGGAGCACTCCGAGCTATCCAGAGCAAGTGCTCTAGGACCTCGACTCTAGATGGGGGAGGGAGACCCTTTCCCGAAGGTGAGCAGCTTCTCTTGGACCAGGATGTCCCTGCCCAACGCGGTCCCCTCTGTGGGATGCCCTCCTGGCACCATCCCCCCCACGATGCCCACAGGACAAATCCCCCAAACACGGAGGCCATGCCAGCCACGGTGCAGAGGAGGAGACCAGATCATCCCTCACAGACACACAGACCTGAGGCTTCAGGACAGACCAAGAGGTGGAGGTGAGGGAAGGTGCTGTTGATGTGACTGGGAGGCCCTGATGGAGTCCTAGGGGTCTGGCCCTGGGTGGTCAGAAGTAGGGGACGCCCCAGAGCCCAGCCGGCTGCATTTAGCCTTAAGCCAGATTCTGAAAGTGTAATTGGAAAACCAGATTTCGTTGAGCCACCTGACTGTCCTTGGGGGTGGGGTGAGGCTGGAAAGGCCTTGGGGGCTGTCTTACCTCTCTCAATTCTCATAGGGTCGGGTCTCCACCCATACTTGCCTTCCTCACCTCTGGCCTACCCCCCCCCCCAGTCACTCACAGATGCCCCCACACCCATCTAGGTATGTGGCCGCAAGCAGAGAAGGAAGCAAACGGGAAGGGACTCCATGATGCAGAGATGGAGGTCCCTTAGGGACCACACGTCTCGGTGACATAGATCGTCTGGGTTTCACGGCAGCTTTCGCAAGGAGAAGTGTTCTGGTAAGGGACGAGGGGCAGAGGGGTCTAGGAGCCAAGGCGGACAGGTCTAGACAATAGGACAGAACCTCTGGGGCAAGTGAGTGAGTGGGAAGGGAGGGCAGGCAGAGTCTGGGGCTGGGAAGAGAAAGGCAGGAAGGTGCGGGCATCTGGGTTCCCGACGGCAAGCTGGGGAGGCTCCCAAATCCCTCCTCAGCCGAGGACTGCCCGGGCCAGATCTCTGGGTCCCTGAGATCTGAGGCCAGGGGCCAGGAGGTTCCTGGGTGCAGGGCTGCCTTGGCTGGGGGGCCCAAGGGATCCACTTGGAGTGAAAGGGCTTCACAGGTCTGCTGCAGCACGGGTAGAGGGCGGTGTCTCTGGAACTAGCTGGTGTGCATGTCAGAACACATCTGCACTTGGCATGTACGCGTGTGTGCATACTCGTTCATGTGTGCATGTATGTGCCCTCAGTACATGGAGAACTCTGGCATTTTCTAGGAGTGCAGAGGAATCTGTGCCTGACTGGCGTGAACGGGGGATCCTTGGTAGGCTGGCCTGGGCACCCACGCTTGGGGCTCTGATCCTGATGGATCAGAGGTGTTAGAGAGGATGTGACAGGAGGGCCAAGTGGTGCCACGGGGATGTCACCCCGCTGTGAGCTCTCCCTGCTGGGGCCTGGACTGAAGGTGGGCGCTAGGCCAGCCCAGACCCTCCCCAGAGCCCCAGGAACTTTCCTTGCCGTGACAGTGTCTCCTGAGGTCAGATGCCTACCTAATCCAAAGCAGAGAGGTGGGGCAGAAGCTTTGTGCTCGCCTGTGCTTTCCTTGCTGAGCAGGAGCCACGCCTTGGCCAGGGGGACCAAGCCCTACCTCAGGCCCCCATTCCAGCTTCGGAGACCCTCGCCTACCGCCTGGCCCGGCCCGGGCCACTAACCACGTTCTTCTTGAGTGCCTCCAGGAATCCAGGAAGTGGGGAGGGGTATGGGACCAGAGCAAGGGGCAGGAGAGCCCCCACGGGCAGGAGTGGGCCTTAGGGGTACTGTGCTAGGCAGCACAGGTGTGCAATGAAGCCAGATCGGGAGCAGGACTGGGTGGCGGGCGCGTCAGTGAGGAGGAATCCCTCATCCGCTGGGCGAGGCCACCCACACCGGGGGAAAGGTGCTCATCCGGGGCTGAGCTCGCCTGCCACACCAGAGCTCGGGGACGTCCTCCACACACTAAATGGCTACCTGTCACTCACTCAGCCTCCCTCACCCCGGCACCTCTCAGCTCAGTGTTGCTGTTCTTCTCTGGGTCATTCATTTCCTTGAAATCCCTGTGTCCACAGAATAAGTCGATGGTATTCCATGGGTAGAGGTAGACTATGGGCTTTATATCTTCGGACCAGAGCCCCATGATCAACTTTATGTGCTATGTGCATGTTCTCATAAAACTGAGATAGTCCCATAACAAACCACTAGCCATGGAATATGAGAATATATCCCACGGTGACTAGTATTGTTTCGTGGCCCCCCTCCCCCCCGGGCCCCCACTGAATTCACGGGAATGTGGCCGGACACCGGTCCGGTTGTCACGTATTGCTGCTGCAGTCCCTTCTGCCAGACATGGGGAGGACCCTCGGTGGGAGGCGGCTGCTGGTCTGTAGTGCTTGTGCCTAATGCCGCCCGGGGTGGTGGCCCCCGCTAGTCCTTGCTCAGCAGCCGCTTCCATCAGAAGGCCACCGGAAACTCCCGCTCGACCATCAACCCAAACAGACAACGTGAAAGCTAGAGTCGCTCCAACAGGTTCCTAAAGATAAATGCTAAACTCTAGAGTGGTGGTAGAAGATGAGTTGGTTCGGCATGCTATGGGGTAAGTAAGCTTGTTACGGAGGGCTACAGGTGTCCCCGAGGACGCACCTGGAGCTAGGCAGCCGGCATCAGAGCAGGAGTTCTACTCAGCTGTGGAGACAGGCTCTGTTGGGGGTGAGAATCCTTGCTACTGCCTTCGCAGGGACCCTCCTGCCCGATCCCATGCACCAGCCGTGCTGTCTGCACAGCCTGAAGGGGGCCGAGGAAAGACCAAACCAGAAGCTGTCTGGCGTTTCTGAATCACACCCACCCCTGCCCTGCCCCGGCCCCGGGACAGTGGCCTGAGTCAGAGACTCACGCTTGCCTCCTGCCCACCGAGCAGCAGCCCCCTGGGCTCCTGCCAAGAGAGTCCTCAGCAACCTCGCGGGCCATGTCGTCTCTTCTGAACCTCACGAGACCAGCGCGCCAACCTCCTTACCCAGGGCCACCAGCGAGGTTCCTCCAGCAGGCTCTCGCCTTGTGAATCTGGCTGCCCAGCATCTCCCTGGGCCCCCGGGCTCCACGCCTCGAGACTGAGTGCGGGGTCCCGGGTCGCCCACGGAACTAAGGAAGCAGTCTGACTGAATCTGGAATCATCGCTACGGGGGGCGGAGGTGAAAGGTCAGATCGACATGCCTCTAAGAGGTTTCCTACCTGCTCTGTTAATTTCTAAAATTTCTTCCTGGGCCAGCGGGCATGTGTCACTCTGAGTACTGTGGTGTGGAGAGTTTACGACAGATTTACAATAATTGGGAGATCCCAGCTGCGGTGGCCGTGGAATATGCTTCTTTTTTTTCTTTGGTAGTTTCTGCTTAGCCATGGCTAAGGAGTAATACATCCCAAAATTGTTCACGATAACGGGCACAGGCATGGCGATGGTCAGCACGCCCGCCAGCGCACACAGCGCCCCCACCAGCATGCCGGACCACGTCTGCGGGTACATGTCTCCGTAGCCCAGTGTCGTCATGGTGACCACGGCCCACCAGAAGCCGATGGGGATGTTCTTAAAGTGGGTGTGCTCGCTGGCGCTGGGGTCATTGGGCTGTGCCCCTATCCTCTCGGCGTAGTAGATCATAGTGGCGAAGATCAGGACGCCCAGGGCCAGGAAGATGATAAGCAGCAAGAACTCATTGGTGCTGGCGCGGAGAGTGTGGCCCAGAACCCGCAGGCCCACAAAATGGCGGGTCAACTTGAAGATGCGCAGGATACGCACGAAGCGGACGACGCGCAGGAAGCCCAGGACGTCCTTGGCGGCCTTCGAGGAAAGGCCGCTCAGGCCTACCTCCAGGTAGAAGGGGAGGATGGCCACAAAGTCAATGATGTTGAGCGAGTTCTTGATGAACTCTACCTTGTTGGGGCAGAAGACCACGCGCATGAGGAACTCGAAGGTGAACCAGACCACACAGACGCCCTCAATGTAGGTGAGGAAGGCCTCCGTCTCCGCCTCCCGGTAGTAGCGCACTTGCGTGCCGTTTCGAACATTCTCGATCTCTGTCTTGTTCACGATGGGGTTGAAGCGCTCGTGGGTCTCCAGGCAGAAGGTGGTGATGGAGACCAGGATGAAGAAGAGGGAGGCAAAGGCCACATACTGCGGAGGAGAAACACAGGGTCAGAGGGAGGCCCTCCCACCCAGAACAAAGCAACCCGGGGTACCTTGGCGTTGGGTCTGGTCAGAGGCCAGGCCAGGGCAAGACGCGCTTGCTCAGCGCCCCCTCCAACATGGGCCAAAAGGATGGGCCACCTTTTCCTCCTCAGAGCACCGAGTTAGGAGGCTCAGGGAGGTAAGAAGTTAGGACAGAGATTGCTTTGTTTTCACAAACGCCTTTCCTTTCCTCCTGGATGCACAGCTCAACTCCATTTGCTTCCCTGGGGTTAGGTGGGGTTACGTGACGGAGTTCACGGCCGGTGGACAGCACGTGAAAGGGGTGTGTGCTAATGACAGGCCGGGCACTTAGCACTTTTCTACTCAATCTTCCAGGCCCTCTCCTCCCCTCAGCTGCTGGTTACATGCTGACGCCCTAGGGGCCAGTAGGGCCACCACAAGGACGTAGCCTTGGTCCCCGAAAAGCAAGGTATCTACTACGTACCTGAGTGGGAAGTCAACTACTGATGCTTTAAGCTGCTGTGATTTGGGGGTGACTCAGTAAAGCACTTAGCCCACCCTGACTGATAAAAGTGACGCAGCCCGCTGAGTCTGAAGGTGCCAAAGGAATGAGAAGGGGCAGCGATGGTGGAACTGGGCCCCTCAGTGACCATGTGGCCCAGTCCTCCCCTTCCTACCACAGTCCATTCGCGCTCTTTTTCAGGAATGTGTGCCTCCTTGATGCGGTCTCTTTCGGGTTCTCTCGAGTCTAAAACTGCAAAGATAGCTATCTGCCCCCAAGGCCTCAGACGGCTTTTATACCCCGCCCCCATCCTCCTAGGAGTTCCCTCCACCAGCTTGGAGGTGAGCTCCCCATTCTTGGAGGCTCTTGAAATAGAGGCTAAATGCTCATTTGTCAGGGATACTGTGTTGCAGGCCCAACAGCAGAAGGATAACTGGACTGGGGGGCCCTCAAAGGCACCCAAACCCCAGGGTCTGCTTCTCTCCTGCCGGGTAGGGGAGTAGGTGGGAAGGGGGGTGGGGTGGGTGGAAGGGAGCAAGGAGTCTCTGGAGGGCTGGGGCTTTCCAAACATATGTGGCTGCCTCCTCTTGTCAGACCCTACCAGTGGGAAGAAAGTGGCCAGGATGGCCCAGCCTGTCCAGAACCACCTGAGCCCCAGGAGAAAGGTTCAGGAGCTCCTTGGGTTTGGTTTGGTTTGGTGATGACCAAACTGATGACCCTGGGTTCCCTGGCCCCCAGTAGACCTGGGTACCTGAGGACAGAGAACCGAGCCGCTGTGTGTCCTGCTAGACTGAATTCCAAGCAAGGCCTCTCCCTACAGCCTCCAGTTGGGTCCCCCAGAGCTCGAGAACCCCAGCCAGTCGCTTCTCGTCTGGGAGTCCCGTGGTCATCCCCACTTGCGTAATCCCACAGCCCCCCTGCCCTCTGGGGCCCCTTCTCCCAGCCTGTGCAAGACAATGTCCCCAGCCAGGCCATCTTCTGGGAGCGGCCCCGGCCTACAGACGGAATCGGGTGGCCCCTGTGTTCTCCAGAGCTGCCCTCACAGAAGACTTCAAGGAGGGTCAAGGCCCCACCCTGCATCCACAACCAGGAGCACCCATGCGGCTCCTAGAACTCCGTAGTCTGCACAGATGCACCCTCCCCCACCTTGGGGTGGTAGTCGGTGTGGCGGCAGCATTGGAAGCCCAAGAACAGCCCAGTCTGGGTTGACCACAGCCACAGGACCTGCCACCTAATCTGGCATGGATCTAGAAACCAAGAACTACGTAGACCTTTCAAGGAACATTCTGGGTTGGAGGAAGGGGAGAGGAAAGGGGAAGGGCCAAAGACAGCATCTAATGTCAGAGTAAAAGAAGCCTTTAGACATTGTCTGGTCCAAGACACTACATACTACAGATGGGAAGTCTGGGGTCCCCAGACAGGAAGAAGTCTTGCGGCCTTATGCTATGCTTATAGTCCTGTTGGTTTTAGGGCACTGCGCACTTTTCAAAAATTTTATCCAGACCACTGTCAAGTAGGATCCCCGTGCATCCTTCCCTCCATCCACTGATGGGCCCCTCCTGTCACTCATCTATCCTTCCTTCTTCCCCATCAGCCATGGCCTCCCCCTCCCGAACCCTCTCCCGTCTGTCCTGCCTCCCTACCCCTCCCTCCCTTCCATCCTCATATCCATTCCTCCTTCTTCCCTCCTCCCTTCCTCCACTCCTTCCTTTCCTTGTTCCTCTCTCCCTTCATCCATCATGCAGGCATTCACTTTTCCCTTCCCTCTTCTCTTTTCCTTCCCTCCTTTTTCCTTTCCTCCTTCCCTTTCTTCCTTCCACCTGCCCGCCCACCCACCCATCCATCCATCCATCCATCCTCTCTTCCTTCCACTCTTTACCAGCCACCAGGTCACAGCCAGCAGAGTGGAATAAAGCCTCAGCCTTGGGGAGCTCCCTGCCCAGCGGAGAGTGAAAGACACACACAAGGACAAGTCCAATGTGGTGGACGGAAAAGAGAATCTCCCTCAGCCCTGGAAAGCAGGTGGGGTTTGGACAGGGTGGGGCAGGGTAGGGACTAAGCCAGGTCTTCCAACTCCAGAAACGGCTCTCTAAGGGTCTGGACGGGGCAGACCTGGGTCACCCCAGAAGTGGATCAGGAAAGCCAAGTGGCGGCAACTGCGAGAGGCCACCACCTCTGACCCACGTTTATCTAGCTCCGGAGCTCCTGTCATCACCAGAGTGGCCAAAGCTCCTAGGGTTAAAAACATCTTTCGAAATGCTGGGTCTTTGCCTCCAGGTTTCCTCTGGAGGGCCCTCATCTTCGGGCTTGGCACACTCACTGGATCCCAAAGGGCAAGTCCTACCCCTGCCCTGGGCTTTGTGAGAGAAGAGGACATGCACAGCGTGAGTGCCCGAGGAGAGGTGGGGGGCGTGGCTACCTCTCTGGGCTCCCCATCTTGGCCAATGGCGGGAGGCATGAGGCACCTCGCCTCCTCACTGCCCCATCAGCCATGGCCTCCACCTCTCGAGGCCTCCCCCATCTGTCCTCTGTCCCCTCTGCTCATACTTGATCCTCTCTCCGTAGGACCACTGCCATCAAAGCTAGCAGACTTCTGGCTTAGAGTCCGGTCTCCATACAGCTACCAGAGGGAGAGACCCATTGGCATCCCGGCCCAACGCCCAGGCCACCCGGCTGTGCGGCCCAGAGAGAAGCCCAGATACAAGAGCCGCTCTGCACCTGGCCTCCCTGGCTTCCGAGAGCTCACTCCCTACCTGCACCCTACATTCTTGCCACACACAACTCTCTGCCATTCCTGACCCCCCTTCTCTGGGTCTCCCCCGTCTCCGTGTCTTCGTACCTCTAGAAAAACCCATTCATCCCTCAGTGCCCCCACTAAGTAGCCCTACTCCTGGGACCCCTTCTCCAGGTGAGGCTCCTCTTGGAGCTGAGGCCCTAACGAGGCAGCAAATGAAGGGACCCCCCAAGGAGTCTCTAAATTCACCCCCAAGGAGGCAGCGAGCCTGTCTCCAATGCTGGCTCATTAGTGCTCGGGGAGGCTCACGGGAAGAGCCCCGACATGGCACTGATGTCCCAGCTGTCCCCACTGGCCCGTAGAGCTCCCACTCCACCTGCCCCTCTTACAGACCAGTCCTGATGGGAAAACTGAGGTCCTGAAAGAGGCCGGGTCTTATACAGTTAGGGTAGGAAAAAGTATTGGTTCTCAGCAATCCATGGAACATCCTCCCTAGATTCTTTCCTCTTTGGGCCCCAGTGCCCTGGGAGTTGGCGGAGGCAGGGTGGTGGCACAGCCCAGCGCAGAGCCGGGCACAAGGACCCCTTCCCTGGGAGGAAGCAAGGGCAGTGGAAGCCAGGCCTGCTGCCCAGCCTCACCTTCCCAGGTACCCCCGCCTGCCTGGCCTCTCCTGCTGGCAGGCCTGGTCCCCGGTCACAGGCCGAGCCCCGGCAACACCCAGGTCCTCAGGAGGGCCCGTAGAAGGGCCGTGGACGCCAGTGCCCCTGGCTTGCTCAGACTGCCACATTCCTGTATGCCCAGAGAGCAGCAGGCCCGCCGCGGCACACAGCCAGCGCGAGAGCTCACCTCCAGCTGAGCCCCAGCTCAGTCCATCCTCAGGGAAGCCGAGCACAGGAAGGAGGGAGCAGGAAGCTAAGGACCCACCCTGCGCCTTAGTCCTCTCTTGGACCTATTGGGACAGGCGGTCCTACCCTACTGGGCCAAGAAGGAAACCCACATACAGAGAAGTCAGGGACTAAACCAAGGGTCCAGAGCTAGTGAGCAGGCCGAGGCTTGGACTCAGGTTCATCTAGCTCTAGAACCGAAACTCCTTCCACCAGCAGAACTGGGTAGGTAGCCCTGTGTCTGGACGCCCCCATCTCGGAGCGTGGCACCCACAGCTCAGACTCCCTGAGGGCAGGTTATGCCCACTCCCAGTGAGGGAGAGAACGGGGCTGCCGGACCCCCCGGGCTGGAGCCCAGCCAACCCCGAACTGTTCTTGGGCCGGCCCAGCTGCCCACACCTTGCTAGCTCCCAGGACAACAGCAACCCCAGAGGCCAGGAGGGTGCCCACACCTTTCTCAGGGAATCACTGCCAGCAGCAGCCTTCGATGGGCTCGCCTGTGTCCCCAGCTGGCCGGCCACCTCCTCACACACCCAGAGAAGGGCAGGCTGGGAGATGACCCCAACTTGTTCAAGGAGCGTGGGGATGGGGCATTCCTGGCCCTCCTGGCAGGGAGGGACGCTGGGAGCCACGTCTGCGGCAATCCCGGGCCGACGCCCCCAGGACGGCACAGGCTGAAGGCAAGGGCGGGGGCTGCACCCTACGTGAGCCGTCTGCCTCCCAGAGACCTCGGACACACACAACTACCCAGAGTGGTCCCCTCACCCCTTACCTAAGCGCGTACACTCTCCACGCAGCCACACCGACTACAGCCCCGGGTCCAGAGATGGCGCAGGGGCCCAGGGGTTGTAGAGCACACCCACGAAGTGCACACCCCCGCAGCCCCCTGCGGCACTAGTGCCCGCGCACTGGGGGCATGTGATGACACAGTGGCCATCACCGCACGGCAGACTCACTCCCGTACAACAGAACCCTGACCCAGCCCCTTGGCAAGCCCCTCTTCAGCCCACCTCCCCCCTGCAGGGGTGGCTGGCTCAGCGTCTGTCTCTCCCACGGGACAGCAGCTCCAGCCTGCCTCGCCTCTGCCTCCTCGGCCTTCCTCCACGCCCTCAGCCTGCCTCCCCACGGTGACGGTGCCAGCGCCTGGATTTCCAGGCCTTACATCTCCCCCTCAGTCCCCGGCTGCCTGATTTCCTGCCCCCGCTCCCCTGCTCCCCCACCAGGCCTCGGCTCCCTTCCCTAGCCCACCCCAGTGGCAGCCTTGCCCCCCACACCCAGGATCCAGGCCACTGTAAGACCAGTATCTCCTGGGCTGCTGGTTTGCCAGGAGGAGGAGGGGCACAAAGGGAGTTTTGTCTGGCAGCCCAGGGACAGGGACAGTTGTCACCTAGCCTGGTCACTTCAGAGGCCACCCAATGAAATTTCAAGACAACACAGGCAAGATCGCCTGATAATGCAGCATAAACCCAAGCTGGTAGTCCTGGCTTTTTTCCCCCCCAGAACCAAATCACAAACTGTGAAAGACCCACCAATTGTGTTCTAGAAAGTGGTAGCCATGGCAACAGAAGGAGGCATCCCATTTCTATGGTAACCGGGCTGGTGAGGCTGTTGGCTGTAAAGTCAGACAATCCTACCGAAGCTCTGTTGACTTAAGGAGATGTTTCATAAATCACCAAGTTATTTTTATGGTAACCCCGCCCCTGAAACCATAAATCAGAAAAGCAATTTACTATCTATTAAAATGACCAATATGTGCGATGACTTTCATTGATAAATTATGTATGCCACAGTCATCTGTAGAAGATTGTGCTTGCCTTCCAGAATTGTTCTGGGGTTTGCAGTGGGGATCTGCGTGCTTGCAGTCTGGCGGTCCAGGAACAGGCGATGGTTGGACTGCGGTGCACAGATCGGACCGCCGTTCGGGTCTGGCGCTCATGTGCTGTGTGACCTTGGCAAGGCACTTCCCTTCTCAGGGCCTCAGATTCGTCACCAGTACACTGAGGGTTGGACTCGGTCCCTTCCGAGGATTCCAAGACCAGGCAAGGCTGCAGGCAGTGGGGCTAATCACGGGAGCCCTGGCTGCCATCCAGACCCGAGCCCCCTGAGGCTTCAGGTCAGTTTTTTCGCCTAATTAAATCTGCCCAGTGGGGGTATACGGCGTTTGAGTTAATCCAGGCGGAGTCAGTGATGCAGAGCAGGCGGGATGGCCAATTGGCCTAAATAAATTGTCAGTCGAGTTGAGTTTGGAAACTGAATTACACTTGTCGGGACTTCCCTGGGTTGGGCAGGCCCGCGGTATGCTGGGCAGGCTGAGGGCCGTAAGGGAGGCAACTGGGGAGAGGGCTCTTTGGAGTCTAGTCCCTTTTTGGCCCATCAGTAAGTGGGGGGCCCTGGGCAGTCTGTCCCAGCATCCAGGTCCCTGCACCCTTTTCACTAGTCCTTCCCCCTTGGCACCCAGCTCAGAGCGCAGCGTGTGGGGGAGCTCCCCATGATGCTACGCAGAGGGGGTGAGTGGAAGTGCACGAGAGTTTGTGCAGAGAACATAGCACGGCCGAGTGAACACCTGTCTGGGCAAGTCCATGCTTGGGGGAGAGAACTGGGGGAGTGGGTGTGGACACGGTGAAGGTGTGCCCCCTGTTTATGTGACCCGACTCCAGGTGTGTGTGAAAGGCTGTATAAATGGTCACCGTGTGTAGTGTGTGGTTCCTACGGGTGGTGGGAGTGTGTGTGTGTGTGGGGGCACATATGAGGAGTGGTGTGTGTGCTTGTATGTGGATAAGGACATGTATGGGGTGTAATGCGTTCTGTGTGTGTGCGTAAGGACAGGTATGGGACCGTGTGGGGCTGGGGCACGTATGAGCCCTCCCCTAGGGGAATCAGGGGCTGCCCAGGCACCCTGGACACGTGTTCTCTGACGTAAGACCCAGCCCAGGGCCGCGACCCTTTTCCATGCCAGAGATGGTCATTCACACACTAGCCCGAGGCTGTGCTCCTTTCTCTGGAACCGTCTCTGACTGAGAGAAAGAGGAGAGGAAGGGCAGGGGTAGGGAAAAGGCCACAGGGAGGCAGGGCTGGGTTCAGATCTGAACCCCCTCTTCCTGCCGCACTCCTCTCTCAGTCCTGGGACGCAGCCTGGGCAGTGGGGAAACCGAGGCCAGAAAAGGCAGGGCCCGGGCCTCCAGCCTTCCAGAGAGATGCTTCCTTGAATTCCCTCGTGACCCCAGAGCTAGGCCATATCCAGAAAGGGCTGCCCTGACAGCTAGGCCGGCAAATTTGGAGGTGGCCATGGTTCCCGTGTTGCTTTCGTTCCAGAATGCACATTTTTTCCCCACATTTTGGAAATGAAAATATGTCATAAAATGTACACATTCTTAAAATAGTATGTCTAACCCCATCCCCAGTGTGCTATTATTCAACTCCTGTCACGTCTTAGATCGATGGTGGCTTAGATGTGAAAACATGGTTGTTAGAAGCCCAGAACACCAGGCAAGAGGAGGCCCTCACAGGTTTCTGGTCTACAAGCTGCCCCCTATGGTAGGAATGGAGAAATGGAGGCCCAGCAAGGGAAAGGGGCTGCCCAAGGTCGCCAAACTCTCAAGGTGGAGCGGAGACGAGAGCATCAGTACTGGGCTGCGGCCTTGAGCTTTCATTCTTCACGGCTTCCGAGCCTTTGCTTGAGACGCCCTCCCAGGCCTCTCTGCTCCCCGGGCCCCGCAGGCCTTCCAGACCCCAGGTCAAAAGGAGGCAGTGGCCAGAGCAGAAATGACCGGATCTTGAAGTCAGGACCAACCTCACCTCCACCTCTGGCCCTCGTGGGTCCCATCACAACAAAGTGCTTTGGATCAGAGCATCTCAGTCTTAGAGAAGTGAAGACTTTTATGGTCATGACACAGGAGCCACCGAGTTGGGAGACAGACGGGGGCCTGAGGTGGACAGGCCCCCCCGACTCCAGCACAGCAGCACTGCCCTTCCGAGAGCCACCCACACGGCAGGAGGGAGGCCGGGTCCACGCGCCTCCGCGCGACTGGCTAAGCAGCACGGGGACCTGTCTGTCCAACCGGGGCCAGCCCTGGTCCTGGAGGACACAGGGAGGAGTGTCCCCGAAAGACAGCCCCTGGGAGCAGTCTCTGGATGCAGCACCAAGGGGAACTTACTTGGTGGCAGCCAAAGCTAGACTCCTCGGAAGGGGGAGGGGGAGGCCGGAAGTAAGAAGCCCTCCCTGGAGACGCTGGGTAGGGCATGAAGGAGGCAGAAGTGAACTGAAGCCTGTGTGATGGAGAGGAAGGCGGTGGGGTGTGCCGGGGGAGAGGGACTCAGCAGAGACACAGATGCAGAGTCCTTGGCTCAGAGACAGGGTCAATGGGTGCGGGTGGGACTTAGGCCCTCCGTGGCTCTCATACCTCCAGCCCCATCCCCGCACTGGGGGTCCGTGAGGCCAGATGAGGCCCAAGCACCAGGCAGCTCGATGTATAATGAAACTCAGGAGCCCGGGACGCCCCGGAGACTGGGAAGCGGGCAGCGTGGCACAAGGCAAAGGGTCCGTGCTTGGCTTCAGAGGCCCTGAGTCCGAGTCCCAGCTCCGCCGTGGGCCCCGCAGCAGGCGAGTGAGCACTGGGAAACGCAGCCCCGTCATCTTTCAGGTGGGGACTCTGACGATAATAATAACATAGCCTGGGAAGTCAGATGCTCCTGGGGGTCCTGGGGGAAAAAGCCAGGTGTCTTGGCTTTCCCCAAATCCCAGGCAGAATTCTGGCGTAGGGAGACACCTCGAGACTGCCAGTTCCCTTGCACACTGGGATTCCAGGAGCTGGGCCAAGGCTTCCTTCCACAGAAATCTAAACACGGCATTTCCCCCCCGAATTATTGGGGGGTGGGGGGTGGAGGTGGAAGTTTCAAGGAGCAGCAGCAAACAGCTAACGAGAGATTTCAGAGTTTTTCCCTAATGTTTTCCGCTCCTGCTCCCACTTGCCTGCTGACAGACCGGGAGCAGATGAGGGCCTCATGGGAGCCCATGGCTTGGCCTTCGGAGCCTGCTTCCTGGGGCCACAGAGCCCTGTCCGAGGTCTGGTGCTCCGGCCTCCCCCCAGAGAAGGGCGGTGCGCAGGGTAACGGTGACTCGCACATCCACTTCCACACGGGAGCCCCCGCCATGGGCCCGGGGGCCAATGAGGCTTGGTGGGCAAGGACACCCAAGGTCATACAGTGAGCAGGGTGGGACCCAGAGCTCCTGGCGTTCCGGCCTAACTCCGGTGGTAAGACGGAGGCTGACGATGGCAGCTTCTGGGGCTCGAGGGGTCCCCGCCTCTTGCGTTCTCCATGCATCGGGTCACTGAAACCTCACGCCGGTCTAGGAGGAAGTCCGACTGGTATCGCTTTTCAGACAAAGAGGCTAAGGTTTGAGGAGGTGGAGAACCTTGCCCAGGCATTCAGAGATCCTCAGCAGCGCCATCAGTCCCCACCTGCTTCGAAGGCCCGCACTGCAGGCCTCCCGCGGGCCCCTCTAAACAGCCGGGCACAATGTCCACAGTACAAGTTGGCCTAGCTGTGTCCGAGAGCCAGACCTGGCTGCTCCGGCTTGGTGTGGACCTTAGTCAGGCCCAGCGAGGTACACAGGCCTGCGTGCCTTAGGGGAGCAGGGCCGTGCTGTCCCCAAGTGCCCCTCGGGTCCCCCAGGCCAGGAGGGCTGGCTGTCAGGGCTCCGGAAGGTCCCACCAGAAACCAACATCCCACCCACTCCTGTGACCTGAGAGTCCCTCCAGGAGGCCAGACGACACATATCCTCACCCATTAGTATGTTAAACTCGGAGAAATACCAGTATTCCATGCAGGAAATTGTTCTGTTTCAGGAAATTCTGTTCAACAGAATTGCAGAAAAATTCTGTTTCTGTTTAGAACCGTGTTTCCCTGTGCGTCTCTGCTGTACTTGCCGACTTTTCTGTTCATGAATGATGAGTGATGGAACCCTCAGAGTTCCTCTTTTGCTCTGGCTGCCAGGGAGCTCAGTGACATTCGATGCTCAAGTCTGAACTCAGCTTTCACCTGGGTGCAGGGTATCACTATTTCTTCTCTTTATTATATCACCCCCATGTTTTCCTTTCTTCTTCATTTCTAAGGATTCTGTTCTAAGTGTGTCTCATGGGCCTCAAACCTTTTGGTGCCACAGATTGTAATAAGAACTATGTGACCGAGGCTCACTAAGGAAGTGAGTAGGAAGGCACCCCATCTAGGAGATACAGGTCTCCCATGTGGCCTCCCATGGTTAATTCAGTAACCATGAGGCAGATGTGTCTGTTGGCAGCCACCAGTGATGGGGACCTCCTAAGGCCACTCATCCTGTCTTTGGACAGCTCTAGAGATATGCATTGATTTTGTGTTTAAGTCAATCTCCCCGCCTTTCTCCCAGAGATCCCAGGTCTGCCCTCTGGGGTCACCAGAACAGACCTGCTCCTATTCCCTGTGACAGCCCTGCCCACACTTGCAGACGGGCATCCGGACCCACTGCTGAGTGGGCAGGGCTGTCACAGGCCATCCCTCCTGCAGGCCAGGCTTTCCCCAGGGGCCCCGCCATATTCCCTCTCTGGGGCCAGCTCCCCGGTTTGGTTAAGTGCACATTCTGCACGTCTAAATGGATCACAACTTTACCACTTCTGATTGCCACCACCATCTTGGTGGCAGGAGTATTTAGCTTTGTCGAGCCCCACTGCACTCAGCTATGACATAGCAATGATCGCTATTACAAATGTGATCTCATTTATCCTTAAAAACTTCTCTGAGGGGCACCTGGGTGGCTCAGTTGGTTAAGCAGCTGCCTTTGGCCCAGGTCATGATCCCGGAGTCCTGGGATCGAGTCCCACATCGGGCTCCCAGCTCCACGGGGAGTCTGCTTCTCTCTCTGACCTTCATTCCTCTCATCCTCTCACTTTCTCTCTCTCAAATAAATAAAATCTTTAAAAAAAAAAAAAAAAAACTTCTCTGAGGCAGAGCTCATTTTGCAGATAAAAAAACTGAGGCTCAGAGTGGTAAAGACATGTGCCAAAAAACCAAAACCGGCAGAGCTTGAAAGGGATAGGCAGAATCCAGGTCTCTCTGACTCTAAAACCACCACACCCTGGGGCTTCCATTTATAAATCTCTTCCACTTCCATCCAGGTGGCCTGGGAGGAGGACATTAGTCTTCCCTTTATGATGACATGGGGTACAGCTGTCAACACTTTGCAACTATTTTGAATCCCATATGAATATCACACACACACACACACACACACACACACACACACACACACACACCAGCTGGGCCATTAACAGGACAGTCCTGATTGTCCCCATTAGACAGATGAGAAAACTGAGGTCCCCAGCTCCATCATATGCCCACTAGGCATCTAATGGGAAATTGCTCCCAGGGCCCACTTGTGTCAAGACTAACTTGCATCAAGTTAGTCGTCTTGATTCCCAATAGGGTCTGCCTGTGTGTAGACACAGGTATGTGTTGGGGGAGGGGGATAAAAAGATAGTCCCAAGGGAGACAGCTCAGGGAGGACAGTAGACGCAGGGCAGGTAGGACCACAGTTGACTGCCCACCTACTCTCTCTCCGGGGAATATTTATGCCTGATCCCCGGGCTGTGCAGGGCACAGAGGGAACAAAAACTGTCATAACCTCTGGTGGGGGAGGCTGACATGTATCAAGGAACCATACAAGCAAATATGTACTTGCAGGGGGTGATAAGGGCTTTCGGGGGAAAGCACGAGGCATTCGATGGGCCTTTAACACCAAGTCTTGAGGTCTGAGTGGTTCCCGGGAGGAAGTGACAATTGTGCAGAGGTTGGAAGGACGGGTAAGAACCAACGAGGGGGAATACAGGTTGCAAGGAAGAACAATTTAGGCAGAAAGAATGGGAACAATTCCCAGTCCTCGCGTCCCTTGAGCATCAGCAGCATCCGAGACGGCTGATGACCCCTCTCCTTTTTGTCACGCTCCCCGGCTGCCACCATCTCTTGGTTTTCTCCTACCTCACCGGCTGCTCCTTCTTGATGTCCTTTGCCAACCTCTCCTCCCTGCCTGGAGCGATCAGGGTGCCCCAGAGCCTTGGTCTTCTTCCCCATCTACATGCACACCCTTAGCGGTTCACTCAGTTTCCAGGCTTAAATACCATCGCCCGTTCAAATATCACCAACCCCTCCCAAAGGTCTCCCTGCAGCACATTCCTTCTCCTGAACTCAGGACTTCAGCATCCAACTCCTTAGCATCTCCAGGGGGAGGTCTGAGAGCACTCTCCCCAACTCGACGCACCCCCTGAGCTCCTGCAAAGCCCCCACTGCCCACAGCTTCTCCAGCCCATGAGGCAGCCGCTCTGTCCTTCTGGACGTTCCCGCCCCAGATCTCGACCCCTCTCTTTCTGCCACCCCCCGCCTTTAATCTGTGAGGAAAGCCCACTGACGAAGCTTGAAGCAAATCCAGGTTTGACCCGCCTGCCCAGCGCCACCACTACTACCCCCGTCCCTGGCAGGATCGATCATTCTCCCTCGATTACGAGAAGAGCCCCTTCACTGGTCTCCCAGCTGCCACGACTTGTGGTGCTCGAGAACTGTTTTCAACTGACCAGCGAGATGATCCTTTTCACATAGAAATCTGCCGGTGTCCTTTCTCCACTGAAAACCCTTGCACAGGCTCCCCGTTTCTTTCGGAGGAGGAGCCAAGGTTCTCCCTTTCCGTGCAGCCCCTGCGTGATCTGGTCCCACACTGCTTCCCCGCCAAGCTCCTCTCCTACTGCTGTCCCCTCTGCTTGTTTCAGCCACACCCGCCTCCTCAAACATGTTCTCGAAACATGCCAGACACACGCCTGCCCCAGGGCCCCCGCACTGGCTGGTTCCCCCGCCCAGACGCCCTTCCCCAGGTATCCTCACAGCTCATTCCCTCAGCACCTCCCGGGGCTTACTCTCCATGAGCACCCCACCCCCACCCCCCAGCCGATCCAGCTTCCTTCCCGTCCTGCCCCTCACAGCTCAGACCATCACGGACTTCCCCAGCCTTACTGATGCGAAACCCACAGCCGGTCACATTCAGCCCGTCAGAGGGCCAGCTGCCTGAGTGTTGGTACTTCCCACCGTCTGATTTCCTTACTTCTGGTATTTATTGTTGGCCTCTCTTCCACCTTAGAATGTAAGTTCCGTGAAGGGGCTGCATCTGGGGATCGGGGTTGGCCCTGCTGTCAGGCCCAGCCACATGCCACACGCTAGCAGGGAAAGGGAGGCCCCTTTCTCGGGGACCAGGAGCACAGCTAAGCACCAGCACAGCCTCCCTTCTGTGGGAAGGTCATGAATATATGTCCCACGTCTGCTCGTCTGAATCCTTCTATCTGTGCAAAGGGCGCAGCGAAGTTTACCCCTTTCGGCCTCCTTAGGGAGTGAACCCTTCCCCTGGTGCCCACATCGCCTCCTCTGCCCGGGGAAGCGTGCGCCATCCCAGATTCACTGACACGGCGCCGGCGTCTACACTGGCGAGGTACACAGACGCTGATTCCAGACTCGTGTTCACCCTGGCACTGACCATACCTACAGCAGATGAACGTGGACGCTAGTGAAAGGATAATCTTGGTCTACGCATCTGTGACTCGTCTGGTCACTGACCGTTCAGCTCTGTCCCCATCAGCCTCTTCTCTGCAGAGGTTGCTTGTTACCCTGGCAGTGGGCAGAGAGACTGAGAGCAGATGCATGTCGACACCGGCAGCGGGTACAGTCACTGACCGCAGACTCGTGCCCAAACATGATTCTCTCTTGACTATGGGCAAAGTCGGTAAAGACCTGGGTGCTCACCGGCCATGAACGTGGATGAGTCAGGACAGCGGACACGAAGGCGCAAAGGTTCCTGTTCGGGGGAGGGGGGCACAGGCCTCTCCTCCACCCCCAGCAGGCCGGCCGGCTGAAGACACTCACTGTGGTGGGCAACAGCTCGAGGCCTGCCTCGGGGGCATCACCGGCGTGGGGACGTGGAATTCAAAACCTGGAGTGCGGCCATCCGGGGCACATGGCAAGGAGATGAGACCTTGTCTATTCCCGGGGCCTTGAGATCATGCGAGGTGAGGAGAGACTCAGGCCGTGCGCCTCTTGGGGCCACCGGCCCCCTCCCCACCCCATGCCCGGGGCAGGCCCAGCCAGCCTGGGCTTAAAAAAAGCACCAGGAAATGTCACTTTCTTTTCAAGGAGGTGCGATGGGAGGAGATGGCCTAGGCAGTTAGCTGCCGGCCTGTTCAAAGGCCGGGAACAGTGACAGTACCTTTAAATCCTGAAGCTGCTTTCCTATCTCCTGCCCAGGCTGGACAGAATTCCAGCCCCTTCCCAGCAAGCAGAACCCTGCCTAGTGCCAGCCCAGGGGTCCCAGCCTACTGCTGAATGTCCACTCTGTCTGTTCGAGCGGGACCAGGCACCGCTCACGGTATGGCCATTTCTGCGTCTACCAAATGGGGCGGGGTGTGCCCAGACCCCCTGGAGCTCCTCCTCTACCCCTAGGATCCCTATGTCACCCACGAGAATATCTAGATCCTACTGGGACACAGCCTGGCTGAGAGCCAAGTGAGGTAGGAGGCCTCCTCAGAGGAGAAAGCTCTGGGGACATCCGACCATCCATCGATGCACCTTTTGGTGGTTTGTTCATTCATTCAATCGTCAAACATTCACTGAGTGCCTATTATATACCAGGCACCGCTTTTCACAGCCACCTCCAGAAACGACAGCTTTAAATAAAGCTCCCAGCACAGAGCTGGGCACCCAGTAGGTACTCAGGAGCGAGGATACAGACATCTACCATGTGCTAACACTTACCCCGAGCCAGACCCCTCCTAAACACTCATACATGCCCCATCACACCGACCCCAACCCCAACTCAGGTCTGCACTGTGGTGACCATCCCAATTTTGTAGGGAGGGAAACGGAGGCATGGAGAGGCTAGGTTGCCCGTGACTGGGAACCCAGGAGGTGATGGGAGCTGGAACTAGAAACCCAGCTTTGTCTGACTGCAGAAGGCAGGCTCTCCACCACTCTCCCAGCCCCTCAACACCCATTCATGGAACCAAAGCCTGAGGGAGGGAGTGAAACTTTGTGTCGGTGCAGGTACGGGTCCGTGACCGTCCAGGGCCATTGGCAGGCGCGAGCGTGGGGAGCACGTACGTGCAGATGTTGTATGTTTGCCTGTGGGGCTTTTTTATGGAAAGCCTTCCCCTTGTTGTCTTGGTCTTGTGTGTGCTGGAGCTATACTTAGCTGCAGCCGTGACTGTAATGAGTGGTTAGCGGCGCACCAGGCACTCTCATTGGGACCTGGTTTCCCAGGGAGATCGCTGGGGCCAGTGTATGTGCGGGGGGTGCAGCCTGGCGCTGGGGAATGCTCTGGGCTTTGGGAGGGAGCCTGGAGCTCACAGCTCGGTGCCTTGTGCAAATGGAGGTCCTTAGCTGAAACAATCTGCTCTAGGCTAGCATCCTCCAAGCCTCCAGGCCCTGCCACCCATGTCAGTGGTCCCTCTACTGGCCCTTGCTGGGTAATTAAAATGAAATCCTCGGAGCTCATGTCTGGAGCCTGGGGACTAATGACAAGAAGCAGCGGGAAGATGGTGCATCTTGGTGTTCCCGAGCCAGGGGACTCAGGAGGGCCGGCACCTCAGCCAGGAGTAAGGACATTTATGTCCTTACTGTCCCCTGGCGCACAGCCTCCAGGTGCTATCGGAGGGACTTGTCACTGAGGCTGGGGACGTAGGGATGAGGAGTGGCCTCCCGACCCCAGGACAGACTGAAATCACAGGTATGCTCCGTGCAGCCTGGGGCTCAGAGGCCAGCCCTCCACTCGCTGTCTGCCTTCCAGTGGTCACAGGGCGTCCAGAAAACTCTGCACCCCGAGGCTTCCCTGTCACGGGGCTCTGAGTGCAACTTCTGTCCAGCCTGTCTTGCGGCTGCTCGATCAGGACCTCTCACCTTTGAGGGTGGGCTGGTATCCCGGGTCAGTCCCGGCCCCCAGCTCCAAGCTCCCTCACTCCACGAACCATCCACCTCTGCATCTGCAGACCTAATTTCTCCTTTCGGGGGCTAGGTTCCTCTACCCTGCCTTCCACCCTGAACTCTTCAGCTTGCCAGTCCTCTCCTCTGGGATGCTTTCATTTAATGAGGTGAGACTTCCTCTCCTGCCTCGAAGCCGAGCGACTAGAACTGTATCCATCCATTCATCCTTATGACCATTGATTTGAGCACCCATCCACCAAGGTGCCCACCCAGCGGGATGTCCATTTATACCGCCTTTCTTCCACCCATTCAGTCCCATCCATCCGGGGACCCAACCTTTTATCCATTCTTTCGTCCACTTGTCTATCACCCATCTGTCCATCCAACCACCTCATTCTTGACCACACAACTTTAGCATAATAGAGTGGGAAGGAACACGGCCCTGCTGTAACTGGCCTTCTCGATTGCCCAAAGAAAACCTGGGGATCGAGTCCTTCTTCCACCACTTATTAACTGGATGATCCATGTAAATAAATAAATCTCTCTGGGCCAGTTGTTCCTTCATCAATGAAATGGGGACGCTATGTCACCCTTCCACCCGAGAAGGCTGCGGTGAAATACGTCACTTCAGCCAAGATTCACTGATTCCATATCATGTAACAGGAACCATCACTCCTTGAGCTGACTCTTGTCCTTAAAGAGGCTGCGGCTGAGCTGGGGAGATATGAAACCTCAATAGGGCAGGTGGATCAAGGGCAGGAAAAGTTCACCGGCAGAGCAGACTATTGGAGAAGGAGCAGAACAGGCAAAGGCAGGACGCAGGGGAGCGACCCAGCCAGGAAAAAGGCTGATGCACCTGCAGGCCAAGGGGGGGGCGGTCTGGAAAGACAGCTTGGGTGGGATTTTCCCAGGGTAGCACCACAGAGTTCGAGAAGGCCACGGGCCTGGAAAGATTTGTCCAACTGGTACAAACCTCAGCGATTCCTTACTCTGAGACTTTTACTCAGGTCCCCAGACTGCCAGACGGAAAAAAAAAATATCTGCTTGGTGACAGCCAGGCCTCAGGAGACACAGTTCCTGCCGCCTACAAGAGAAGCCAGTGCCCGGCATTTCTGACCTTCGTGCTGCTAAATATATCATTGGTGACAGTGGTTCATGCCCCTGAGGCTGTGCGGCCACTGGACAAAGCTTGCTTCCTCGTCTCCGTGGCTCAACCTGGACCTCAGCACGCCGGCCCCCCGGGCATCTGAACCCAGGACAGGTTCAGTGGTGCCCCCTGTAGGTAAGCGTGTCGTGTGCTGGACGCCATGCTCCAGGCTCTGCCCTCCGAAGCTCACCCTCACCTCACACAGGAGCAAACAGGTTTGGCCAGATGCCCCCTGCCCAAGCACACACTGAGGCCGGGCCACGTCCAAGGCCTGAGCTCTCGCCTCTACCCGTCCCCTCCTCACCCTTCCCCTGCCCTTGAGACAACGGTCTCCAGCACACATGGCCCTGCTTTGGACCATATTTTCTCCCTCACGAATTATCTTTCTGCCTCTGCAGAGATTCGCCCAGCTCCCCTGAGAGGTAAGCGACACCATCATGCGATGAGATTATGGGTGAGATAACGAAGGCCCCCCCAAGACGGGGGCCATGCTCCGGGCATGTGGGCTGCTCGCGCGCCCAGGGCGGAGCTCCCATGGCAATACGGGGACAAGCATGCCGCCTGGGCCTGGCCCTCAGCAGGCGCCCGACTCGTACGCCACCAAGAGCCCAGCCCTCATCCCAGGGCTCTGGTGACTCCAGGTGGCCCAGTGGGTGACTGTGTTCCTCACAGCTGCTAAGGGAGCCCCTGAGGCTGAGCATAAAACATTAATCTCTAAGTGGTAAGATGTTGGCCCTGGCGGGAGGCTGTGGTCTAAAATATCTTCAGAGTCCTGCCCTGGTGACAAGACCCAGGGGAGTCACACTTCCCTGCTCTATCACCCTCATGGGCAGAGAAGATCCCCACGGAACCAGCAAAGCCTCCTGGTTATAGCAACCCCTTCCAGACATTCGTTTCGCCTTCTCCGAATCCCCTGGGGGGACAGGCCAGCGTCTGCGGGACATCCGAGAAAGATGCCTCGTGTGCCACATGGTGAGAATGATCAGGCATGACTGGAACACCCGTGTTGGGCCATGTACCGCGCTAACTGGCTTTCTGGACCTTATCTCATTGGGTTCTCATGAAGTGGGGACTCTTGGTATCCCCCCCTTTGCAGCCGAGGTGGCTGAGGCTTGCAGAGGTCACACCGCTAACAATCAGCAGAGCCAAGCGTGGACCCAGGTTTGGACCCAGGGAGTCTGCTCCAGTCTGGCCCGAAAACACTACACTGACCATCTTCTCTCAGCCCAACTGGAGTGACAAGCAGGTGAGCAGCCGCGGGAGGCTAGGTGAATACAAATTGCTGACAGACTTTTGTCTGGAGGGCCCTTCCCCTCTGGCTCCCAGCTTCTCTCCAGCTCCACAGCCCCTGAGAGGACAGCATCCCCACAGCCGGGTGTCTTGTATGGCCCCACCGTCTCCCCCTGACCGGCACAGTTGGCCTTTAGGGAAAAGACAAGGGGTCCCCCATTGTGGTGAGGCAAGAGTCCTTTTCCTGAGGCCCAGCTTTCTAGGCATGAGGACAGTGCAGCCCCTGAGGCTGCGGGAGGGGAGGGGAAGGAAGGGAAGAGGACAACAGTGGAGACAAAAACACCACTAAGCACCGGGCTAGGACACCCAGAGAGCCAGTGGGGTAAGACCCTGCCGCCAAGAGCCCAGTGGGGCTATGGGGAGCTCTGCTCTTCTCTTTCTGACTTCCCACAGTCTTTCAGCTCTCTGAGCCCGGCCCTGGACACCGGCCTCTGGCCAGGGCTTCACCCTCAGACATACGCGCCCGCTCAGGACTTCTGCATACCTCAGGACCCCTGACCCCCAGATGTCACATGTCTCCCTCCCTCACCGCCTTTAAGTCTTTGCTGAAACATCTCCTGCTCAGGGAGGCCTTTTCTATCACACTGGTTAAAATCCACCCCCCCCCCCCCCACATCCTGGGCCCTGCCCTCCGTGACGTATCTCCACCGCACTCCTCACCGTCGGACACACTTTATATTCATGCATCCATTTATTTCTTTTTATTCTCCCTGCACTAGAATGTAAGCTTCTTGAGGGTAGGGATTTTTGACTATTTTGTTCTTTACTCTATTCCCAGCCTCTCGAACAGTGCCTACCCCCTGGTAAGCAGGCGCTCAGTAAATATGTGTTGAATGAATGAAGGAACGAATGAATGCTAGCTGCAACGCTGGCGGGAATTAGAGCGAGCGCCCTTGTGTGTAGAGCGAGAAGGCCCTTCCTGCGCTGTGCATGGAGAAGGAAAGAGGTAAGGTGGGGGCACACCATGGGCAGGAGGCCAAGGGCTAGTGGGCAGGCCTGGAGCCAGAGTGAAGCAGGAACAGGGCTGCCAGGCTAGGTCGGGGCAAGGTCTGGACCCGGCCAGGGTCGAAGGGGCATCCGAGGCCGTGCGCAGGCTTGAGAAAGCTTCCTTTGGCGGCTGTGGCCCAGGCCGAAGCAACATGTAAGCCTGGGCCCGGTGAAGCTCCGAGGCCCCCTGAGCTCAGCTGTCTGGGGTTACCCCGGCTAATATTAGCTCGTCCCCACCCAGCCTGGCGTCGGCCTGGCGGGGCAGGCCGGCCCGAGTGGGCACCGCCCCCTGGCACCCACAGGAGCCCCGGGCCCCAGCATCGTCTAGGATCTGCCAGGCCCTTGCGGCCACTGCTCGCTGTGCCCGCGCAGCCCCTGTAAATAAGGCACGTCGAGGCCTGAAGCTGGGACACCGGGCCCCTGTCCGCCAGCCCCCTCCACACTGTGCTCCTGTCAGCGTCTCAGGTGCCCGTACTTGGCTCCCCACCACAGATGTCAACGGCACCCCTTGCCCCTCTACTCTGCGGGCACAACTTCCGTCTTCCATCTCCCTCGTCGCCCACTACACTGGGACGAGGAG
Source organism: Procyon lotor (assembly GCA_028646535.1). NCBI lineage: Eukaryota > Metazoa > Chordata > Mammalia > Carnivora > Procyonidae > Procyon > Procyon lotor. Next base: position 32,439,828 of record CM053613.1, read on the forward strand.
GCAGAGCAGAAACCAGGGGCCCACATCCACCAATGGGGAGGCTGAGCATCCGAGGAGGCCACGGTCTGTTTGTGATGCCCAGCAGCTTTGTGGCAGGAAGCAAGACAGGATCCAGGCCTGCCAGGATGATGTCCCTGAAATCTGGCCCCTGGGAGACAGACTCTCCGGAATTGGGGCCCCCCCCAGGGCCAAGGTAGGTGAGAGTTATTTGAAAGGGGAGTCAGTTTCCAAAAGAAGGAAGCAGACAGAGCACAGCTGACGGTCTGGGTCTTCCAGAGCCAAGCGCCGGCAAAAAGACAATAATGGAACCTACGATAATTAAGAACTTATTATGTTTCGGGTTCTGGGCTAAGTGCTTAACACATTCAAGCCTCTCCCCTTCCCTGTGAGTCAGGCACTATTAATATCCCTCTCGAGGTACAGACAGGTTAGGGAACTCGTCCAAGGTCACACAGCTGGGAAGTGCTGGGGACCTGAATGCAGGCCCCCTGGCTCCAGAGGGCACACGCTTAGGAGAGACTGGACTCCAGGTCACACTGCCAAGCGGGGCCTCTAGGCCCACCCACTTCCAGCTGCACAAGTGACTGGGGCTCCTAGCAGGGGACCGTGGGAGAGAAAGCGTCCTAGGCTTTCAAAGGGAAGAGTCTGGGTTGACAGCCAGTAAGTCGTAGAGGGAAGGGGATGACGGAAGGGACAGGGAAGAGAAGGAGGTGGATGGGGAGGGAGATCGAAAGATCCTGGCTGGCCTCCAGGAGGCGTTGCAAGAGAAGTGACACTTGGGCATTTGGCTGGACCACCTGGGCCTGGGAACACTGTCCCTGCAACACCTGTGTCCTTGTGTGAGAGCTCTGTGTCCTGGTTTAGGAACCTAGTTCCTTAGCCTCTGAGCTCCGGTTGTGGGGGGCGGGCCAGGGGCTCACTGGGCTGAGGTGGAGTGAAGGAGGGGTGTGCAGAGGTGCAGGGGCCGGGACGGGAAGAGCCTCATGTGGCTCTGGGTGGTGACAATGGCATATGGGACCTGTCCCGGCTGGTGCTTGCCTGTCCCCACCGCCAGCCCTGACCAGGACACTCCGGCCCCCCCGGCACTGCCCCAGCCTCTGCCTCTCGGTCACTGCTCTACGCTCGGGGATGGAGGCGCTGCGTCCCCGGGTGAGGCAAGGAAGAAGGGGGTCAGCCAGTAACAGGCTCAAAGGTGGGGTGCTGATGTCTGACCCAGGTCTCGAACCCTGGCCTCCTTATCCATCCTCTCAATAAATATTTATTTAACGCCCACTACATGCCAGGTCCCGTTCTAGGTTATTCTAGAGAAAGAAACAGATAGCGAACAAGGTGAATAAGTAAAATACAGCTAGATGGGGTTAATGCAGAGGAGGAAACAGGAAAGCATGCAATGCCAGGGGATTGAGCTGAGCTGATGACATCTGAGTCCAGACCTGAAGCAGGTGAGGGAGTAAGCGGGGGAGGGGGTGCTCCAGGGGGAGGGAACAGCAGGAGTAAGGGTCCTGAGGCAGAAGCACAAACACTGCCCTGCTGGAAAACCAAGGAAGCAGGAATGAGGAGTAGGAGAGAGGCAGAAGAGCAGAAGGGAGATTGTAGTGGCCAGGAGCTCATGTGGAGCCCCAGAACCCTCGGGAGGATGTGGGCTCCTGCCTGAGTGAGACCGGAAGCCGGGGTCAGCAGAGCACAGAGGTGGCTTGGTCTGTCTAGCATTTTACCCAGGATGGCCCTGGCTGCGTGTGGAGAAGGAGCCGGAGCGGGGACAGTTCACAGTAATCCAGGGGAGAGAAGATGGTGGCTTCAGCTAGGGCCCTAGCGGTGGAGGTGACGTGACGCGGTTGGGTTCTGGGATGCTTTCAACATGGAGGCAACAGGACTTGCTGACGCGTGAGAGAGAGAAAGGAATCAAGGATAGTGCCAAGGGTTTTGGTCTGAGAAGTGACTACCCCGGGCCTCATCCCCAGGCCCATCACCCTGGTGCCAATGTCTTGGGCACAAGGAAAGATCAGAATCACCCCCCCCCCCCAAGATCTGCCATCCCGCAC
>CM053613.1:32441969-32526219 GCA_028646535.1 Procyon lotor
TTAACATGAGGGTTCTGAATCAGGACGTCTCCGCTGGGGCCTGAAACTCTTCGTTTCTACCCTGCGCCCAGGTGACGCTGGTGCTGTAGGTCAGAGGACCACGCCAAGTGGCAAGAGCCCCTACGTCCCAGCCCCCGGTGCAGGGTATCCCTCACCCGTGAGTGGAGCCAGCAACCCGAGCAGCCCTGCCCACAGATCCAGGAATCAAATTCTTGAGGGACAGAGCCCAGGAGCCTGACCTTTTGGAAGCAGCCCAGCTCATCTGAGAGTCAAGCGTGGGAATCCCCCCGCAAGCACCCCTACAGCCCCCAGAGCAACTGCTGCAGAGAGCCTTGCCCCGGGCCAGCCCCACCCGGCCAGAGGGAACTCACTGCCACCCTCCCCACAGCGCCCCTGCCCCATCGAAGCTAGTTGCCCTGCCCGGCCTCAGTCCCTGCACCTGCCGCGGCCATTTGCTCTCTAAGCGCACCTCGCTGCAGCCCCCAGAGGGCACGTGGCCAAGGGAATGGCCTGCAGAAGAGGGCAAACAGGTGCCACCTGCTAGGCCTGAGCAAAGCACTCGCAGAGGAGGTGAGACCCACAGGTTTATGCCCGGGAGTGGCTGGGAGAGCTAGGGACGGGTCACAGCAGTCACGGGGCAAGCCCAGGCAGGGCATGGTTCCTGGGCCTTGAAGGAATCAATGAGAGCCTGAATGAATGTAGGAGGAAGGGAGGAAGCTCTTCAGAGCCCTTCCCCGGGGCTCCTGCCTGCCGGGTGTCAGGGCCATTGGCAGGAGAGTTCAGATGTGTCCTAGAGAGGGTCAGAGCTAAAGATGTGGAGGGAGAGATAGGGAAGGCCTAACTTGGCACCCACAGCGACTCTGGGAAGCCGAAGCCCAGAATTCTTAGACTCCTGGAATGTCAGAACTGAGGAGGGACTTGGTCATTTGGAATGACCTCTGTACAGAGCCACCCCCTGCAGCCTGAGGGGGCGGTGCGACTGGCCCAAGGGAGCCTGGGTTGGTTTAATGGCCTGGCTACAGACCTAAGCCAGAGGGCTTAGTTGCCTGATGCCCACAACTGGGGAGCTCTCTGTGGCCTCATCTCTCCATGTACGTAGACTGGTCCTTGATCCCCGGGGCCCACCTGGCCCCAGCCACAGGCCTCCAGAAGAGCCCCCACCGTCCTCCAGCTCAAATCATGCAAGCCTGGCGACTCCATGTCCAACCCTCACTCCCCAAAGTGGTCAGCTAGGGCAGGAGCAGCCAGGGTGAGCATTGGGGATGCGTTGTCACATTCAGCAGATCTAGAAGGGACACTGAGAGAGAGAAAGAGATGAGCAAAAACTCAGAGGTTGGAATGAGGGCTGAAGATGAGGAGGCCAGGGAGGAGCCTGGCAGAAGGCAGCAGCTCATGGCCAGGTTCCAGCACAGAAGGCCTCAAATGCTGCGCTAAGGAGGGGCCAGCATCACTCCGGCTTGCCCCATGTATCTGTCACCTCGTGCAGGGCAGCTTCGGACCTTCCCTGAGCCCTCTGCCATTTCCTGTAGGCATATGGACCCCCAGGGCCTGCATGGCTAGTGGGGGGCAATGCGGCGCCTTCGGAAGACCCTCTTCCTGGGGGCTGCCAGAGCACCTCTTAGCCCACGAGGCTGGACCCTTACCTGCTCAAGTTCAGGGGCCAGAACTTGATAAGCCGGATTCCCGGACAGGTTGTGGGGAACGAGTGTTTGCTGGGGGTGGGGGACAGACAAGACGGAAACCCAAGCCTGGGCCAGAGACCCCACTGTCCTGGAACGGCAGTGGGAAGCAGTCCTGAGCAGTGGTTCCGGACAGAGTTCCAGGGCTGGGCAGCCCAAGTCTGAGTGCTGGCTCTCCTGCTCGGGAGCTGAGTGACCTTGGGTAGGTTACCCACCTCTTTGAGCCTCAGCAGCCTCATCTGTGACACTGGCGTGATGATAATGACACAGTTCCATGGCAGTTTTGTGAGAATTAAATGAGAATATGGAAATGAAGCCCTTACAAAGGACACATAGTAAATGCTTTCGTAAATAGCAGCCGTTAGTATTATGATTCAGGAAAGGAAAGGGGTTCTAGAAAAATCCTTCTAGGAGGATGATAAGAACAGAATTTGGGCCAAGTCTGGGTTGGATGACCGGCAAACATCTGAACCAGCTGTGCTGGGTCCTGGGGGGGTGGGGGGGGGCGGGGGGCTTGGAGAAGGGAGGTGGGAGGGCGGCTCCCTCAGGAGAGGAAATAATGGGGGTAAGTAAGAGAACCCGCAGGTGCAGGTAGTGCTTGGAGTTCTGTTAAAACTGAGAGCCAAAAGAAATGCAAATGGCCAGGCCCTGGGCTGAGAGGCTTTGGGTGAGAGTTTGAGTTTCACCAGTTCCCTGTGTGGCTTTGTGTCTTCCCCTCTCTGAGTCCACTTCTCCAGTGGACAAGGGTCATGGCTAGAGGAGGCCCAGGAGCGCCCATCTTTCCCAATAGCCCCATGCATATGGAAGGTGGTCCCTTCCACTCAAGGGGTCTCCACGAACCTGGCCTGGGCAGCCAACAGTCCCAGGAGCCTCTTCCTCAGACCCTGTCTCTAGGGAAGGGAAGCTCAGGTCGGTGGCTAGCCTAGGGACTGACGGGAGGCAGCGGCTCGAGGCCCTGACCTTTCGGTCCAGAGTGAGCACACTGGTCATGGGACCGCTCAGAATAGCCATAGCGCTATATTCAGCTGTCTTGGGAGGCCCCGAGATCCCTGGCCTAGGCAGCGGGCCCTGAGATGTGCCCCCTCCAGGCTCCCTCCCCCACTTCTAAGACAACCCGCCTGCCTCTCGGGGAAACTCAAGTCAATCTTCCCAAAGCTTCTGGCAGCCGGCAGGCCTCCTGCCCAGAGTTACAGGGCACAGGACTCTAGACAACACCCCCCCACCAGGCATGGCGAATTTGCGGGGGGATGGGTCTCAGGCCACTGGGTCAGGAGTGGGAGATCTGGCTTTCTGAACCAGCCCCCAACCTGCTCACATTTGGCCTTGGGAAAGCACCCCTCTCGGGGCCTCAACTTCCGTATCTTGTCATAAGAGTAGCTCCTATTATGCTAATTTTGTAAGAAGCTTAGAGTCTGGAGTAAGACACAAACCTGAATCAAGCAAGGCTGCGAATGAACATTTTATTACATACCAGATAGCTTCTCTGAAGGAAAGAAAGGACCCTTTCCACCCCAACCCAGGGTGGAGGGTCTGGGAAGGCATCACCAAGGAAGAATGTTTCAAGCAGGGTGTGAAGGATGAAGAGGTGCAGACCAGGAGGAAACAATGCTCCCCAGGGAACAGCATGTGCAAAGGCCCTGAAGCAGGTGCGCCCGGCCCAGGCAAAAAACTGAAATGAGGCCAGGGAAGCTAGCTGCAGCGCAGTGAGCCATGGAGAGAGCAGGCCAGAGGAGACTGAGGAGGCAGACAGAGCTGGAGGGCCCACAGTATGGTCCAAGGGAAGCACCAAAGGGTTTTAAGCAGGCAAGGGAATAGACTGACAGATTCGAGAGTTGAAGAGACCTCTCTCTGTGGTGGCCAAGTAAAAAATGAACTGGAGGGGCCAAGGGCTGAAGGCAGCAGTGCAGCTGGGAGCCGCTGCAGGGTCTGAGGGGAACAATGGCGGCCTGCATCAGGATGGTGGATGTGGAGACCGAAGGCAAAGGGCAGAATCCAGACAGCCATGAGGGGGAGGGTAACACAACCAGTCGGAGTGACACTAGCAACAACGTTTATCGAGCACTTACTGCACGCCAGGCCCTGTGCTGAGGGGCTCTCCACATATCATTTCAGTCAATCTTTCCTTACCTCAGTCAAATGGCCAATTTTAGAGGCAAAGGGGCTGAGAAACTGGGACGGGGAGACACTGGTTTGTGATTCTTCTCTACTGACAGGGGAGCTGGGGCGGGGGTTGGTACCACCCCGAGACACAAAGACACCTCTGAAAGCGTCACAGGAAGAAGAAAAACACTAAGCGGAGGACACACTGTGGTGGGGGGCACGTGGGGTGGTGGTGGGGAGGGTGACCCCGCAGCCCCTTCTCCACTGATCACGGGTCTCTTTCCCATGTTACCACGACTAGAGGTGGGGCCCTGGTGGAGTCTGAGGTGGGGGGCTCTCTTGGGGGTCCCCGATAGCAGCTCTCTCCCTCTGCCTCTCACCAAGACTCCAAGAGCCCTGTGTCAGCTAAGACCCAAGGGAGGAACAGAAGTCTCTTGTTGGACTCTTCACTCTGGTCACCAAGTGCATTTCCTTCCCAGGGATTGAGGAGAAGTTGGGGCTGCGTTGGGTCCCACAGAGGTGGGGACAAAGCAGAGAGATAGAGAGCCAGCATCAGAGGGAAGTGGGCAGTGGGCTGATGGGGCTTCCCCAGCCTGGGAACCACTGGCACTTCCTTGTCATCTGGAAGGTCACTTGACACTTGAAAGGGGGACAGGTGTCATCACACACACACACACACGCGCACGCACACGCACGCACATGCACACGCACACCACATACTAAGGATACTCTCTGGCCTACGGAACAAGGACTACCATTAGCCCTGACCTGACACAGAACAACGTTCCTGATGAAAACATGCCAATCACAGATAAAAGCCAAGGCAGAGAGAAGGGCAGGTTTCAAGGCAGGGCCGCCTCAGGCTTTGCCAACAGCCTTGCCTGCTCCCACACCCTCATGGCTTTGCCTGCCAGGACTGCCATCCCCTGCCATCTGCCTGGCTATTTCCGACCTGCCCCCCCAAAGCTTACCTTAGCATTGCCTCCCCTGGGACTATGCGTCCCCTCAGAGCCCCAGGAAGCCCCCTCACAGCCCTTACCAGAGTGTCACCACCATCCTCTGCCTGTGTGTCCACCCCTCACCCCGTCCTGCGCCAGCCCACCTCCCCCCACACCCTCCCAGCCCAGGAAAGGTCAGGAGAGAGGACCCAGGGAACCAGCTGCTCCAGCTCGCACTATCGCCCCTCCAGGGGTCAGATGGGGCCTCCCACTCCAGCCAAATGGCCGTTACCTTCCAGAGCCAGCAAGACGGCCTGGGGAGGGTGGCCTCACCGTCTGATGTGCACACCCACCACTGGCCTGGCCTAGAGCAGTATTCCAACCGAGGGCAGGCATGAGGAGCAAAACCACTCACTAGGGCAGCTCAGGGGGACCAGGAGACCCAGGACACAAGCCGGACGCTGGTGTGGAGTTTCATCCTCCTCAAGGCGCACCCACGCCTGGGGAACACGGGGTCTCTGTCACAAACAAGCAGCCACAGCCTCGAGCCACATGCAGGGTCCCCCACCCCACGTACGGCCTCATGCACAGATGGTCTCATGCACGTAGCCTCACACACACACACACACACAACACACACACACAGAGCCTCGCAGGCAGAGCTTCACACGTGCGATGTCACACTCGCCACACACAGCAACACACTCACACAGGGACACACTCACCTCAAGTTCCTCACACACGCCCGGCATTTCTCTTACACATCCAGGCTCCCTCTCTTTCTTATGTACGCGCTGTCTCCCACGCTGTCTCGTTCTCACACACAAAGTCCATCTCCAAACACACGGAATTCGTCTCTCTCACATTCACACAGGATTTCTGATACAGAGTCTCACAGAATCTCTCTCACAGAGTCTCACCACAAGCACACACACACACACACACACACACACACACGTGCACAGGGGCACACACACAAACATCCTACTCCCACAGTCTCTCTCACACACATTTTTATTCGTATCCAGCCTTTCTCACACATAAGAAGCGTCTCTCACACTCACGTAGAATTCCTCTTACACAGAGTCTCTCTCACACATGTACAGCTTTTCTTTCACACGCACGTGCAATGTCACACACATCCAGGACTCCAGGATCTGGTCTAGAATCTAGAATTTAAATCCTGACCCACCGGTGTGAGGAGGGGGAGGGGTAAACAAAGGTGACAGCAGCAGCAGAGCAGGAGGGGGAGGAAGGGCAGGCAGCCGGCTGGTCCCTGCGCAGATGAGCCGCAGAGAGGCAGCGCAATGCAGCTAGGCCAGCCTGGCGTGCGGCAGGAAGCCGGGGTTCTAATCCATGCTCTGCCCTCAGTTCCTGAGTGCCCTTGGGCAGGTCCCTCCTCTGTGGGCCTCAGTGTCCTCTGATGTCCCCAAAAGGAGTTAGAATGACTCTATGAGTCTCCTGGGGAGAGAAGGCGGTTGCACAGATGGTGGGGGGGCTTCTAACCCACCTCCACCTCCCCATGACACCCCAGCCCTTCCCTTAGAGTCTGCTCTTCAGTGAACACTTGAGACAATCAGGACGTCTCTATGACAACAGACCAACAAGACCCCAAATCACACTAACCAGCCCCTTTATCTGCATTGGGTGAAGGCCGTCCCATGGCCTAGGGACGTCAAGTGGAAGACGATGGAGAGTGATGGGGGCGGAACAGGCCCCACATGTCCCCCTGCCTATCCTGAAAGTCAGGAACACAGCTCAGAACCCTAAAGCTGAGCCCAAGTGCTGGGGTGGGGGTATCCAGCCTTACTAGGGAGCCAGGCGGGCAAAAAGAACAATGAGGAAGTTGGGTCTTCTCCTTCCTTCCTGGGCTGAGAAGGGTGGTGGTGCTGGTAGGATGCTGTCCAAGGTCAAATGCAGGCTGAATGGGCAGCTGCTCTAACCAGGCCTTTGCCCAGCATGCCCCCAGCCCCAGTACGTAATGGTTCAACCTCCCAGTCGCCCTCTTCTGCCCCTCCCCACAGCTCAGCCACAGCCTCCAGTTACATAATCCCCTGGCTGTGGTGGCCTCTGTCAGGAGAGGAGAGGGGAGGGTGAACCGCTGAGGGTCCCAGTCCATTCTGGGAATGGCAGGGAGCTGGCAGCCAGCTCAGGGGAGGATGGGGTCCCAGGAGACCTGGGTTCTAGTCCTGCTTCGCCTCTAGCTCCCTGAGTGACCTTGTGTAGGGTCTTCAGTGGCAAAATGAGAGGCTTGGTTCTCTCCCTATCCACGCCCTCCCCCCGACACACACATCTGTATAGGATTTGGTGTATAAGACTCTGTCCGGCTGCCCCCTCCCTCACACACTAAAACCTCACAGATCTACCAGGCCTGTGCCTAAACACAGCCCTTTTCTCCCCATGGACACCTCCGTGCCCCCCAAGTCCCCTTCCTCCCCTGGTCCTCAGCACTGATCCTGCCCCATCCTCCCCACCCTGGCTCCAGGGGGCAGGTGGGAAGGGATGTGGAGCAGTAAAAAAAGAGCAGTGGTTTGCCTGGTAAAAGGCTGGGTGGGGGGGCTCTGCTTTAAATTCCCAACTTGGACCCCCCCCCCCTCATGCTTTAGGCTCCATTCAGACCTTGCAGAGCCCAGTGAACACAAGGGGCATCTGTCTCCTCCAGGGTGGGTGGCTGCTACCAGTGTTTCCTTTTGAATTCAGTAAAACAAATAAAGACCCTGAGATTTCACCAGCCCCCCTCTCCCATTTTACAAATGAAGAAACAATCCAGAGAAGCCTGAGGGGCCAAGGTCAGCAGCAGGGTGCCCTTGCTCTCCAGCAACCGGCAGCTATCACTAAAGGGGAGTGGCCGATGAAGACACGCCCACCTCTCACACACCTTCTTGCAGGTTACCCTTTAGAAGCCCCCACTCTGCCCCTGACAGGTCCCAGGGGCAGCACAGGCATAAGCCTAGTGGCCCTCTCCAAAGCCCTCCCCCTTTTGATGAAGTAGGACAGGCGGTGTTCCCAGGAGCAGGTCTGAGGGGCCACGTCACCCTCGCCGCAGCCCAGGCCCATACCCACTACCAAGCTATTAATTAGCCATAAAGATTCCCCCTTGACCATCTCTTCACAACAGCCTGAGGTTGCTCCCTGGGGAGGGGTGGGCTGTCTCAAGCAGCAGACCAGGCCAAGCCCTCCTTTACAGGCCCTGATGGGCTCCAGATGCCTTTCCCTGGGAGGGAGGAAGTGCTCCCAGCTCTGCTGCCCATACCAAAATCTAAAGGGCAGTTCACATCTTCCCCATGTACAGCCGCAAAGACACAAACATGCATGCACGGGCCCTCCTGCACACTCAAACATGCACACATGTTCTCTCCTTCCCACTAATATTTGACCTGCCCAATGACACCACCATACTTACATAAATATGCACAATCTACTCACACACGCAAACCCCATTTGTACTCACTCAGACGTATTAAATTTGGAAATACAGACGCAGACCTTCCATACCGACAAAACTAGTCACCCTCGAAGAGCACCCTCTCTTTTATCCTCTCTCTTGTACATGTTCTCCTATGTACACACTCACACACACACACACACACACACACACACGCTTCTTTCAGTTCTGAATCTCTAGGCGCCAGTTCTGGAATCCACCCCCGCCCCAGGGAGGCAGAAGACCCTGCCTTCCCAACCCCGCTCGGCTTGGCTCTTTTGTTTGATGGATAGATTGTCACTTACCCGCGCGTAGCGGGAGGAGTAGGGGTCCTCAAAGAGCGCCCAGATGCGCGGCTGCCAGCGGCGCCAGAAGCCGCCCGGCCGTCCGTCCGGGGAGTCGCTAAGCGCCAGGCGCTTGGTCATCTCCAGCTCGTCCTCACCGTCACCTGAGTCGCCGGGGCCGTCGGCGTCCGCGTCGTCGGCGCTGTTGTCAAGGGGTGCGCCGCCAAAGCTATCGAGCGCCTCCTCTGCGTCGCGATGCTGGCGGTAAGTCATCCAGCAGCAGGGTTCCACGTCGGTCTCGTCGATGCCCCAGAAGGCCAGCTCCTCCTCATAGAGTGGCCCGCACACGTCGGCGGGGCAGTGCAGCTTGCCAGTGCGGTAGTAGTTCAGGATGTGCGCGAAGACGCCTGGGTGGCGGTCGAAAAAGAACTCGTCGGCGCGCGGGTCATAGTCGAAATGGCTGTGGGCGTCGGGCTCCGCCAGCCAGGCAAGCCGCGTGCCGGGCAGCGTGCGCAGCGTCGAGCGGTACGTCTGGTGGCGCGTGCCGCCCACGTTGATCACGATGCGCTCGCTCTCGTCCCCTTGGCCCATCGCGGCGCCCCCTTAGGCATGGCGCGGCCCAGCGACACCCATGGGAGCGGCCGCCAGGGGGAGTTGGCGCCGGGGAGGGGGGCGCAGGGCCTCCTCCCCCCTCCCCCCAGCCGTCGGGGGGTACAGAGGATGGTGGCTCTGGCCACCCCAAGAGCGACCCAAGGCCCTCGGGGCGCTTTCTGTCGGATGCTGGTCCGGGGGAGTGTGCGCGGGATCCCAGGGGTCTCTAGGCGCCAGATGTGGGGAGGGAGCTGGTCCGGCTGCGGAGGAGGCAGAGGAGGAAAGAAGGAAGGAAGAAAGGGAGGGAGGGAGGGAAGGAGGGAGGGAGAGGGACGGCGCTCAGCGGCGAGCCCCGGGAGGAGGGAAAAGAGGGTTGGGGGGCCGGGCTCCCGTCCCCATCTCAGCGGGAAAATGAAGAAATTGACACAAAGCTTTTTGGGGGGAAGGTCAGCTGCTCCAAAGGCCGGACAGATAGACCAGCCCCCGGAAGGGGGAGGGGAGGAGAGGGGGCCGGGAAATTCGCGCTCTGCTATGCGGTGGTCGCCGCAGCGCGCTCTCGGCGCTGGGGAGATGAATGGTCGTTGCCTTCCTCCCTGCGTGGCCGGGTTGCAGCTCGGGGCGCAGGGCGGGCTCCGGCCCCCTCCCTCTCTCCTTGCCTGGCTGCCTGCTCCCCCCGGCGGCGGGCGCGCCTGCCTGCCCGCCCGCCCTCCTCGCTCCTCCTCCCCGCCTCTTGGAGGAGATGGCGGGCCCCCTGGGCAGGGGCACCCGGGGCGCCGCTCGGTGCGGCGGCCGCGGAGCGCTGCGCTGGGTGAGCGCTCCGCCTCGAGCTGGGCTTCCGCGGGGCTACGCTCCGGCTCCGGCGGCGGTGCTGAAGGGACAGCTCCCGGGCTGTGGCAGAGCGGAGCGGGGCCGGGCACTGGTTCTCCGGGCTGGGCTCGGTCTGCGAGGCCGGTGGGCACTGGCTCCGGTGCCTCTGCGCTCCGCGCTTCGCGCCCCGCTTCGGGCAGGCGGTTGAAGGTGCTGGTCAAGGCGAGGGGGCTGTGGCGGTCGCGACCGGGAGGCGGGGGTGGCGGGTCCAGGCGCGGCGAGGCGAGGCCGGCGAAGCGCGGAGCGGCCGCCGCCGCCGCGACGCTGCTGCCGCCCGGGCTGCTGCTAGGCTCGCTTGCTCGCTTGCTCGCTCGCGCGGTCCGCGTCCAGCCCGCCGCTCTCCGGACACAAGCACACGGCGCGCGCAGCCGCACTCGCCCCCGGAGGGAGGCGCCGCGCTGGGTCCTAAAAAGCCCCGATTCCGCGCCCCCCTCCCAGCCCAGCGCGGAGCCGGCCTCCCTCAACCCCGGCGCTGGGGGCGCCCGCCCCGCGTGGCTCCTGCTGCTTCGGGGGGACCCGCCGACGCTCCGCCCTGGGGAAGCGCCATTCGATGGGCGGGGGCTCCGGGAGACGTCTAAAGCCTGCGCCCCCCGGGTCAGACTGAGGTTACAAGGGCGTCGTCACCCGTCCCTGTCCTTCCAAACGAAGGACTGTCCGATCCCTTAGTAAAACGTGACGCCCCTCGACCGCTATCAGAGACACCTTGACCTGGACCAGTATTGGCAGCTCCAAGCAACCTTTAATACCGACCTTCTCTGTGGAACCTGGAGCCCCCGTGATCATGTCACAGGTCCCTCTTGAACTCCAAAATAACATCCTTCAAACACACAACGCACAACGAACGCTGTCCTCTAAGCCCTCCTAACAACCCAATAATCCTGGAACCCTGTGATCACCTTTCGACCCCTTACTCACCTTGGCCCTTCATAACTCCAGGCTGACCCTAGTCTTCCATTGAGGGCCACAGGCTCTCCCATACTGATCCCAGCTCACTGATCCTCCCACCCTAGCTCTGGATCCCTAAGTGGGGATCCCTTATGAAAGGGGTATTCTGCCTTTAGAGATCAGAAGGAGCAACTGCTCCTAATGGTCCTGAACACTGACATCTCCCCTCTCCGGACTGGCTTCAACCTCCCTGGGCTGTAAGCTGTTGTTGGGCCAGGGAACTGGATGAGAGCAGCTCCTGCTGTGATTCCTGCAGCTTCACCATTGATCTTGGGGATGGGGGTTACAATTTGGGCCTCCAAGCCTTTCTGGCCCATGTTTGCTGCCAGTGCCTCAGTTTACTCAATCACTCTTTTACTTCTTCCTTGTTCCTCATTTTGTCCCAGGCACAAGGACACAAAACACCTTGCCCTCCAGGGGCCTCAGGCTTTTGGGGAAGAGCGCAGGTGGGCCTGAGCAGGGCGGGGGAGGTCAGGCCCAGCTCCAGGGTTGGCTGCACCAGGAAAGAGGCTTATTGATCCCAGCCCAGCCCAATCGAACACAAGGCTGCCTAGGCAAAGGGCGATTTAATTAAGAAGACAGGAGGCTCTTATTTACCTGTCGGCACTTGCTAACTGTGCAGACAGCTGTCCCTCTACACTGACCTGCAGACACAGCTATGAGCCTGAGGACAAAGCTGTGCCTTAGACATCTCTCTCCTCACTTGGCCAGGGAAATCCCAGCCCCGGAAAATCTGTGTGTGGTAGGAAAAGGTTTGGAGGAGTGGAGAAGGTTGGAAAAGGCGAGGGGCAGAGCATGACAAAAACGATGGGAGAAGGACAAGGGTAGAACCCTTGCCCTGCCCAGAGAGAGGCAGAGTTGGGGCAGAGACAGAGGCAGAGATAAGCAGAAACAAAGAGAGGGCCCCTATAACCAGAAGGATATCTGACCTGATGCAGCTCAGCCTCACCCAAATGCAGATTCCCCAGGACACAGGCTCTCAGAAAGCTCTGCCCCAGTCCAAGGAGATGAAAAAACAGAGAAATGGGGAACCCCTAGAAAGAAGAGAAAAAGATGGACACAGAGAGATGAACACACACACACACACACACACACACACACACACACACACACACTTGGCTAGCAGATATCAAGATGGGGAGAGACTAGAAAGAGACCTCTCCAAACCTCCTCTTCCTTCCAGCCAGATGTCTAACCCATTCTTCTCTCTCAGAAAGCCCTCAGTGTTTGCACTAGCCGTAGAGGCCCAGGATTCCCCCTCTTCCCTCTCCTGCAGGAAGGACCACATTGGATCAGAGTATCGCTCCCCAGCCTTCACTATAGCTCATCTCTTTCCCCAAAATGGACTCTCAGCTCCCCTGGGGCTGCTGCTCATTTGCTTTCCTCCACAGTGACCAGAACACAGAAGTTCCTCACTAGGGGCTAGATGACTTGAGAAAGGCCAAGAGAAGGCCTGAGATCAGAGCATCCCAGTGTCAGAGACGAGGAGAGTCCAGAGCCCTGAACCAAGGCTGTGTTGGGGGAAGGTCATACCCAGGATCTCTCGGGGAGTCACTGCAGAGCCCACTGGGGCCACTACCCCATGGTGAACCACAATGGGAAGCTGAAGGGTGCCCCATGTGGTGGACAGGTGGAGAGGTGGAGAGATAGAGAGAGGCTGCTTATAGGGGCAAAGTTAGTGATTAGGAGCCCTGGTCAAGCCTGGCCCTGGAGGATGTACTAGAAAAAGAGAAACACATAAGGGTTGGCGTGAGGGGGAAATGTGAAAGGGTATTCACTACACCCTGAAATCCCCTACATGGCAACCAGAGACGGGTCAGAGAGAGGAGCTTCCCAGGGGACAGGTGCCCTGAGGAGAGGTGCCCCACACTGTCTCACTTTAGGATTCTCACCTTGATCCTTTTTTCTTTTTTAAATTTTATTTATTTATTTGACAGAGAGGAGAGAGATCACAAGTAGGCAGAGAGGCAGGCAGAGAGAGAGGGGGAAGCAGGCTCCCCACCGAGCAGAGAGCCCCATGCAGGGTTCGATCCCAGGACCCTGAGATCATGACCTGAGCCGAAGGCAGAGGCTTTAATCCACTGAGCCACCCAGGCGCCCCTGATTCTCACCTTGATCCTTGATGACAACTCCCAGCCCAGGCCCCAAAGAATGTCCCCCCCACCCCCAAGCAGGGACATAAAAGTCCCTTCTCTCACTTCCTTTTCACACTGTAAAAGGCTGGCATTTGCAGAAAGCCCAGAAAAACTGGGAGGGCAACACAGAAAGAAAGAAAAAAAGCCCCCAGAGAAATGGAGGTGGGAGGAGGAATTGCTGCCTGAGCTTTAGCCTCTCACCCACAACTACAAACCACAGCCCTTCAGCCCAGCCAAGACCCTTACCCCTTTCCACGTGAGCAGTACCCCCTTTATTCACAACTATCTGTCCCCTCTCTTGCAGAGGAAGCCCTGTGGTCCTGTGCCAGAGGGTCCTTGGGATCAGTGGCTGGTGAGAAGAGGGGGCCACGAACGACCAGTGGGCTGGTGTTCTTCAGGGGTCAAGAGCATAGACTCTAGGGCCTGGCTGCACGTACTCAAATCCCAGCTCCACCATTGACCTAGCTATGACCTTGGGCAAATTCTTCAACTTCTCTAGGCCTCAGCTTCTTTATTGTTGGATGTGAATAATAATAAGCCCTTAGATCCTTTAACACCTCAGCTCTGGGATTTCAACTGTTCTGGCTGGAGGGGAGGGTGTGCCAGGTTCCAGGAGCTCTGCGGTGAGAAAGGCTCCAGGAGGAGCTGGGGCGAGAGTAGACTAGAAAAAGGTAAAGGGAGTCCTGAAGCCAAGTTTGGCCTATGTTCTCACACTTGGCACTTGCAAGTCTTAGATCTGGTCCTGCTAGGCTCTGGAACTGGCCCAAGTCCAGCCCCCGGGGCCTTTGTCCAGCTTGGCACATCCTTCATGCTGCTCTCCCAGGCCCAGAGCCTTAGCGGTCCCAGTGGGTTGGGGTGCCATCTTGTGGCCATATCTGGAAACGAACCTAAAACTGGGAATGAACTGAGCAGGCTCTGAGCATTGCTCAGGGGGTGATCCACCCTGAGCAATGAAACCAACTGGAATCTCCTGCCCTGACCAGAACTCCTCCCTCCAATGGACATGGGAGACTGAGATAAGGATTGCCATAGTGGGAAATTGGTGACCATTGCTGTTGGATCTGTGGCTTGAGCACTGACCGGGGCATCTAACCCAGGAATAGGGTAGGGTGTACAGCTCTTCCTTCCTGTGACTCCCCACCCTGCCCCGGGTGAGTGGAGCCCAGATCTTGTAGGCCAGGAGAAGTCTAGAAAGGAGCCAAGTAAAGAACGCCCAGAGGAAGGGCTAGACCAGGGTTTCTCAACCTTGGCACCATTGACCTTTCGCACCAGACAATCCTTTGTTGTGGGGGCTCTGCTGTGCATTGTAGAATGTGTAGTAGCATCCCTGGCCTCCACCATCTAGAGGTCACTAAAGCCCCTTCCCTAGTCACAGCAATCAAGAAGGTCTACAGACACTGCCAACAGTCCTTTGGGGAGTAAAATTTCTTGCTGGTTGAGAGAACCACGCATTTAAACATTTGGTCACAGATCTCATTTGGTGCTTATTAGCAACTGTAAACTGTTCACTTTTCCTCTCTAGGTTTCTGTCTCCTCATCTGTATAAAGGGGTAACAGTTCATGAGGATTAAATGAGATAGTGTCTCTCATTTAACTTCCTCTCCTTCCCTTTTCCCCCTTCCCTCAGATCGCCCATCCCCTCCAGACCCTCTGTGGCCTGCTCTGACCCCACGTCTCTCTCCTGGGCCCCCGCCAGTCCTCAGCAATGTCCGGCAGTCCCTCAGCGTCAGTGTGGCCCCGGGGGGCAGAGTGTCAGTCCTCGCTAGGCTTGGCTTTGGGGAAGATGAGGCCTCGATGCCTCTCGTGCTGGTTGAGTGAAGTAGGGGGTAGGGAATGATGAAGGCTGAGGTAAAGGGTGCCTGTGGGTGGGCAGAGATCACATGTAGGGAGGGCAGGCGGGTGCAGGCACTTTTTTAAGAGTATTCCCAGCAGGACCGGGCAGAGGCCACTGAAATCTTCTGGAAGCAGCTTGGAGATGTGTGGCTACCTCGAGGGCTGCAATGCCTTTGATAGGAGCCTTGCGGGTTCTCCTTGTGGACACCTGCGTGTGAGTCAGGCTGCAGGTAAGCTTGGCGAGCCATGTGTAGTGGTGGGTCCAGGTTTTGTGAGGCCTGATGTTTAGATATTGGGGGGGTTACACTTTTTAAAAAAGAACAGAAAGGGGGCACAGATGTGAATATGTATATAGACTTAGAAATCAGGACCAAATGTAAATTTTAGAAAGCAGACAAATACTACAAGCCTCTTAAAATCCAGAAAAAAAATTGCCTAGTATTTTTATTAACTGCCTGCCACACCAACATAAGACTTTTGAAAAAGTTATATTTACTTGAAAGCCAACAAAAACAGTTGCAACTTTTTTTTTCTTTTTGCGACTACAGAAGGATGTTCAGTTAACAACCATGTTTGTTTCATTAAAAGTGCATCAGAGATGACTGAAAATGAAAATATCACCATCCTCCCATATAACTATTTTTTTCTGTGCACCAACACACAAGAACCTGCTTTAAATTTTCATGCCAACTTGCAGCTCCTAAATTGGACCAGACAAGGTTTGTGGCTACTTAAAATACCGCCAAGACAGGGCTACGTAAAGATACATTCATGAAATGCAGGAGACCCGGAATAGCCACAATGATCTTGAAGAAGGACAAAGTTGGAAGACTCCCACTCCCTCATTTCAAAACTCATTACAAAGCTGCAGTAATCAACACTGTGTGGTACTGGCATAAGGATAGACGTGTAGATCAATGGACTAGAATTGACAGCCCAGAAATAAACCTATACATTTGTAGTCAATTAATTTGTGACAAGGGTGCCAAGAAAATTCAGTGGGGGGAAAGAACAGCCCTTTCAACAAAAGGTGCTGGGACAACTGGCTAGCTACACGCCAAAGAACGAAGTTGGATCCCTTCCTTACACCATATAGAAAAATCAACTAAAGATGAGTGAAATATCTAAACGTTGGAGCTAACGCCATAATACTCTTATTTGGCTTAGGTTATGGTTTTTTAAGACATAATGCCTATAACACAAGCAACAGCAGCAACAACATATAGATAAATTGAACTCCATCAAAATGAAACAAAATTGTGCTTCAAAGGACACTGTCAGGAATGTGAAAAGACAACCTGTAGAATGAGAGAAAATATCTGCAAATCACATATTTAATAAGAGTCTAAAAAAAAAGAGTCTAGTATCTAGATTATGGAGAGAACTCTCAAAACTCAACAATCAAAAGACAAATAACCTATTTTTTAGAAGGGCAGAGGATTTGAATAGACATTTCCCCAAAGAAGAAAAACAAATGGGCAATAAGCACATGAAAAGATGCTCAACACCATTAGTCATGAGGGAAATGCAAATCAAAACCACAATGAGGTACCGCTTTACACCCACTAGAATGGCTAGAATAAAAAGACAAACAGTAACAGTGTTGTCGATGATGTAGAGAAATTGGAACCCTGATACACTGCTGATGGTAATGTAAAATGGTGCAGCTGCTTTGGGGAAGACGTTGGCAGTTCCTCAAAAATTTAAACATAGAGTTATGATATACCCAGCAATTTCATTTTTAGGTATATACCCAAGAGAATTAAAAACATATGTTTACATAAAAGTGTGTACTTGAATGTTCATAACAGTATTATTCATAATAGCTAGAAATGGAAACAACCCAAATACCTATCAACCGATAAATGGTTAAACAAAATACCATATATCCGTACAACACAGTATTATTTAGCTCTACAAAGGGATGAAATCCTGATACATACTACATCGTGGATAAATCTTGAAAACACTAAGCCAAAGGAAAGGAGTCATACACAAAAGGCCACAGGGTCTGTGATTCCGCTCATGAAGTGTCCAGAATGGGCCCACCCCTAGAGACAGAAAATAATTCATGATTGCCAGGGGACTGGGGGAGGAGGAAGAGTGGGGAGTGACTGCAAATGGGTAAGAGTTTCTTTTGGGAGTAAGGAGAATGTTCTGGATTAGACAGTAGTGGTGATGTTGGGCAACATAGTAAATATAGTACAAACCACTGAATTCGATATTTGAAGAGGCTGAATTTTACGGTGGGTGAATCATACCTCAATAAAAAAGTTTGGAGAAGTAAAGAAGGATCTGTAAATCAGGTTATAAATACTTTGCTTATGCTGAGAAAAATCTCAGTTTGTCATGGGCCCCGTTCTCTTATCTGCGAAAGATCTACTTAGAATTTCAGAATTGGTACCTACCTTTTAAATTCACTAATCCAATGATACAAAGAGAAAGCCCAGATCCAGGTGGGTTAAGTCACATTCCGAAATGTCAGAGCCGGTCAGTGGCACAACCAGGCTTAGATCCCAGGAATTAATGTCATCATTGACACCCTCCAGGACTCACTCACCCCTGCTACTGGGAAGGCTCTGCCTGAATTAAAATTTGCTGTTAAATGTCTAAAAAAAAAAAATTAGCTATATAAAAATGACCCTGTATAATATAAAAAGTAGTAATTACACAGCCTCACATTCTCAAGTGTGTCCTTTGATTGTAGCGAGTTGTGTGTAGATATTTTAAGCGTTTCATAGATCAGAAAACACTGAGCTGGAATCAATGTCATCATTACCACCATTCTCATTTTTGTCTTCATCTTCCTCCCCATTTCCTCAGCCTTCTGCCTCCCTCCTTGTGCTCTTTTTTCCTTGCCTTTGTTCAGTCTTGCCCACTCCTTTCTACCATATCAGGTTGCACATTCTTTAATTACTTCTTCATGTGACCATGATTTTAGAATACCATTTTCTATACAGAGAATTGAGAAACCATTCAGAGTTTAGTCTTTCCTCCAATGTGGTAATCAAGACAGGTTTTATATCATTCATAATTTAGGGAAACTTTTTTCAGGCTTACCCCTATATTGGAAACGTCATGCACAATTTTAGGGTTGGTGTCAGATTTGGGGAAAACTACATCAAGAATCTTTCGCAGGTGGCCTGTAAGAGTTCAGCATATTTTAAGTTTTCCTCTGTGGTGATTATTTTTAATTTTTTTTTAAGTTGACAGTGTTCATTAAAAGGTTGGTTGGTGTCAAGTTCTTGTGACAGTAGCATATTGTGGATTTTACTCTGTTGATGTCAGTGTTTTGTGTTACGTCAGCAAAAGATTTAAAGTCTCTTTCCAATGTGTTCATATAATTTACTCTTCATTGAATGGATTATCAAACAATGCAAGAGTCTTTTTAATCATCTAATCAAAAGTTACCTCTTTCTTTTATATTTTTTTAAGATTTTATTTATTTATTTGACACAGAGAGAGATCACAAGTAGGCAGAGAGGCAGGCAGAGAGAGAGGGAGAAGCAGGCTCCCTGCTAAGCAGAGAGCCCGACGCAGGGCTCCATCCCAGGACTCTGAGATCATGACCTGAGCTGAAGGCAAGAGGCTTTAACCCACTGAGCCACCCAGGCGCCCCTCCTCTTTCTTTTAATAAACTGCTTTTGGGTATGATCTGAAGATATTTTGGGTATAATTGTCTTTTCAATGTCAGATCATTTCAATTAATTTCATTGTTCATTATTATTGCTTCTGTTTTCTATTCTATTTATCTAAAACATATTCCACCAAACCCAAACAAAATCTATACCTTTAGATTGGACCTCAACATGCCTATAATGCCACCTGCCAGAAGGGAGAAGTCGGAGTAGAAAGGGATAGTGGTCATAACTAATTGGCTAAATAATTTACCTTGGCAAATTAAGGAGACTGGACCAGGGCCTTAGAAGGGGCTCGTTCAAGGGACCTAAGCTTAAACTTTGTTGCCTTCAAGGTGCACCAGCACACATGTGTAGACATGGGCCCAGGGTTCCCTCAGATCCTGCCCAGGTGAAAATGACCCCAAGAACAAGGGTCATTTCATCTACATTGCAAATGGAGTTAGCCTCAGCTAGATGCTCCTCCCACCCCCACATCCAGGGGACTGAGGTGAGAGATGGGCCAGAAGGGGATCTCAATTCCATCATCCAATCTCCAGCTGCCCCCCTCCCTCCCAACTTTCTCTCAGTCCTCTCTCCTTTCTTCCCGTACAAAGGTACAAAGCAAGGCAGCGGAGAGTGCAATCTCTGCCTCCCTGCCTGGATTCAAATCCTGGCACATGACCTAGGCGAGTCCTGTGAGTGTTCTTCTCTGGGAATTTCCAAACTGGAGTTTAATGGTGAGATCCAAGGTAATCCCTGAGTTGCTGGAGAAAACCAATATGGACTCAGAGTGAGGAAACTAAGTAGAGGCAAGCAAAGGAATGGTGGAAGGGTAAGAGGGGCCTCAGGCTCCCATCCCAGATGTCAAAGCTCATGGATATTATGGTGCCTGTAGTGCTGCTTCCGTATATGAACTGTCCCTGTCCTTCCAACACACCCCTTGGGGGCTGAAGCTAGTTTGAACTGGGTTTCTGTCCCTTATAACTGCAAGTGTCCTGGACTAAATCTCTCCCCTTATCTGCTTCTTCTTCTCCTGAGGTCTCCATCTCTATAATGGTATTATTGTCCATTCTGAACCAAACCAGAGCCTGAGTCAGTCTTGGCTCCCCCTTTCCCCTCACGTCCTTAGGGCCTCCAGACACAAGGCTCTGTGAACAGTTATGCATGTTGTTCACTGAACAAATGCACCTGGCTAAGAAGGCCAGTGGGGGCTGAAGTCCTGCCTGCTCTGATTGCCCAGCTATGAATGAACCCTGGTGCAGAGCAGCATCCTCAGGAGAGAAGGGACCCCTTTTTCCAATTGCACACTAGCTCCTGGGCCTTCTTCATACATGTAATTGGTTTCCTCAGTGCAGACACTCTGCATCCACCTGTCTACACCTTTTTATATCCCATTATCACCTCTCATTGTACCCTTTACCTTTCCTTATAGTATTTCTCACCATTTGTTCACTTGTTTTTTTGTCTAATGGCTATTTCCTCAGTGGATTTTAAGCTTGTGAGGGTAAGGACTGGGCCCTCGAGGTTCTCCACTGTACGCTCAACACCTACACTTTATCTGGAACGACTGACTCGAGTCTCATGCTTTCTCTCACCTCCCAGTCACAGCCCCAGTTCAGGCCACGTCCTATCTCCTCTGAGCAGCCCTCATGACCTCCTGACAAGTCTTCCTGTCTTAAGTCTTGTTCCCTCCCATCCATTTTGCCAGCCCAGACTGGCTCTTCTAAATGTAGATTTATTTGTACCCTTCTGCTGGTTAGATTCCTCTATGGCTCCCCATTGCCCTCAGGATAAAGTCCAAATGAGGTCCATTGGGGATCTGCCTCTGCCTTTTCCCCATCTCACCTCTGGCCTCTCCCTGTGAGCCTTTTTAGTTCCACAAAGGCACAGTTTACTTTTTATCACTTTGTGGTCTTTGCACTTGCTGTGTCCTCAGGTTGGAGTCTCCTTCTTTGGTTCCCCTTTCATGACCCACTCCTTCAAGATTCTTTCTAGAGGTTACCTGCTTGTCTCTACCTTCGGTTCCTACTGTGTTCCTCGCCCACATACGCCCCCATTATACACTTAATCCACTGCGATGTAACCAACTGCTAAGAGATCCAATCTCCCCAAATGGCCCACTGTTTTCCACAATCAAGAACTGTCTGCTGGTCTCTATTTTCACCCAACATAGGATCTGGCAATTACTGAATAAGTGAATCCATAAATGAGCCCCAAAAGGGTCTCAAAGGAGTGTAAAGAACCCCAAAGGCCATCTGGGGAAGTAGCCAGAAGAAAAGCTGAGGATTAAGAGTAGCTCTAGGCAGCTCTTTAGGGACCCTGTGTTGGGGACAGCAGAGGCTCTCCTCAGAGCAGAGAGCAGAGGTCCTTCTTGCTGGCAGCACAACAGGGTCATTCCACCTGGTGAGCAGAGCCTTTGAAAGTGGGCCTGTAAGGTTTTCAGGAAAAAGTGTCCGTGAGGGTGAGAAGCAGGAGACACTGAGGTCCTGGTGACAAATGTATGTATGTTTGAAAGCAGGCTTAGGGTGGCAGGGGATGGGGAACATCCTTCCAGGGGTGCCCTCCCAGCTGTGCATGTGCGTGCACATGTGCACGGGTCTGTGGGCATTGTGTGTTGTTTTTTCTTGTTTCTCAAGACACAGTTCAAATGGCACCTCTTCCAGGAAGCCCTCTGCAGCACCCTGGCTAAATCAATGTCCCCTCCTCTGCTCACAGAGCATTTATAGCCAAACCTGAGATGAGGCAGATGTGCACAGCCCTGCCACGGCCCGGATGCTCTAGGTGCTGGGCTCCTGGCTGAGTAGAGACAGCTGTGCCTGTCTGGCCTCCTCGGCGGTCCCCTTAAGATTACTGCTATCATTGAGAGCCTGTGAGTGCCATACAGCTCACATCGCCCCCCACACTCATTCAGTTTTTCCTTATAATGCTATGAGCACCTTATGCATTCTCCAGACCCATGCGGCTTCTGAGCGGCACGAATTCCCAGTGTTCCTTCTGGACACCACGCCTGGGTTCACTGAGTGTGTATCGCGGGTCGTGATTCTCAACCTTGCACGCACTTTAGAATCACTTGGGGAGCTCTTGAAAAATACCAGTACCTGGCCCCAGATATCAGAGGCAGATACATTAAATCAGAATCTTTAGCGAGTGGGGCAGACATGGATTTTTTTTTTCATTACTCAAATCATTCTAAAATGCATCCTGACAGAAGAACCACTGACCTGCGTGTGGTGATGGGTCAGAGGAATCTCCCCCACGTATAGGAGCCAAATGCACCCCTTCTTTCCTAGCTCCTCCCCAGGCTCCTTTTTCTGCAATCCGTCTTCCACCTACAGGGGTCGCTGCGGTACAGCCGGCCCAAGTTTTCGGGTTTTCCTCCCTTCTTAGCTCCATCCCCAGGGAAAGTCGGAGCCACCGCGGTATAAATTAACGTCTTTATTCGAACACCTGAGCGAGCGCCTGCGGCTCGCCCGCCTGCCGTAGAAACGTACAAAGTCCCTGTCGCACCGCACACCATGCCTCAGAGATAAATACAGCCCTAGGGGCTCCTGCTCTGGCAAAGCAACTCTTATTTACAGGAATAGATTACAAAAGTATTACAAAAAGTGGTCCTGAACTGGGGGAGGGGGTGAAGTGGTTATTGTTACACTTGTGACACGCGGAACGCGAGCGCGCCCCGCGGGCGCTGGCGAAGGGCAAAGTCACCAGGGCTCTGGGAGGGAGGCCTCGCCCCCTTCAGCAATACTGGCGTCCCGAGCTGGGGCTTAGTTCTGCGCGGGTCCCACCCCTCCTAGGGAAGTGGGGAACGGAAGAGGAAGGGTCAGGCCCCCTCGAGGATCAGCTCCGGCCCAAGGAGGAACACCCAAAGACCATCGCAGCGAGTCTCAGGGAAGGGTGTTGCGTGGAAAAGAAGGACTGTGTCCTTGCTATGGAGTGCAGGAGTGGAAACACCTCAGTTCTTCCGCCTAGCCCAACACGGGAGAGGTCGCTTTTAAAGCGCGGTTGGGAGTAGGGGTTGGCATTTAAGCTCAATCTTTTGGGCGCGAGGGACTCTAGGGGCACCATCCCTCGAGCACGTGGGCAGCGGAGCCTTCCCATGCGGCCGCCCACCCCCTCAGAGCACCTGGTAGATCGGGTTGGGGTTTGCGCCCGCTGGGCAGTGTGGGGCTGCGTCCGGGGAAGGGGTCGGGGCGCCGCGCTCGACCTCGCTCCGGGCTGCCTCCTCCTGTGGGCCGGGAGACGACTCGGGCGGCGCGTCCGCCAGCAGAAGCGCGGGCGCGGTGGGGCTCTCGGTGGAGATGCGCTCCACGATGCTGGACAGGCAGTCGAGGCTCGACACCGCAGCACTCTTTCCGGGCCTGGGTTCTGCGCGGGGAGGGGTAGGACAGTATGCAATTGAGCGGTGGACAAGTCTCCCACCTACGGGCTCAGTGCTTTGGGGCACACAGGAAACTGAAGCCCTGCCCGAGTCCGAGAGGACCCAGAGAGAGTACGGAGCGAAAAGGGAGGGAGCTGCACGCTTAGTATTTCATTCTCTGTACCATCTCCCAGGATTGGGCGCGGGGGTGGGGGTGGGGCGGCGGCGGTGGTGGTTGAGCCGGGGCAGCTCAAAGGGGGTAACCTGGTAAGGAGGCGCGAATACGCACCGCTGGGCGCCTCGCTGTAATAGGTGCCATCGTAGCAGTTCCGCCGCCGGGCACCGCTCGGGGGGCCGCTGTAGTCCATCTGCAAACGGTAAGGGCGACCGAGTCAGGCTCGGGGACCGCGTAGGGCCAGAGCATCACTCCCTGTAGCCACCCCGCCCCAACTCCCCAAGTCTCAGCCACGAGTTCTGGGCCCTGGTTGGGGGAATTGGAGCAGAAAGGCTCTGTCTGAAGCCTCCCGGGCCAGCTAGAGGGTGGACAGTAGCCTAGGAACATAAATCTGCATTTTGTAAATAGGGATAAGTGGGGAAAAGCAGATCTTCATCTCGCTGAGGCGGAGCTCTAATAGCGCCCCCAGTAGAGTGGCTCGTATCTGTCCCGTACGGCCCCAAGGCCCTAGGCCACCCTAGTGACAGCGGCTCGGGACACCGAGGTCCACTCGCCGCAAGGTTCCCAGCCCAAACCTCCCTCTGGAGGGCCTGCTCCCCGCCCTCGGAAACACGTCCCAGATATACCGAGAGCTGCCCTCACTTCTCCAGCTGGGAGGTCCTGGCCTTACCATGCCGTCGGAGCAGTTGGAGCGCGGGCTGGAAGCATCCGAGTCGCCGCTGTAGTGTTCACCGCCACGGCCTGGGGGCAGCGGGCCAGGCGCATAGAAGGCAGCGGCGGCACCAGGGGGCGCGGCATCCTGGTCGCGCAGCAGCGCCTGCAGGCCTTCGATGTAGCGGATCGCGTTGCGCAAGATCTCCACCTTGGGCAGCCGCTGGTTCGGGTTGCTGGACGTGCAGCGCTTGAGCGTCTCGAAAGCCTCATTGACTTTGCTCAGGCGGCGCCGCTCGCGCATGGTGGCGGCCTTGCGGCGGTCGGCGTTAGTGGTCTTGCGCTTGCACGCTTTGCAGGCCCACAGCAGACAGCGGCCAGCTTGGTGGTGCCCGCTGGGAGCGCGCACATGCTCGTCCTCCCGCGCGCCTGGCGCCGGGTGCACGGCCGCAGGGAAGTGCGAGTGTTCCTCGGGCTTCAGGAGCGCGCCCACGTGCACGAGGCGCGGATCCAGGTCCTCGAAGAATCGCAGGTCGGAGGAGTCGAAACACGGGTCATCATAGAAATCATCCGCGGAGGCAAAGTTGCAGAGGGAGCCGTCGGTGCCAGTCAAGTCTACGTCTCGGAGCGGCGGCGACAGCAGCTCCATATCCCCGGCAGGGGGTGGCGCAGTCCCAGCTTCGGTAGAGGTTGCCCGAAACTTTCTGCCTCTCTGCAGTCCTGGCCGTGCGACAATAAAGTACTGGGGGTCTGAACGTCCACCCCACTTTCCCCCCTCTGCCCGGTCCTGTCCGGCCTGATGGGAAAGCGGCGGCAGCGCCCCGGGGCTTCCCCACCCCTAGCTTCACGCGTGGCGCCAGGGGCTATTTATTCGGTAGTAGCTTAAGGGCCCCCGAGCCTGAGAGGGCGGTTGGGGGCGGGGGCGCCTGAGGCCAATAGAAACAAGGTGGGGAGGAGCTTGGGATCCCCAGGGTGGCCGCTGGGGCAAGAGACTGGCCAGCCCCCCACCCCTCGACCCCCGCGCGCGCGCGCGCTCCGGCCCCTCCCTGAGCTGGGAGGGAGGCAGAGGCTGGCAGCTCAGCGCGGCTGCTCTTGGCCCCGGGGCACACTTGCTCCAGACCTCTCCAGCACTGTACTTGTTCTATGTCCTCGGGAAATGTTGGCCGCGCGCTCAACTCCAAGCTGACTTTGGGTCTCCCTCTGTCCTCTGATTCATGGGGAGACCTAGGTGCAGGGTAGGAGTAGAAAACAGATCGCGAGAGACTTCGAGAGAGAACGATGGCAATAGGGCAGAGACATAGTGCTGAGATAGTGAGACAGTGAGAGAGACAGCCAAGAGACAGAGACAGAGAGCAGAAAGCTAGAGTCAGCGGCAGAGAAAGCTGCAACGAGAATTAGAGTCTAAATGGGCGAACCTGAGACAAACTGGACGTGGCGGCCTGATCACCCGGCCATTTCGGCCATTTCGTACCAGGGAGTCGCTCAGAGGGCCGTGGGCCCAGCCCCCCTTCTCTGGATGCTTAGAAACGCAGCCGCCGCATCTATGTCCAAGAGGGGGATGGCTGCTAAAGCCTCTCGCCAATGTCTCCAAGCCCAGGTTCTGCCCCAGCCTGGAGGGAGGGAAGTGAACTGCCTAACTCGACCTGCGTGTTTCCGCAGCGGAGTGTCCTGTGCGGGAGATGTGTTTTCTACTGGGAAGAGAACTGCTCTGGTTTTCCCTCCTTCTTACGCACAGTGCTGCACCAGTGAAGTTCAATGGCGCAAAGACCTCGAACGCCCAGACTCAGCCTGGGAACCCCACTTCAAAGTGGGATCTTTGAGAGTAGAGTTTGCAGACCAATGATCTAAATTCTAAATTCGAGTCTAGATCTCACAGCTTCTGGTGTGATTTTGCGGAAGTCATATCGCCTTCCAAGCCTCAGTTTCCCCACTTAGTAAATTGGGAATAACAATAGCTATTTCTTGGAGTGATTGTGGTGGGGGTGATAATCTAAGAGACCAAGGATGTGAAGGCCCTCAGTCGGAGATGCAAGGATATATTACCGAGAGGACTTGGCTCCGACTGGGCTGTGTGCTCCTTGCAGGTTTCCCAGCTGTCGGCTGGGGGCACCGAGTCCTGACAGGGGCCCATGTGATGTCAGGGCTTAGCTTCTGCAGAGGTCTTAGCTGCATTTCTTCCCAGCAAGCCCACTGGAACGACTGGGAATAGAAGGAGGGAGCAACTATCTCATGAGATCTCTGGCTCCTTCACAAGCCCTGGGTTACCCCCACTCCCAGAATGCCTCTTAGCCTTTTCTTGAATCTCTAGTCCACATCTTCCTATCAGCACTCTGGCTAGAGGTCTCCCTTGGACGGAGAGAAGAGGTCCTAGAGGACCTCTACAGGGCTCTCTCCCCCCAGTGCCTGCAGATAGAAGCAAGAGTAATCATTGTGCCTTGCCCACTAACTTCAAGAAGCTGTCCTAACTGGCTGCCTGGACCCTGGGAAGCTCTCCCTTCCCGCCAAAACTAACAGACTCTTTAGGAGCCCTGCCTTCTTCACTTCTCTGCCACTAGCAGTGCTGAGGGTCCCCTTCTTGATGTGGTCACTTTCCTTCACTCTGTAACTCCACCTTCAGGTAGTCATTCAATACATATTATGAAGCATCCCTTATGTGCCAGATATTGGCCTAGGTGTTGGGGGATACAGCAATGAATAAAACAGAAATTCTGCTCATGGTGTTTACATTGTAGGGTAGGGAGACAGATAATAAACAAATAAGCCAGAAAAATGTGATGTCAGAAAGTTTTCAGTTCTATGAAGAAAAATAAACCAAAAGGAAAAAGTGATGAGGATTTTTTCAATATATGGAGTGGTCTGGGAAGGCGTCTCTGAGCTGATTGCATTTGAGCAGAGACCAGAATGAAGGGAGGGCAGAAGCAGATATCTGGAGTCAGATAGAAGGAAGAGCACGTGCAAAGGTCCTGAGGCAGGCTTGTGATTGTCATATTTAAAGTACAGCAAGGAGGCTGGTGTGTCTGCTCCAGAATGAGCAAGTGGGAGAGTGGTAGGAGATGGGGTCAAAGAGGGACACAAGGATTTGAATTCTGAGATGGAAAGCCTTTGGAGGGCTTGAGTGGAAGAGAAGAATGTTACCATTTGACTTACAGATCAGGAGTCCAAGTTGAGACAAGATTTGAGATGAGTGTTCAACATCCAGGTGGGGAGAGCTCAGGTAGGCAGGGGGGCTGTATGAGGCTGGAGTTCCCGAGGGGACCCCTGTCCACTCAGACACTGGAGTCCCCCCCCACCCCAGCCCTGCCATGCTGGACTAATCTGCCACTCTGCTGACCTGGAGGACCACCACGGCTTCCTGGCTGCTCTCCTTACTTCCTCCACTCTGCCCCCAGCATCATCTGTCCCCTACACAGCCGCTGAGTAATCCTTCAAACATGTAAATGAGATGATATCCCTTTCCTGCTTGAAACTCCCTAAGAGCTTCTCTGTTGCATTTAGAATAAAATCTCATCTCCTTACACCAGCCTGTAAAGTCCTACACAACTTGGCCTCAGCCCATCTGTCCGATTTCATCTGGAGCCACCACCCCTTTGGATCGCTCCATTCTAGCCTGAGCTCCTCTCCCGTCCTTCAACACTGAGAGCTTGATCTGACCTCAGAGCCTTGTCCTTGCTGCTTAACAGCCCTGGTCCCAGCTCCTCTCACCATCGCTGCTTTTCCTGTATCAGGTCTCAGCTCATACGTTACTTCCTGGAGATGTCTCCCATCATCTTCTCTAAGGTAGCCGGGTCACGTCACTCTGCTTGTTTCCTTCTTCGCAGGGCCACTCTGTAATTATCTTCTTAATTCGCTCATTGATGGATACAGCCTCAGGAAGGCAAAAACGTTTTGCTCACCATCGCATCTCCAGAAACCATCGCAGTGGCTGTCACATAGTAGGAACTTGATGAATGTGGAATGAGCAAATGGGTGGCCTCCTGCCCTTTGAATCTCTATGCATATATTTGAATATCATGAAATATGTCCTTAATGAGGATGGCTGTACGTCTTTTAAGCTAGGCGGTGCACAATTAAACCTACGTGCTGGGTCACACTTGCTCTGCCCAGGCAAGACTAGGGCCTATCTGTTGAACAAATTCACATGCCCTGTCCAGTATCTTAATAGTGTACTATAGACTGGGCACTTACTAGAAGCTTGCATCTGTTCATTTGTCTTACACACTCACGATGAGAAGTGCAAATAATTGTTATGTTAGATTTAGATCAAAACACATTATTTCGGGGAGCCTGGATGGCTCAGTGGGTTAAAGCCTCTGCCTTCGACTCAGGTCATGATCTCAGGGTCCTGGGATCGAGCTCCGCATCAGTCTCTCTGCTCAGCGGGGCACCTGCTTCCCCGTCTCTCTCTTCCTGCCTCTCTGCCTACTTGTGATCTCTCTCTCTGTCATATTAATAAGTAAAATCTTAAAAAAAGAGAGAAAGAAACACATTATTTCTTCCTACTTGCTCCAGCAGCAGCAGCAGAATGCCCAGCACACAGTAGGTTCTCAATAAATATTCACTGGATGAATCAGTTAATGAATCAAACCATTTGATTGTAGAGTACCCTGAGATTTCCAGGTGAGCTCCTCAAATCCCTTACCCATGCAAATCGAAATTTTTCTCAAGCCTGAGCAAGCAAGACTTAATGCTAAGACTTAAAAGATTACAACTTCGCATTTTGGGTTTTGCTTTCACAAAAAACCACCTTGGGGTCATCATCAAAAATGCCTTTAGGATAAGTAAATGTTGTATGTTCAGACTTTCCAAACATTTAATATATTCTCACTTGTGGCTTAGACGTCTGAACCGCTTTGACAGTTCTAAACTTGATTTGTAGCTTCATCTTCTTCAGTAATTAGGAAGCACACGTAGCCCAGTGACACACTGCCACCTTTGTATTAGACTTCCAAGTAGGATAGTTTGTTACAAGGCTCCTACTGCTTGAAAAGCTCGGGAATCACTGGCCTTGGTGGTTGTCACAGACCTTCCAGGCTGGGACCCATGCCTGACTGGGGTCACTCTCCTCGTGGTGACACCCCATTCTCAGGGACAAGTTTGCCAACACCACCATTCCATCCCTGTTGCTGAAAGAGCAGGGAGAAGTGTGTTTGTCCTGGGAGCCGGTGCCCTCTTTTCAGTCCTCGTGCTGGGTCGGGGCCAGAGAGGGGGAAAAGGGCAAATCTGGAAGCTGAAAGAGTCCAAACTCTTATAGGTATGGAGTCTAGTCAAGGGTGCCCCTTGGGGACACATGTGCCGGACTTGTTCTGTGGGAAGCTGGGGGCGATGGGCAGAGGGACCTACAGGAGGGGGTATCTCCCAGCACCTCTCCCTCCAACTCAAGGCTGAGTGGACTGGCGGGCAAGTGCACGCCCCACCTTGGCCCTTGGTTCTCTGGTCTTCACAGCGAGGAGCTCCTTTGGCAGCAGGTGGGAAGGGAGGGATCCCTAGGCTTTTCTCCCTCTACCCTTTCCACGCCCCCGCCCTCAGGTCCCTTGCTGCCTGCCTGGGGCTATAAATAGAGAGCTGGCCCTGGGCAGGAATGCAGGCCTGGTGGGGCCCCTCAGTGTTGCACCCCCAGGGAGCGGCCAGCCAGAGGGCTCCCAGCAGCCTCTCTATATATATAGCCTCTGGAAATCCAATCCGGCCTGCACCTGCCCGGGTCTTCAGGCACCCTGCCCCTGCCCAGGCTGGACCCACAGCCTCTCCCTCTCACTGGCATAGGCAGCATAGCTGGCTGGGAGTTGGGGGTGCCATAGGACCCCGGGGTGAGAACATGAGCAGGCCAGGTGGGGCAGGGCCAGCCCTAGGTCCCCTCTCTGTCCCCAGTCTTTCCCTTCCTGTCCCTGGATCCCCCGTGAGCGCCCTGTGCTGTCCCCTGCTGACCTTGCTCCCTGGCAAGGCATGAATCTGTCTACCCCTTGGGTAAGAATCCTGCCCTGAGGCCAGTCTGGTTGGTTGGATGTGGCCCCACATTCAGAGCCAGGGTCCCAGAGATTCTTCACAGATGGCCACATATCCCGCTAAAGGGAACTCCCCAGCCTTCCACTTAGAAGCAGGGAGCCCAGAAGATAAAGTGGAGCCGGAGAAAAGGAGCCTCCATGGATGGGGAGGGAACAGGGAGAGAAGAGACGGCCCATACGCCAGCCCTTGGCCTGGCGAGCGGGTGTGTCTCTGTGGGGCCGTGTGTGGCCGGGGAGGGGGGTGCGTGCCCACAGTCATTGTCTGCTCTGGCTGGGTCACGTATTCAGCAGATGCCCCTGCTGTTCCTGTTCCATGCTGGGTGATGGGAACATAGCAGAGAACAAAACAGCCCCCGTCCTCGTGGAGCAGACATTATCCCCAGCAAGACCCGGAGTGGCCCAGAGACACATGAAGAAGTAAATCACGTTAGAATGTGAGAGGTGCAGAGGAAACATCAAAAGCAGAGCAGGGGGAGCAGGCCTCAGTTGCCAGGCCAGGCCTGGCTGCAGAATTAGAGGGGTCAGGTTGACAAGGTGACACTGGAGTAAAAAGGTAAAGGAAGTTTGGGAGTGAGGCATGCACCCATTGGGACAGAAGATTCCAGGCAGAAAGGACAAATCATCATTGAGCACCTTCTATGGGACAGTTGCCTCGGTCTGAAGGAGAGGATTCTGCAGGGGACAAGACAGGTTGGGTTCCTGTTCTAGGAACCTGTGGCCAGAATGTCTGGTGCTGTGTGGGCTCAGTGCATGGGGGGTGGCGTGAAATGGGGTTTGAGAATGACTTGGGTGGGTGACTTGTGACCACAGCGTGAGGTGAGGGTGAGATGCTTCGTGCGTACAAGGCACTGTGTGCACTCGGAGAGGGTGGGCCTCTCCCACCCAGGCATGGGATGGGCCTGACGTGAGCCTGGCCTTGTGGGAGAATGCCCTGCCACCAGGGACCCACACGGCTTTTCCCCTGTGGGGCCCCACATTCCGTGTGCACCTCACTCCACGGGTGCCTCTCCATGTCCACCTCTCACCCCCTTCTCCAGGGACTGAGAAGCCAGGTGAAGGGAATTATCAGGAGCCCAGGCTCTTCAACAGAAGCAGGGAAAGTGGAGCCCCAAATTTAGAATCACCTGATGCCTGCCTTCTGGAAAGAACTGAGGAGTTCATTCATGCAGAGTCTCTCCCTTGAGCATATTCTTCACAGAATTAAGGCCTTTCTCTGGTCTTCGAGGGCCCAGATTCCTGGAGTTTGAAATACAAACTTAGTGTGGTTTACTAAGTAACACAAATAAGATGACAGTAGCTTAATGACTAGAAGTGTTCAGGGAGGTGGGGTTCAGGGAGGAGGTGAAGGATCAGGGGTCCTAATTCTTCATCAGGGTATCAGGCTCTTGGGTTGAGGAGAGCTAGCTAATGGAGAGTTCACCACCTCTATTGATCAAACACCAAAAACCATTTTTTTAAATGTGAATTTAACTTGCAGTGTGAGAAATTTAAGTAAGACAGAAGAAATACCACTGCCAAGGTGTAGTATCTCCTCAAAGAGTACTTTGTCTTTGAGCTAAGATGGCTTGTGTGGAGGAAGAGGAGAGATGGGGAGGCCTCTTCAAGTCACCTTCTACTTAAAGTCACCTTCTTAAAGTCACTCCTCTACAGGAGGCCGTGCCAAGGTCCTAGCGTCTGTGGCCGAGACCGAGCAGACAAGTGCATTTCCTTGGAGGGACTGCTTGGCCTCCCTCCCACACCTCCATGCTCTCGTAGTCCGCACGGGCACACGCACCTCATAAACTGTGGGCCCACCTCACAGTCTGCGCACACGCCGTGCTCCGTGCCCACCTCCCGCCTCGTGTCCGTGTCACGCTCCGTGTATAGCTCGTCCTCTATGCGGGCCTCTCACATCCACCACATGCTCGCCATGCTCCGCAACCCCCCCCCCCACCACATATACCTCCCCCAGGAGTTCAGCTCACATGTGGCCACACGTCCCGCACTATGTAGACCTCTCACGCTCTGTCGGCCTCACGTGCACTACACACCGTAGACGACCGGCCCCTCCTACTCCAGGCGCACCTCACACGCGTGTAGACTTCATACCGTGTGTCCATCCCCCTTGTGGAACACACCTCACGTTCCACGTCCATGCCATACCTGTGTCCCACACCGCTCATAGTCTAGGTCGGGTGTACCCACACCTTGGTCCCAGAGTGACCCCTTGTCTCCACCCGTGTGTCTGGATGGTCCCCACTCCATCCAGAAGGAAAACACTAGGGGGCCTATGGGCTGTGGCCTCCACACCTTCGCAGTTGCTAGTTGGAACATTCAAGGCTGCATCTTCCTGCTTAGAGAAGGTCAGGCCTCCATGTAAAGGCTGAGGGAGGAGCAGCTCTGGGCTGAGGGATGAACTGGTGATGGGGGTCCAGGGGATGGGGATGGCATGGCGTGTGTGGCAGGATCCAGTGGGCAGCTGTGGGGGTCTGGGGAGGGGCCTCGGCTCCCCACCCCTTTCCCCTTGCCTCCTATCTGTCTAATCAGCCCACCTGCCAGCCTGGGGGGCTCCAAGGAGCTGGGATTAAGACACACACAGCCGTTGGGCTCCAGGGACAGACACCAGCTGCTGCCCCCAGCAGCTGCCCCAGCCACACGCCTCTGAGTGGAGGTTGGGAGCCTTGGGGAGGCCTGATTCTCTCCCCCAAACCTGCCCATCCCTGGCCAGTGGCAGCCAGGACAGAGAGTTTCCTGGCAAAGAGACAGAGGGCAAGGGCCTCATGACTAATACCCAGGCTGCCTGGGACACCTGTCATCCCTCTCTGCCCTACATCCTGCCCTGCCACCTCCATGAAGACCTCCTGGATTGCTGCTTCCCCTCTGGTTTGGGAAAGTGATTTATGGCCCAAGTGCCTCAACAGATCTACCCTCTCATCATTCCTAAGTGTTCCTAGTACCCACTCTAATCTCAGGTTTCAAGCTAGGCGCTGGGGACGGGACTCCTAGCTTCTGGGAGCTCCACCTGGTGGGGAAAGGGAGACTCATGAATGAATCATCGAAACACCCTGTGGGAATATCCAGGGGGGCAACTAACTCTCCTGTGGATACCTGAGAGGACTGCCCCAAGAAGGACTTATTGATGCCCTTCTTCTTGGGTACTGACGATGAGCAGGAGTGCCCAGGGGGAGAACTGGAGGAAAGGCACTCCCGAACAGTAAGAGTAAAGACCAGAAGGCACAGTAACGTGCCGTAGGATATTCCTGGGGGGCTGACGCTGTGTCTGGGGTTCCTTTGGTCATTTGGGAATGGCTCACACCCACAGAGCAGTAAAGGGGCTCTGTCTGAAGTGAAGTTCACCAGCTCTCCAGGCCAGACAAGTTAAGCCAAGGGTAGGGGGGGTGTGAGGAGGGATTGCAGGGGGATAGGGGCAACCTTACACAGTAGAGAGAGCCTGGACTGAGCCGAAACACCAGTATTCACTGCGCTGGCCGTGTGCTGGTTTGTGATCTCCGCAAGCCCTTCGGTGCCCTGCCTGGGTCTCACTTTCTCCACATGTAGGATGGAGGCGTTGGACGCCTGGCTCCACTCCCATTCAGGTAGGGGGCTTGCCGACGGGCCTGCTTCTTCCTGAGCCCCCCAGCCTCTCTCCCGGGTCCCCCTTTCCATCATGGAGGGAGAGGCCCATCCTGTGAGCTGTCTGGCTGGCCCCACCCGGAAGCAGGAGCCTGAGTGAGACTAGGGCTCAGCATGAGACGCAGGAGCCTGTTCCTCAGACTGGAAAGGTAGTTAACACGGGGCGCCCCGCCCCAAGGAGCGCTGGGAATCATGAAGGCCGTTGTCTTTGCCCTCTGCTGAAGACGCAGCAGAACCTCTCTCACGGCCTGCCTGAACCTACCCTTGGAGAACACGGAGCTGATCTTGTCTGACGTTGAGACCGGGTCCCTAGTTCCTCGGGCTGTTTTTCCAGGGGCCTCTATTGGACTTAGGGGTCCGAGCGACCGGGACTCACACGCTGGCCCTGCCCCTTACTTGCGTGGGTAAATTACCTCCCCTCTCTGAATGTCTCTTCTCCCCGGTGCAAACTGTGGCCAGTCCCAGGAGCTACTCTGCAGGATGGTAAGGATTCAGTATGGCAAGCCGCATGGCGTCCTTGGGAGGAGCCTGTCTCACGGAGCACAGTAGAAGCCTGGAGATTATTCTAGACTGGCTTGTTCTCCTTTCGGATAGAAGCTAGGAGCAAGCCGTGGCTGGGGTGGGGCTGAGGCAGTGGGGGTCCGGGCCTGCCTAGTCTGGACTCTGGAGCTCTTGGAAGTGGGGCCTCCTTGAAGCCCGTGAAGTACCTGACTGCACCAGCAAGTACCACGCAGGCAGCCTGCCAGTCGCCCCAAACAAAACTTGGCCCGAGGGGGAGCAGACCCGGCTGATGACAGATGCGGAGAGGCTGGTGCGGACCGGGCCAGGGAGCGGGGGCTGGGAGAGGCCAGAGAAGGCAGCTCTGTGGAAGGCGTCCTCGGAGAAGGCAAAGGCCCAGCAGAGCCCATATGTCAGTGGCCAGTGTGTCCTCCCTTCTCCAACACCAGGGACAACATTTATCTTCTTTGTATAACGGAGAAATAGCAGGTCCAGTCTTCTAAGTACCCTGCTGCCTAGGACTTACCTGTGCTTAGTTCTGGAGGTGCTGGGATGGGAATTTGGTCTCTCAGCCGAGCCAATCCTAGGAAGCCCAGCCTTGGAGACAGGAGGATGGACTTGATGGCTTCTCGAGGTCCCTTGATGTTCAGGATGAACCTGCCCCCCACATCATGCCCTTGAAGCAAGGACATCCCCGCCTGTGGCAGATGAAGGCAAGTGGAGGGTCACGAGGGGCTGGGGCTGACTTGGTTTATCTATGATTAGGAGGTAGCCACCTCTGCCTTGACATAAGACCCTGACTCATCTGGTTCAGGGGTTTTGGGTCTCATGGTCCCTCCTTAGCTGTTTTGGGATGGGGGTTCAGAGTGGGCTTGTCCAGGAACTAGGAAGGAAGTGGGGAAAAAGAGACACCTGGTCTTGGGACCTTGCTGGGCTCATCGAATTTGTTCTTACCCATTCAGCCCCTCCCCTGCCCCTTCTCCCCTTCCTAGCCAAACCTCCTTTTCACTCTTTATTGTCAAGAATTCCAAACATAGGAATAGACATGATAGTATAAGAAGCCCATTACCAACTCTGATAGCCGCTAACCGGGGTTAGCCTGACCTGACCTGTGGACATACGGCCCACTTCCTCCCCTCCTGTTATTTTGAAACGAATTTCAGACATATCATTTTACTCGTGTATATTTGATTACGTACTTCTAAAAGGTAAGAACTTTTTGTTTACTTAAGTACGATACCATTAGAATACTAATGAAATTCACAGTATGTAATTCCCCACACAATCAAATATTCAATCAGTAATCAAATTTCCAATTATCTCCTAAAAATTCTTGTTTGTTTGCATCAGGATCCAAATGGGGCCCACACATTGTGGTTGTTAGTCTGTCTTTTAAGTCCCTTTACATGTAAAAGTTCCTCTTGCATATCTTCCTTCTTTGCAGTTTATTTGTTGAAAAAACGGGAGTTGTTTGTCCTGCGGAGTTCTTACGCTCTGGAGGTTACACACCACTTCCC
Source organism: Procyon lotor (assembly GCA_028646535.1). Lineage (NCBI taxonomy): Eukaryota > Metazoa > Chordata > Mammalia > Carnivora > Procyonidae > Procyon > Procyon lotor. The sequence continues at coordinate 32,477,195 of CM053613.1, forward strand.
AATGGTGTGGTTGTGGGGTTTTTTCTTTTCACTTTTTAAAAAAAATACTGATAACAATTTCTAGCTGGCAGTAACGTCACCCAGCAGAAGACTACATTTTCCAGATTCCCTTGCGGCTAGCTGTAGCCATAGCAGTAAGTTCTAGCCAATGTGGTAAAAGTGGAAATGATTTACATGTAACTTCTTGGTTGTAACTTTTCTTTTCTATTCCTCCTCATTGACTGGAATGTAGCCACCAGTGGTAGAATGATGGGCCACCAAAGATGTCCTTGTCCTAATCTTCAGAACCCATAGCTCTGTTATCATAGGGGCATAAAGGACTTTGCAGATGTGATTAAGTTAGGGAGAGATTATCCTGGATTATCTAGATGATTCTAATGTAATCAAAAGAGTCCTTAAAGGGAAGCAGGAGAGTCAGAGTTGGGGAAGAAAATATGATTACAGAAACAGAGGTCAGAGCAATGGGGCCATCAGCCAAGGAGTGAGGTAGCTTCTAGAATCTGGAAAAGGTAAGGAAAGGATTCTCCTCCAAAGCCTTCAGAAGGAACACTGTTCTGCTAGTACCTTGATCTTAGCTTTGTAAGACCCACTTCAGACTTCTAATCACCATAATTGTAAGATAATAAGTATGTGTTTTCTTCTTTTTTATTTATATATTTATCTTTTTAAAATTCATAAAACATACAATGTTCCATTGGTTTCAGGTGTGAAATATAATGATTCAGCAAGTCTATACATTACTCAGTGCTCAAGATCAGTGTGTTTTAAACCACTGAGTTTTGGTAATTTGTTTCAGCAGCAATAGGAAACTAATATCTCATCTTAGATCATGTGATGGTGATAAAGCTTGTTGAAGGTTGCAGAGCAATAAGACAGAAAGAACCTGGGTCCCCATACTGTTAAGCGGCCACACAATTCTTTGACCAATTCCTGCTCCTGGAACGTCACGTAAGAAAGGAATGAACTGCATTTTTAGGTGTCTTTGTTGTTACAGTAGCCTAACCTCTATCCCGATTAATATGCATACCATTATGTGTCCCACAATGACATTGGCCCTGGGAAATAACATGTATCATGCATGTGGTGAAATGCGACGGCTGAAGTGTCCCCAGGAAATGATGTGAACATGAAGGATTCAAGAAGTATTGGACTCAGCTGACTGCTGGCAGGTAAGTAAGGAGTGTTCTCCTCATTTTGCACACAGGGCCAAGACGTTGGCGATTCTCCCTCAGGCCAACACGTGGGGCCCCTGGATGGCAGCTGAGATTGTGGGGTAACCTCTAGGGAAGATGAGGAGTAAAAGCTACAGGAAGGGATGCTATGTAAGGGACGCGATTAAGCCTGTGGACTCACATTGCCTTTGTCATACTCCTGGCTTTGCCACTAACTGGGTGACTTCGGCAAGGTCCTCAATTGCTTGGGCCTCAGTTTCCCCATCTAATAAGTGAAGAGATTAATTGACATTTGTTGAAGTGCTGGATGTGAATAAGCGAATGCATGAAAAGTGGAGCCAAGGCACAGTGTTGGAAACACAGGAAGGACTCAATAAATAGCCCTCTTTCAAGGTCTCATCGGCCCCAAACTCAATGGTCAGGCCCACCTTTCGAAGGACAGAGAGGTCCAACACCCCTCAGTCTCTGAATTACCAACTTTTAAGCCGGTCTCTTTTACCCACTGACTTCTAGAGCTGTTACAATTGTCATTTAATGGGCCCAGCCCAAGTAAAGGAGGAAGAAGGGAAAGGGTCTGCCGTGCCTACCCCCTCCTCCCATCCTCTTCTTTCTTGTCCTAACTGAAGATGGAGACTGAGCTTGGCCTGGGGGGAGCAACTATCAGCAAATGTATAGTATGCATTTCCTGTTATCAGGCATAATCCTGTTAAAAATGGCTCCCAAGAGCAGCTCTTTAATGGCTTACCTCTAATGGCTCTCAGGAGAATGGGCCAGAAGGGAAACACAGTTTTACTACTTGTGGGAAATGGTTCCTATTTGCTTAACTCATTCGTGCATTCATTCAACAAACCATGAGCTTTTGCTTTGTGCCCAGTTCTGGAAGATGTAAAAATGAACCAGCCTTGGTCTTGTCCTTCAAATCCCTGAAGTTCTAGAGGGGAGAGCAGGTGGTGAAACATTTTCTGATTCCAGAAGGCAGATGAAATTAGTGCTAACTTGGGAGGGGTGGTGCTGTGACAGTCCTTGCCTTGAGTAAGAATGAGTGGTGGGAGGTAATCATAAACAATTTTTTGTTTTTGTTGGGAAGGGGTCTTTCACAATCCCTTTAAAGCTGCTCTTTAGCATAATAGCTCTTTTCCTGATCCTGGATGAAATGTTAGGTAGTCTCATGACTTCTCCGGTCTCTTTAAGATAATAAAAAGTTCTACTATTATTTTGGGTTGCAATACTATGGAAGAATCTTAGATGTCCCCGAGATTTCTCCTCCACCTCCCCCACACCTGCCATGTACTACATTCTTAATAATCACCAGGACTGTGGATTTGATGGTAACATAACCTTGAATATGTTATGTTACATGACACAGTTGACCTTAAGATTTGGAGATTATTTGGGTGGTCCTAACCTAATCACAGGAGCCCTTTAAAAGTGGACCATTTTCTCCAGTTTGTCACAAAGAAGGAAGTCAGAGAATTAAAGCACGAGAAGGATTTGACATGCCGTTGTTGCCTTGAGGATAAGCTGGCCCCATAGATAGGGCCTGAGAGAGAAATCTAGGAGCTAAAGGGGACCTCCAGGCAGAAGCCACCAAGAAAATTCAGAGCTGAGTCATAAGACCGTAAGGAACTGGATTCTTCCAACAATTTGAGTGAGCTTGAATGTTGATTTTTCCCCAGAGCCTCGAAATGAGAACTCAGCCCATTGACTTCTTAATTTCAGCCTCGTGAGGCCCTGAGCAGAGAGCCCAGCCATGCTATTCTAGACTTCTGGCCTGTAGAACAAATGGAGAGCTACTTCATGGAATGTTACTTTAAGCCTCTATTTGCGATCATCATGTTATGGGGCAATAGAAAACTAACACAAATACAACCTCAATTCAGAGATTACAATGATCAAAACTCTTGTTCTGAAATGTGACTAAAGTGGAGGCTTCTTTTGTTTGCTCTCCAGCTTCTGTCTGCTGTGGGCGTTGCAGGGAGAGGAGGCAGAGAGGGGTGGGCGGGGCAGAAATGTGCTTATTTGGCTGGTACTGTTACAATATTCCAGGTAGCAGGGCTTCCCAGGCTTGAAGAACATTTTAACTCTTACTCTTCCCATCTTGGCGCTTTCTTTGGTGAATCTTCCTGCCCTCGTTGCTGGGGACCCCTCACCTGCAACTCTGTTCCACTGATCTCTTGCAACTCCAGGTGTTCAGTGGTCTACATCCAGTGGTCCCCTGCTGAGGCCCCACTGCTCTCTAGATGGTCCCTAGGGCAATCTCTAAGCCACCCCACACTTGCTCTTTCCTATATGGCTCACAAATAAACCACAGAAAGTACACATGAATCCTCACCCAGGTATCTATGGGAAAGCAGCCTTGTACTCTGCAATTCCAGGCCATTTGGGTCATCTTCTCATTATTCAGGTTTTGTATTCATGACTTAGATATCAGCTCGCTATATCCCCCAAACTGTAGGAGAGATGTGTTCAGATCCCCATGTGACATCCTTAAAGCCTCTCTCTTTTGACTTGAGGTAAAGGGGAAAGCATGTCCCACCCCAAGGGGGAATCTTCATGGTCCCAATAGTTCCCCCGAAAGAACATCCTCCCTCAAACCCTTAATGCCTTAAGATAATTAGTTCTTAGCTACCTGGTTAGAAATACATGCATCTTAGTTTAGGATCTTACTTTGGAATGTTCCTCAGTGAGAACTCCTAGAAGATCTTCAATGCAAGGAACTCAAAGTGGAGACCCAGAGAAAGGACTAATGAATGTCTTGGCTGAAGTGGGGAGGAGAGGAGTGGGGAAGGTCTCACAGAGACAGACTTGGAGTCAACCACAGATGAACAGAGAGGGAAGGAAAAGCATTTTAAGCCTAGAGACCAGAGCAGGCCAAAGCTGTGAGCTCTAAAAGACCATAGTTCTGTAGGGATCCTTCAACGAAAGAATAGAAAGTTTGTGACTTCTGGAATAAGACTTAGGTTTGAGTCCCAGACCTGCCACTTATGGCTGTATGATTTTGGACAGACTGCTTAACCACTCTGCACTTCCGTTTCCTCAACTAAAAAGTGGTGTACCACAACCTGGAAGTAACCAAGATGTCTTTTAGTCAGTAAATGGATAAATGAACTGTGGTATATCCAGGCAATGAAATATTATTAAAGAATTGTCAAGCTATGAAAAGACCTTAAATGTATATTGCTAAGTGAAAGAAGAATCTGAAAAAGACACATGCTGCATGATTCCAACTATAAAACATTCTGGAAAAGGCAAAACTATAGAGACAGTAAAAAGATGAGTGGTTACCAGGATAATGGGGAGAGGAGGGATCAATAGGCAGAGGATTTTTTAAAGCAGTGAAACTATTCTATATGATACTTTAATGATGGATACATTTCATTACACATGTGTCCAAACCCATCGAATGTGCAACACCAAGAGTGAACCCTAACATAAACTGGGGGCTTTAGGTGATTATGGTATATCACTGCAGGTACATTGATTATAACAAATGTACCACTCTAGCCCAGGATGTCCTAGTGGGGGAGACTGTATCTATCTGGGAACAGGAGATATACAGGAAACTGTATAGACTGTATCTATCTGGGAACAAGAGATATACAGGAAACCTTTATACATTCTGCTCAATTTTGCCATGAACCTAAAACTGTTCTTAAAAAATAGTCTCTTTGAGGGGTGCCTGGGTGGCTCAGTGAGTTGTGTCCAACTCTTGATTTTGGCTAAGGTCACGATCTCAGGGTCATGATCTCGGGGTTGTGAGATTGAGCCCCCACATCAGGGTCCTTGCTCAGCTGGGAGTCTGCTCTAGATTTTTTTCCTGCTTCCCTCTGTGCCTCCTGCCCCACTCATGTTCATATTCTAAGTAAACAAACAAACAATCTATTTGTTTTAAAAAGGTGTGTGTCTATTATGTATCCCACTATAATATATGCTCTGTAATGGTGCATCCCCACCCTCGGTGACCCCCAAACAATGAGCATTTATTTAGTTTATGACTCTGCTATGTGAGGTTGGCTCTTTAGATCGGGCTGTTCTCCTGGGCTCCTGTGGACAGCTGTTCTGGGCTCAGCTGGACTCACTCACATATCGTGGCTGACTGATTCTTGGCTGCTCGGGGCTGGCTCTGACTGGGGCAACTGGGACACCTCAGCTCTGCTCCATGGGCCTCTCATTGTCCAGCAGGCTAGCCAGGGCATGTTTTCATGCTGATGGCAGTGGTACCAAAATGCAAGCAGAAACACACTTTCTCAATTGCCTTTTTCAAAATGCAAGCAGCACTTTTTCCAAACCTCTACGTGAGTCATGGATGTCACTGCTTGCACCACAATGAGTTACATGACTGAATTCAGAATGGAGCAGTAGAGAAATGGGCCACTTGATGTGGGGAAGCTGCCAGGTCACGTGGTGAAGGGCATGGACCCAAGAAGGAGCAAAGAATTGGGTCCATCGGTATAATGAGCCCACTGCATAGAGACAATAGCGCATTCACCCCATAGACTTGCTGCAAAGATTAGATGTGGTCAGATATATGTGTTTTATATAGGCCCTTAATAGGAACTTATAAAGTGGCCAGTTCCTCCTCACGCTGGACTCTTAGGCTGTTTCTGGGGCTTTTCAGATAGGGTAGAGGATATTAAGAATTGATGGAGATACAACAGCGAAGGCTAACACGGGACTTACGCTTTGCTCCATAGAGCTGCCAGTGGGACCCTCCACCATGTATCCACTCTCACTGCTTCTTGGGTTTTGTCTTCGGCCATAGTAGGTACAGTGCGACTGGTTGGCAGGTTCTCGCTCATCATTTAGAGAGTTGTGTACATCTGAGATTTCTACCAAATGAGAGGAGTCACTGAGGAGGAGCCTTTCAAACCGTTAGCCTCCCTCCTACTCCACAGACACAATCCCTGACAAAGGAAAATGGATTCTCCTCAGGGAACCCTGACGGCACTGTCAGTGGGAATATAAGTTGGGGCAACCACTGGGAAAAACGGGGTGGAGATTCCTCAAAAAACTCGGAATAAAAATATGATACAATCCAGTCATTCTACTACCAGGTATTTAACGAAAGAAAATGAAAGCACTCATTTGAAAAGACGCGCTGATCTATGTTCATGGCAGTGTTGGTTATAAGAGCCAAGATAAGGAAGCCACCTAAGCGTCCACTGGCAGACAAATGGAAAAGGAAGATGTGGCATATACACAATGACTCAGCCATTAAAAAGAATAAATGAACAAACAGACCCATAAATACAGAGAACAAAGTAGTAGTTGCCTGGGAACAGAGAGCTGGCAAAATGGGTGAAGGCGAGTGGGAGATTCCGGCTTCCAGTTAGGGAATGAGTAAGGCACAGGAATATATAGGCAATGACATCGCAATAGCGTTGTATGGGGACAGATGGTAGCTACATTGGTGATGAGGGTAACATGATGTATAGAATCGTTGGATCACTATGTCGCCCACCTGAAACTAATGTACTATTGTGTATCAACTTCATTTCAATTAAAAAAATGAAAATGGATTCCTCTGTCTTTTGAGTGATAATGACGGTGATGGTAACAGTAATAATAATAGTTCCCGAGCAGGAGGCAAAACAGAATCTCATCTGATTCTCACCTCAGCGCACCGAGGTTGGTATTGTCACTATGCTTGTTTGACAGATGAGGTTGCCGAGGCTCAGGACAGCCAGTCGGCTAGCAAGAGGCAGAATTGGGACTTGAACCCAAGTCTCTCCGACTCCAAGGACAATACTCCTCATTACTTCGCTTTTCCCCCCTTCAAGTGCTTGTGTTTATTGTGCTAGCTCAGGTCGGAGGCCACGTGACATTTGTGTCACTTTCTGCTAACGCGCCTCAGGCGTTCTCCATGTGCTTCGTGGCACACGCTGTCCAGCAACAGTAGTTCTTGGGCGAGGGCTCACGATTCAAGGAAGCATTTTCCAGAACTATCCAAGCGCTGGACCCCCAATTGCAGGGCTGGCCTCTCCCTAGTCCCAGAGTTACACTTGAAACCTTATCCTTCCCTTGGGGGCCCATGCCAGCTGGTCATTCCTGGGGACATCCTGAGATCTCGGCCAAAGCCAAGGCCCTGGAACCGTCCCTCCTCCCAGGACCCTGACCTCTCGTGGCTCATATCGAGGGGTCAGTGAGGAGCAGGACTCCAGGAGGGAAGAGGAGGCCCCAAACCTCAGGCCCAAGTTTGGAGAAACCCGAGGAGGCCCCCGGAACAGCTGACTCTGGGCGCCACGTTTTGGAGGCAGCTGCCCCCTCCCCCACACTGGCTGTGCTGTGAGTCACGGGTTTTAAGCTGAGCACTCTGGGAGATTAACCAGCTTTGTGACCAGCTGCTGGGGGAGGATACTTGGCCGAAAGAAGCAGGATAAAGTTACCCTCTCAGAAGTTTATAGGAAGGTCCATAAATGCCCCCAACTGCTGTGGGGCCCGTGATCTGGGGCGCTCCTGGATGCTTCCCCCAATAAGGCCGTCGATGGCTATACTCACCTCCCCTCCCCACTTCTCACCTACCCAGCAGGTTCTGCTAATCTGGCTTCCTTTGGGAATGCCCGCCATTTGGGGCCCTGTGGTTCTAAGAGGGGTCTCAGGCCATGGTCCTTCCTTCCCCGGATGACACACATTAGGAACAGAGCCTGGCCTGGAGTCAGTGGGAAGGGCCTGGCTCCTGCCTGGCTGGGGCGCAGGGCAGAGGCTGGCGGGAAGGGCCTGGAACAGGGCTGTGGGCTGCTGGCACAGTCTGTCCCAGGCAGGGTGAAATGGCAGAAAGAGTCCACCCCAGGGGCCCAGAAAGCATCATATGGTGAGGCTGAGAGGGAGCCCTGGGATGGGGAGTCAGGAGGCCTCTGGCCTTAGGCTCCTCATTCGTTAAAAAGGACTTGTATAGACCGATTGTTTACAAATGGTGTTCTGTGCCATCCTGGGCCATTCAGAAATGCTCCAGGGATTCCACAAATGCTGGATGAGAATTTTAGGCTGCTAGGATTCTCCAATTATCACACATAACCCCCTTTCTCCCCTCCATTTCACATATTTGTATTCATAAAAATAATTTTTTTCACAGGTTGACTATCCATTCAATCAATAATTAATTACTGAGTGTGTGCTATGTGCCAGGGTCTGGTGTAGTGGTGGAGAACAATAGCATTCTTTATAAGAAATAAGAGTTACATATTTAAACTAATAAAAAATTTTAAGACTTTATTTATTTGAGAGAGAGAGTGTGTGTGTGCGTGAGCATGAGCAGGAGGGGAGGAGGAGAGGGAGAGAGAGAGGGAGAAGCAGGATCCCTGCTCAGCAGGGAGCCCAACGTGAGGCTCAATCCCAGGACCCTGAGATCATGACCTGAGCTGAAGGCAGACGCTTAACCGACTGAACCACCCAAGTGCCCCTAAACTAATAAAATTAATTCATAATAGCAAAATGGCACCTCCTTCTGCTCTATATATCAAGGTTCACACAAGAACTTGTCTGAATAGGATTCCGTTCCTAAAGAGGTTTGCCTTGGGTTGATCTCCTGGATACTTCCAGCCCACCTGACTCTATTCCCAAAGCCCTAAGCTGCCAGTCCCTCAGGGAAGACCCTGGAAAGGGTGAGAAGAAGGCATCTTGGTTCCGAGGCAGCTATTAGTATGGAGGTTTGTTCACATGCTGGAGGGTCACAGTCTGAGCAAGGCTTTGCGCCCTCTGTCCTGAGCCCTGAAGGGTATGTGGGCAGGAGGATGTGCTCTTGCAGGCTCTGGCCTAGATCTGAAGATGTCCAGGAAAGCCTGCCTTGGCTCTGAACCCCATCAACATACCCACGATCCGGCTAGTGCCACTCCCGATGCCAGCCTCTGCCCTGTGCCGGGCATTTTACATACAACCCCTTTGTCCTGGGGGTTAGATCGTATTAGCCACATCTTACAGATGAGGAAGTGCAAGGATCCACTAGAGGCCAAGCCTGGGCTAAGTGCTGGGGATGCAGCAGAGAGTGGGACAGGGCCCAGTCTAGTGTTATCTAATGCTTATATACTACCTACTGTACGACAAGAACCTTCCCAAGTTAACAGTCTTGTCTGTGATTATCCTTCCCCTTTTACACATAACGAAACAGAGACAGAGAGATTAGTGTTCCAACGTCACAGCACAATTAAGGGAGAGCTGGATTGGAACTCCAGCACTTGCTCTGCCAACAGCCAAGGTAATACCATTCCATTAGTATTCCTCGATGCCTTCTCTGGGGCGATCGGGAAGACAGGAAAGTCCTGTATCCCACAGCTCCTGCTCTAATGTGGGAGACGAGGGTATAGCAAAGTTGCCACCCAGGGTGAGGACAGCAACATCTGGGGTGGCACCAGGAGACAAGGATCTGGAAAGAATCCTGGCTCTGTGAGGTTGGACAAGAAATACACCTCTCTGAAAATTTCCTGCCTCATCGGAGAGATGGGGATAATCGTACCCACCTTTCAGGACTGATTTAGGATTAAGTAGATAGTGCACATACATCATTAAACACCGTGTAAGGCAGACAATAAGTGGTCAGTAAGTAGTAGCTGTTATTATTAACACTACGAAGTAGTGGTGAGGAGAAGGAGGAAGAGGAAGATTTTGGAACTTTGCCTTTCTCTGAGTCCTATTCTTGGCCAGAGGCTGGGCTGCCGTGCCCAGCACTTCTCTCCGGCCCTGAGTCTGTCCAGGCACCTGCTGTGTGTCCTGGCATCTCCAGGCAAGGCCAGGGTAAGGCCAGGAGGGTGGGTAAGGACAGCTCAGCCCAGCTCCTCACTGCTAGGGAGCCTGGGGGAACAGGGTGGAGCAGGGCTGCTCCTGGGAGCTTGTGCCTCCCTGGAAGGAGAGAAGAGGCGTGTGAATGCAGGGGAGTGAGCGGAGACAGGGCTGGTCAGACCCTCCTGCCTCGTAGAATTGAAGCCCATAGCAGGCTTTTGCTAGTTGGTGGTGGGCAAGGGCAGGGTCCTTGGCTCTGCCGCCCAGTGCCTCAAATAAGTGAGTACTCCCTGCCACTTATCCCCTCTCCAGAGCTGCCTCTGTTCTCTGGAGCTCCTAGCTCCAGGAGACGCAACTGACATTGGAAGAGCCAGGCCAAGTGGGAGCCAAGTTTCTGCCAGGAGAGGGAAGAGCCCGGTGGGTGGGAGTGCCACAGGGAAGGCTTGCAGAGGTGGGTCCCACACTCTAGGAAAGGGATAAGCCTCTTTCCAGGTAGAAGGAACAGCAAGTACAAAGGCCCAGAGGCTTACCTATGACATTAGATAAGATCCCCTGCGTCCAACACAAGCTTTGTCCAGATCCAATTATTTTGGTAGAAAATGTACCTGTTAAAGCAGGTCTGGGGGCCCTGGGCTAGGCTTGTGTTGGGGAAGTTCTCAAGCGGGCAGGCCCAAGTTTAGGGAGGGGAGGAATGCAGGGGGGCCAGAATGCCCCTCCTACTGTCTCAACTCAGCGCTAGGGATGAGGGGTCCTGCAGGGTACATGTCGGAGACACTGTCGCTGGGAAGTAGGCAGCTTGCTGGGTGGCTTGTGTCCTCAAGGCTACATCTGCAGAGGGATACTCCTCAGATACCCCCTAAGTACATACTCAAAGTATGGCGATGTCCTGTAGTGTTGTCCAGAGACACTCAGTCTCACCAATATGGGTTAAGGCCCTTGCGGGCCACACACAGCCAACATCCGGCGATAATAGGGACTATCACATTAGAGGTAGCCCCTGTCAGACCCCCAAGGACTCAGACCCGGAGAGACACCATCACGGGACGACAACCGCTCACAGAGGCCCACAATCAAGTGGCCCTCACTTGACCCCAGAGCCCCCCTGCACAGGGCAGGACACCTTCGGGCCCCGCCCCCCGCAGCCCTACTCTGGGGACCCTCTCCGGGGGCGTACCGCAGCCGGTGGCCGGCAGACAGCCGCCACGTGCGCACGCCGCCGGGCCGCACACCCCCGCGCACACGCCAGCGGGCTAACGAGCCCACAGCCCTTCTCGGCGGGAGGGAGCCAGTTGTCGGGCGGGGCCGCGCGGTCACACAGCATTAGCCCTGCGGCCGCCCCACCAGGTGCGGCCACTGCCCCTAATCCCCGGGCCTGGCCCGCTAAGCCGGGCCTGAGCGACGCCACAGCTGGGGGCGGCCGGCCACGCGCCGCCCATCACCGCAGCCCTAGCCCACCGGCCTCCCGGCCACGCGCCGGGGGCCCCTCCCCGCGCCCCGCCGCCACCACCTCCCAGCCCTGCGCGGCCTCCCCTACCCCGGGCGCCACCGCTGGCGACCTTGCGCTCCCACCCGTCGCTTTCCCTTAGCAGCCCCCTGCTCCGCCCCTAGATCGCCCACCCCCGCACCCCCACCCGCCGTTTGTCCCTCAGCTTTCTGGGTCCTCAAGAGGGCTAGAGCCGCATCCCCACCCGGTCTCCATCGCAGGACCTGCACTGCCCAGACCTGCTCCAGAGCCACCACCCAGAGCTCCCTGCCCAACCCCGCTAAGGGGATCGCGGTTTGGGCCCCAACTTCCTCACTCTGCGTGCGACCCTCGATGGTCAGTTCTCGGCTCCCTCCCCTACCTGGATCTGGAAAGTTCCCCAGCCCTCTCTTCCACCACACGTATGTACAGCCTTCGCTTGCTCATGCTGTTCCCAGGCAGAACTCACCTCCCTCCAGAGTAGCCAAACTTCAGATCTAATCCTCTTTTTGTTAGACCCCCCTGATGGATCCCAGGGTCTTGGGGGGAGGGCATCCTGGGGCCTCTTTGAACCTGTTTTACTTGTCTGAAAAATAAAGAGGTATGATTTAGATGACCTCTGAGCACTCATTTGCCTTTTCTTTTTTTTATTTGTTGTTTTTTTTAAGATTTTATTTATTTGAGAGAGAGATCACAAGCAGGCAGAGAAGCAGGCAGAGAGAGAGGGGGAAGCAGGCTCCCTGCTGAGCAGAGAGCCCAATGCGATGCGGCGCTCGATCCCAGGACCCTGAGATCATGACCCGAGCCGAAGGCAGAGGCTTTAACCCACTGAGCCACCCAGGTGCCCCTCATTTGCCTTTTCTTATCCCACAACATTAGCAAGGTCATGTTCTTCCAGTCATCTGTATGCTGAAGACAGATGCGTGTGGGAGGGACCCCCCTGCCACGTGTCCCCACTCCATCTCATCCCATCACTTAGCTCTCAGGGTCTGGGCAGCAGGGAAGGTTTTTAGCCTCTGGGGTGGGGGTGGGTAAGAGAGGACAGGGTGGAATGTGGGTGTTTAGGTCTGGGTCAGCGCTTGGGGTTGGCTGTGGGGGGGTCTCCTTGGGATGTCCCCTGAAAGAGTGTGCCTCTGGGACTAACCTGCTGGGGGTCCTGGCCTCAGGCGCTGCCAGCATTGGTGCTGACGGATAGCCCCAGCAGGTGGGAGCCGGCTAGTCACCCCCGACAGCCCTGCCCACCTGTCACCCTCCTGCTCGGGTGACCGGCTTCCTGACCCACTGACCAACTTCCCGCTGCTCCCCCGTATGATAAGGGCTGCAGTGCCCTGCCCCCCTCCCTTCGGCTTTTCCCAGCAACTCCCTGGCTCAGAGCACACAGGCACGCAGATATCACCCACGTGCACATTCACGCTGCTCACACAGACACGCAAACTAATACAGGGCTGCACGAGCACAAGCCCCACACCACAGCCTGCTTCAGACTCCAAGAAACTGAGCCAAGTTGCTTCTCCCCAGGTGGGAGAACACTGCATTGCCTTCTTTGTGGTCATAAGGCCACTCAGCAAAGACAAAGGCATAAAGTCTGGACCAACCCGACACCAGTCCTGGCTTCGCCGATACCCTAACTGTGGGATTCTGTCCACCTCCCTGCACCCCAGGGACCTCATCCGTTAAATAGAGCGGGTAATGAGTATCTGTCTCCGAGGACTGTGTGAAGAACCAAGTGAAACAATCCACAGAAAATGCTTTGGAGAGCTCCTAGTAAAATGTAAGTCCACAGTGCAAGTTAACTGATAATATTATTAACCAGTGGGGGTGAGAGGCTCCTGGGGACACCGTAGTTGATAATGTTCCTTTAATCAGTAATTTCTGGCCATAATTGTTCCAATGGTTATAAGTCACCCTAGTGGCATTTTGATTCCACTTTCTGCAGGAATTAAGGCTGTTTGGGAGGTGAAACCAGGATGTGCCATTTCTACAGCATTACTTGGGTCCTGGCTGTGATCACTCACTCTCTGCTATTTAAAAACCAAGAAAGCACATGAGCCTAGGCCCGAGTCGTCTCATGAACTCTGGGCTGGGCGTGGAGTCACACATCATCTCTGCAGGATCTGCTCTAGGCCGTCAGCCCAGATCAGGATCCCTCAGAGTCTCAGGATCCTTCTCCTTCTTTTTGGAAACGAGGACAGTGCCTGCCCCCTACAATAACGTGACCTCCCTTCTTCCCCCGGACCCCTCCAAGGGCCACCGAGAGCACTTCAACAATCTTACTTCACACGCTCCTGGGCTTGAGGAGAAGAAGGCAGAGGCAGAGCTCTGAGCTCTGGGACAGTCTTCAGCATCTCCTTCAGTCTGCCCCAGCCGGACCTGGTTCTGACGACATTCTGAGCAGCACCTGAGGAATGAGTGAAGCAGCCGGAGGCTCATTGCTCCGCACCGGAGCACTAGGTGAAGAATGAGATCGGGGAGAGTTCTGCTCCTCTACTACCCTTGGCCCCGGCAGACAGGAAGCCTTCTGCGCTCTGCTTCTTGCCCTCAACAAAACTCAAGAAATCCCGTTTTCTGCCTTTAGCCTTTCCCAAGTCTCACCCCACACGGGTCCCCTCCCTTTCTGACTCCCGCCTCTCAAACCCTCCCTGCTCCCAAACCCTCTCTATGGGTCATCCTCAAATAAAGAATATTTGGGTATATTCTTTATTATAACTCTGGTAAAGTATTGGCCTCACTATCATTAGTTATTCCTGCATGACAAATTACCTCTAACCTTAGCAGCTTAACTGATTTTTACGATTCCACTGTTTCTGTGAGTCAGGAATCCAGGAGCGGCTCAGCTGTGACTCAAGCTCAGGGTCTCCTGTAGGCGGTCATCAAGGTGCTGGCTGGGGCTCTGCAGTTACCCCGCGGCGTGACTAGGGGAGGATCCAGGTCCAGCTCACTTACGTGGCTGTTGGCAGGCCTCCGGTCCTCGCTGGCTGTTGGCTGGAGACGTTAGTTCCTTGCCATGTGGGCCTCCGCATGGGGCAGCCCCCAACATGGCAGCTGGCTTCTCTCAGAGCAAGTGAGCTAAGGGACAGAGCATGAGAGAGAGAGAGAGAGAGAGAGAGAGAATGTACCTCCAAACAAAGGCACATCTTTAAAAAACCTAATCATGGAAGTGACATCCCAGTACTTCTGCTGATACTCACACTCAGAGGGAAGGGATTACCTTGTACTGGGAGGCAGGGATCATTGGGAGCTGCCCTCGAGGCTGCCTATGGAATTTTCCAATGGGTTTCTCCCTGTGCTTTAGCACCCAGCACAGCGCCCTCGGTGGATACTTGTTGGAAGAATGAAAGCAGTTATCAGAAGAAACTCTGCAGAGGTCCTGTTATTCCAAATTGTTCTCCTTGGATATTACCTTTGCCCGGCTTCACCCCCTAACTTTTCTTCTTCATAGGAAGCATTCGCAATTAAATTAGAACAAATTACCTTTGAGTAAAACATGGGAGCCCATCTCCCCTCCTAAGTTTTGAAATTTGCCTTCCAAAAATGGGGAAAGGCTTGGCCTTTACCTCACGCAGATAAATATCCTCTATGGCTCTCACAAGCTGTAGAGTCACTTGACTACTTCTCTCTTCATTAAACAGGTCAGGAGTAGTTTCAAAGAAACCATTCCCCATGTTATAGCCTCCATGTGCTCCTAGCACTTGTACTTAACCTCCCACAGCAATAGCATCTGGAACATCCCTGTCTTCTCAACTAAACAGGAAGCTACCGCAGGGTTGGGAAGTAAGCAAACACTCAAGTATTCACTGTGTGCCCTGACTGGGCTAAGAACCAGGGAGACAAGGGGTAACTCACGGAATTCCCCAGCATTGGATGGAACAGATGCTCAGGAATGCTTGCTCCTTCTGGAGATAAAATTGTCAGTAAGTGCACCCAAAAATAATTATCAGGCACTGTAGGGGCTGAATTTCTAGGAACGGCTCCCAACGTTCTCCGCCTAAATCCATGGAACATGAATATGATAAGGCATCACTGCCCTGATTATATTATGTTACGTGGGACAGTTGGCCCCAAAGAGGAATGATGATCTGAGGGGGTCTAACGTAATCCCATGAGTCAATAGCAGCAAAGAACTCTCTCACGCTGGTGGTGGAAAAGGAAGTCAGAGAGATGGGAAGCATAAGAAGGATTCAGTGCCCTGAACTGATTTGCTAGCTTAAAGACAGAGGATCATACGAGAAGAAATGCAGGTGGCTTTAAGGTGCTGAGAGCCAGCCAGCAAGAAACAGGGACTGCAGCCCTGCAATCGCAGACTGACTCCTGCCAACAAATTGTTGAGTTTAGAAGCAGATTCTTGGAATATGCTTCATGCCGCCCTCCCATAGATGGCTTGATTTTGGTCTTATGAGACCTTGAGATTAGAACCCAACCAAGCCTACACAGACTTCTGATCTACAGAATGGTGAACTAATTAGTGAGTATTTCAAAGTGTACAATTCAATGTTTTTTATGATATTCACAAGGTGGTATAGCCATCATCACTGTCTAATTCCAGGATATTTTCATCAAGCCCTTCCCCCACCAACAAAAGCCTATATTCAGTAAGTAGTCACTCCCCTGTCCCCACTTTTTCCTGCCCCTGGCAATCATTAACCTACTTTTTGTATGTATGGATTTGCCTACTTGGGACATTTCATATAAATGAGATCATATAATTTGTGGCCTTCTGTGTCTGGCTTTTGTTTGTTTGTTTGTTTAGCATGTTTTCAAGACTCATCCAAATTATATAACCATACTTCATTCCTTTTTTTTTTTAAAGATTTTATTTATTTGACAGAGAGAAACACAACGAGAGAGGGAACACAAGCAGAGGGGATGGTAGCGGGAGAAGCAGGCTTCCCACTGAGCAGGGAGCCCGATGCGGGGCTCGATCCCAGGACCCTGAGATCATGACCTGAGCCAAAGGCAGACGCTTCATGACTGAGCCACCCAGGTGCCCCGCTTTTTATGGCTAAATAATATCCCATTCTATGGATCTGATGCATTATATGTCTCTATCCATCTATCTGTTGGTGGACATTTGAGTTGTTTCTACTTTTTTTGGCTATTATGAATAGAGTTGTCATGACTATCTATGAGCAGGCTTTTGTGTGGACATATGTTGGGTTTTTAAAAATATTTATTTATCTGAGAGAGAGAGAGAGAGAGAGAGAGAGAGAGAGAGCGCACGTGCGAGTGAGGGGAGGGGCAGAAGGAGAGGGAGAGAATCTCAACCAGACTTGACACCAAGCATGGAGCCCAACTTGGGGCTTGATCCCACGACCCTAAGATCATGACCTGAGCTGAAATCAAGAGTTGGACACTTGGGGCACCTGGGTGGCTCAGCTGTTAAGCGTCTGCCTTCAGCTCAGGTCATGATCCCAGGGTCCTGGGATCGAGCCCCACATCGGGTTCCCTCTCAGTGGGAAGCCTGCTTCTCCCTCTCGTACTCTCCTTGCTTGTATTCCCTCTCTTGCTGTGTCTATCTCTCTGTCAAATAAATAAATACAATCTTAAAAAGAAAAAAGAATTGGACACTTAACCAACTGAGCCACCCAGGCACTACTGTGTGGACGTATGTTTCAAATTCTCCTGGGTAAATACCTACGATTAGAATTTCTGGGTCCCATGGTAACTCTGTTTGACATTTTGAGGAACGGCCAGACTGCTTCCCAAAGTGAATGTACCCATTCACATCACCCCCAGCAATGCATGATTGCTCCCATTTCTCCACATCCATGCGAACAGGTGTTATATTTGTCTTTAAATTTTTTTCATTAAAACCACTGTAGTATGTATCTCATTGTGGATTTAATTTGCATTTCTCTAATGGCAATTGATGTTGAGTGGGCATTGTCTTATGCCTCTAAGTTTGGGGTAATGTGTTACACAGCAATAGAAAACTAATACAGGTGCTTTCTTATGGTCAGATGGCAAAAAATGGAAATGGGGCAAAAGTTGGTGAGAAAATAAGCCATTTGAGTTGAGTGGCCAAAAAAATCTCTAAATGGCACCCTCGTAGGGTGGGCCTGACTGCTGTGGGGGGAAGGACAGATATCTAAAGTTAAAGGGTTGGACTAAATCAAGAACCAGGACAGTTACGAAGTCAAGAACAGAGTAGCAGGCATGAAGTGAACCCAAAAAATATCGGGGGTGAATTGCTTCCAGTTTTTGCCCATTTTGATTGGATCAGCCATAAGTTTGGTACCTCAGTATGTGCAACATGTTAGAGTTTTAGCCACAGATCCCCTGTAACAGGACATCATGATGAATTGGGATTCCGTCGTTGCCTAAATGGACCTCTGGGCCACTATCGGAATATGTTTCAATAGACCTACCTCCACTTCCATAATATAGCCAGAGAGCTTTAGGGAACATTCCTCTCCCCTTTACCACCTGGACTCATTCATTCACTTATGAGTGGGCCACATTCCATTCCAGGCACTTGGGATATAGTATTTAATAAAATACAGATCTCGTGGGGCTTACCTTCTAGCTGGGAGAGATGGTCAGCAAGCATAAACATAATAAGAACATAAATTATGTACTCCAAGAGTATTAGTGTTACTTATAAAAAATGAAAAGGTATATTTGAGTAAGGGTGGTCAGGATGCTGGTGAAGAGAAGCTTCAGTTGCACTCAGATGGCCAAGGTAGACCTTGTTGAAAAGACGAGCTCTGAGCAAAGACTCAAAGGTGGTGCAGGATGAGAAAGGTAAATATCTGGCAGGAGAACATTCCAAGCAGGAGGAAAAATTACAAAGTTTCTGAACAGAAGCACATCCATCAGATTTGAGAAACAGCAAGGAGGTCAGGGTACCTGGAGCAGAGCAAAGGCAAGAGTAGTGGGAGATGAGGGCCAAGGGTTGATGGAACAGGATCACATGGAGCCTTGTGGGCATTGCCAGGACTTTGGCTTTCAGTCTGAATGAAACGGGAGCCTTGTAGAGTTTTGAGCAGAAGAGTTATGAGACCTAACTTGCATTTAAAAAAAGATTTTATTTATGTATTTATTTATTTATTTATTTATTTATTTGGGAGAGAGAGAAAGAGAGAGCACCTGTGCATGTAGGGAGAGGGGCAGAGGGAGAGGGCAAGAGAGAGTTCATACTCTGTGCTGAGTGTGGAGCCCATTGTGGGGCTTGATCCCATGCCCCTAGGATCAGACTTATGCTGAAATCAAGATTTCAACTGAACCAACCAGATGCCACCTAACTTGCAATTTTATTATTTTTTATTTTTAAAAATTTTATTTATTTATTTGACATAGAGAGAGATCACAGGTAGGCAGAGAGGCAGGCAGAGAGAGAGGGGGAAACAGGCTCCCCGCTGAGCAGAGAGCCCAATGCGGGGCTAGATCCCAGGACCCTGAGATCATGACCTGAGCTGAAGGTAGAGGCTTTAACCCACTGAGCCACCCAGGTGCCCCTAATTTGCAATTTTAAAAGGATTTCTCTAGTGGCTGTGCTGAGAACAGACGGGGTAGGAAGGTGTGATGAGGCAAGGGTAGAGGCAAGGAGCCTCGTACGCAGGCTTTGGCAGGAATCAGGTGGAAGACAAGTGTAACTGGGTTCACAGTGCTAACAGGGGAAGGACTAAGTTGTAGTCAGCTTTCTGCTATAGTACTTGAAGGTAGAGCTAATGGGATCTCATGACAGATTGGATATGGGAATGGAGAGGAGAAACAAAGAGAAGATTCAAAGACAGTGTTAAGGTTTTGGCCTGAGCCATGTGAGTGATGGAGCTGCCATACGCTGAGGTGGGAAAGGCTGTACGTAGAGCAAGTTTGTGGGAGGAGATGAGGAGTTCAGTTTTGGAGAGGTTGCATTTGAAAGTCAGTTGGATATCCAAGTGATGACGTCAAGCAGGCTGATAGATGTGAGTTTGGAGTTGATCCGCGAGATCTTGGCGGAAGATAGAGTTGCTAGTCATCTGCATATAATGGTATTTAAAGCAAGACTGAAATACAAACATTGATGTTTTTAACATATAGGATCGCTTGTCCTTTCCCCACTTTCCTCATGTACCTGAATCATTTCTATCCTGTCTCTGAGGGATGAGTCTCATCCTGCCATGTCCCCATGACATCTAAAAGGTAGTGTTGACTTTGCTGACTTAAAATCTCAAGCTCATGGGGTTTATCGCCCTACTCTGATCTCTGCATCAGAAGCCACTGTGTTCTTGACCAGCCCCTCCTCCCAGATGGCATCTCTGAAAGGCAGGGCAGCATCCCTACATGGCTCTTCTTTCTACATCATACTGTAGATGTCATTCCACTTTTATCTGGCCATCATTCCCCCCACCTTTTTTTTTCCATTTTCAGTTTGTTAGTAGATTGGTGTCAGATCTGGAAGCTCTTGGTGTAGACTTCAAGACATTATATGCGTAGGGAGTACCGGATGGTGTTTTTTAAGTCAGAGAGTAATGGAATTTTTAAGGTTGGTGCTATAGATTATGCTCTCAGGGGTAGGAGGCAAGGACAGCTGCCAAAGATGTCATTTCCAAAGATGTCATACAGCCCCTCAACACAGGGATTTGGGCTGTGTCCTGGGGTGAGGTGTTCCCTGAAGTCTTGTCAGCCAACCATTCTCTGCCCATCTTCAGGATGGACACACAGTGGTCAGAGTGGGTGTGGTATGTGAAAGGGAGGGGATTAAGGGGTCAGGGCATGATAAAGAAGCTGATGCCTGGGCTCCATGCCCTGCATGACCCTGGTGTCCCCTCCTCTGGATTCCCACTTCTTCCCTCAGGCCTGGTTTTCTCTGCCTCCTCTTCCCTCTCCCCAGGCAGAGAGGGGGCCAATTCAGGGCCCTATGACTCAGGCACAGGGTGGGGGAGGATGTTTTGGATGCCGCTCTGCTGACGCTGGTGCCCTCTGTTCTTACATCCTCCTTAATTTACTGCCTGAGGAGGGGGCCAGGGCTCTGGAGAGAGGATTAGATGGTCCACACTGATCTGAGGCAACAGCTGCTGGGCTGGCGGCCGAGGAGCGAGGAGTGAACAGGAGGTGGGGGAGGCTCATGCCTCCACCAAGGCCGGAAGGGAACAAGGCGAGCATCTGGATGTGGCCCCTAGGTGAGGTTGGCTCTGGGGGAAACTGCCCTTGGTCTGAGGGGTAGGGCTGCAAGCCTTGACCAACCAATAAAGTCAAATACAGAAGTCACATAGGAAAGCCTGGGAGCCATCTGGTCAACCATCTTGCCAGTTTCCTAGAGTAAACTAGAAAGCATTTTCTTTAGCTTCCTGTAACCCAGGGAGGGAAAGACTAGCTCTGAGGCCTGGGGCCTAATGGACCATCTTATCAAGGCCCAAGTTGCCTAGTTGTCCAAGATGCTCCCTAAAGTCCAAGTTGCCTCTCATCAGTTGGAGCAATCTTTTACATCATTACAACACTCTCTTCTCTCACTCATTCATTCCCTTGTTCCTCCTAAAGCAGAAGCAAACCAAATAGCTGCATCCCCATTTGGCAGATGGGAAAACCGAGACCCATAGAAGTTCAGTGCCTTGTCCCAGATCACACTTGGGTCAGTGGTATGGTTGTGATTAGAGCCTACTGCTTGTAACTGAATCGCTCTGGCTCTTGCATACCAGGACACATGTTGACATTTAGCAATGGAGGTCGGCCTCTCTCCTTCCTTCTAGACCATAACAGGCTAATGGAAAATAGCCCAAGCGTGGGAGCCATAAACCTGGACCGAATTTCCTGAGGATTCAGTTTTCCCATCTGTATAATGGGCCATATCTTGCATAGCACTGTGACTATTCCTAAAAGCCTGACAGTATCATCTTAGCCAGTGAAAGGACAGGAAAGGATTTCAGGATCATTAAAAAAAGTTGGAGTGAATATTTGAGCTCTGGAGTCAAAATATCTGGGATCAAATATAATCTCCGCCACTTACTATTATTTCTAGTAAGCTTTCCTGCTTCTTTGATTTCAACTACCATGCATCTTCTGTAGCTAAGGGACAATGACACCTACCTAAAATAGCTGTTACAAGGATTAAAAGAGGCAATGCATTCTAAAAGCCAAGCATTGTTCTTGGAGCATAGTAAATACTAAATTAATTATAGAAAGACCAGTGATAGTAGTACCTGTTGGGTGTTACTTCTTGCCTGCTGATACATGTAGCCACTGAGATTGGGCCAAGAGATCTTGTGCTAATGGACTGTTTAGAGCAGCAGTTCTCACCCCTGACCAATCAATCAATATCATTGCACTGGGGACTGATGCTTAACAAGGTTCCTGGGTGAACTTGAGGATCACCCAAGGTTGGTAATCACTATCTTCAGGGACCTGCTTTGATGGCCAAATAATTGACATATCAGTTGTTTGTAGGTAAACAGGTGCTCAGCCATTTAATAGTTTAAACATTCCCCGATTGGCACTTTCACTACTAATTAACTCCTAACTAGCCCTTCCTTCTCTAGGTCATGAGCAGGAATTCCCCACTGGGGTTCCCAATTAATGAGGTTTAGCCAGCTTGGGGGCCTCTGGGAAGCAGGCAGGACTAATTATGCTCTAGCCCCCAGACCAGCCCCCTGGCCAAATCCTCTCCCTGTCCTTCATCAATCTTGTCCTAGCCTCCAGCTGGCTTGCATTAGCTCTGGTTTTCCAGCCCCCATGGCTGCGACTGTAGCTGAGAGGTTGAGCCAGTCCAGGCTGGATGGATCTGTCACCCGATCCTGGGTCTGTGCCGCAGCCAGTCCCGGAATCTGGGGCAATGTGATCCTGCCCTGCGGGAGCTCCTACCCAGGCCAGGGATGCCATGGCGGGGCTCAGAAAATCCCAGCTATCCGGGGACCTCTGCCTAAATCCTGAAGGAACATGACCACTGACTTTCAGAGCACCTCTGGTCTCAGCCCCTCACGTTAAAGAATGGGGATCTAGGGCCCAGAGAGGTGAGGTACCTGCCCTAGGTCACACAGCCTGTTCACTGCAGAGTCCACACCAGAATGCCAATCTCTCCACTCCTATTTTCCCCAGCACCTTCTGGAGAAGTTCTGTAGACCTATTGTCTAGGTGATGGGGTCTGGTATGGGGGCTCCTATCTGATCCCAGACTCCCAAGGCAGAGGATATCAGGGGAAGGTAGTTTTGGACTAAAGCACACGATCCTTTTAACCCAGACAAAATAAGACAATTTTTTTTTAAAGATTTTATTTATTTATTTGACAGAGAGAGAGAGAGAGATCACAAGTAGGCAGAGAGGCAGGCAGAGAGAGGGGGAAGCAGGCTCCCTGCTGAGCAGAGAGCCCGATGCGGGCCTTGATCCCAGGACCCTGAGATCATGACCTGAGCTGAAGGCAGAGGCTTTAACCCACTGAGCCACCCAGGCGCCCAAAATAAGACAAATTTTAAGTCATTTGAAGTTGGAAATCTGCGGAACAGTAGGAATGAAAATTTGGGAATAATTGAAATAAGGGAAATATATAAGTTTTTAAAATATCTTTTATAGGGCGCCTGTGTGGCTCAGTTGTTAAGCATCTGCTTTCGGCTCAGGTCATGATCCCAGGGTCCTGGGATCGAGTCCCACTCCCGCTGAGCAGGGACCCTGCTTCTCCCTCTCCCACTTCCCCTGCTTGTGTTCCCTCTCTCGCTCTCTCTCCGTCAAATAAACAAATAAAATCTTAAGAAAAAATATCTTTTATAGACATAACTCCACCTGTTAGCACAACTGAGAAGTACAGAAGGTTGGATTTGACACATAGGAACTCTCACCTCTGGAATCTGAGTTTGCTTATTATAATGTCCACCTAAAGGTACTGCTTTGCCCAAAGGTACGGAAACTCAGACTATGAAATAGAAAAATTCGTAGAGGAAATCTTGCATTTTTGTCTTCAGTGGTTGAGGAAAAGGCCAAGATGGTTCTTCAAGGATAGATCTTTCTCACATTATCCCATTAAAAACAAACAAACAAACACCTAGATTTTACCAATCTTACTCAGACCTGCTTCTCTCGTACTTCCTAAAAGGTTTGAACCAAATATTTAGGACAAGAAGTGGTTCTGTTAAGGGTGTGAGGGTAAGGATAGTAGAGGCTGGGGCGCCTGGGTGGCTCAGTGGGTTAAAGCCTCTGCCTTCAGCTCAGGTCATGATCTCAGGGTCCTGGGATCGAGTCCCGCATCAGGCTCTCTGCTCAGCGGGAGCCTGCTTCCTCCTCTCTCTGCCTACTTGTGTTCTCCCTCTCTGTCAAATAAATAAATAAAATCTAAAAAAGAAAAAAAAAGGGGGCAGTAGAGGCCATATGGCTATCTGGTCTTGGCCTTCAAAGTGTCGGGATGTCAAGTAGCTCTTGTCTAGAGAAGGTCAAATGGCCACCTTCCCTCAGAGACAGCCTGGAGCTGAGGAAAAATGTGCCAGCCCTTTAGGAAGAGTTGCCACATGTCAAGAAAGGGCTTGTTATGTCCCAAGGGCCTTGCACATCACTGCTTTATAAGGTAGGGTTTTTTTTTTTTTTTTTTTTTAAAGATTTTTATTTATTTGACAGAGAGAAACACAGCAAGAGAGGGAACACAAGCAGAGGGAATGGTAGCAGGAGAAGCAGGCTTCCCGCTGAGCGGGGAGCCTGATGCGGGGCTCGATCCCAGGACCCTGGGATCATGACCTGAGCCGAAGGCAGATGCTTAACGACTGAGCCACTCAGGCACCCCAAGGTAGGTATTTTTATCCCTATTATATACCTCAGAAAACTGAGGCTAAGAGCAGCCAAGGGGCACATCTAAGGTCACTAACTCACACAGTGACAGGGCCGGGATTTGAACCCAAACTTGTAGGATTCAGAAGCCAGTACATTTTTCTCCAATGCCTTTTGGGTAGAAGCGTGGAATACTCCATCCTTCAGGCTGGGGGAGGCACACTGGTTCACATGTCTTGCTCCTTCTGAGTTTCTTTCCTTGTTGCTCTCTCTCCAAGCTCATCACATTGTTTCAGAAGGTTGCCATCAGCACAGGTCATCTGTGATTTCAGCCACAGCCCGGTGGACAGTCCTAGGTGAGCTCAGACTCATTCTCCACGTCCTACCTAAAGCAGAGCCCATCTCTGAATTTTGATTCAGGGTTCCCCACCGCACTGCAGAAGCTTGATCAGAGCTTGCAAATGTCTGGAAGCTCAGGGGAATCAACCTCCCCAGATGCGATTTTCAACCAGTGAGGGAGGGAGACGATGAAGGGCGAGTCCAGCTATCATCGGTCAGGTGGCTATTCCCGGGAGGCATCCGTATGCTTCTCACAGGTTACAGCAGAATCAAGTCCCCTGTGTCTGTAGCCCTCAAGGAAGCCGCCCTCATCTTGGCTTTTCCTTTCCCCCTGGTTAGCTCTTCCTACCTCCACAGGTCTGCGTCCTGGGGCCACCTTCTGAGTAGAACACTTGCATTAGATTCTTGCTGGAGGCTCTGCTTTGGGTGACCCAAACCAAGATGGTGTGCTTGTGCCTGGCAGGCTGTGTGAATTAGAAATAGCACTGCGGGTCCGCGGGGGGCTTCGGGGGAGGACACACAGCGTGGCAGAGTAGCAAACAATTGTGAACAGAGAGTAAACTCCAAAGGCTGCAGCAGCCAGGACCTCTTTTCCTTCCCTGGAGATTCTCTACATATAAAATTCCCAGGGGCATCTGGGTGGCTCAGTCAGTTAAGCGTCTGCCTTCAGCTCAGGTCATGATCTCAGGGTCATGGGATCCAGCCCTGCATGAGGCTCTCTGCTCGGTGGGGAACCTGCTTCTCCCTCTCCCTCTGCCCTTCCTCCTTGCTAGTAGTGCTCTCTCTCTCTCTCTCGAATAAATAAATAAAATCTTCAAAAACAAAAACAAAAACAAATAATAAAATAAAATTCCTGGAGCTCCTGATGTCCGTGCCCAAAAGGGAGGCTCCTTTAGGGGACCAGCAAAGACATGTGACCTCTTTGAATTTGTGGCAGTGGGTAATCACTCAATGGGATGTTTCTGGATGGGGCTGTCCCTGTCTCTAGTTAAGGCTATCCCTCAGCCCTCGGTGGTGGCTTTCCCAGGCTGCCACAAGTGTGGGGCTGTCTCAGGTAGGTCACTTCCCGACCACGGTTTCCATGAGCCAGTTGTACTAGTCACAGAGTGCGGGTCCTCCGTGGGTGGGGTGGGGGCTGTTTCACCTAGTAATATCTTTGGAGCTGATATCCAGCCACATCCTAAGCCGCTGTATAAAAACAAAGGGGGAGAATTTAACCAGCGGGAAAAATCAATTTAAATGCTTAAAGAGAAACAGTAAGGCCTGACTCTGCCGCCTCATTTTCACGAGGTGAGTCACTAAAACGGCTGACCTCGTGGCTAATCCATGAGCAGAGGCGCGCTGGCGGTTACTGCTGGCGCGGGGAAGGGCTCCGACCTGCTTCCTGGAAGCCCGGCGCCAGGCAGAGGCCAGGGTAGCCCTGTGACATTAGGAAGTCAGACTACCTCTCCAAGGAGCAGGCGCCCAGCCCAGAGGCTCAGGTCGAGCTGCGACTTCTTGATTGGCCAGTTTCACGGGAGACGCTCCTTCTCACAGTTACTTGATTGGTCGGGTCCACTACCCGCGCCTCACAATGTGCAGCGCTCATTGGTCAAGTCCACTACGCTCTCCAAAGATCTGGTTCTCTAACTGGCAAATCCCAGCAGCCAGTCGGCTGAAACGAGGCTGCGCTCACACGCCTCACGTCCAATTTCTATTTAAAGGCTAGTTCCCGCTCTGATCGTCTGAATTTATGCTATTCTCATAGGCCTCCCTTAAATATACGGGCTTCATGCCTCTTCCCTGTCGTGCAGGGTGAAGAACAAAAGCCTGCTGGTGGGTGAGATCGAAATTTGAATCCCAGCCCAGCCACTCCTTAGATTTATAACTGCAGACCAGCTGTTTTAACTTCTCTGTGCCCCAATTTAATAACTAAGAGCACTAGAGTTAGTTGGCTTATTGTTTGCTAGCTGTGTGATTTCGAGGGGATTACTTAACTTCTCTGAGCTTCCTTTTCTTCAGCGATAAAACAGGGAGAGTAATAACCTCAAAGACCAAAAAAAAACAAAACAACAACAACAAAAAAAAAAACACCTCAAAGACTTCTGGAGAGAATGAAATGAGATTATGCACGAAAGGTATGTGGCACATAAGTTCTCAATAAATGTTAGCTATCCGTTGTGTGTTTAGAGGGAGGGGCACTTGCAGAGCAATAAAGACCCAGCCTTGTCTTCCCGTGGTTAAGGATTCAGTACAAAGATCAGCCAGTGTGCAGACCCAGGTAATGGTCAGTGATATTATGGATGCAGTTCTTATCTAGCTGAGTGAGGGCAGCCCCAGGGTTTGGTCCTACCCCAGCCTGTCCTTGAAGAGGTGTCCCTCAGAGGTTTCCGGTGTGAGTTAGAGACCGAGGAGGGGCAGTAGGAGGATGAAGAATGTTGCATTGAGACTAGGGGCTCTGAGAGACCTTGTGGGTAGGGGGTGACAAGAGTATTGATTGTGGTACTAAATATTCTAATGCAGTTAAAAACGAGCACACAAGCATTAGCAAAGAAAGAAATGCATCCTTACAGGATTCCAATATAGGATAAAGGAGCTGGGTCCAAACACGTGACTACAGGATCATGAAGTGCAACATTTATGACAGGAGAAGGAAGATCTCGGGTGTGTTACTGCGCATCTTTGTGCCACTCCCTCCCTGTAATTCCCCGGTGGTTGCCTAGTAACCCTCAATAGCCATTCTCCCAGTCTTTACTTGGTTAAACAGTTGCAAGAACAAGATACATTGTACTGATAAAAATGAAAACATCACTGGGTCAAACAAAGGGCACAAGAAATTGCCGTATTGGTTGGTCAAATGCAGCTTTGGGAATTCAGACTTTATTTTGTCAAAGGATGTTTCACCTGTGTTTATTCCTCTAAAATCTTAGGGTTAAGGCCTCAATGCCTGAATTATTTTCATATGCAAAAATAATATACATATATTTGGTCATTATATTGGAAAGTCATTTGAAAACTGGTCATTGCTTGCCCTTTGCTAGAAGAATCTGGAAGTTTGTGTCAACACTGGGCAGGGTAAACAGCTGTGTCAGTGCTCGCTGCCTTTGAGACATTGTTGCTTATTAGCAGAAAGTATATAGGAATTTTTGTCAGAATCAGGTGTCAGGGATCAAACATAATTTTTTTTATTACTGCTGATGTATTTTCCTGTTCTAAGTGGTTTGGGCTTGTGCCCTTCGGCATTTTTGCCATCAACCTTTGGGCTGGAGTGAAAAGGGGGAGGAGTGGGTGTAGAAGCCCGATCAGACAGGAAGGGGAGAGAGAGCTCTTCAATTGCTAGGAACAGACGAGATGGGGTCAGGGTGTTGCCTTAGCCCAGGGATACAGGGGGTCAGGTAAGATGAAAGATACCCCAATAAATACACTCACCCACAACACCTTTAGGAAAATGTTGCAAATGGGCAAGCTATTGTTGCATTTTCTCCCAGCCCCACCTTCCTGCTGCAAGATGTGTCTAGATGGGTAGCCTGAAGCAGTCTCTGGGTGCGATGGAAGAGATCCAGAAGGTTGCCCTGCAGTGTGGTACGGGGACCCTGCCCCATTAGACAGAAGTGGGAGGATTCTTGTGACAAAGGAGTACAGGTAGGTAGCTCAAAGCTGAGGGCCCAGGTGGGAGTTGTATCCGGGTCTCCAGCAGCAGCTGCAGCAGGAGCAAGAGCCTAGCGGCAGGGTGAGAGGGCCATCTCCCAGAAAGCAATCGCCACGTGGTTTGCCGGCCCGAGAACACTGCAAGATATCCATCCACAGATCCCTCAGCAGGGGGAGGGAGGACAGAGGGTCCTGTCCAAAGGGGTTGAGCTCCCTTTTCCCATATGCAGAAGCCACATGGCTCAGACCCGAGGTCCCTCTCCCCCTTGTGCCCCTGCAGTACTCAGGGGGCAGAGAGGGAGGGGTGGGCAGAGAGCCCCCGGAAGGGCTGAGAACCTACTGCAGGGTGAGTTCACTCGGAGAATAAGAGGGGATTTTAACCAGAAGAGCAGGAGTATAATTTTCCCCCACCTTTCATTTGGAGACTTTGAAACAAGATAAAAAAAGATATTTAGGGAACAATAAAGAAAAGCACAGTTCCTTGCATGTCTGAACTGTAATGCATACATTGTAATCCACTTACAAAAGTATACAGTGGCCCGTGGCATTGTCCTAAAAGGCAATG
Source organism: Procyon lotor (assembly GCA_028646535.1). Taxonomy (NCBI): domain Eukaryota; kingdom Metazoa; phylum Chordata; class Mammalia; order Carnivora; family Procyonidae; genus Procyon; species Procyon lotor. Next base: position 32,505,732 of record CM053613.1, read on the forward strand.
CGAAACCAACTGCCTTAAATCACATTTCCTGCGTTGTAAAACTCTCTTGGTTGAAAGGATAATAGTTTAAACATTTTTGTGTCATCTGTTCCAGAGCGTATGATGATTCTCTGATCTGCAGATTCTTTACGGGAAAGGATTATAGTTCATCATTTTTCATCCTGTAATTGATACGCTAACTGCCTATCGAGACCCAGATTTCAGAGGCAAAGCACAGCTACTGGCTTTGTCTGCATATCTTACACTGAAAAAAAATGAGTGAAAAATCCAGTGTGGCAGACACACGAAAGGTGTAAAAGCAATTCTCAAGTGACCCTTCAGAAGCATTATCAATGCTGCTTTATGTCAAATCATTAAATGCCAACCTGGAGAAAAATTAAGACTGAATTTGCTGGGATGGTTGCTATGAAATCTTACAACTTCACTGCCTGCTTTTCTGTAGTGTGTGCTACAGTTTGAGCAATTTCTATCACTTTTGACTTTGGCAAAATGTTCTTTCTCCAAATTAAAACTAATTCAAGACCCTGTAAGTAACTAAGTGTAGCATGACTTATCAATAAGGCTCAAATAGCTGGAAACTTGCCCAGGGATAGCAACCTCAACATACCTTTTGTAATTTGTATGAAGTTCTTCATAAGAGAAGAGTATTTTTGATTGTTATACTGTCAAGAATTGTTTAATATTTTCAGTTTTTTTTTTCCAATGGAGCGTACTTTTGTTTTAATCAATAAACCAATGAAATTATTGATTGTTAGTAAATTTATATGCCTAGAAATTACTTGAAGCCTTTTTTTATTATATTCCGCGCTGGGAGGAGGCATGTTAGATTTCACACTGGGGCCTATTTTTCCTGCCAGAAGGTCTTGTGATTCCCCCAAAGACCTGCCTGGAATGCCGGGCAAGAATCCTTGTAGTCTATGGCCTAAGTCACCTCCTTTAGGAAATGTGCTCACCTGGGCAGTGAAGACAACATGAGAGGGAACCTGTGAGGTTAAGGTAAGAGAGAGGAAGGTAAGGTAGGAAAGAATCACAGGTAAAGAAATGCTTTTCCTGAGCCCTTACAATGTGCTGGGCACTGGGCCAAGTTCTTATGAGCAAATCCTTGCCTTAAAAAAAACCAATTTTTTGTTGACGTATTATGTACCCAGAGACAAATTCACGTAAGTGTACAACTTGATTCTCATAAAATTGCATAAGACGTGCATACCTGTGTGTTTAGCCCGGAAATTGAGAAACAGACCATGACAACACCCCAGAAGCCTCCTAAAGTCCTCTCCTAATCCCTTCTGACACTCCCCCCCCCCCCAGGGAAGAGGACTATGTTGTTATCCTGACTTCTAGCAACATAAATTCAGTCTGCTTTTAAAGAGTTTTTTTTTTTTTACTTAGACTGTCAATAAGTTGCAAGAGTGGCGCAGAGGGTTCCTGCATACCTTTTACCCAACTTCCCCAAGTGATGTATTATAGAACCATAGTACAGTATCAGAACCAGGAAACTGACATAGGTGCAATAATAGTAACTTAGCTACAGGTGTTATTCAGCTCTTGTCAGTTTTTATATGCACTCTTTTTTTTTTTGGAGTATGGTTCTGTGAAATTTTATCATATATGTAGATTCACGTAATCACCACCACAGTTAGGATATAGAAACGTTCCATCACCACAGAGTTTGGTTCTGAACTTTATCTAAATGGCACCACACAGTATACTTTCATTCCTGGCTTTCATTGATTATTATGTTTGCAAGATTTATTATTGTTGCTGTGTGTCATTGTAATTTGTTTGTTCTCATTGTTATATTCCATTGTGTGCATATCCTACAACTATTTATCTCTTCTACTGTTGGTGGGCATTTTGGTAGCTTCAATGTTTGTTATGAGTGCTGGTGTTATGAAAATTCTGGTGAATATATGTAAGCATTTCTGCAGGATATATACCGAGGAGGGGGTTGCTGAATCTTACATTATGTGTATGCTTATCTCTGATACATATAGCGAATCAATTTTCTAAAGTTGTTCTACTAATTTACTTTCCCATAAGGAGTTCAGAGTCCTGGTTTCTACATCCTTACCAAATCTCAGCATTTTCCGTCTTCTTCCTTTTAGCCATGCAGTGGTATGCATGTGGTACTGTGTGGTGAGTTTACTTTGCATTTCCCTGATGACTAGTGAAGGTAAGCACCATTTCATACATTTATTTGCCACTTGGACATTATTTTTTGAGAAATGCCTATTCAAGTCTTTTGCCCTTTTTAAAAGTTGCACTATCTTTTTCCCCCCCTTTTGATTTGTAAGAGTTTGGATAGAGTACTTCGTTGGATATATGCATTACATTCTCTTCACTCACTCTGTTGCCTTTTTTTTTGTTTTGTTTTAAACAAAAACTTTATTTTTCTAGAGCAGTTTTAGGTTCTGAGCAAACCTGAGTGGAAAGTACAGAGTTGCACTAAACCTCTTGCCCTCACTCCCACCCTGTCTCCCCACTATCAACACCCAGCAGCAGAGTGCTACATTTGTTATAATCAATGAACTTACACAGACACATCATTATTGTCCAAAGCCTGTAGTTTAAGTTAGGGTTACTCTTGATGTACTTTCTCTGGATTTGGAAAAATGTATGATGACATGTCTACCAGGATAGTATTTTTTGGTGTGGACATATGTTTTCAATTCATTTGGGTAAATACCAAGAAGTGTGATTGCTGGATTGTAGGGTAAGAATATGTTTAGTTTTGGGGCACTTGGATGGTGCAGTTGGTTAAGCGTCCAACTCTTGATTTCAGCTCAGCTTGTGAGCTTGAGCAGGAGTCAGGCTCTGAGCTCAGTGGGGAGTCTGCTTGAGATTCTCTCCCTCTCCCTCTGCCCCTCCCTTCGCTCACATGCTCATGCGCTCTTTCTCTCTCTAAATAAACACATAAAACCTTAAAAATATGTTTACTTTTGGTTTAATTTTTTTTTTAAGGATTTTTATATATTTGAGAGAGAGAGAGAGGAAGAGAGCACAAGCTGGGGGAACAGCAGGAGAGAGAGAAGTAGGCTCCCTGCTGAGCAGGGACCCCGATGGTGGGTGCTATCCCAGGACTCTGGGATCATGTCCTGAGCCGAAGGCAGCGCTTAATTGACTGAGCCACCCAGGTGCCCCAAGAATATATTTAGTTTTATAAGAAACTGCCAAACTGTCTTCCAAAGTGGCTATACCATCTTGCATTCCTATTAACAATGACTGAGAATTCCTGTTGTGCCACATCCTTGCCAGCATTTGGTGTTGTCAGTGTTTTGAGTTTTGTGCTCTCTAACAGTATGTAGTTGTACCTTATTATTGTTTTAATTTGTAAGCCCCTAATGAATACTGAGCATCTTTTCATATGCTTACTTGCTCTCTGTGTATCTTCTTTGGTGAGGTATCTGTTCAGATCTTTTGGCTGTTTTTACATTTGAATTGTTCATTTTCATATTGTTGAGTTTTGAGAGTTCTTTGTATATTTTGGCAATAGTCCTTTATCAGATATGTCTTTTTCCAAATATTTCCTCCCAGTGTATGACTTGCCTTCTCATTGTTTTGATGCATTGCTTTTCTAGTCTCTTAATTGTGCTTCTGATGAGCAGATATTCTTAATCCTAATATGGCCCAGTTTATTTAAAAAATCCCTTTTTGATTAGTGCTTTGAATGTTCTATTCAAAAACTTCCATCTATTTCAAAGTCACAAAAATGTCTATATTTTGCTCAAAAAGCTTGGGTGTCTTAATATTCACATTTAGATCTGTCATCCAAATGGAATTGACTTTTATGTATAGAGTGAGATCGGGGTCAACATAGTTATATTTTTCTCTATAGATATGCAATTGACCCAGCACCATTTATTGGAAGGATCATTATTTCCTTGTTGCACTGCAGTGGCATCTTTGTCCCAAACCAGGTGTCCATAGATATGTGTGTCTGTTCACATAGATCTATTTTACTCTTCCCAACAAGTCTTTGGAAGAGGTGGGAGCTCTGGATGCAGGACTTACTCAACTCAAGACCTGAGTTGCTCGACAGAGACCTGGCCCAAGACTGGCTCGAAGGTGGGAAACTTTTGTCATTGGAGCTAATCCTGTGGGCTTTGTAGTCTGGCCCATTTGCACTTGAGTCTTTATTGTGTGGCTTTGAATGAGTTATTGACTTCTCCGAGCCTGTTTCCAAATATGTAGGATGGAGATAATAATAGCATGGTGACATGGAACTTGAGAGCCTTAGATAATTAAATGTATAGTATTGTCCCCGTTGTTATTGTCATTACTCTCTGTTCTCCTAAGAAGGATGAAGAGGAAGGCAGTGCTTCCTTCAAGTGCCTTAGTTCCTGCTCCTTCTCTGCTTTTCCGATCTCCCTCCAGAAGCTCCTAAGCTAATGTCCTTGTGAGGACAGGGGAACGCAGAAGGTTTGGAAGGTCTGCCTCCTAAGGGGAACCAGTTGCTTCTCATCCTCAAGGCTTCTACTTTTGTCAGACCCTCTGCTCCCTCCGGAGAGCGGAGAGTGTCTCCAGGCTCCCCCCGGGGGAGCTTACTAAGTGCAGGCAGTTCCAAAGCAGGCATGGGAGGCGGGCAGAGAAGGGCTTCAGGCAACCCTCGTTCCTGGGCTTGACTCAGTAGCTCATCGATGTGGACGATCGTAGATGAGCTGCTCCCCTTCTCTGAGCCTTAGGGTCTTACTGACCGTGTCCCCAAGTCTCCTCGGCACTCGTATTCTGTAACTTCTTAACTTCTTACCCCAGTCCATGGTAAGTTCCACAGTAAGTGCCCAGAGGTGCTGCCGAAAAGGCTCTCATTGCACTCTCGGGGCAAATCTGTTCCCAGAGAAGGGCCAGGTGGTGTGATCACTGTTCTTTCTTGCTTGTCCCAAGGATAGACTCCAAAATACAGAAAGAGGTTTCTGCACAAAGATGTTTACCACAGTATTGCCCATGCCAGTGAAAACATCCAGTTTGGAAATAATTGCTCCGCTTTGTGCCCCATCCGGGGGCAGCCACGCTGGTATTCAGCACAGAGAATTCTAGTGCAGGCTTCGTTTTGGGAAGCAGCCGCAATACTTGGTATAGAATCGTTTAGCCAAACATTCAATATTTTGATCACACATTATGTCCTCAACTAAGGAATGGCTTTACGAAGGTGACTCAGACACTCTCTCTGCCCCCAAGGAGCTCACAGTTTAGCCAAGGAGGAAGAACCCTAAGGAGTAAAGTAGAAGCCCATGTATGTGCTGGATGAGAGGCACGAGGAGGGTACCAGGAGAGCCCAGAGAAGAGACAGTCGTTTCTGATGATCAGATGGAAGCTGTTTGCAACTTTCAGGGAGAGAGAGGAAGAGGCATGGAAGCCCGAGGTTACTGAGATCGGAGAGAAGCAGGGTCCGGGTGTTATTCAGGAAGTCCTGCGGGCTGAGTGGATGGGGACTGTGACTGTGTAGATGGTGGTCCTTCTCCTGAGATGGGAATCCCAGGAGGAGAAGTTGGGAGGGAGTTAAGGGCTGCGTTGGGTTTTAGCTGCCTAGGATGGGCTGTCAGGAGGCAGATGGGGGATAGATTGGGGGCTCAGAAAGAGAGTGAGGCTGGCGACCTTGCTTTGTAAAGACTCGGGAGGAGAAGACATATATCAGAAGCAACTGCTGAGAGAGGAGACTGAGAAGCCTACCTTTAGGGAAGGGACAGGAAGCCTGGGAAGGCAAAAGAAGAAAAGCCCGTGAATGAAGGAGACAAAGAGCAGTGAGAGGAGACCAGGAGAGCTCCTCCGGAAGGAGTAAGAGGCTTCAGAAGGAGGCAGCTGCCAATCTGTCTCATAATGCTGGGAGGTGTGGGCAGTTGAGGACCGAGGTATGGCGTTTCTGCTAAGTTTAGTGTGGAAATGGTGGGAACAGGATAGTTTCTCGGGGTGGGGAGACTGGTTCCATGCTGCCAGGAGTTGGGGAGTAAGTGGGAAAGCAGAGGATGGTGGAAGGAGTCAACTCTTTTGAGGAGTGTGGCTAGAAAGAGAAGGAAAGAAATTGGGGCAGTGACTGGGCATGAAGCTGTGATGGTGGACACAGCACTCTTCCCACTGACTTCCGGCCGACTTCCGGCAGACTTGCGCAGTCAGCTTGGGGACCTTCTTCTCCAGGCCAGGCTTCTCATGGAAGAAAGGGCCCGGATCAGCTGTCTGTCCCCTCTCCCTTTCTGTGCTCATGTGTCCGCAGTTATGTGCACGTCTGTGTTCAGGAAGCTGGAGTAAGAAGCCACTGGGTTAGAGGCTTCTGGTCTGGAGGAGCCCCGGGGCAGCCCCAAGTTTCCTGAGGGGCTGGGCCTGCATCTTTTTCTCCAAGATGAGGCTGAGAAGTGAGAGGCAGGCTGTGGACCATCAGGATCTGTCAGCAGCCTCTGCAAGTCTGCCCACCATCTGGGTCCCATCACGCAAGTGGGGCTTTTCCTACATTAATCTCTGATGAGCTTGGGCCGGCTTTCATTTCAAAAGGCTCTACTTCTTTTTTGTCTCCCACCAGCCCCTTCTTTACACCCCCTCCCCAAAAACAGGACTAAAAATCATGCCTTTTCCCTTCCTTGGTTTCCCAACCCAGCTGGGGCCAGAGAAAGCTTTGAAATTGGAGCAATGCTTGGGATGGGGAGGGAGGGGAAGCTGGGGTAGCTGGTGGAAAGAGGCTGGAGGAAGAAATGGCCCACTGAGTTCCCAAGCAAGGGGAAGAGAACAGAGATCTCTTGGATGACCAGCTCTGGCTTCTTGGGGTCTCCACTCCTTTCTATCTTCTTTCCCCTATGTTTGCCAACAGTGCAGGAGACTGGTGTGGAATGGGTGTGTGCCAATGCAACCAAAGGGTTTTATGTATCTCACAGAGCTGGGAGAGACCTTGAGACATATAGTTCAGCTCAGTTGCTGCATGTGGATGGCTGTACAGGGCCCAGAGAGAGAAGAGAGATCGCACAGGACCAGGATGGCAACCTGGAAGTGAGGCTCTCACTTACGGGTCTGCCTACTATGGGATCCTACAACTGGCATCAAAGATGCCTTTACTGGTCATATGTCAAGGGATAACTTAGATTCGTAGTCACTGGGGGGCCAGGGTTGTCCTGAAAGTGCTTTGTGATAGATCCAGGCAATACATATTGGCGATGAGGAGGGGCTAGGCCACAAAGTCAAGGACCAGTTTGGAAGAGGGGTGAGAGGGAAGGATCAGTGGCTAAGGGTAAAAGATAAGGTTAACGAGAGCCCCATATTATTAGATTCTTGCCGTGCCCCCTTTGCATGAAGGAGGGATTCATTTACTAAGGAAGACACTATATGGATACAAGAGGGATTTGGCAACATATAGCAGAAAACGGAGCTCAGACGGGATCCAGCAATAACACCAGTTACTAACTCACATAACAAGAAGTTCAGAGATAAAGTGGGTTTTAGGACTGGTCCATTTAGCGTGTCATCAAGGATTCAAGTTCTTTCTGTCTCTCAGTTTTGCCTTACTTTGTGTCATAAGATGGCTGCCTTCTAGTTATAAGAGAACCACCAACAGAAAAGGGAGATTCCCCCCTCCCACCCGCCTTTATTCAGTTTAATGGGAAAGAGTAAAGTATTCTCTCCCCAGGCATGGAATGTAAGTCTTTTTCTTGAGTCTGATCAGGCAACTTTGCATCATATGCGATGTTGTCTGCCTATCCCTGGACTGATAGTTACCAAGAGCATGCATTCTATGTACTGAATTAAAATAGATTTTTTAAAAACCTCTCAATTTTTCTCAGAAATAAAAACTGTACCGTTGGGGAAAAAATAATGGAAGTCTTGATGAACATATTCAAGATAGAATCAATGACCTGAAAAATAGTGCCGAGGAAATATCTCAAAATACAATGCAATAAGGCAAAGAGGTAAAAAGTGTAGACAGACGTGTAAGTAGAGGGAGACTTAAGACTTCTAACATGTTGGGGCGCCTGGGTGGCTCAGTGGGTTCAAGCCTCTGCCTTCGGCTCAGGTCATGACCTCAGGGTCCTGGGATCCAGCCCCGCATTGACTCTCTGCTCAGCGGGGAGCCTGCTTCCCCCACTCTCTCTGCCTGCATCTGCCTACTTGTGATCTCTCTCTGTCAAATAAATAAAATCTTAAAAAAAAAAAAAAAGACTTCTAACATGTCTGTGATGTAGAAAGCCAGAAGGAGCTTTGCTCATTGTTCTTATAGTAACAAAAAGAGAAAGCTGGATCAATTAGAAGAACCATACGTTTCTTGAACCCATCTGTAGTAGCCAGATTCCAAGATGGCTCCCCGCGATCCCTACTTCCTTGTATTTACAACTGTGTGTAATTTCCTACTATATTGTGCCAGGGCAATCCGGGGAAGCCATAGAATACAATGAAAGTGATGATATGCCACATTGAAGATGAGGTTATAAAAGAACATGGCTTTCTCTCTCTTATCGCTTGCTCTGGGGGCGGCATGCTGCCAGGTTGAGAGTGTTCCTATGGAAAGGCCCAAGGAAATGAAGTCTCCAACCAACAGCCAGCAATGAACCAAGGCCTGCTGAAAACCATAGGCATAAGCTTGGAAAGCTTCTTCAGCTTTATTCACGTCTTGAGGTGTCTGTAGCCCTGGATGGCAGTGTAATGGCAACCTCACAAGAGACCGTGAACCACAACGCCCCCATTAAGCCACTCCCATATTCCTGAGACATGGCAGCTGTGAGATATAACTGTGTATTGCTTTAAGCTGCTATGTTTGGGGGATAATTGGTTAGGAAGCAGTAGATAACTAATAACCCATCAGAGAGTGGAGGTATCCAGGGTTACCAAGCATCTGAAATCTAAGGAAATCCAGGGCCCTCCAAGCAGAGACAGGATGTGAGCATTTGCTTACCTACAGCAGAGTATGAGGAGAGATCTAGGTGCCATAGAAACAGGTAAAAAGAATAGAGACAGATATTTATTTATTTTTATTACATCAAATGATTTTTATGTTTTCTATTGAGGTACGATTGACGTGTAACATTATATTAGTTTCAGGTGTACAACATAATGATTTAATATTTGTGTGTATTGTGAAATCTCTAAAATAAGTGTAGTTGACATAGGTACAGAATTTTTTTCTTGTGATGAGAACTTTTACGTTCTCTTTTAGAACTCTCTTAGCCATGTTCAGATTTGCAATACAGTACTATTAACTAGGGTCCCCACACTGTATGTGACATCCCCGTGACTTACTTATTTTATAACCAGAAATTTGTACCCTTTTGACTCCCTTCACCCATTTTCCCCACACTCTGCCCCCTACTCCTGGCAACCACCAATCTGTTCTCTGTATCTATGAGCTTGGTTTTGTTTTTGCTTTTGTTTTCGATTCCACATATAAGTGAGATCATTATGGTATTTATCCTTCTCTGTCTGACTTATTTCATGGATAAAATTTTAAAACAAACTGCTAAAGGCCAAATGTGACCTTATGTGAAAGTATAGAATTGCTGGGACCGGCGAACAAGAGGGTAGTTTGTACTCACTTGCAGGCTCTTCTCCATCAACCTTTCACTATTTGGTCTTGACAAAGATCGGTGACAGTGCCAGAGAATGGAGAACCAAATCAGCCTGCACCTTAATCTTGGACTTCCCAACATCCAGAACTATGAGAAAATGAATTTCTGTTATTTAAGCCACCCACTGCATTGTATTTTCATTATAGTAGCTCAACTGAAAGAGTACTTATTTTAAATTGTAATTTCAAGTTCTTTGTTGATGTTGTCTTGATCCTGTATCCTACAAACTTGCTAAATTCACTTATGAGCTTTCTGATTCTTTATTGATTCTTTGGGATTTTCTTCTTAGACGGTTGTCATCTGGGAACTTCATTGGATAGCACTTGCAGAACAATGTTGAATAGAAGTGGTGACAAAAGATATCCTATCTTAGTTCTCAAATGTAGGGGAACAGTATTTATTCTTTCATCATTTTAAAAAAGATTTTGTTTATTCATTTGAAAGAGAGACAGAGAGAGCACAAGCAGGGGGAGAGGGAAAGGAAGAAGCAGACGCCCTGCTGAACTGGGGCTGAGCTGGGAGCCTGTTATAGGGCTCGATCCCAGGACCTCGAGATTATGACCTGAGCCAAAGGCAGACACCTAAGCATCTGAGCCACCCTCTTTCATCGTTAAGTAGGATACCACTAAGGGAATTTTTCTTAGATGCATTTTATTGGATTGAGGAGGTTTCCTTCTAATCTAAGTTTTCTGGAAGTTTTTCTCATAAATAATTGTTGAATTTTCTCTAACGGTTTTTCTGCATTTATTGAGATGATATTATGTCTGTTCCTATGCCTTTGTGGACAGTGATTTTTTCTGTTTCACTGATTTTCAGGTGTTGAACTAACCTGGCATACTTGGTATAATTCCCACTCGGTCATGATATATAAATTTTTCTATATTGCTAGATTTTGATTTTCTAATATTTTCTTGAGGATTTTGCATTTATGTTCATGAGGGATATTGGTCTGTAGTTTGTTTTTCTCATAATAACTTTTTTCTGGTTTCAGTATCAGGGTAATGTTGAGCATATAAAATGAATGAGAAAGTATTCCCTGCTCTTTAAATATCTGGAAGTGTTTGCATATAACTGGTATTATTTCTTCCTTGATATTTGGTGGAATTTTCTAGTGAAGCCATCTGATCCTGGTGTTTTCTTTGTTGGAAGGTTTTTAATTACTAATTAAATTTCTTTAATAATATAGTGCTATTCAGATTGTTTAATTCTTAATAGTTGGTGGTTTACATATTCAAAAATTTTTCCATTTTTTAAGTTAGTAAAATTCATCAGAATTATGTTTTCACAATAATGTCTTATTCTGCTGTAGTGTCTGTAAAGTCTGTAGTAATCTCCCTTCATTCATTCCTGATATTGATAATTTGTATCATCTCTCCTTTTTCTTTTTCTTAATCTGACTGGCTAGAAACTTATCAACTTTATTGATCTTGCCAAAGGACCACTTTGGATTTATTGATTTTTCTCTGTAATGTTTTGATTTTAAATTCCATTGGTTGGGGCGCCTGGGTGGCTCAGTCGTTAAGCGTCTGCCTTCGGCCCAGGTCAGATCCCGGTGTCCTGGGATCGAGCCCCGCATCGGGCTCCCTACTCTGCGGGAAGCCTGCTTCTCCCGCTACCATTCCCTCTGCTTGTGTTCCCTCTCTCGCTGTGTTTCTCTCTATCAAATAAATAAAATCTTTAAAAAAAAAAAAAAAAAAAATTCCATTGGTTTTTGCTCTTATCTTTATTATTTTCCTCCCTCTACTTGGTTTGGATTTAATTTACTCCTCTTTTTCTGTTTTTTTTGAGATGAAAACTAAGATAATTAATTTCTTCTATTCATATATAGGCATTTAATGCTATAAATATTTGGCCTTTAGCTGCACCCCACTAATTGTAATATGTTGTTTTTATTTTCATTCAATTCAAAATATTTTCTAATTTCTCTTGCAACTCTCTCTTTGACCCACAAGTTATTAATAAATACATTGTTTAAATTGCAAATATTTGTGGATTTCCCAGACATCTTTGTTATTAATTTTTAATTTAAGTCTGTTTGGCAAGGGCACATACTTCATGTAATTTCAATTTTTTAAACAATTTCTTGAGGTTTGTTTAATGACCCAGAATATATTCTCTCTTGGTGAATGCTTCATGTACACTTGGGAAGAATGAGTATTCTGCTGTTGGTGAGTGAAGTTTTCTTTAAATGTTTGGTCAATTTTATTGGTAGTGTTACTCAGATTTTATATCTTTTTACCAATCTGCTGTGTACCTATTTTATCTATTACTGAGAGAAGAGTTCTGATGTCTCCACCTATAATTGTCAGTTTGTCTATCTTCTCTTTAGTTTCATTTTTATATTTCATATACATTGTTAAATTTATGGGAATTAAGTTTTTTATAATTATATTTCATTTTCCTTTAGTGTCCATAGGATCTGCATTGAAGCCCTTTTATTAAATACTGATATTGGTGATTTATTCCTCTGTATTTTCTGGATTAACTAGGATAGAGGTACATCAATTTTATCAGGCTTATCTAAAAACATAAGACTTTGGTTTAATGCTTTCCCTCTATTATTTATTCTCTATTGTTTTCTATGTTATTCATTCCATCTTTAATTATTATTTTTCCATTCTTACATTTACTTTGTTTTTTCACCCTAAAGGGTCCTAATAAGGATGGTACAACCTTTGTTTTTTTTTCTTACATTTACTTTGAATTTAATTTTTCTTTTCTCTTTCTAGTATCTTAGAGTGAGAATTAAGATCATTGATTTGAGACTTTTCTTCTTTTTTAATATAGGCAATCAGTGTTACAATTTTCCATCTAAATAGTGCTTCAGAAACGTCCCATAAATTTTGATGTACTATGTTTTAAATTCTAATCACTACTTTAAAAAAATATTTTCTTTAACCTATGGATAATTTATAAGTGTTTTATTTCTGGGTATTTGGAGATTATTCAAAAAAATCTTTCTGTTAATGATTTCTAACAATTCCACTGTGGTAAGAGAAAATGCTTTTTATGACAATATTCTTTTAAATTTATTTAGTCTTGGTTTATGGCTCAGTATATGGTCTATCTTTGCAAATATTTCATGTCCACTTGAAAATAATAAAAATATATTTTCATTTCATTCAAATGAAAAGTATTCTGTTTTTGTCAGGTAGAGCGCTCTATGAATGAAAGTTAGGTCCAGTTGTTGATAGTATTGTTCAAATCTATATAAAACCTTACTGATTTTCTGTCTACTTGTTCTTTGAATCATTAGTAGAAGAAGGTGTTAAAATCTTCAACTATAATTATAATTTCTTTGCTTTATATATTTTGGAGCTCTGTTATTAGGTGCATCCAAACTATTGATTGTTGTGTTTTCTTGATGCATTGACTCTTTCATTATTAAGTGTTCTTTTTTTTTTTTTAAAGAGTTTATTTATTTATTTGAGAGAGAGAGAACAAGTATGAGCAAGGGGTTGGGGTAGGGCAGAGGCTGAGGGAGAAGCAGACTCCCTGCTGAGCAGGGAGCCCAAGGTGGAACTTGATCCCAGAACCCTGGGATCATGATCTGAGCCAAAGACAGATGCTTAACTGATTGAGCCACCTAGGCACCCCAGGAATAACATTAGAAGATTTTTTAAAAGAACATTTAGGGGCACCTGGGTGGCTCAGTCGTTAAGCGTCTGCCTTCGGCCGAGGTCATGATCCCAGGGACCTGGGATCGAGCCCCGCATCCGGCTCCCTGCTCTGCGGGAAGCCTGCTTCTCCCGCTACCATTCCCTCTGCTTGTGTTCCCTCTCTTGCTGTGTTTCTCTCTGTCAAATAAATAAAATCTTAAAAAAAAAAAAAAAAAGCATTTAATGAGGGGCACCTGGGTGGCTCAATTAGTTAAGTGTCTGCCTTTGACTCAGATCAGGATCTCAGGGTCTTGGGATCGAGCCCCGCACCAGGCTCCCTGTTCAGTGGGGAGTTTGCTTTTCCCTCTCCCTCTGCCTCTACTCCCCACTCATGCTCTCTCTCTCTCTCTCTCTCTCTCCTTCTCTGTCTCAAATAAATAAAATCTTAAAAAAAACACAAACTTCCAGTGATATTCCTTGCTCCAAAGTCCACTCTGTCTGAAATTAATATATTCATTATAGCTCTCTTATGACTAATCATTGTGTAAAGTTTCTTTTTCTATTCTTTCCTTTTTAATCTACTTGTCTCTTTATACTTAAAGTGTTTCTCGGGCGCCTGGGTGGCTCAGGTGATTGTCTGTCTTCAGCTCAGGTCATGATGCCAGGGTCTTGGGATCCAGCCTCATGTTGGACTCCTGCTCAGCAAGGAGCCGTCTTCTCCCTCTTCCTCTGCCCCTCCCCCCACTCATGCTCTGTCCTCTCTCTCTCAAATAAATAGATAAAATCTTTTAAAAAAATACACTGTTTCTGTAGGCATTATAATTGGGCCATTTAAAAAAAGTCTCTTCAATCTCTTAGATTGTTGAGACCATTTTTTAATATTATGCAGGAATTTGATGTAATAATATAATAAGAGTTTTAATCTATTATCTGCTTATTTGTTTTGTATTTAATCTATTTTCCTGTCCCTTTTTTCTTCTTTTTCTTGGCTCTGGTCCTTTTTTTGATTAATTGTATTTTTAATTTCAGTGTATCTCCACCATGTTATATTAGCTATAGCTCTTGCTTTAGTTATTTTAAAATGATTTAGAATAAGCATACTTAATTTATCTTTATCAGATGACATTCTACCTTCAAATAATTTATACCATTTTACGTATAATGGGCAACAGTATGTTATGTAGCCTTACCAACAGCTAACTTGCATAGTATTGTGTTACCATATATTATACTTTTATTTATGTAATTTACCATTAAAAACATTGTTATTTTTTGTTTTAGGCAGTGAGTTAAAATTTTCTTTTTAAAGATTTTGTTTACTTATTTGACACAGAGAGAGTGATGACAAGCAGGCAGAGAGGCAGGCAGAGAGAGCGGGAAGCAGGCTCCCCGCTGAGCAGAGAGCCCAATGCAGGCCTCAATCCCAGGACCCTGAGATCATGACCTGAGCTGAAGGCAGAGGCTTTAACCCACTGAGCCACCCAGGTGCCCGAGTTTAAAATTTTTTTACTGAGGTATAATTTACATAATATAAAACTTACCCATTGTAAGTTTCCATGAATTTTAGTAAGCTTACATAGTTGTGTAATCATTAATACAATCAGTTTTAAAATAATTTCACTACCTTAAAAGTTCCCTCCTGTGTATTTACAGTCAATCCCACTCCCATACCAAGCATGGTTAATCACTGATTTGATTTCTGTCTCTATATTTTTGGGTTTTCTAGAAAGTTCATATAAATGGAATCATGCAATATATAGTTTTATGGATTTGGCATTTCATACTTTGCACATTTTTTTGAGGTTCACTCATATTTTTGTATGTATCAATAGTTCATTTCTTTTTTTTTATTCTTGGGCAGCAGTCCATTATATCTGGATACCATATTTACTTTATTAATTCATCTGTTGATGAACATTTGTGTTATTTCAAGTTTAGAGCCATTATGCATGATGCTGTAATGAACTTTTGCATACAGTCTTTGAGGTGCACAAATTTTCCTTTCCCTTGTGTATCTATCTAAGGGCAGAATTTCTGGGCCCTGGAAGTTCATACTTAGCTTTTTAAGTAACTCACACTGATTTCTAAAATGACTATAATGTTTTACATTCTCACCAGTAATGTATGAGGGTCCCATTTATCTACATTCTCAAAACTTGATGCATCAGTCTTGCAGTATGTAAATATTCTAGAAGGTATAATAGTGTTATCTTATTATGGTTTTAATTTAGATTTCCCTAATAACTAATGATGTTGGGAATCTCTTTATATACATATTTGCCATCATGTATCTTATTTGGTGAAGTGTCAGCTCAAATTTGCTTATGTTCTTATTGTTGCTTTTTTTTTTTTTACTTCTTACTATTTCTGGATGTATTTTTAGACTCCCTATTGTAGCCTATATGTATATCCTTAGGCCCATACCACATTCTCTTGATTACTGTAGCTTTATAGTAAGTTATGAATAACAATAGTGTAATTTCTCCAGCTTTGTGTTTTTCCAAATTGTTTTGGCTATTCTAGGTCCTTTCCATTTCTGTATGCATTTTAGGACCAGTTTGTTACTTTCTACAAAACGAGCTTGCTGAGACTTTGATGAGGATTTTAATGACTATATGGATTAATAGGAGAAACTGCTGGCTTAACAATTTTGAGTCTTCCAATCCATGAAGAAGGCATATCTCTTTATTAATTCATATCTTCTGTAAATTCTTGCTGTTATATTTTATAGTTTTCAGTATATAGGTTTGCATGTTTGTTAAATGTATTCTAAATGTATTCCATTTTATTATTTTTAATACTGTTATTATGAGCATTCTTTTCATAATTTTATTTTCAGATTGTTACTATTATACAGAAATACAATTGATTTTTGTAATACAATTGATTTTTGTATATTGAATCTGTATTGCATTGCCCTGGTTAGTAGTTATAGTAGCTTTCCTGTAGTTTCCTTAGTATGTTATCTATAGATGATCATGAACATGCGAATGAAGACAGTTTTACTTTTGCCTTTCCACTCTGTATGCCTTTAATTTATTTTGCTTACTTTATTACACTGGTAGAATCTCCAAAACATGATTTCATATAAGAGGTGAAGCCAGAAATCCTACTAAGTGTGCAACTTAGTAGGAAAACATTTAGTCTTTGGGCATTAAGTGTGATATTCATTATAAATTTTTAATAAATACTATTATCTGATTGAGGAAGTTTCTTTTTATTCCTACTTTTTAAAAAGTTTTTGAAAATCATGACTGGGGGGCGCCTGGGTGGCTCAGTGGGTTAAAGCCTCTGCCTTCGGCTCAGGTCATGATCTCAGGGTCCTGGGATCAAGCCCCGCATCGGGCTCTCTGATCAGTGGGGAGCCTGCTTCCCCCCACCTCTCTGCCTGCCTCTCTGCCTACTTGTGATCTCTCTGTGTCAAATAAATAAATAAAATCTTTAAAAAAAAATCATGACTGGGTGTTAGATTTTATCAGATCCTTTTTCTGTGCCTGAGATGATCATGTGGAACTTGCTCTTCATTTTATTAACATGGCATATTGCATTACTTGATTTACTTGATTTTTGGATGTTAAACCAATCTCGCATTCCTGGGATAAAGCCCACTTGGTCAGAGTATACACTCCTTTTTATATATTGCTGGATTTTGTTTGCTAATATTTCATTAAAGAGTTTTGTACCTATATTGGTGGAGGATATTGGAATGTTGTTTGGTCTCTTGTTGTGTCTTTGTCTGGCTTTGGTATCAGGGTGATACCTGCTTTATAAAATAAATTGAGAAATGTTCCCTATTTCTCCCTTTCCTGGAGTTTGAATAGGATTTGTGTCATTTATTCCTTAAATGTGTGGTAGAATTCATGAATGAAGGCATATAGGCCCTAGGGCTTCCTTGTGGGATGAATTTTAATTATGAATTCAGTTTTTTATTTGATATATGTCTTTACATATTTTCTATTCTTAAGTCAGTTTTAGTACTTTATACCTTCCTCAGAATTTTTTCCACTTCGTTTGTCTAAGTTGTTGGCGTGAAGTTATTCATAATGCTCCCTTATAAGTCTACAGGAACTTTGTGATGTCTACTCTATCATTCACTCCTGATTTTGGTAATTTGTGTCTTCTTTCCTATTCTTGTCAGTCTAGCTAGAAGTTTATTAATTTTGTTGATCTCTTTTGTTGTCTGGTTTTATTTATCTTTGCTATTGTTTTTCTTTTTTCTTTTACATTGGTTTCTCCTCTGATTTTTATTACTAATAGCCTTCTGTTTACTTAGAGTTTGATTCAGCCTTTATTTTATGGCCTCCTGAGGTGAAAACTTAAGATTAGTGATTTTGAATCTCTCTTCCTTTTTAATATTTATTTAAAACTATACATTTTCTAAGGACTTTAGCTGCATCCCATAATTTTTAATATGTTTTGTTTTCATTTTCATTCAGTTCAAGGTATTTCCAATTTCACTTGAGATTTTTCTATATTTTATGTAGAAGTATGTTGTCTAATTTCCAAATATTTGGAGATATCCTAGATTTCTTTCTTTGGTTGATTTCTGACTTAATTCCATGGTGATTGGGGAACACATTTTGTATGATTACATTCATTTTAAATTTACTAAGACTCATTTAATAGTATAACATATAATCTATCCTGGGGAATGGATCACATGCTCTTTCAAGCATAAGAGCTTGAAAAATGCTTAATTTTGTTGTTGAATGGAATGATCTGTATGTGTCATTTAGGTCCAATTGGTTGACAGTGTTGTTCAAGTGGTCTATATCATTGCTGACTTTCTGGTGTACATTTTTTGTATGACATGTACGTTCAACTCTCTTGTGTTTAATGCCTAAGAGTGGAATTGCTGAGTTATATGGAAACCCTATGATTAATATTTTGAGAAACTACTGGAATATTTTCCAAAGGAGTTGCATCATTTTATATTTCCATCATCAAAGCATGAGGGTTTCAATTTATCCACATGCTCTCCAACACTTATTATTTATCTGGCTTTTTGATTATAGCCATTCTAGTGGATATAAAAGTGGTATCTCATTGACTATTTCATTTGCATTTCCCTGATGACTAATGATTTTGATCATGTTTTCATGTGCGCATTGAACATTTGTACATCTTTTTTGGGGAAATATCTATTTAGATCCGTTGTCCATTTTATTTATTTTTTTCTTTGTCCATTTTAAAAACTGGATTGTTTGGATTTATTTATTGTTTTTTACTATTGATTTGTAAGAGTTCTTTATATATTATGGATACAAGTCTCTTATTAGACATTGGACTTGCAAAAATTTTTTTCAGTCTGTGAGTTGTCTTTTTACTTTTTCTGTGTTCCCCTTTGAAACACAAAAGTTTTCATTTTGATAAAGTGCAAAATAACTATTTTTTTCATCACTTGAGCTCTTGATGTAATATCAGAGAAGGCTTTATTTAACTCAAGGTCATGGAACTGACTTGTTCCTATATTTTCTTCTGAGAGTTTTCTTGTTTTACCTCTTAGAATATTTAGAGTTATATCTTACAGTTATTTGCTTATCGACATGGTCAATTTCAAACTTGTTTGAAAACTTAATTAGAGGAAGTTTGGCATAAGATTTACTCTGGGTTAGTTTAGTCCTATGTCTAAGGCATGACTGTTTCTGGAGGCTCAATTAAATGCCCTGGACATTCAGTGAGGTCTCTCCACTCTGGCTGGTGAGAACTTTGATATCTGCTATCCTTGCATAAGCTCCATGAATTGCTCAAGTCTGTAATCCATTTGGAGTTAACTTTTGCATATGGTATAAGCACAGGTCCAGCTTCATTGTCTTGCATATAGATATACAGTTATCCCAGCACCATTTGTTTCAAACTATCCTATTCCCATTGAACTTTCTTGGCACCCTTACCAAATATTAATTGACCATAAATGTATGGGCTTATTTCTGAGATTTCAATTTTATTCTATTGATTTATATGTTATCCTTATGTCAGTACCATGACTGCAAATTTGAGTGTACTTATCAGCCCACATAGAGATTGATAGGCAGAGTATAGAGCCTTGTAGGTTTCGATATGTTTAAGCATAAACTCTGCAATTCATTGACTGACCATGAGGCTAAGCTACTCTAAGTATCTCATATAAGTGGAATCATACAGTAGTTGTTTGTTCTTTTTGTGATTGGATTATTTCACTTAGCATTATGTCTTTAAGGTTCATTCACATGGCAGCATGCATTAGAATTTTCTTCCATTTTTAAGGCTGAATAATATTCTGTTGTGTGTAGAACATTGTTTATCCATTCATCCATCAGTGGACACTTGGGTTGTTCCTGCATTTTGGTTATTGCAAAGAATGCTCCTATAAACACGGGTGTAAAAATATCTGTTTATGCCCCTGCTTTCTTTCTTTTTTTTCCCCCAAATAAGTTTATTTTATTTTTTCAGTGTTACAAGATTAATTGTTCATGCACCACACCCAGTGCTCCATGCAATGCTTTCAAGTCTTTGGAATATATATCTAGAAACAGAATTCCTAAATCATATGGTAATTCTATTTTTATTTTTTTAGAAACTGTCATATTTTTTCCATGGTAGTTGTATCATTTTACATGCCCACCAGCAGTGCACGAGGATTCAGCCTTCTCTGCATCCTCACCAACACTTGTTACTTTTTTTTATAATAGCCATCCTAATGAGTGTGAAATATGTCTCATTGTGCTTTTGATTTTTTCCCCTAATGATTAATAATTCATGCATTTTTTTCTTGTACTTATTGGCCATTTGTATATCTTCTTTGGAGAAGTGCCTTGGTTATTTGCCCTTTTAAAAAGTGTGTTGTTTGTTTCTTTGTTGTTGAGTTGAGGAGTTCTCCATATACTCTGGATTCAGCCATTATTTCTTAAGATACTTTTTTTCTTTTCTTTCTCTCCTTCTGGTCCTTAAATTACATGGATTTTATATCTCTTCATATTATTTTATAGACCACTGAGGCTCTATTTATTTTTTTCAGCCATTTTTTTTCACTCTGTAATTTCTTCTGGACAGTTTGTCTTATGTCTTCAAGTTTGTTGGTGTTTTCTTCTGAAGTCTCTAATCTATTAATACTGTTTTCATTTAAAATTTTGTGTTTTCTTTATTTTTTTTTAAAGATTTTATTTATTTGATAGAGAGAAACACAGCGAGAGAGGGAACACAAGCAGAGGGAATGGTAGTGGGAGAAGCAGGCTTCTCACTGAGCAGGGAGCCCGATGCGGGGCTAGATCCCAGGAGCCCGGGATCATGACCTGAGCTGAAGGCAGACACCCAACGACTGAGCCATCCAGGTACCCCGTATTTTTTATTATTTTTTAAAAGATTTTATTTATTTAT
>CM053613.1:32526719-32658025 GCA_028646535.1 Procyon lotor
GGGGCGCCTGGGTGGCTCAGTCGTTAAGCGTCTGCCTTCGGCCCAGGTCAGATCCCAGGGGCCTGGGATCGAGCCCCACATCGGGCTCTCTGCTCGGCAGGAAGCCTGCTTCTCCCGCTACCATCCCCTCTGCTCTGCTCGTGTTCCTCTCTCACTGTGTTTCTCTCTGTCAAATAAATAAAATCTTAAAAAAAAAAAAAAAGAATAGTACTTGGGTATCCTTGGAAGCCCTATCCCAGCTCCCAAGAGGACATTCAAGAATGGCAGGAAATGCCTGTCCTTTCTTTACAGGCTGAGGCTCTAATCACTGCCCTTTGACAAGCCCCTGTGGCGTGTGCGTAAGCTCCTCATAGGGCATCTGATACGGCATACGCGCCACTAGGGCAAATACCCCGACAGCTGAGGGCATTTAGTATTACGAAAGGGAAGGGAACGAGCCTGTACCGAGCTCTTACTACCCAGTGGCTGGCTCCTCACAGCCACTGCCTCATTCGAATCTCCTAAGAGCCCTGCAAGGTGGTATCACAACCCTCAATTCACGAGGAAACCCAGGGGCATTGTCTGATGTCCCACAGGGACAAACGTTCAGCTGGCTGGGCTGGGGGCGGGCCCCCTCCCCTCTGCCCTCCGGACTGTGGATGTTGTTAGAGCAGCTCCAGGACCTGGATTGATGTTAAAAGGCCCGGAGCAGAGGAAGCGGGTTCAGGTGCTGCCCTACTCTGCCGTGTCCCCCAACCAACCAGCAGCACCTTACAGACAAGGAATGGATGCCCAAGTGGCCACATAACTTGTCATAGGTCACCCAACCCCTCAGAAGTCTTCACATTCTATCCATCCCTCTGGAACCTGGGGCTTGAAAAGGGAACCCCACTCTGGCTCTTTGATCTGAGTTGAACTAACCCCTACCGTTGGATAATGTTTTAGAGCCCAGCTTTGGAACTGTGCTCGCCAGACCAGCAACACTGGCATCTCCCAGGAGCTTGCTAGAAATGCGGAGCTTCGGCCCCCCCTGCCCCCAGACCTCCTGAATCAGGGTCAGATCCCCGATGATTCACGCGCACACTAATGTTTGAGGAGTGGAGCTGGAGACCACAGAGCACCGTCGTGGGGTCTCACAGAGGGATGTCCCCGAATCCTTCATTCCCAAGCCCCAGTGGGCGGGACTCATTGGCCCTCGTTGTACACACGAGACCACACTCGGGCAGTTACAGGGTGCGTCACTGGCACAACCCAGCCCAGCTCTCCCAGTCCCACCTGGCCTCTGTGGCCTTGCCGCCATGGTTGGCAGTGAATGACCCTCAGTTCCTGACCCCAGAGCCCATGGCTCTCGGTACTCAGAGAGGAAGGCTTGTACACGCAAGGCTGGTGCCGCAAGAGGCCTCCGATGGCAGACATTCCTCACACGCTCCTCTGGGGCCTACATGGCAGCCGGTATTGCCCACACCCCGCCAGCTGGGCCTAGGAGCCTGTGGATGCCCTGGCCTGGGAAAGGGAAGCTCCTCACCCACATGATAACCTTTGTTTGGGGAACCAGACCCCTGGCCTCACGGAGCTGGCACACTCTGGCCAAAGGGCAGGATCCGGAGTAAGCAGGGCTGGGGTCGAGTCCCGGCTCCCGGGCTGCCCACTTCCCTCCACCCTGCCCTTGGCCTCAGCTCCTTCCTCTGTGAGATGAGAGTCATGATCCTTCCTTCCTCTCTCCCAGGGAGGCTCTGAGATGGAAGGAAGTGACAACGTCAAGTTGCTTCATAAACAGTGAGATATTCCCTCCCCTTCCCACCCTGACCCCCTCCCCTCTCACTTCTCTTGACTGCCAGGCCTGGGTTAGAATTCCCAGCTGACCACCGATCTCTGGCCCGGCTGAAGGACACAGCCCTGGGCTGCCATGTCATGGGATCGGGCACCCAACATCTGCTCAGCCCAGACTGAAGGAAGACCAGAGTCGGGAAGGAGCCCTGGCAGAGCCTCAGCATCCAGCGCACCCACGAGGCACGGCCACAAATCTCAGCTCCCTGGGAGGGAGACTGTTTCCCTGGGAGGGGGAGCCTCGCTTTTTGGGGTATTGCAGAGGCCTCATCCCTCCACCGCGGGGCTCCTGTCGACCTCCGCAGGGAAAGGGGCTGAGTGGTGAAGCCCGTGGTGTCTCTCCCGCGCGCTTCACCCCTCTGGGCCCCTGGAGCAGGCCACACACCCCATTCAGCGCTCTCACTTCTGTCGCTCATATGTTCCTCAAGACAGGCTGGGGAGGTGGTGGGCATTATTGTTACTACTTCCGTTTTACAGAGGAAAAACTGAGCCTCAGAGAGGTTAGGCCTTTTCCTTGTCCCAGGTCACACAATGGAAAGAAGCGGAGTTAGGGAGAATCCACTCCGGGTTGGATCCCCAAACCCCACTCTTTCTCAGATCCTGTGCCAGCCGTTCTGTGGTGCCTCCCTGCACGGCTGTGTGAGGAATTCCCTGCCCCTCCCCTTGCCTTGTGGTCCCTGGCTCTGCCTGCCTTCAGGAGAGGGGGACCCCGCAGCATCGGTACGTACCCTGGGGGACAGGCACAGCCTGAGAGGCAGGGGCCCTGGGCTGGCACGCTCAGGTTCAGCAGCTGCTGCTCACACGTCCTCTCTCTGCTCAGCGTGGGGTCGGTGTGCAGGTCGCTGCAGTTCACGAAGACCTGGCCCACCGGGCAGGCGGTGGCTGCGGGAGAAGAAGGTGGCTGCTGGCAGGAGCCTGGACGCCCAGCAGGATGTTTGGAACACCTGGTTCCAGGGGTGGGCTCCTGGGTGGCAGGCGTGGCCGGGGAGACACGGGGACCCGACAACTGGAGGATGCAGGGAGAGAGGGCCTGTGATGCTTTCCGGGGCATTCCTTGGGTTCCCGGATGCACCTCGTCGAGGGAGGGAGGGCTGTGGGCTGTCACACAAGACAACCACTCCCTCTTCCAGCACCAAGAGTACCACGTCCTCTCCACCGGATACCGTTCCGGGCACTCCACAAGCATTTTCTTACTGAATCCTGCAACAGCTCTGTGAGGTATTATCATCCTCCATTTCCCACCTCACGGAGAGAAGTCACTTCTGCTTTCCAAGGCATGATATTGTGGGAGGAAGTGCCCCCAAAGAGACCAGGAGAAGAGCCAGCCCGAGGAGAGCAATGCAGGGTGACAGGATGGCCAGAGGGAAGTCAATTCCCCATTACCTAGGTTTCTGTGCCATAAACTCCCTCTCTCTCGCTGAGCCTTCAGTCAAGTCGGCTGTGCACACTTACACCTGCGTGACTGATCTTTTTTAGGGAAATCAATAAAGGGGAGGTGAGTTGCACGCCCAGCTTAGGATGGAGCAGAGAGAAAAGAATAGCCACAGGAGATGAGATAAAAATCCCAAAGAGGAAGCAATCTGAAGCCGGAAGCAACAAAAAAGAAAATCACAGAATTTTAGGTTATGAACAAAAGAGGAACCAAAGGCTCAGAGAGGTAAAGTGAGTTACCCGGGATGCACAGCTTGCAAGCACTGGGCAAGGTTTGACCTCAGGGCTGGCAGACTCTGGAGGCCCTGCTCTTTGCCACCTGTCATACGATTATCCTCTGACCCTTCTGCGCCAATCCCTGTCCTTAGAGGCCCTCCTCGCCCTCCCACTCGCGGCCCCTGCTCTTCCACCTCCACATCCCTCACAGGCTAACTCACTGCCATGCCACCCTGCCCTCATCTCTATTGCCAGGGAGGGCTTCAAAGACCCAGGCTGCCCTTCCCATCTCTGTGACCCCCAGGTCTTGCCCAGGACTGGGCAGACAGCCTTAGTGGGACGACCGACAGCTCAGACCGAGGAAACCAGGACCCAGGGGAGGTCACCTCCATTGGCTGCCCCTGAGGGAGACAGTCTCAGCCTCTCCTTCGAGAGGGAAGGTGGGAGGGTCAGCCGCTAGGATGGGGATGAGGATAAGCCAGGATTTCTGGACTCCACCCTCCAAACGGGAGGCTTTCCCAAGAAGGCGACGAATACAGGAGGCTCAGTGTGGGGCAGGGCGTGGCTGGGCTTTCCCCTCCTGATCTGTCCCCAAGCTTCCTACTCTCCTCTCCACAACCCCACCAGCATGGAGGAGCCCCCAGAAGCATCCCTCACCTTCCACCTTACCTGGTGCTCTGCTATCACAGCTCATGACTCCATCTTTGCAGTGGCTGCAGAGAGAGGGGAGGTGGGGGTGCACTGGGATTAGCTGACTCAGACAGACATCCCCACTCTGTCCCTGGCCCCTGCGCAGAGGCGGAATATGAGCACTGCTTCGTGGAAGGATCTGCTGGGCTCTCTTGTCTTCAGTCAGCCACTTCCATTTAAAGCAAGGACACCAACGCTGCTCTCTGGGGAGCTCACCAGTGGCCGAGAGACGGGATGTCGCTGTCTCCAGGGGGATAGTCCATTCCTTGAAAGTGGCAGGAGCACTGGTTCCTGTAAAACCCAGGACCAGAGAAAAGTGAGGTGATTCAGGAGCTGGGGCAGTGAATGTGGAGGACAGGGGCCCCACCCCTCAGCAGCCAGGGGCATAAGGACACAGAGAGAAGTAACGTCGTCGACCGTGACAGGCGACACATCTCCAAGGAGTGGGGACGCCAGACTGGCCCCAAGGACAGAGGTCAGGGCCATCCACCTCTGCATTTGGAACACCGGGTTAGGCCCTCCAAATACGTCACCTCATCTATCCCTCACAGGGTCCCTTATGCTGTCTTTCGGCTCCTCTCTGCAGGTCCACTGACGGCAAAGACTGTTTCCCCCTCACACACCTCCCATAGCCCCTGCCAGTCCTGGCCTAGTGCAGGTCTTGGAGAAGACCAGTTGAGGACTGGAAGGGATGTCTGAACTCATCTGACCCCTGTGCTTCTCAGTTACTTTCTTCCTTTCCAACCCTGCCCCCCCATATAAACCTCAGAGGCCCCTTTGTTGGCAATACTCAACTGCAGGGGGTGGGGATCTCAAAGGAGGATCCTATAGTTTAAAAAGGTCCTGAGGGCTTCCAGTGCACCCCCTATAGGAGTCTCTCTCCATCCCCCATCCCTCAGTGAATGTGATACCATTTTAGGGGAGAAACAGGTCAAGAGGGGACTAAGGGCTTTGCCAGTCAACCCTGGGATCCTACGAGGTTACCACTTCCCACCTCTGCCTCCAGCCACACTGAGAACATGCCACAGCCAGCCTCAGGGCCGTCCCTGTCCCCTTGTCCTGAAGCACTCTTCCCCGACATCCCCCCCATCTTTGCTCACGTGTCACCTCAGTAGAAAAGCTCGCATTCCGTGCTCACCTCATGTGACATAACAGTAACCCCTCCCTGCCTGTTTATAGTTTGTTACCACTAAATAGTGTCGGTTTATTTATTAATCTGTCTTGGCACAAGAATGTGAGCTCCATGAGGACAGGATTCTGTTTTGTTTGTTGCTGAATTTCCAGGGCCTAGAATTGTCTAGAACATACTAGGCGATCAATAAATATTTGTGGAAGGAGAGGGGAGATGGAAGGAGAGAGGCTGTCTCCGTGGGGCTGTTATTCTGTCTCCTGGGGAAGCCGGGCTGGAGCTCTAGGCCTCAGGAGCTGGGGCTGAGGAAAATGGCCTGAGAGGGGAAGAAAGCCAGCCACCCATCAAGCTCTATCCCGTGACTGCGAGATGAAGCAGGGACATGAGAGGTGCAGCCAGCCTCCCCAGCCCCAGATGCCCTGGAGACCCTCAGCCCTCCCCCAGCCCTCCTCCCAGACAGAGGTCAGGTTAGCCGCTCACCTCGGGACACACAGGTCAGCCTGGGTATCTAGATAGGTGTCCGGTGGGCACGTACAGCCTTCTACACACTCGTCCCCACTGAGGTCGCTGCTGCCTCCAGGCCCACAGGCCACAGGGCTGGCCAGGTCCTGGCAGGTTTGTCCACACGGGGCCACACAGGGCCTGTACTCCTTGGTGGCCTCACAGGACAGTGCTGTAGTGGGAAATGAAACTGTGTGCTTTGTCTCCCTCAGCCCAACTGTGTGGGCGTGGGGTCATCATCCTGATGAGGAGAATGGAGAACCAGAGAAGACGTTTGTTCAAAGTCACATAGCGAGTCAAGGTCAGCCTTGGGATTTGAACTCAGGTCTGACTGCTGAGTCCCACCTCCTCCACTGCTACAATGGCAGAGTGGCAGGGGCGGGCCCCCCTTCCCAAGCCCAGTCTGGGTCCTGCCGTTGGCATTTCTTTTTCTCTGCAGGGCGTTCCTCTCAGGCAGCGATCCTGGGGGAGCGTAGAGGTCACCCCTCACCCCTGCACCCACCCCACCACCCACACACCAGCACACACACACACACACACACACACACGCACAGGTGGGTATTACACACACAGCCCTCCCTCTCACTTCCCCGTCTATAACACACATGGGCTGTGAAGACCAGTTGTGCCCCAGTTAGCAGCCTCTTGGGGCCCTCTGTCCAAAGACTTCAGGCTTCCCTCTCCTCATTGGGCCAGCAACCACTCCCTCAGGGTCCCCTGCACCCCGCAGAGCCAGACTGCCAAGCTCAGCTGTTCTCGGCCAGGCCACACAGCAAAGCCTCCATTTAAAAATGCTGATGCCTGGCCCCATGGCCAGATAGGTTGTTTTCTTTGATACCGAATGTGGCGCAGACATGTGCGTTTATTTTAAAAGCTCCTATGGTTAGTCTAATGTGCAGTCGGGATTACAGGCCACTGGTCCTGCCCAGTCACCTCTGGAGAAACTGACTCAGAGAGGGGCAGGGCCTTGTCAGGGACACACAGCAATTACCTGCAGGGCTGGCATAGAACACAGGTCTCCTGACTCACAGCACAGTCTTTTCATTTCTTCAACAAACATTTGCTAAGAGCTTACTGCGAGTGGGGCCCTGTGCTAGGGCTGGGGGTCCGCAGACAACTGAGACCCGGGGAGGAGTGTGGCCCAGGTGTGGGTGAACAGGGACCAGCTCCTGCCCATTGAGCCCTGTGTGCACTGAGGGTGATGGGAGCCAGTGATCCTTCACTCCAGCTGCAGGGAGGCCTACTGGGAAGCTCTGACTGGGGTGGTGGCTGTGGGGGTGGTGACAAGTGAGTGCATTTCAATCTCCAATTGACAGGCCTGACAGGACTTGGAGACGGGCTGGAGGGGAGGGTCACAGAGGAGCGGTCACGTGTCACATGTCCTGCGTGTCAGGCCTGGCTGGCCAAGGGCACGGAGAGTACAGGGGAGGGGTGAGGCAGGGGTGTCAGGCAGCAGGGGCACAGGGAAACACTTGGGTCTGGAGCTCAGGCTCATGGGGGCACAGCCGTGTGGGGCACTCACCGCAGGCTGGCAGGTGGGCGCGGAAGTCAACAGGGAGCCCGTGGCGCCGGCACAGGCGGGCGTAGTGGGCCAGCGTGGCACACAGGCAGGGCTGCCCACAGCGACAGGCATCCTGGCGGCATTGCTCGAAGTAGGGGACGGGGCTCAGGTACGCGGAGCAGGGTGCGAACGGCTCCCCGGTGAGCACACTGCAGGACTGCACGGCGTAGGAGGCTGGAGAAAGGCCGAACCGGGGGCAGGGAGCAGGGATCTGGTTGGCCTGGTGCCCCGGAGCCCAGCCTCTTCCTGCCCCACTCCTATCACAGTGCAGGGGGTTGTTGGCGTGAGAAGGTGGGTGTGAGCGTGCGTGTGCAGGAGGGATGAGAGCAGGTACCAGAGCACACGGCTGGCTCTGGTATGTGTGGTCTGGAATGTGTGGCTCTGGTTCGCCAGGTCTCAGTGGGACTATGGCTGGCCCCGGGCAGGGGTGTAAATGACTCAAGGAGTGTGTGTGTGTTTGTGCGTGTAGTGCAGTCGTGCAATACAGCCCACCATGTGCGGGGCGTGAATCCCCGTGCAGGAAGTAGACACGGGCGTGAACAAAACAGACAAAAATCCTGCCCTCGGGGAGCTCACACTGTGGTTGGAGACTGCCACTGAACAACGGCAAAGTGGAAGGGGCAGACCTCAGAGAGACCGAAGGAGGGAGGCCAGGCATTGGAAGCGGGGTGGAAGGCAATTTTAGACCAGGTGGTCCGGAGGGCCTGTGTGGGAAGATGAAGTCTGAACAAAAATTTGAAAAAGGTGAGGGAGTAAGGCCTGTGTTTAGTGAGGGGAGAGCACTCCAGGTGGAGGGAATGGCAAGTCTAAAGGCCTGGAGCAGAGAGCACACCTCGCTGCTTAGGAAGAACAGCAAGGAGGCCTGCGTGGCTGCAGCAGAGTCAGGGGCGGGGCGGCGGGGGGGGGTGGGGGGGTGGGGCAGAGAGTGTAGGGCCTGATGGGGCCACTGTGAAGGCTTAGACTTTTGCCCTGAGATGGGGGAGCCAGTACAAATGCGTGCCTACACAGCAGGGGTAGAGCCTGAGGCTTCTGTTGGCCTGACCCTTCCCAGAAGGGAACTACGGTCCCCTCTTGCCAGCTTTGCCTTTTCTCATCACGTCTGCCCAACCTGACCTGGCTCCCAGGCCGAGTTCCTGTCTCATCCCCCTCAAACCAGTCTCCCCGCACCCCCCTCCCCCTCTCCCCCACCTCACCTGCTTGCAAGTGCACATCACAAGGGTCCAGCGGGGAGCCAGAGACCAGCGGGGAGCAGGCAGACAGCGTTTTCCAAGAGTTGCCAAAGAGTTGTGGGGTGCTCTCAGGCACACCCACTGGGGACCTGCAGTAGCAGCATAGCCACACTCACACCCTTGCCCACGTGGACTCAGGTCCACGTAGGCACAGCATACACCCATATATACAAATATGTGCCAGACAGGCCAACAGCCAAGGGAGTCTACACAGCCCCATACAAACACACACAGTTATGGATGTACACACGGGTTACGCACCCACACACATATTTAACAGGCTCCAAAGGGACCCAGCACTGGCTTGGGGCCACACACTACACCATCTTCACCACCCACCCCAGCTCTTCATGTCAGAGAGAAACAGGGACACCATGTGAACCGAACTTCACCGGATTAAGACTTTGTCCTCCCTTCTCCATGAGCGGTTCCTGAAAGCTCCTTTGCCCTCCCTTTCCCTCTAGGTAGGAACTAGTCATATGAGGGGCAATAAAGGAAGAAAAGGGGAAAAGCATGTTTCCCAGATATTGCTAGTCTCCAAGAGTCACCAAACACAAGAAGATGGTAGGTTGGAGAGATCATACTGTGCAGGGGTGGGACAGGTTCTGCCTGGCACTCACCACGCCCATGTCACTGCTCCTGAGCGGTGAGAGCACTCAACTTGCCCACGGCAACTTTTCTGCCCAGAGTTCACATTTAGGAGGGTGGCAAGCAGCCCACACACTAAACCAGGGTCTGTCCCCACCACCCTGGCCCTGCTGCCCTAACATCAGCCCCATCAGGCAAGACAGAGTAGAATGCTACATTTTTTCATGTGCATGCCTTTAAAAGCTCTCCGTTTCTTCTGATTCTTAGTTTTCTGAAAGAATCTGAATTCTCATTTCTGGCTGAAGAAAGCCTCCGTTTACTCTAGATCACCTGATGTATATAACTTGAAAAACTGACCAGAACCTCTCACCTTCAAGATCAACCCTTTATTCTCTTTTCTGGAAAGGCTGGCTCTTGTCCCCTCCCAAGTTCCTCAACTATATGCGTGCCCAGACAGTCTTTCTCTCAGTTCTCTGTCAGTCCCTGAGAAGCAGCCTTCCCCTGAAGGTGGGGAGGCTCACACCGTGCGACCCTCAAGTACCAGTTAGGAAAGCTATGTGGCTCAGACTGGCCTGGTGGGACAGAAAGCAGGAGTCTGGGTGCTCATCTAAAGGTGTTCACGGTTAATTCAAACAAGGAAAACCGTGAACCAAATCAAACCCAGCCTAAGGTCTACCAATTTTAAGACCCCACTACAAAACAGTATTTCTCAAGGTATAGCCCATAGATCCCTTATACTAAAATCGTAGCGGTTACTTATTAAAAACAGGATTCTTGGGCCCCAACACAAATCAGATGCACGAGAAGTAGAGCCCAAGTCAGCATCTTAACAGGCTCCCCAGGAGAGTCTTCTGCACAGAGAAGATGGTGAGCCATGGCCTTAAAGAGATATGCTTTGCTTGAGGGACGCCTGGGTGGCTCAGTTGGTTAAGCCACTGCCTTTGGCTCCGGTCATAATCCTGGGGTCCTGGGATCGAGTCCCATATCGGGCTCCTTGCTCTGCCTACCACTCCCCCTGCTTGTGTTCTCTCTCTGTCTCTGACAAATAAATAAGATCTTTTAAAAAAAGAAAAGAAAGGAAAAGAAATATGCTTTGATTGAAATGCTGAGGATTAAATAATGGTGAGTGTGTGGCCCCAGCAGAGACCAGGGGAGTTCGAGAGAGATGTTTTCAAGACGAGACCCCGCGTCCTCATCCTTCCGGGACCCACCCCCTCCTTCTGCTTCCGGGGCAAGGGCACGTACAGGAAGTCGTCCTGCGTATTGCCGTTGAAGGTGCCGCAGAGGCCCACGGTGTCGTCCGCCCATCGCTGGTCTACCTGCAGGTACAGCCGCAGTCCTTGGCGGTCGTAGAGCACCCGCACGCCCACGTTGGTCCTCACCCGCAGGAACATGGAGGACAGCCTCCGGATCTCAAAGGCGTCTGGGCACAGAACCACAACAGGGATGTGGAAAGTTCTGCCGACGCGCACCCCACCCACAGCCACCACCTGCAGGGCCCTCGCGGACCCCCATATCCAGCCAGCCCTTCACACTGGGTGAAGCCCTGCCAAGCGGTTGGCATGGGAAACCTTTAGGAAATCCTGTTCAGGGATGAAATCAGGACCGGGGATAACACGATGGCAGCCCTGGCTAAGAATTATTATTATTTAAAAAAAAAAAAAAAAAAAAAGAATTATTATTATTTTTTTTTAGCATCAGGTGCCAATTAAAGTTTTGCCTCCATTAGGAACTGATAATATTTCCTTCTGTAGCACAGAAGAATTCTGTAACTACCGTTTTTTCAGTGACCACCAGAAAGCTCATGATACGATTTTGGATTCAATTGAGCAATTTTAAATTTGTAGATTCAATTGTATTGAATTTTTCATTTTTTGTGGCTTGCATTTCTTTGGTTTCTTTACATTCCCTGCATCTCCACTCCTCTCAGTCTTGAGCCCTTCTTTTTTTTTTCTTTATCATTTTCTCTTATTTCTTAACAGTTTTGCCATTTTTGTTAGATGTGCTTCCTACAAGATACCACAGATCCCTTGTGGAATCAGACAGGATAATAAGTAACTAGAAAAGAAATAGAGTTGCCTGGGTCAGTCAGGTAAGCATCTGCTCAGTCTGTTAAGCGTCAGCTCAAGTTAAGTTAAGCCTTTGGCTTAAGTTATATCTTGGTGTCCTGGGATCAAGCCCTGCATTGGGCTCCCTGCTCACTAGGGAGTCTGCTTCTCCCTCTCCTTCTGCTCCTCCCTCTTCTTCCCCCCCCCCCCCCCCCCGTGTGTGGGCTTGCTCTCTCATTCTCTTCTCTCAAATAAATAAAATCTAAAAAAAAAAAAAAAAAAAGAATGGGGATGGAAAAGAGCTCCATTCATATTCTCATGTTAGGAGAAATCATCATGCTACTGTAAAGCCTACTGTCATGTTGGGATGGGGACAAAGACCATCTTGCAAGTTCAGAGTCCACATTCCTGGGACCAAGGTGTCCCTCTGGCCTGATTGATTCACCCAATATTAGAGAATGTGAGCTCTTGCCCATGTGACAGTGCCTGGAAGAAGAGGCCTGGGCAGGCCGCTCCCAGCTAGCTCTTGTCCACCAAAGCCGTACCATCTGTGTAGGGTGGGGTGACCTTGTACTGGTCAAACAGGAGGACATCCCCTGCTTGGGTCAAGGTCACCTGCCTCCGAGGGTCCTGATGCAGAATCACTGATACTGACTGGACACAGACTCCATCCTGGTTCTAGAGAAAGAGGAAGACAAATGGGGCGGAGTTATTCTGTCTGTCCTGTTGGGCCCAACAGAGCCCTCAGGAGCAGGGAGGGATTCTAGTGCACTCCAAAGTCAGGGGCAGGCTGAGACAGAGCCCCAAAAGATTCCTCATCCAGGAATGGGAAGGCAGAGGCTCAGATTGGAGAAGGTTAGTGGCAGAGCTGGGATAATGCAAATAAAAAGATAGTCAACTCTTAGACTGTCTCTGACACAAAGCAGAGATAGACCCTTGGATGGCCCAGAATCTAGCCTCAGAAAACCTCAGAAAATCCCCACTCAAGGACAATATAGGACTTTAATTTCATCCTTTTATAAGTATTTATATAGTTCTTTCCTTGTTTCACATCCTTCAGAGTACCAAGCTCCACTCATAGGCAGGCCAGGAAATGAGCTAATACTACCTGGGCCTCAGGTTCTCATCTCTGAAATGGGTAGTAGACGTCAGACCCATTCATACTTCCCTTCCACAAGAAAACATCCACACAACCATACAGTGATGAACATGTCAGATATATTCATGGAGAGTACATATTTGTGTGGGACACAGACATTAAACAAGTAATTACAAAGTTGGCTTTTAAATTATTATTGGGATCAGTGCTGCAAATAGGTGTAGGGTGCTAAGAAAGCATATAGTGAAGGAACAAGACCTAGTCTGCAGAGGTAGGAAAGGCCATCCTAGGGAAAGATAATGATAATGTAAAAATCATAAAACTTTTAATAATCCCATATTTATTATAACAGCTAACTTTAATATAGAGTTACTATGTTCAGGTACTATTCTAACCTTTTTCCACATATTCACTCACTTAATTCTCATAGCAACCCTATTTAGTATTACTAACAACCCCATTGTGCAAATCAGAAGGCTGAGGCACAGGAAACTGTGACAGGTGAGCTGAGATCTGAAGGGTCCATAAAAGGTAGCTGGGCAAAAAGAAAAGGCAAGGAGGGCGACATCCAGGTATAGTGACCAGTCCATACAAAATTCCCTGACATGGTCGGGCATTTAATGCATCCAAGCACATAAAGGAAGACCAGAAGGCCAGAGCCCACTGAGCAAAGTGGTTCAAGATAAGGTTCAAGAGGTAGGCAGGGGACAGCTTAGGCAGAGCTTTGTAAAATTTTGGACTTTATCCTAAGTCCAAAGATAGCCAGAGAAAGGATAACCTGAAAGTGATATAATCAAACGGAAATGAGGAAAGGATTAGAGCTTGAAACTTTTCAGAAAGACATTGTATAACAAGCTCTGACCTTCCAAGCTCCTTCCCAAGGAGACCTAAAATCCCTGGAACAGCTCAAAAATACTGTGTCTAACCTATCACCTTTGTCAGACCCACTCATCCCCTCGTCCCCTCTGGGCATGTCATTGGTACAGGAAGAAACCCTGCACTTTTAGTCAAAGTCTTGGGTTCAAGTATTGATGTCACTGAAAGCTGAGACCTTAAAGACCTAATTTAACTTCTCTACACATTAGTATAATTAAAAAAAAAAATCATGTAAGGTGTCAGAGGGTCCCAGGATGGATTGCAGACTGTGACAAAAGGATCTAACTGTATTACAAATATATAAAACAACCTCACTGAAAGGGAGAGCAGGGAAAGGTGTTGACCTAAGTAATTTGGAAATAAGTGGAGTTTGTTAGACTAAAGGGAAAAGGAACTATGCATAAGCACTGTACTCTAGTTGATAAAGTTCTTTCCCATGGGTACAAGTTAATTCCGGTACCATGGATGGTGGATGGTGGAAACCAGATTGCTCACTGTCGGGGCAGGTGTTTACAGATAAGCAAGGGGAGAGGCTAGAATGACCCACGTGGTAATGGATTAGAGTTGGAACACCAATATGAACTCCTGTTTAGCACATATATAGAGAGCTATTGGTAGATTATCTGTAGATATGTGTATATACATTGGTTATACAAGGCTACTCATAGGTTAATACATATTGTTTCCTTTTTCTGTCAGCTGAGAGGATCTAAAAGAAATGATACCCAGTAGCCATTGAGCACAACCAATACCCCAGATCTTGGTTTCTAATACCATTCTCCAATAAAAAGAGCCTAGAGCATCTGATAACATTTTTTCAGAAGTGGCTGATTTTAGGAAAGGAACAGGAATTATGCAAGATGAGCCTGGTGCATCTTATAGGACCATATAGTAAGGCAGTATACGCATGTACGTACACACACACACACACACACACACACGCACACACACGACAATGGGGCTATGTCAAAGGGACCCAAGAGACAAGTGGAAGACTGCCCAATGGTCAAGTCAGAAAAGCTTGAATCACAAAATAAATAAAGAAGTATTGGATTCTACCCAAAGTATAAAATAAATGTCCCTGGGTCCATGCTGACATAAATAAGTGACTGAAAGAAAATATGTGAAGGAAAAAAAAGACAAATGCCCTGTGCAGAAAAATTCCAAATAACATATGTAGATTCTATGCCTTCAAAAGCAGAGGGAGCATAACTTCCCACTCTTCAGGTATGGGCTGAACACAGTGACTTCCTTCCAAAGAGAATGGTATGGTAAGGGGGGGAAAGAGGGGTAAATTTACAGAGGAGAATATGACATCATCAGCCAGATGACCAAGGTCAACCTCAACGGTGATAAACCACGTTAGTATGTATGCACCCTTGATAAGATGTGATGAAAATAACAATTTACCTCTTATCTTCCTCCCCAAATTCATAACACCACTCTAACCACGAGAAAAACATCACACAAATTCCAGTAGAGGGGCATTCTACAAAATATCTGCCCAGAACTCCTCAAAACTTTCAAAATCATCATAAATAGTCTTAGAAACTGTAACAGCAAGGGGGCGCCTAGGAGGCTCAGCTGGTTAGGCATCTGACTCTTGATTTCAGCTCAGGTCATGATGTCAGGGTGGGGAGGTCAAGCCCCACATGGGGCTCCACGCTGGCATGGAGCCTGCTTAAGATTTTCTCTCTCTCTCTCCTTCTGCCCCTGCCCTGGCTCATGCGTGCACCCTCTCTCTCCCTCTCTCTCTCAAAAACAAACAAACAAACAAACAAACAAAACCAAAACCAAAAACCAAAAACCACACACACCACACACACACACACACACACACACACACACACACACACACACATAAAAAGGAAAGAAAGAAACTGCAACAATAAGGAAGAGCCCATGAGACACGATGACTAAATGTAATGTGGCATGTTGAAACAGAAAAATGGTATTAGGTTAAAAAAATAAATACGGAAATATGAGTAAAGTGCAGACTTCAGTTACTGTCTAAACAAACATTGGTTCATTATTTGCAGCAAACGTACCATGCTAATGTATGAAGTTAATAATAGGAGAAATTAGGTGTGGGGTATATGGGAACTCCATGTACTATCTTTGCATTTTTCCGTAAAATCTAAAGCTACTCTGAAAAATAAGGTCTACTTGAAAAAACACTTGAAAGGCTGTAAACACTACCCCGATTTTGGGGTGGGTGTATTAAGAGGCTGCGATAAGCTTTCTAGACTTCCAACCTTGGTTCCAGCTCAGCTCCCCCTCCTGCTGGCTGGGGGTTATCAGGAAAACCCCAAGCCTCTGTAGGCCTGTGTTATTCTATTTTAACCGGGGAGAAGAATAATAACGACCACATGGGGGGTATTTGAGCCTTAAACTAGATGTCCTATGCAAAAGTGATTCGTCAAAGTTCAAAGTACTGTGCAAATACTTTACCAGCATCACCCTACCCCCTCATGTTCACCCAGGACTGAAGTCATGGCTTCATCTTTCACTCCTCCTGCTTCTCTCCCGCACACCTTGCACCCTATCAGCCAGTCAGCCAAACATTGGTTCATTATTTGCAGCAAACATACCAAGTCCTTCTGCAACTGCCTTAATGTATTCTAGAACATTCCAACCTCGTTGCTTTCTTTCATATGACCTGATCCTCCCGGATTGCCCTTCTTCCCCATCCTCAACTAGACATATCTTATCTCCATTTCTCTTTTCAGGCCCACTTTTTAGGTTATTCAGCTCAAATGCCACCTCTGCCATGAGGCTTCCCCTGATCCTTTCCTCTGACCCGTAGGAATATTTCTTCCTCCACAGAACTCCCCTCTGACAGCACTGCTCTTGTATCTCATAGAGAAGCACCTGACCTGAGGACATGACTGACTCCCTCACCGGGCTGTGAGCTCCTGGTGGCCAGGACCGGGGTCTCACTCATCTGTGTACCCTCACTGTGCCCCGCACCGAGCCGGCAGAGGGCTGGCCTTCTACCGGCTCATCGGCGTGCATGGAGTCACCAGGAGGAGACCTGGCTCATGGTAAAAGGAAAGTGCTATCAAGAGGCACTGTTTAGCAGGGAAGCAGGTCACCTCAGGCCGAGGCCGGCCAGTCACCATCCAGGTCATAGTAGAAGGAGGGCTGGTAAGGCCTCTTTAGCCCATAGGATCCCATAGCCCCAGGCATTCTAAGACTCTAGAACTTGGTAAATAGGTAGGCGTCCCACTGGGCCGCGTCTGTCTGCTTTGCCTTTTCTTTTGCCACCCTCGGGATGAGGGTGACCTGGCCTTTGAGGACAAGTATTCTTCAGATTCAGAGAGCAGCCAAGGGCAGACAGGCCATTCTCTGGCAGACAGGGGAGGGGAGCGTCACTCGAGCCTCAAAAGGAAGAAAGCACAGCCCTCTCCCTTGTCCACAGCCCAGCCTAGGTCCCCAGGGCCGGGAGGGGCACCTCTGAGTGATGTCTGCTCACCCGCCTGACATCGCTGGGGGAGGAAGGCAGGCAGAGAGGTGGCTGCCCTGGCTACAGGTGTGAGTCCCTGCCCTGTTGTGCAGGAAGGAGCCTGGGTGCAGCCCAGACCAGGGCTCAGGGAAAATGCAGTCATGGAGAGATAGACAAACCCACAATCACCCCAGACCAGCAAGTTGGCTATTTTCTCAGTTACAGTCACAAGTGCCTCACACAGCCCAGGGGTCACCTCCTCTAGGAAGTCTTTCCAGATCCATGCCTCCTCCCACCTGACATCCAGGTAAAACAACAACGAGGAAAAGCCCCTCCATGGAGACCTACCCTGTAATGTCCACATTGTCCAATTGTTCCAATAACATGGTGGATTATGGGGTCACGTATCTGCCTCACCTACCAAACCTCAAAGCCCGGGAGGGCAGAGCCAGATCCAATTTACCTAAGTCTCCAAGACCCAACATAGCTTCTGGCACAAACAGATGTTCAGTACTTGCTGAATGAATCAATGAATGAATGAATGAATGAATACAGCTCAGAGATGTTGAAGGTACAATCCAAGGAAGCAGAAAAGATTAAGTTAAATTAGACCCATTTTAGAAATTAAAAAAACAACAACACCCAGGCCCAAAAAACAACTCTGCGAAAGCCCACTTCCCAGAGGAAGTACCTCTCAGCTAGCAGATGCTTAGAGACAGAACGTGGTCTCCCGCCCCCTGGCTTGGCCCAGAAAGAATAGACATCAGGGTGAGTGGGCTGTGGAAACCCTGGGGCCCTGCCCTAAGACCCTCAGCCTCTCTAGGAGGCAGAGAGCAGCGGTTGCTGGCTGGATTGGCCCTAAGGTCCCCAGCCCTTACCGGACCACATGGGGCGTTCTGCAGCGTCACTGTGAAGGTGCCCGAGGAGCGGCTCTTGGCCAGGATGTACTGACACGTGGCGGGGAACGTGTACCGGCGGCCGTCGAAGGTCGTGAAATGGATGTCGCCAGTCACTGAACACTCAGCTGAGGGGCAGAGAGAGGTCGCTGACACATGGGAGCTGCCCCACAGGGAGGGCCTCTGCCCTGCAGGCTCTGAGCATGAGGAAGAGACAGCTCCCTGTCCTCAGGAGTTGGGGCCGTGTTTGGAGGCTGGCCCTCTTTTTGACACTCGGTCACCGTGGAGAAGCAGCCCTGCCCCCCACCGGTCCACCTGAAGGGAAATACAGCCCTGCCCTGGGCATCTCCCCCTGCCAGGAGACCAGGGCCTGAGCTTGCAGACCAGTCTCTGGCCAAGCCCCTCAAGCTCAGGAAGGCCCTTAGAAAGACCCCTCCACCCTTAAAAATGCTCCCTGACAGGGGCGAAAGCAATCCCTTAACCAGGCAAAATGGCGCTGAGGAAACAAAGTGGGTCAAGCTGGGAAATGCGGGCCCGGCTCCTCGAATTTCCTGCCCCGAAAAGCTGTGAGACTAGAGGAAGGGGGTAGAGTCTGAGGTGGGGGTCAGATATACCTGGGCAGAGAGCAGAGCTGCACACCCACTTGCCTGCCGTGCATGTGCTGAAACACAGAAACCAAGGAAGCACGGCTCACTTCTCCAGGCCTAGGATAGATGCTGGAGGACCGCAGGGTCCACAGAACTCCTGTGCCCAGACCTCAGTCTTCCGGTCTCTACAATGGGTGGTAGAGATTTCCTCCACCTCCAAGGGTTAGCTCGAATGAGATCTCCTAGGACTTAGAGATGCTGAGTGAGGGCCCCCATGTCACCAGGGCTCCCTGACCCCAGATGGACAACCCTGATGGAAAACCCTGGAAATCACCACTCCCTCTACCCCCCAGCTGCGGACACAGACCAGGCGTTGCAGTCTTCTTTCACCACAGAGCCAGTTGGGTACAGGGTCCCATGGAACTCACAGGGACACTCAGCTGGTACCACGCAGTCCCCGTCCTCAAGGATCAGCCCTAGGGTGACAGCAAAGGCCCACCTGACTCACCTCCACTCCTGTTCACAGACGTCTGTTGCTGCCCCAGGCCTAGGACAAAGATCCCCTCATCCAAACTTTCAACACCACGCCCACTTTCAAGCTTTCTCTTGCATAAATCCTTCGCTCAGGCCAGATCGGAATCCCTTCTGGGCAAATAATCTCACCTCCAGACCTTTGCATGATCTCACCTCACCACCCCAAACAACCTGCACACTGACTAGCTTCTCTTCTCCACCTCTCAAAAGCCTGTCACTGCATCGAGAACCAGCTTAGGTACCACTTCTTCCAGGAAGCCTTCCCTGACAATCTCTCCCCGCACTGAATTCCTATGTCTCTGCTTATCTGAACCTCTGAGCAGGTCCTCACTACATCATGCCTTAGACGGGAGTCATAGGGATATGTATCTTATCACCACAACCAGATTCTGGCCCCTAAAGTCAATGGCCTTATCTCTCATATATTTTTATCTCAACCCCTGCCTCGCCATGTGAGCTGCATGTACAGATGTGCTGCAAATTTATATCCCCTAAAAAATGTGGGTAGGTGTTTAAGCAAATGACTGTGTGATGAAAGAACGAATGAATGAATGACTCATCCTGGTCTACACGCCCTACAAAGCTCAGCCCTGATCGAATGAAACACCGTGATGGACTGCCCGAGGGCCACAGTGCCACGCCTCCTCCCGTCACCTCCCTAAAGCCAGTCATTCATTTATTCCCTTATCAGGTGTGTGTCCCTTCCTTCATCCATTCCACAAACACACCCCCTCTGAGCCCCTGCTTCCTGCTCATCTGTGCCAGCCCAGGAAGATGCTGCCAGGCTCCGGCTCTGCGCACAGCCGCCCCTCCCCCCCCCCCGCCCCTGCCTACCGTCAGGGCAGTAGCAGCCGTCCACACAGGCGATCTCACTGTCCACACAAGACGCCTGGGACTGGCAGGAGGCCGGGCAGCAGGCGATGCACTCGTTGTAGGTGAAAGCCTTCTCCTTGCAATGCACGGCTGTGGGGGAAAGGGGCAGTCCAACCTGGGCTCTGCTGGAAGAGGACAGACCCAGCCCCTACTCCAGGCCTTGGGGCGAGGGGCGGGAGGGCTGTGATTTTCCTGCTCCCCTAGTCCCAGTGGGAGCACTGGGTGACCGGGAAGTTGGCTCTGAGAACGACCCTTAGCTGGGTCTGGAACCCCAGGCCAGTCCCTCCACTCTGAGCCTGTCCGCTCCTCCATCACAGGAGGATGAGGCCTCAGGACTTACAGCTGCGACAACTGTTGTTCTAAGCAGGACAGGACATTGAGGTGAGGCCCAAGGATGCCACCCAAAGCCCCAAGGCAGAGCTCCTGTGAACCGGTTCCTGCCCGCCCGCGGGATGCCCTACCGCATTGCCGGAGCTGGATCCTCCAGTCCTGCAGGGGGCGCCCCGCCTGGGCACATGCTCGGGCGTACTCGGCCAGCGCGCGGCACCAGGTGGCTTCGTCACCCACAGACCTGTGCGGGGAAACCAGGTGTCACACCAGAGTGTCACACCAGAGTCCCAATCTGCCACCCACCCTCCAGCACCCTCTAGAGGTTTCCAGGGCTCAGGGCACCCCTCCTTGTCAGGCAGCTAGGAAAGGGAGACTGGGAAGATATGTATCCGTATACAGATGGAGGCAGGACATCTGGCTTCCAGTCCCAACACTGCCATTGACTTGTGTGACCCCGAGGGTGTCGGTCCCCATTTCTGGGCTTCAGGGACTAGGGAAGCTCTGTCCCACCTACGCAGATAGGTATTTCTGAGCTCTGAGAAGCCTATCTGTCAGGGCCTGGGATTATCAGGCTCAGTGGCTTACGTGCTGAGCCCCCCGACCAGTCCCCGCAGTACTGGGACTTGTCTCTCCACAACCCAATCCCAGCTCTACTCCGGGCTGCCTACTCACTGGCAGAGATCACTGGTACAGCTGGCTGTGAAGGGCAGAGGGCTGACGTAGGCATGGCAGGCATCAAAGGGGGGGCGCAGGAGTGCCTCGCACCGGTCGTACACACCCTGGGGAAAGGACCAGGAGCAGAGCTGGGGGCTGGCAAAGCCATGCACAGCCCTCAGACTTCACCAGCCCCCCACACCGAACCCCAATTTGAGCTCAAAAGAGAGAACGAGAATGGTGGAGAAAAAAGGGTGGGGCCATAGGCACAGAAGAGCCTGGGCCCCTGCAGCCAGTGACTTTCCAAGAGGTAGACAGGACATGAACCTATGGCAGACACCAGGATGGGTGGGGGGAGGCCAGGGTCCAGACCTGCATGGTTCCTGGGCTCTGCTGCAGACACGGTGGGCGAGGCAGGGAGGAAGTCGTAGGCCTTGGAGGCTGGTTGGGGGCCTGCTCCTGCCAGCTGTGCACAAACTCAGCCACGTCGTCAGTCAACTTCCCTGGAGGGGAGAACGAGCGTGACCACAGGTGGACGGCAGGGAAGGGGCCACAGAGGGCTCTGAGGGAGGGCAGGGGCAGCCGAAGAGATGCCAGAAGGTGGGCAAGGAGTTGAAGAATCCAGCCTCCTGGTTCCCATCCCAGTCTGCATTTCCCAACAGAACACTCTCCTGAAAAAGCTGGTAGTAATAGGCAATAGCACCTGTAGTAGCTCCCTACTGCTCCAAATTCGGGGAAAGGCAACACCGTGCAATCAAAAGACAATGAGCATGTGAGCCTGGACAAGCTCCTGCACCTCCCTGAGCCTCAGTTCTCCCACATGCGGAACGGGGCAAATAGTGCCCCCATGAGTTATTGCAAAGACTGTACGTTTAAGTGTTTGGTATGCTGCGGGGGCTCAAAGGGATCGCTTCCCTTCTTCCGGCCAGACCGCCATGATTTGGCCCTGTATGCTTTACTCTTACTTCTTACCACAGCTCCACAGGCATCTTCAGCTCCCGTGGGGCCCCTTCTCTTCCTGGCTCTCTCTGGCCTTCTGCTCCCTGCTCCTGGAACGTACTCATCTTTCGGGGTCAATCCCCCCTAGCAAAGTGCCCTTTAGATCCTCACACAACCCTAGTGGGGATTCTCTTTATGACTGTTCTACAGATAAGGAAACTGAGTGTGAGTGGTTAAGAACATGCCCGAGACTACACACTGGGTAGGAAGGGGCCCCTGGACTCCCACTGGGTCTTCCGTACCAGGACCCCAGGGTTCTGCCCCAAGGCCTCTCCCACCCCGTCCAGACTGGCCTGTCCCCCACGCCACCTGAAGCCCTCGGAGGCCACTTGCCCTGCACCTCACCATAGCTGGTCACCAGATCGTCCTGGGGGTCGGCATTGTTGTTTCCACACAGCCCATGAGTCCAGCCCAGGAACTCCGGGCTCATCTTGATGTAGACGGCCGAGGCACCGTCCCAAGCCAGCGTGAAGGCTGACTGATGCCGCACAAGGATGTAGCCGGCAAGCCGCTGCAGACGCGCGCTCCCCATCGCCTGTGGCAGTTGGACCCTGCGGGGCACGAGGTCCGGAGCTTCAGGCCGTTCACACCACCCCCACTCATCCCATCCCGTCACCAAAGGACCTGCCGTCCCCTACCTGCAGGACCCATCATGTCACCTGCACCCGCCTCATCCACACACCACCGGTACTATGGGCTCTGAGGCCTCCGCATCCCCTCCCCCTGACTTCCCCTCCACCATTAGACAAGGATTTTTGTGTCTTCGGAGTTTAAAACTTGCTTTCAAAATTGCAATTTCCCTGGCAGGGATAAGTCTTAGAGTGTCTGAGGTTGCCGGCTCCTTTCTCCTGGATGGGGGAAGTGGTAGAAGCAGACACTGACTTGGTGTGGTTTCTTGAGTGGGGAGCAAGAAAGGGGTAGGAAGAGAAGAAAGCTGAAAGATACCGAAAAATGGAAGTGGAAGAAAAGTTGCAGAGTCACAGGAGTCCCAACCACATTCCCGGTTTTACTGGGACAGGGTCCCCTAGCCTGTCTGGGTTTGGCAACTTGCAACCCACCTGAAAATCAGGAAAGAAAAACAAAGCAAAATAAAAAGAGTCTAACCGGCCAAAACTGTTACCCAAAGATCCGTATACCAATCTTTTCTTCACAGGAGAAACCCTTGGACTTTCAGTTTTGCACACAGCCCCAGAGAGCTTGGTCGCCCTGTTTCCAGATCTGAAGCAGGAAATGAGAACAGGAGAGGGGTCCTCGCAGGACGACTCCTTCCCCCAACCCAGCAGCAGCGTGACAGCGGACGGCAAGGGAAGGAGAGGACAGTGAAGACAAGATAACAAGAAAGATTTCAGAAGAACCACAGTCTGGGCCATGTGGTGTGGGGGCAAAGAGTCCTCACTCCCCTGGTCCCAGGCGTCCCTGATGTCCCAGCAAGATAAGTGACATTCAAATGACCCTCTGTCATCAGAAAAGGTGACAGTGTGCTCAATATCTGCTCTGAGGAGGCTGCAATTTGTTTGATCCATTCAGGAAGATTCCCTCGAAATTGTGAAAGAAAAAAAGTAAGCATGCTTATAGAGGTATACTCTCACCCATCTGGAAAATTCTGCTGTTGGCCTGAATACCCACGGTCTGGAAGCCCACAGGGCCTTGAGGGTCTCAGAAAATCTTGAGGGACTCATTTTTCTGCAAACCCAGATGCCAAGAAACCCAGCCGGCCTGCCAATATATTGCTGCGCTGATGGTAGACACTGCTGTTTGCCCCCAGAAAACGGTTTTCTTCAGGATTTAGAAAGAAGGTGCTCACCCTCCCCCACCACCAGTGCCAGGGAGCAGGAGAGCTCAGGGCAGCTGTTACAGTTACCTCTCGCCTCTGTGGGTGACCTCCTTGGCCAGACGGATCTCCTGCTCCCCGGCAAAGAAGAGGCTGACCGACCTGGAGCAGGTGTAGGGGGAGGAGCCACACTGCGGGTCGTTGTGCACCTGGTTGGAGGGGTTCAGAGGCCACTGTGCAGGGTTCCTGCCAAAGACCTGGCCCAGGGGCACCCCAGGGAGCTCCCACTTAATGCTGATCTCCTGCCCTCTGTGTGCCGAGCACCCCACGGAGGACAGAGCTGTGATGGCCTGCATTTCCCAGAGGAGGCAACTAATACTCAGAGAGGTGAAGTGACGAAGGTCACACACACGAGCAGCCAGGATTCCAACCCAG
The DNA here is from genome assembly GCA_028646535.1 of Procyon lotor. Taxonomy (NCBI): domain Eukaryota; kingdom Metazoa; phylum Chordata; class Mammalia; order Carnivora; family Procyonidae; genus Procyon; species Procyon lotor. The sequence goes on from CM053613.1 coordinate 32,550,418, forward strand.
GACCGAAGGCTAAATTCTAGGGCTCTTTCCAGGACATTGTGCTGTCTCCTCATTCCTCCATTTTTCATTTTTGCAACCCAGATGATCCCATCAGATTCAAAGCCAAGGTAAACACTCACACCTTCTGACACATGGAACACCACACACACACACACACCCATCATAGTACCCCTGGGCACTCTCACGCGCACCCTATAAACACACACCCTTACCATGACCCCGGCCGGCGAGGGGGACAGTCTAGTCCTTCCCTGCACACCCAGCCACACATGTCACTCCCGTGCTGCCTGTCACATGAGCACGTCCTCCGCCCCCTCCTCAGACAGAACCCTCACTTCAACGCCAGAAGACCCAAGAGAAGGAGGAGAACTGAGGCTCTCAGGCCTTAGGGAAAATCAGCAATGTTTCTCTTCCCAGTGTAGAAACCCTTCCACTGGATTACCGTTAAATGTGCATAAGCAGGCTGGAGCCACGTCAGCTGAAAGTGGGGCCTGTGAGAGCCACCCACAGTCCAATTAAATTTTTCAAACTTTAGATCATGACCCACAGTAAGAAACATAAATATATACATAGATAAATAAAACAAAAATTTTACAAAATAGTATTTACTTCTGTTAATGTGTAATGCATCCACATTATAATTTCTATTCTCTTTAGTTTTTTCTTCCTTCCTTCCTTCCTTCCTTCCTTCCTTCCTTCCTTCCTTCCTTCCTTCCTTCCTTCCTTCCTTCCTCCTTATCTTTCCTTCTTTCTTTCTTTTTTTTTTTCAGGGAGGGGGGTGCTAGTTATAACTCATTAAGTTTATTTCATAATCCATGAATGCGTGGCACCCATGAGTCTAAGTAATCATAACATATCATCATGAAATGACATTCATGAGAAACCCTGATGTGTGATGTGCCCAGGAGAGGACAGAGTTGGTCAGCCCATCCAGGGCGTGGTCCCCTGGGCGGCCCCTTGGCAGGTCTATGCCTGAGACAGAGGAGCACCAGCTGGCAGTGGGGTGATAGTGAGCACCAGGATCTCCCCAAACTCCCAAGCCCCTGGCCCTAGCTCAGTCCTAACCAAGGTGCCCCTCAGCAGAGCTGGCTCCCCAAGCAGACTTTTCTCCAGATGGAGGTGTGCTAACCCCACTCAACACCCGGAATAAGCATAGAAATCGGATTTACCTGACAGTGAGTTTCATGCATGTGTTCATAGACAGGACAGACTTTCACTGAGCACTAATCTGGGTCCTGGGAACACCAAATGGAAAGACATGGTCCTGCCTGGAAAGCTTCTATCTGGTAGAGAAGACCAACTTGGGAACAGACCTTTGTAAGAGAAATGCAGTGACTATGCAACAACACAGAACTTTGGTTACACAGAGAGGAGCCCCTGAGCCAGCTTAGGAGGTCAGGGCATCCAGGAGGGCTTCTTAGAAGAGGTAACCCTGAACTGAGTCATCCAGGACCTCTACCATTTCCTCAGAGGCATGATGCTCTTTGTTATCTCAGGTCCTTAGCACCCAAATTCCCTTTACTTAGAATGTTCTTACCTCACCCTGTGACCCTTCACTTGGCTAACTCCAATTCATTCTTCAGATCTCAACTTCAATGTCACTTCCTCCAGGAAGTCTTCCCTGATCATCACCCTTCCCAATAAACAAGGTTAGGTTTCCATCACATGCTCTTCTAACATTTGGCATTTCTCCTCTGAAGCTCTCAGTTGTCCTTGAAATGATTCATTCGATTTGATGTCTGTTTCCCCCATTAGACTGTAAGCTCCATGAGGACAGAGCTCACAGCTGCGTTATTGTCCACAAGGCCACCAACAAGCCTTATGCCAGGAAGAGTCCAGGTAGGTGCCTAATACCTAACGCTGAGTGACTAAATGAATGACTGGCCAGGGGCAACCAGGAGTGAGTGGGTGAGAGAGATCTGTGGAGCTCCTTCCAGGTGTAAACTCTGTAACTATGACAAGCGGAGCCCTGGCCAGCACAACCTCCAGAGCCTCGTGGAACCTTTCCAGATTGGCAGGGGAGGGAAGGCCTCACCTGGACGGAGAAGGTCTGCCCCTCAGGCTCATGGCGCTCCACCAGGGTGTAGCTGCCCTTCCCGGAGAGGTAGTAGTAGAGACCATCAAAAGTCTCCACGTGGTGCTGTCCCCATGTCCGGCAGATGCTGTCCCGCTCAGGGCCGGCATTGTACACTGTGCCAGAGAAAAAGAACCTGTCCACGCAGCTGCAGTGGGCCTCAAGCCAGAGGCTAGCAGCCCCCGCACCCTCAGCCTAGGACCCCCAGGCCTCAGGCCCACAAGCTTCCGCTGTACCCATGGCCCATCCCAGGGCTGGGAGAGAGCTCAGACCCACCCATCTGGCAGCGTGGCCCTGTGGCATTGAAGCGTCTGCAGTCACAGAAGGCTGGGTACACACACTCGCCGCCATTGAAACAGGAGAACAAGTCTGCAGGGGAGACACAGAAGGCACCCCCCCATTGAGCCAAGCTGGGAAGAACCCCAGGATACAGCGGCTCCCTCATGCCAGGGCACCAGAACCAGCCCTCCCAGAGCTGTGTGGTGCTCAGATCTCCACCACAGATGGCTCCGGCCTTCCTCAGTAGCCAGCCTTAATGGCGGCACAAGTAAGGTGCCTCAGACCTGGCTCCGTCCCTGACTGGCAGGCGGTGTGGGGTCTCAGAGTACCTGTCCTCAGTGTGCATCAAGTGACCCTGGGTGAGCCCTACCTGGGCCTTCAGCTCCCTCTGCTGAGAGTTCCTGGCCACCACACAAGGCAGACTGAAGAGTGAGGAGCGTATGGGGTGAGTAGGGACACCGCCCAGAGATCTTCAAGGACCATTCCTCCTCCTGTTCCTTAAGCTCAGGGGGAGAGGCCTAAGTGTGACCCAGGGGGTGGGGAGATGCCTCACACTGAGAAGACAGTAGACAGAAAGGCCACAGAGCACAATAAGAGGGGAGCAGAGTGCAGTGAGGGAAGGAGCCAGGATGCAAGAGAAAGGGCCATGGACACAGGCAAGAGTGAAGGGAGAGGCCACAGAAACAGGGTGAAGTGGAAGGGGAAAACAACCAATAAACAAGGAAGCCCAATCTCACTGGCATCAGATAGCGGGAGAGGGAAAAGCCACAGGGCTGGGGTCCTAAGAACAGAACACTGGAGAGGAAGCTCTCCTCAGCCAGGAAGCAGAAAGCAAAATAGAGTCGGAGGCCAGGGCTGGGGAAGGTGGAAAGGAACCCCTTGCAGGGCAAAGAGGACACAGGAGGCCCTGAGGGAAGCCTGGCTTGGCCTCACGGCTTCTCTGCAGGACAAGGCCCCCCCCCATGGGCCACAGAGAGGGGGTCACTTACAAGATGGAGCACATTTGGCCCGATGGAACCGCCTTTCCCAGGAAGACATGGCCAAGGAGTCCAGGACTTCAGTCTCCTTTTAAAAGCAAGGAAGAGAACTCAGTCAGAGGGATTTCCTAAAGGTCATGGCCCTTCCCATCTGTCACCTGGAGGAGGGAGGCCCTCAGCCTCTCCACCTCCCCAGGCCCACCTCAGAGGTCTGGGAGAATTTTCAGGCCTGTGCTAGAGGAATGAGGTTCGTTTTTACTCTCCAAAGTGGCATCTTGGTGGCCTGAGCATATTCCCTCTCCTCCATGCTCCAATATCCCTCCAGCCTCCCTGCCCTCCTTCCCTCCCTAGGACATTTTTTGAGTCCTCCACAGCCCAACACAAAACCCCCTTATCTGGAGAACAAATATGTTTCCTCCTCACCACAGAAACCACGTGAGACAGGCCTAGGAAACAAAGGCAGCCCCTCACCCCAAGGCAGGGGAACATCTCACTCCATCCTCCACCCCAGCCTTCCCCACGGTCCTCAGAACTCAGCTCCAAGCCAGTACTCTCCCTGATACCATAAATCTGGGGAGGACACAGGCAAAGTTAGCTGAGAAATCCTATCTTCCAGACCAGAAATCCCAAGACATGGTCTCACCCCCTATAAACCACCTGAAATTAGAACTGTCCTGCATATCAGGTGTGTCCAGTCACCACACAGCTAGCTGACTTGGATCCCTGACCTCTCGGGACCCTAGTCTGAGGTGGCTCGTATCACCTGAGTCTGGGGTCTGGGGCACGACAAGCTCCTCCCCTGTCAGAGCCCCAGCCTCCCCGTCTGTATAGATTCCCGGTGTAAAGGGGACAAAGTCCCAGCCCTCAGGGAGTTCTTGTTCTTATTCACAGGGCCAACAAGGCACCAAGCTTACTGTGGGTATCTGTCTCACCTGTCTTCCTCCCTCGCTGTCATCTCTGCATCCTGGGGCAGAATTCCCAGCCTCCAGCCAAGGACTTGGAACACGGAGAAGATTCAGAACCCTTCGTCCGTGGAGCCCAGCCTCGGGTCTTTGCCCCTCCTTGGCGGGCCCAGTCTCTCTGCCCCATCCCTGGGCACTCAGCACCTCCCTTTTCACTGTCCTGCTGACCCCTGGGAGGTCACTGGCCCCTCCTGGGCCTTGTCCCACTTTGGCCCCTGGGTCCTGGGTCCTCCCCCTCTCCTTACCCTGCACACCCAGCCTGAGCCCCGGAGTCAGGCTTCCCACCCTGGTCGTAATCAATCTCACGGGGCCTCAGAGACCATGGGAAAAAACAATCACCTTGCATCCCATAGGCCCCAAAGAGCTCTTAATGAAACCTAGTCTTTGTGTCTCTCCACTCCTTGCCCCCACCTCAAATGTGGCCTCTGAGATCGGTGTTAATGAGGGCAAGATAGTGCTGCCCTCAGCACTTTCCGGAGAAAGTCCTCAACATTTTCCGGAGAAATTTCTAAATCCGGCCCAAATGATTTGTCCTCCCTCAGTATAGATCAGAAGTTTTTAGTCATTTCGATGCCAAGAACTTCTCTGATAATCAAGCAAAGCCTATCAGCCCATTCTCAGAATAATGTCTATAAATACATAAAATGAAACATAACAGTAATATTTGTGCTTGTTTATTACTACAATGAACAGCAGGATCTAGCAGCGGGTCTTATCACTGCCAGAGTTTGGAGGTAGTGAGTATAAATGAGATCTGGAAATAACACAAGGGTAAAGGGAGATGACAATATCTGTGATTTCTCCTGGTGATAGTCACCGACGCTGCTACTGCTGTATTGTGGTTTGTAGCCTACAGGCATAATTAAAGGGAATGCTAAGTTTCCGTGAAATCGAGGTTCCTGTAAGTAACAGTGCGTTTTCCCCCATCCTGGTCTATACGATCAATTCTCTGGAGAATGGCTGCGCTCTACAGGAATGTGGCAGCACCGAAATGAAGGTTGGTTAGCTGCTGGTCTGGGATCCCCGGCCTTACCAATAAGGTTATTCCAGGCAGAAGCCCTTGAAAGATCCCCAGGTTCACTCTCTAGCTAATGACCTCATTCCCCCACACTCACTCCAGTGGCTTTATAGGAAGGCCATTCCAATCCCTATTTGCTCTAAGGAGTAATGTGAGAAACCTAGTGGGGTTGTCTGTTCCAGGTGCTTCCCCAAGGAGAAGGGAGGGAGGCCCACCCTGGAATCCAGCAAGGAAGGAAGCCTGGCCAGGGAAGGAGGTGCTTGACTCAGGGTCATTTTCCCGGCCAAAACAAAGGGGTTCCTGGGGTCCTGTGGGGCATTTGTGTTGTGGGGCAACAGGCCGGCTCCGCCAGTGGACTTTGTTTCCCCTGCTTCCGGGGGCCCCAACAGGTCACCCACCTACCTTGATTTCATCATATATAAAAGTAACAGGGGGCCTGGGTGGCTCAGTCAGTTAAGCGTCCGACTCTTGATTTCTGCTCAGGTCGTGATTTCAATGTTGTGAGATGGAGACCTGCATTGGGCTGCCTGCTTCTCTCCCTCTCCCTCTGCCCTCTCCCCAACCTCCTCTCTCAAATAAATAAATCTTTTTTTTTTAAGATTTTATTTATTTCTTTGACAGACAGAGAGAGATCACAAGTAGGCAGAGAGGCAGGCAGAGAGAGGGGGGGAAGCAGGCTCCCTGCTGAGCAGAGAGCCTGATGTGGGGCTCGATCCCAGGACCCTGAGATCATGACCTGAGCTGAAGGCAGAGGCTTTAACCCACTGAGCCACCCAGGCGCCCCGATAAATAAATCTTTAAGAAAAAACAAAAACAAAAAACAAACCCATTTTCTTTCAACTCAAACTGCATCTGACTGTGATTCTAAAACTCGGGGCCTGGAAAAGTGGTCAAACAAGAAATAAAAGCCTAGATTATCTACCACTTAGAGGATAAACATGTCCTCCTCCTGCCTTGAGGGTCTTCATACCTATTTCCAAGGGGAAGTGTTTGGGGCACATTGTTTTCTATTATAAATGATACTCCCCAACCTGCTGGCACAAGGCGCTGCCCAGAGCAGATCCCTAGGGCCAAGGTGCTTGAGTTGAGTTCAAGGTGCTCTGGGGGATCTGGCTGTGGGTGGGCTGGATTTGTAACATGTCTGCTGTTATAGAAGAGACAAGTTCAGGACAGGATTACAAAGAGAGCCCAAGTCACCTGATCCAGAGACCAAAAAAATTTGTCTCTCCTCTCAAAGCACCCCTGCTGGAGTACTGCTCAAGGTATGGAGTAGGGCCTCTTATGGGGTTTTGTACCTTCCCAGACCAGCTTCCGCCTTCATGCTTTCACCCCAGGGCACGGAGAGTGCCCTCCTCCCCAAACAAAACACAAGGAAAACAAAAACAAACTGAACCAACCACAGGGTCCCAAGAGATTAGTTAAGTGGGAATACGAGTGTCCCATGACTTTGCATACTTCAGACATACACTAGAAACACTGTTCCCGCTCAAGTAGCTGCAGAGACAATCTTCCTGCAACCTACAGACCTCCCGGCCAGCCCCAGTCCCAGACAGAAATAATCCCCTGCCCAGTGAAGCCCCCCTCCCAGGCCTCCTCTCACCTGGCTTCCCATCACCATTGCTGCATCCTCTGTGGCAAGGGTCACCTCCTGATGTCTGCGGCTAGGTGAGAAACAAGCCTAACGTGGGGGAGGGGATAGGAATGGGACTTGCCTCCCCACCACCCCGCGGGCACCCCACCCTCGGCGCTAAAACCCTGGGGTGGTCCACACCAGGAGTAAAGGTGGGAGGCCTGGGTGGGGCAGCCGCAAGCTTACTCACCTGGGATTCTGGGCTGGCTCCGGCCGCTGCCGCTGGGCTTTACCCTGGGGTGTGGGGGCTGAACCTGGGGAGGATTGCTCTCCACTCAAGCCAGGTCTCCCTTTGTTGGGTCTCCCACCACCTGTCCCCCACCTGCCAGGAAGCCTCTGCTTCATCCCCCCATTCTCTCTCCCTACAGACTGTAATCCACTCTCCCCTCTCTCTGGTGACCTCTCCAACAGGGAGCTCACTCTCTGTGCCCCAGTTCTCTCTAGCTCCCCAACTCTGTCTTCCACTCTGCCTAGCCTGGGACCCATTCTCTCCCCACCCCCACGCGCCCCCACCTGCTGGACTGGCCTCTTTTTTTCCTTCTGCGCCTCCTCCGACCCTCTTCTTGGCTGTCGCCCTGCCCTCCTTCAAACCTCTTTTTCCTCCCTCTGTAGAGCCTGCTGGGACCCTTTCTCCTCCACATTCCCCCAGCCCCCGGCCTCCCCTAGTCCACACCCCTCTCACCGAGAGACTGCACCCGCAGAGAGTGGCGGGCCGGCTCACCCTCCGGCAGCCAGATGCAGGCCAGTAGCAAGCACAGCGCTGGCGTGGGGGCGCGCGGGGCCGGGGACCCCATGGGGCGCACGGCAACTGGGAAGCAGGAGCGCAAGGCCGGGGCCCCAGTGCCTGTCCTTGTGAAGGCAGGGTCACACCTCCACTCGGTGGCCACGGTCCCTTTCGTTCTCTGGCCCGAGGGTTCCCTTGGCCCCTCCTCCCAGGCGCTTGGCTCCTCCCCGAGCTCGAGTGACAGGACGGCTCAGCTCATTACCATAACTTGGGCACCAGACTTTGGCCCAGCCTTTGCCCCTCTCCTCCACTGGCCGCCCCTCCCCAGAGGGGGCTGGATTCAGATCACTAGGCCCTAGGTACCCTGGGGGGAGCAAGGAGGTAGCCGGTGCAGCCCCCAACTTACTTCTCAAAGATCTCCAACTTAGAAGCCTGGGTCTTGGCAGGCCCTTCCGCCAGACGCTCAAGATGCTTGTGTGAGTCTGGTCGTTCACTCTCTTTTCACAGACGCCCTGGGACATGCCACTCAGTGGTCAGTTGTCAGTGGCACAACTAAGGTTCAAGGCTGCAGAATCCTGCCCTGTGCTCGCACCACTCACCACTACAGCTTCCGGGGCCCCACGGCCCTGCTCTACCCCCAGTTCTGAGCACCTCTAGGGAACAGATCGTGACTTAGTCCTCTGTATGCCCAGCACTAGCTCAGGCCCCAGCTCAGAAAGTGTTGGCTGAAACATAGAAGTGCGTCACACTCCCAAGTTACTGCATCCTCACTACCAGACTTTAACCGCAACAGCAGCAGCAACAACAAAACGAAAAACTAGCAACCAAAAAGCACTTTAATCTTGTGAACAGCATACACTCCCTGTCCAGGAAGAATGTTTTAATGCTGGAAATGTGGGCTTGGGAGCCTGGGGAACCTGTGCAGCATTCTCTCCGCCACTTAAGTGTGGGCACGCCAACCGGATGCAAGCCTTGCAGATAATTATGATGAAGCTGATGATGGTGGTGGTGGCCCCAGGAGCCCCCTAGGCTGGGATATAGACTTGGGAGGCGCCTCTGTTTCTTACCACACAGTGTTCTGGGAATATACTGCTAAATAAAGCACACATCCCCACAGAGAGTATTTGTGGGTTTTTTTGTGTTGTTTTTTTTTTTTAAAGATTTTTATTTATTTATTTGACAGAGAGGAGAGAGATCACAAGTAGGCAGAGAGGCAGGCAGAGAGAGAGGGGGAAGCAGGCTCCCTGCTGAGCAGAGAGCCCGATGCGGGGCCTCAATCCCAGGACCCCGAGATCATGACCTGAGCCGAAGGCAGATGCTTTAACCCACTGAGCCACCCAGGCGCCCCCACAGAGAGTATTTGAAGCCATAGGCACAGATGAGAGGAAGGGCAGGGAGTCAAGAATGGAATCCGGGTTAGGGAATAGAAGAAGGCAAGGGAAGCTTGAAAAGGAACATTCATAGCAGAGGAGAGCTAGGCCTCAGGGCCATCCTCAAAACCAAGAGGGGAAACATTTAAAGAAGGAGAGAGTCTGTGGGGGTGCTGGTCATGTAAAAGGATTGAGGTGAGCAGTGGACTGCATTTCCCCTCTAAGGCCATTTGCCACTCTATCTGGATCCTAACTATGAACTAACAGCCGTATGACTTGGTTAAGAGATGTAGAGAATCATCAAAGTAAGCTGGAGGGGAATGTATTTTGAGTATCTTTCCTGGACCTTTGAAATTCCCACAAGTCTTCCCCTCTTATCTCAGACTCAACTAGTTATACTAAGGTGAGAACATGAGTAATATTTAAGGGTTCTTCTCCAGGAAGGATTTACATCCTAAACTAGGCAATAATTTAGTCCCAGCAAAAATAAGTCTGTTGGCAAAGCTTTAGCAACTGGGGATAAGATGAAAAGGAGGGGAGGTCTTTAGGTGTCCCTGAAGTTACAGCTGTAAGTGGTTCACTGTTTTGGGTTGCTGCCCATTTCCCTGCCCCCTGCCCCCTGCCCAGTCAGGCGCCCACCCGGGTTAAATCCAGGCACTAGTTCCATGTTCAAGGTCCCACTCTCTCCCATTCATACCTGTCTTTATCACCCCTCCCCTGACCCCACTCTTCCCTCTCAGTCCCTTCAGGCTTGGTTCATCATGTCTTTACACTCCAGCATTAAACTTCGGAGTTGAACAAACCTCGGTTGAATTGAGTCAAATGAACCAGATGGGGTCCAGGCCCTGGGTAAAGTCGGCAGTGTGTGTGTGTGTGTGTGTGTGTGTGTGTGTGTTTGGAGTGGGGTTGGGCTAGGGAGGTGGGAGGGGAAGTCAGTTCAGGAGGGGCACTGCCTGCCACTCACTAGTTCAGGGGGCTTTCACTAGTTCAGCCCCTCACTGTGAGGGGCTTAAGACCCAGCCCCACAGGAATTCACAGATCAAAGATTTCTTCTTCTTTTTTTTTTTTTTTTTAAGTATTTTATTTCTTTGACAGAGAGAGAGAGATCACAATAGGCAGAGGTAGGCAGAGAGAGGGGGCGAAGCGGGCTCCCCGCTGAGCAGAGAGCCCGATGGGGGACTCCATCCCAGAACCCTGAGATCATGACCTGAGCCAAAGGCAGAGGCCTTTGAGCCACCCAGGTGCCCCTCAAAGATTTCTTCTGACCGGGAATAAGACCATGGAGAAGGCCATTCTAGAAAGTAGTCGGAGGTGAGATGCCCGGCTGGGGTGAAAACCTCAGGAGCGTGCAAATGGACCTCTATTTGCGTATCCATACATTATCCCTACTCACCCTTGCGAGACTCTCAGGACCTCCTCTAAAAAGTATTCGACCCCCACAAGAAAGTCTCAAACCTCCAGCCCACGCTTCCCGAGATCCTCTCCCTCAACCGCTTGGGTTTGGGGATCATTCCAAGGGGAGCGTCAGCCGATCATTCCAAGGGAAGTCCGATCACCGCCACCGCCACCACCACCACCACAGACACACACTCCAAGCCCTTTGCTCCGCGGTTGTCGGTGGGAGGCGACAAGCTTCAGGACAGGTGTCTCGGACCTCTCAGGCGCCCCGCCCAGGCTCCGCCCCCCCGCCCCGCCGCGTTCAGGCCCCGCCCCCACCGCTCCCAGGGCCCGCGGATCTCCCGAGCGGCTCCTCCCGGCTACGGGCGGCCCGGCATCCAAAGGAGCGAGTTGTGTAGCGACGCGGCACGATCTGGCCCAGCCATGGACCGGAAGGTGGCTCGAGAATTCCGGCACAAGGTCAGAGCTGCTAGGGACCCCTAAAGCGTTCAGGACCCCGGAGTCCTGACAGGGTGGTGGGGGATGGACGTACCCAGCGCCACCCTTCCCTTTTCCAGCGGCCTTGGGGCTGTGGATGGACTGGGACCCCTGAGGGTTGTTTGGTTTCCGGCAGGGATTCCCAGTAACATAAGGGGAGGGGGCACTAGGACACCAGGTGTAAGAACCCATAAACCGATCTTCAGAAAGTGTCCTTTCTCCTTCCGCCTTCGAGGGCTGGGACTTCTCTGGGGTTGGAATTCCTTCCAGCCTTGGCCTAAGACAGGACTCTTATCTACTTGCCCCATAGTGGGCAAATCCCAGCTCCTAGTGCCCCAAGCTCAGGGCTGTTGGAGCAGACGGAGAGGGTGTGGGACAGTGTCTGAGGGGTGGGAAGGGAAAGCTGGTTGTTTCTGAATGTCCTCCAAAAAAAACCGAGTTAGAAAGCACTCTAGGGAACCCCTCCCCGCTTCTGGTCATTTCTTAGGGCCTGAGAAGCAGCTGAGGGACTGGTGCTCAAGGGAGGTTGGGGGGGGCGAGTACGGAGAATCAGCCAGTCTCCAGACACTGCCACTTGCCACATCTCCCCTGGTGTGTCCCAAGAAGGCACCTCAGGGATGGGCCAGGATTCTCAGAGGCCCTCACTGAAAGCTACAGGATTCCACCCAGGGCATTTCCAGAGCTGTGCAGGAGCTGCTGAGGCCCTGAGGCCAGAGAGCACCCTTGGAAGTAACCCAGTGGACCTCCCCACCGGGACTCAGGATGCTTCAGAGCCCAAGGATGAAGCCAGGGGTGGCCAGAGCTACCCACAGGCCTTGCCTGAGGGACAGGTGACTGTGCACCCTCACATTGCTCAGAGGGGCAGTGTCTTTAGACCAAGCCGAACCTCTTCTGAGGCCTGAGGGGGTAGAGCTCAGATAGGCAAGGTCGGGGTGCTTAACTCCTCTGTCCCCACAGAGAGGCCCAGGGGAACCAGAGTAGCCAGCCAATGTGGGGGGCACCAGAGCTAAAGGCCAGGGGCTAATCATTAATTTAATAAATGTATTTTGAGTGCCCAATCTATGCCAGACCTCTCTGTGCCCTCGAATTGCTGGTTGGGCAGGTGGGCGGCAGACCTCACCCCAATAATTACCCACGACTGGGTGTTCAGTGTTGGGGTCAAGGTTTGGTAGGGTAGAAAGGGAGAAGCTCATACCGGTAGAGGTCTCCTAAAAAAGAGCCCTTGGGTATTGTAAGCCGGAAGTTCAACAGGAGTTTGAGGGCTGGCGAATAGCAAGGGAGGCGCAAGACAGTGTCCACCATGCATGTGTCCTGTTGCACAGGGACGTGAGGAGAGAAATTTCAGCTGCTGAGGACTTTTGGTGAGTGTAGATTTCAGGCAACCCACTTTGAAGGAACACAACCTTCCGGTCCCCTCCCCCACGATGCAGGCTTGAATTTCAGTTTTCTGCCTCTGGGCAGAAAGTAACATCAGGTCCTCTTTTGCCTTTTTCCTGTGGGTACCAGTCTTTGCGTCTTTCTTGAGAATTACCTCTGGGGTCCCTGGTGTCTGATTTGCACCCTGGATTTAGCCTCTGTTTCTCTTCTCCAGGCCCTGCAGGCTCCAACGGGGCTCAGGCCTCTGTGTTTCCACTGCCCGGCTCTTCCTCATCACAAGAGTCATTACCTATTAATGCCCCTGTGTGTGCAGGCGGGGCAGACACCAGGCTGGGCAAGGCCCCGGGCTGGACTTTGTGCCCTGCTGCTTCCGAGACAGCAACAGGGTTGCCCTCCCCGGTTGGAGATCATCTAGCAACCTGGGAGAGAGGAAAAAGCAGCAGAGGATACGGATGGGGGTGTACAGCCGTACCGGATGAAATTTACGGCTCCCCTTGATTGCTTCCTACCTGTCCCTAAATGTCGCAGAGCACATTTACCCCTGGGGAATGGTTTGTAACCTAAATCTTTAGTTGTTGGAGGTTGCATGACAAGTGGCATATTGTCATGGAACGTGCTATGTGGCCTTGAGCAAGTTATTCCCTCTCTGTGCCTCAGTTGTTTGATTTGTTAAATAAGGATAACAGTAATATTTAGCTAGTAAGGTTCTTGTGAGTGTTGGATGAGATCTACATGTGCGTAGGGAGTTTAAATAGACCCTAGCATTTAGTGAGTCGGCAACAAATCTCCACTGTTGTTGTCTATCACCTGTTAGTTGTAGGTAGAACTGGGGTCAAATCTCAGCCCGGCCACTCACTGCCAGGGAGACCTTGGGCAAGTCATTGAATCTCTCTGAGCTCTCGTTTCCTCGGCTGTGAGATGAGGTTCAGAGTGCTTACCTCACTGGGCCGTTGGACTAAATAGGAAGTCAAGGGTTGGCTGCTCTGGACCCGTAGTAACCATTTGGCCCACAGCCATCTGCAGATTCCTGCAGGGTATCCCATGGAGGAGCCAACAGGCTCCAGGCTGGTGAGTAGAGTCTGTTCCTCTGGGATTATGCAGTTTTTCAAGGACCTCAGCAGCACTGGCCTGCTCTTCCCAGCAACAGCCGTGGGCCAGAATACCAAGGAGCAGGGAGGAAGGCATCAAAGACTAAGCCTCCTCCCTGAAAGAATCAGATTTTCAAAAGAAAGCTCCCTTTTCAGCTCACTGCACCTGCCTGTTGCAGGAACTTGGTTACTGATTTGCTCAAAAAAAGTTTTTATTGCTTGGTCTGTAATCATGCCTTTATGGATATCTGTAGTGTACCCTGCCCAAGGCCAGGCACCTGGGGGTGGGAAGAGGGAATAAATAAGGAGGTCAGAAAGAGCCCCTGCCTTCCAGTGTTTTGCGATCATGCATGTCTGTAACAGACATTGACTGAGCTCCTAACATATACCCAACCGTACTGTAACCATTGAATAATAAAACAAAGTCCCTGGCTCCTTAGTGGGGAAGACAGACAGTTAACAAGTAAAGCAATGCAAGTATTATAGAATACAAAGTAGTGACAAATGCTATGAAAAAAATAAATGGAGGTGAGAGGATGGAGAGCAACCCCGTAGTCAGGAAGGTCTCTGTGAGGAGGTGATGTTTGAACAGACATCCAGGAAGAAGTGAGGGAAGGAGCCATGGGGATATCCATGGAAGAACGTTCCAAGAAGAGGGAACAGTAAGTATGAAGGCCCTGCTTTAGGAACAGCAGATAGGATGGTGTTTCTGAGAGGAATTACGGACTGAAGAGTAATGGACGATGGATGAGACTGGGGTCGGGGCCTTGAAGGCCTCGGTCAGGACTTTGGGTTCTCGGAGTGATGGGAACTGGCAGGGGAGAGACCTGACAGCTTTACATTTAAAAGGGATTGTTCCAAGGGCTGGTAGAGCAGACTGAGGGGACCAGGAGCAGCAGCGGGACCCCAGACAGGAGGCTCCCGCAGCAGCCCAGGCTGGAGGTGGGGGCTCGGACTAGCGTGAGGAGCCGTCAGGCCCGGAACACAAGAGAAGGTAGATCTGACGGGCTCTGCTGATGGGTGGCTGTGGGTGTGGAGAGAGGGGCACCAGGAGGGAGTCGGCATTCGGGGAGGAGCAGGTTGGTGGAGACAGGAGGGGAGGCGGCAGAAACCAAGAGCTCCATTTTGAATGTTTTAAGTTCGAGAGGCCTGTTCAACCATTAAGTAGAGAGGTGACTAAGAAGCTCCACGGTAGCCGTGGGAGCCTGAAGATGGTGGGGAGAGGTCGACGCTGGAGCCTCAGTGAGTGCTTGAGGAACAAATAGTAGTTCAACCCCGGGACTGATGAGGTCACTTAGGGCCACGGTGCCGATGAAGAGAAGGCCCAGGACAGGACCAGAGCACGCCAACCTTTGGAAGAGAGAAAGAGGGGAAGGAACAGCAAGTGAGGTAGGAGAAGCAGGGGAAGGAGGGTATGATCAGCTGTGCTAAGCGCTGGGTCAAATGCCACCAACAAGCTAGCAAGACACGAGTGTCTTGAAAAGATGAAGAATAATAAAACAAAAATCAAATATAGCCAGTACTACTCAGGATCACGCTGTGAAGGCCTGGGAGGAAGTGTGGCCGGATCCATTCATCCCACCAGCATTTATGGAGGGTCTCCGGTCTGCCAGCTGCTGAGAATATAGAATCTGTATTCCTTTATTCTCACTCACTCATTTAGTTAAATAAAGCTAAACAAACACTGAGAGCCTAACTTGCCAGGCACAGTGGCAAGCATTTAATGATTATTAATTCAATGAATAATAAAAAAAAACCCAGGATCAATCCCTCAGAGAAGGATGAAATCTTATGAAACAGGTACTTTTAGCCCCATTTACAGACGAGGACAATGAGGCACAGAGAAGTGCAGACCCAGGTGGGGAAGGGGCCTGTCGGCCTTCCCCTCCCAACACCCCCCCGCCCCCCCTGCCCCCGCCCCCGCGTCCTCCTCCCAGGCCTGGGTCTGGGCCACACCCAGATGAGTGGGGAGACAGGAGAGTAAAGAGAGAATGCACAGCACAGCTCAGTGGGTGCCACGGCAGAGGTGGGAACAAAGAGGTGTCGCGGGCACAGAGAACGACAGGACAGGCATTGTGAGGAAGTATGAGGGAAGGCTGGACCAAGGGGAGCTGATGTCTGAGGCGTCTGGAAGGTGAAGGAAGAGCTCGCAGAGAGCCAGCGCTGCTGGCCCTGCCACCACTAAGAGCCACAGGAGCCAACAGTTGTGGTAACGGGCCTGGGGGCAGCAGCAGGGGCCCGGTGCTCCTGGAGGGACAAAGGGGAGCAGAACAGGGGAGAACCGTGGCTGCAGAGAAGAGCTCAGACCTGTGTGTAAAGTGATCCAGCGGAGAGCCAGCTGGGGAGGCAGAGCCCCATTTCCTTTCTCCTCAGGCCCTCTCACCACCAGCTGGGTGTCAGAGGGCAGGGGGCCCAGGCAGAGCCCCCTGGGACACAGGGCTGCAGAGTGGGTCAGGGGGCACGAAGGAAGAGACGCAGCCTGCATGTCCGAGCCCTTGAAATCTTGGAGGCTCGGGCACTGTGGAGGTACCTTGTCTATATTCACTTATTTAATCCCCGCAACCGCCCGAGGAGGGCAGATGTTCCTGGAGTGGAACAACATGCATTATTTACTTTGTTCTTGCTCTCTTTCTCGCTCCCTGGGTGCACACGGCGAGGTGTATTTGCAGGAGCTGAATGTTGTTTGCTCCCCCCACCCCCCGCCTCGTGCAGCTGTCCTGAAGGGCCAGTCCGTATGGGGGAATGCTGGGACATGAGGCTGGATAGGGCCCAAGGCCAAACACGGCATTTGCCTCAGGTGCCCAGACAAGGGGCCTGAACCCCCACTCCCTCCACCATACAGACTGATAACAGACGGCCTGTCGAGCCTCAGCCAGAGAAGGCTGCTGCGGGACAGGCTCTTTTAGGGTTTCTGTGCCCATATCAGGAAAGATTCAAGAAAAGGAAGAACTTTTTTTTAAGATTTTATTTATTTATTTGAGAGAGCGTGCATGAGAGAGAGAGAAAGAGCGCATGAGCAGGGGTAGTGGGGATGGGGACACAGAATGATGGGGGCGGAGGGGGCTCTATCCCAGGATTCTGGGATCATAACCTGAGCCAAAGGCAAATGCTTAAACTGACTGAGCCACCCAGGGACCTTGAAAAGGAAAAGCTTTTGAAATCTAATTAGAAAGAAGACGACACCGTGTCTTGCACACAGTAGGTGCTCAATAAATGTGTATTAGACATGCATACAAAAGGTTATATCTGGTAAGTGGATACCTGTGGTGGTTAGAAAAAAGGCAGAGGTTTTGGAGAGGTTTTGGGGTCTCAGCTCTGCTGCTGCTTCGGCCCATCTTTCCTCATCAGTCTGGTGGGGATGATAATATCCATGCACGTCAGAGGGGGATTAGTAGGTTAAAGAGCGTTCACGTCCAATTCCTCAGACACGGTTGGCAGTCAGTAAGCAAGGGTATGGCCTGAATGGGGAAACAAGGAGCAGTCCAAGGCCTGGCTTCAGGGAGCCCCTGCTCTAGGGCACTTTGTGCCATTCTCCTGATACCGGCACTCAGGGTAAAGCCCCCCAGCACACAGTAGGTCTTTGACAGCACCATGCTGCGCAGAGTGCCCACTGTCTACCCGATGAGGAACACACTCCAATTGCTCTAGTCTAGAGCCTTCCTTCTATCTCCTTGGCTCAGCCCTGGCTCACCACCTGCCCGGCACGCCTCCACACACGCCTGCCACAGCTTTCTGGTTCTGTCTCTCTCAGCTCGGTTCCTACTCGTCCCGGAAGAGTGGGTCACAGACTTGGGCAAGACTGCCCTGTCTCATCACACCTGAATGCTGCCTTCGTTTAAAGGGAGTAGGAGTCCCGTCTTGGAGAGTCTTTCCTGACTGTGTGCAACTCAGGGCGTCCTCACCAACCTCCCAGCCTGGGGCCTTTCTCACCATCTTACTCAGTCGTGGGCTAAAGGGAGCCCAGGCTACGGCATGTAGAGATTCGCACTGCACCGTCCCCCGGGACTGGAATTTGGGGCTTCCACCCACCAGTTCCCCTGGGATTGAGGTGCTAATGAAACAGCTCCTGACCCTGACCTTGGAGTCCCAGCCATTGACGTCAGCAAACTTGAAATGATGTAACTTGACTCTCCCCCTTGGGGGAGAAGTGGGGGGGCTACTGAAGGGGCCTGGAGAGGTGAAGGAGTGGCCAGGAGGCTGACCAGTGGACAGAAGTCGGGGCCAAGGCAGGCTAGGCCAGGCCCGGGTGGAGTGGCCCCTAGCGCTGGTGGCACGGGAGACGGTCGGGGGCTTCTGGTGGGTGGGATGTGCTATCTGAGCGAGTGGCCCAAATCCTTCCTGAAGGCAGTTATCCGGCACTATAGCCACCATCAGGTAAGACGGGGGGCTTTTTCCAGGCCGGGGAGCTGACCCTGGCATGGCCACTCTAGACCCTGGTGACATGGCCACGGGGGTGAGCAGCAACACCGCCGTCATGGGGGTGCGTCACGGTTATAGAGAGGGCAGGCGTGTGCGTGTGAAGGTGCATCCCCGGGGGATGAGGTTCAGCCTGGTCCCATCCGGATGTGCAGAGGTGCTCTTGTGGCCCCATCGGGGTGATCTGCGTGTGGCTGATGGGGTCAGAGGACCAGCCTGGCCCCTGGCTGCCCTCCTTTTGCAGCCCCAGGCCTGTGGGGTTGCTGGGGAGCAGCGGTGGCCTCCCCCTCCCTGAGGTCTGCTGTGGGGGTGCTGGGCCTGGGGCTAGAACTCTGTCCTTGGGTTTTCTAGGTGGATTTCCTGATTGAAAATGATGCAGAGAAGGACTATCTGTATGATGTGCTGCGAATGTATCACCAGTAAGTTGGGAGGGGTCCCGCTCCTCTGGACCCCCCCTCCCCCGGGACCTCCATCTATAGGGAGCCTTGGGGTGGGTTGTTCTGAGACAGGGGAACCTCCCCTTCCCCTTCTGGGGAGCTCTGGGAGGGGGCGGATGCTCCGTGCTCCTGGGAATCAAAGGGGCATGCCCTTCACTTGCCTCAGCAAATATTCATTCAAATACTCAGCGTGTGGCTCTGTGCTAGGAGCTGAGGGTACATGAAGGAACAAGTCAGCCTGACGGCTGCCCTCAGGTTGCTCATAATCCAATGGGGGAGGCTTTCAAGTGGCCAGAGAGGTTCAGGAGAATATGATTGCTGAGATGGAACCAGAAATGCCAGCTGCCCCAGGCGGCACGGCCGGTGTGTCTATTGTCATTTACCTGTTTCTTTATTCATTCAGCTCACATTTCTAAGCTCCTGCCACTTGCTGGGCACCATGCAGAATCTGGAAATGAATAAGATCTACTTTCTTTCTTCCAGTAACTCGTGGCCTAGTGGGGGGAGCATACAGACTCTACAAACACAAAGAACTCTAATAGGAGTTTCAATAAGATAACTAGTAAGGTGGAGTAAAAGCCAGATGGGAAGAAAGGAGTTTTGCTTCTAATCGTAGGGGGAGGACCAAGAAGGCGTGAGCTAGGTTTTGAAGGATAAGAAGGATGTCGACAGGTGGAAATATCAGAGGACATTCCAGGCTGAGGGATCAATTATGAGCACAAGTGTAGACATGAAAGCATGGGGGGTAAATGGGAAGTGACAGGTAATATGGGGGAGTAGAACTCAGGGCACACAGGACCAGCCACAGGCCCGGAGCAGCTCCGTAGAGATAGGTCATGGAGGGCCTGAGCCTGCGGAGGAGAATGGACAGTGACCTTTGGGCAGTGGGGAGCCGCTGAAGGGTTTTGAGAAGGAGAGTGACTTACACTTAGAAAATATAAGACGAGCGTGAGCAGGTCGGTGGCAGCTGGGGAAGGGCCGGCCGGAGATGCAAGGGTCTGAACGGGGCGAGGAAGAGTCATGTGAGAGATACTACGAGGGCAAACTTGACAGAGCTTAGCTGAAGAGCAGAAGTGGGGTCACCAGCATCTCCCACGAAGTTTCCTGGCTGGAGAGATCCTGGGCTTCAGAATTACGCAGAGCTGAGTTTGAGTCCTGGCTTGAGTTCATCTGTAAAATGGGTTAACAATCCCCACCTCGCCGGTTTCCACGACATTTAGTGGAAAAGAATGAGGCTCTTACGAGGCACCTGGCCCAGAGTTAGGGGCTCTGGGCTTTTCAGGAGCATTCTCTCCATTTCCAGGGCCTGGACCCAGTGGGTGGGGACCCAGCCTGGGACTGCTGCCTCTGGGAACCCTTGGGTGTCAGAGGCCAGGGCCATGGGTGAGGCTCCAGGTGTTCCCGGTGTCTCCGCAGAACCATGGATGTGGCGGTGCTTGTGGGGGACTTGAAGCTGGTCATCAATGAGCCTAGCCGCCTGCCACTGTTCGACGCCATCAGGCCCCTGATCCCGCTGAAACACCAGGTGGAGTACGACCAGCTGACGCCCCGGCGCTCCAGGTAGGCCAGGGAGGAGTGGGAAAGGTCACCTGGGATGGACGGGGTCACTCACTCGTGAGTGGGTCAGTGGTGGCCGTCAGGCCGGCACTGGGCCCTCACTGACCTCTCCTGCGACAGGAAGCTAAAGGAGGTGCGTCTGGACCGTCTGCACCCCGAAGGCCTCGGCCTCAGCGTTCGTGGGGGCCTCGAGTTCGGCTGTGGGCTCTTCATCTCCCACCTAATCAAAGGCGGTCAGGCAGACAGTGTCGGGCTCCAGGTGAGTGAGCAGAGTCCAGTGGAATGGGGGGTCAGCGCCTCAGGCTTCCTGCCACCCCGCAGAACGTGGTCACCTTGCCTTTCTGAGACTCTGGGGGAGGAAAAGGCTGACACATTCTGACAGATTTTCCTCAGGCCCGCAGAAATCAGGTTGCAGACAATTGCCTGTTTTCTTCAGTCACGCTGGGAACCTGGCTGCTGCATTTCACACCCCGTCCCCTACTTCCCAAAGGAGGAGTGTAGTTACGTCCTGGCACCTAAGCTTTGGACGCATGGCCTTTTACTGGAAGGGGAAAAGATTTCCCAGGGTAGTGTGGTGTTTAAGAGCATAGATCTCCAGAGCCAAACTCTCTTGGCTTTGCTATTCATGAGCTTTGGGACTGTGATGGAATGACTAAACCCTGTGCCTCAGTTTTCTCATCTATAAAATGGGGATAATGATAACACTCCCTACCTCACCAGGTTGTCATGAGGAATAAGTGAATTCATATTATAAAGTCCTTATAAGAGTGCCAGCACACAGTGCTATGTGTTTGTTAAGTAAGCAGAGAGGGAGATTTGACAAACACCCATGTTGTGCCCGGCGACATGCTCACAACCGGTTCTCACTGTATCGTCCCCATCTTATGGAGTTAACAGAGGCTCAGAGACTTGACTAGAGTCAGAGCCAGTAAGTGGCAGAGTCAGGATCTGAACCCAGGTCTCCTAACTGCCAAGGCCAGGGATCTCTCTTGAGCACCCCAAAGTGCCTCTCCCTTGGGGTCCCGCACCTCTGTGTCTGAGCAGAGATGGGCCAACCTCCAGATCTCACTCCCCTGGAGCCCAGAGCTGTGTTTTTGTATGTCCAGACAGAAGGGGCCCTCCTAGTCCCTCCCAGAGCTGCAGGCATGTTCGTTATCAGGCCGCCAAGGCAGGGGCTGCAGGGGGCTCAAAGCCTTCTGGTTCAGACCCCGTGGAGCGGGAGGTGGGAAGTGGGAGCTGACAGACATCGCTTTGTTCTAAATCCCTGTCTCACGGCTCGCCAGTGGCGGCTGAAATTTCAGCCACTTCATTACCCTTCTCCTGTGGGGCACATTTTCCAGCCCAGAAACACAACCAGAGAAAAAACATAATGAGCTCCTCTCTTGGCATCGACTGAGGCCCCCTTTTTTTTTTTCCAGGGCAAGCTCTCCTGCTAGGACAAGCATTTCTCAAAGATGCCTCCATGACTGGGGACATCGGGGCAATTTAATGAAACTTCGAGTTTTGCCTTTCCACCTGTTTCTCAGGCTTATAAATTATCTTCTCTTTCTTGGGCTGACGGGCTCATCTGTCCTTTGTGCCCCTGTCCCTCAGATCGTCATTTCATTGTGGCCTTTGCACAAAGGGCCTTTTGCTCCGTGCTGGAGCGAGAGCGAGAGGAAAGCTGATAGTGTAGCCTGAGCCAGGGGCTATGTGGGAATCATTCTGACTGGGGTCCCAAACAGGTTCCCTTTAGGAACAAGACAGGAAACCTCACTCAGAAAAGCTTGGGGAAAACGTCCGCCTCCATTCACCTGTCTGGGGTTCATGTTTCTGGGAAATTCTCACGCCTGAGATCTGAAGATAGGAGAAGATTCTGGAAGGCAGGGAAGGGACATGTTCAGACACGGCCTGGCTGGACTGAAGGCCCTGTTGATTTGACCTGTTTGCTCCGCCTACTGGACATAGGTTAGTTTTTTTCCTCAGGTGTGTTCTGTCTGAAGGTAGGCCCTCTGCTCGGCACAATGTTCTCTGTCATCCAGGGCCAGAAGATGATTCTGTGTGCCTGGGTTGTCCCAGCCATAAAATACACGGAGTAATCTCTGCCTTTCTTATGGGACTTGAGGTCGCTTATATAAGGCAAGTGGTGAGAATCCAGAGAAGACAGGAGGCTGGAAACTGCAGCAGGCTTGGCCAGGTGCCCTTTCTTTCTGCTTCCAGATGCCCAAGAGACACGCTTGTTGTCAGTAGGGAGACCTGACTTCAAATCCTGGCAATTCTGACTACGAACCAAGTGACCTTGAGCAAACCACTTGCATTCTCTGAGCCTCAGTTTCCTCATTTGATTAACAGAAACAGAGTTGCTATAAAAAAATGGATGTAAGGGACAATTGGGTGTCTCAGTTGGTTAAGTGTCTGCCTTTGGCTCAGGTCATGATCTCTGGGTCTTGGGATCGAGTCCCACATTGGGCTCTCTGCTCGGCAGGGAGTCTGCTTCTCCTCCTTCCTCTGTGCTCTCTCTCTCTCAAATAAATAAATAAAATCTAAAAAAAAAAAAGTGGATTCAAGGAGCTAGCCTAGCTGCTCTCCTCACGTGAGGCATCCCCAGAAACCTAGAGAGTTCTTCAGTGAGCCCCCCTCCCTCTGGCACCTTTTGGAGCCCCTTGCTCCTCTGATAAGGTCCCTGAGAATATTGGGGTCTATCTTAAGGTGTGCAAGGGAAGCATTCGGATGGTACTGAGTAGGTTGTATTGGAAAGTACTGAGAAGGTTACACTGTAGGGATGTTGTAGACAGTGGGAGTTGGCCTAGTCAGACCCCTCACAGGCTGTGGGCCCATCCAGCTCCCGGACCCCACGGAGTCAGGTTGAGTCCCCCACATGTACCAACAGGTCCCCAGAGGGACACCCCATGTGATGTGAGTGAAGCCGCCAACTGGCTCGGGCGGCCTCAGGCTGGAGAAGAGGGGCATCCAAGAGCCAGACCCTATTTTGCAGTTAATGGCTGTGTGACCTTACACAAAACATCACCTCCCTGGGCCTCAGCTTCGTCTGATGTCTGAGGGTCCTTCTAGCCCCGCAGCTATGAAGGGAGAGCTTCAGGACTGATCCCCAGAGCCGAGGTGCGTGGAGGGGCCCACAGTGTCCAGCAAGAGATGCACTCACCGCAGATCTGTGTCCAGGCTGACCCTGCAGGCCCGCAAGCCCCTGCCTCTCCCAATCTAATGAGGATCAAAGTCCTGCAAAGAGGGTGGGAGTATTTAGCGTCCCGGCTGGACGAGTGATTAACAACAGTGACCGTGTATTGATTCCTGATCGGAAGCCAGGGGCTGGCCGGCTTTACACGGACATGCTGACTTATTTCTCACAGCAACCAGAGCCTTTCCCTAGTTTACAGAGGAGAGGGACTGAGGGCCAGAAAGTTCGAGGGACTTGCCCAGGGTCCTTTTTCCTCTTCTGGGGACAGCATCCATAGGCATTTTGAATGCTCCAGCATTGGCCTATCGTCGTCGGCTTTTCTACAGGACGGCCTCGAGCAAAACGAGGCTGTCCCGGACCCCCGCTAACTGCCCACCCAGGCACCCTGACACCTGCCGTTTTTAGGAGGTTGTCTAAAATTAAAAAACACGTCAGCAGGGCCAATGGGGGTTCCACACGTGCTAAGTGTGTTTGTGACAGGATCAAGCATGCTTTCCTTATTGGAGAGCGGGACATGGTGCTGAAAGTGTTGAAGGCACAAGCACAGAGAAAGCTAAATAAAAAATGAAGATTTTTTTGAGTAATAAAATTTTTTTTAAAAAAAGAGAGAGAATTGCTGGAAGAGAATCAGTTAGATGCAGGGGTTTGAATCCAGGTCATCTGACGCCAAAGCCTTGTGTTTATTCACCACTCTTTGCTTACTCCCAGCACGGGAGTTCAGAGGTCAGGCCTGTGGCAGACTTAAAATGTCTCCTGAGTGTCCATAGAGTGGAAAGAAACCGTGTGTGTGTCAGTGATGTGAACGTGAGTCAGGAATCATGGAAGTTCCCCACCCTGACGCAACCGTGGTGTTTCAGTGATTAACGAGGACAGGAGAGCCTGCTTGCTCCTTGGGGCGGGGGGGGACAAAGGCCAAGGAAGAGCTGCTTGAATCTGGGTGAAGGGTTGCCCTTTGCATGGGTTCCAGAACCTGATGGTGACCCAGTGGGGCCAAAGGGGCACTGGAGTCAGGGGACAGAGTCCCAAGTTCTAGCCCAGCTCTGCTACCCATTCTCTGTGCCTCTCACCTCCCATGCCAGATCTCTCATCTGCAAACCAGGCTAGAAAGACTGCTTGGACGTGTCACTACCAGGGGACCCCTCCGGCTGACGGAGAGTGGGTTGGTTATAACGAGGTGCTAGGGAGCATGCCAAGGTTTCTTCTGAGGGAAGTCATGGTCATCATCCCTTTTCTCGGAGGGCAGGCCCTGAGCCTCTGGGGACAAGCCTGTCTGGCTGCCGGCTGCCCCCTCAGCTTGGTGTTCATTCCCTCTGTCTGTGGCCAAGGTAGGGGATGAGATCGTGCGGATCAATGGATATTCCATCTCCTCCTGCACCCACGAGGAGGTCATCAACCTCATCCGCACCAAGAAGACTGTGTCCATCAAAGTGAGACGTGAGTGAGGCCAGAGGGCACGGGGTGCTGATGGAGGGGTGGGCTAGGGCGGGGTCGGCAGCGGGGTCCCCAGCTCATGGGGGAAGAAGGGAGGATAGAGGAACCGTCCTAATCCCCATGCTTTTCTCCCACAGACATCGGCCTGATTCCCGTGAAGAGGTGAGCAGGACCCGCCTCTGCAGACAGACCTTCCCTTCGGGCTCAGGGGCCTGGCAGCGGCCGCAGGGTCTGGCTCCAGCCAGGCTAGCGCTGCTCCCAGGCCAGTGGTAGCTGGAGGCTCCCCACGGGTGGATGTGGGTTTAGAGCTGCGTTCCTCCCACATGTCTCTCGAATAACTGCTCTTCTCCTTTCCCTGCCCACCCCCGCCCCCAGCTCTCCTGACGAAACTCTCAAATGGCAGTATGTGGATCAGTTTGTGTCGGAATCCGGGGTAAGGGCCAGGGCACCTGTGATGTGGTTCGGATGGGATTGTCTTCAAGGAGGGGCAGCTGGTCCCAAAGGGAGGGCTTGCCTCACAGATGTACATTCAGAGTCTTCCGACGGGCCCCCAGATCATCCAGAATGTCCCTGCGGGTGGTGGGCCCTCAGCCAGGCCCAACTGGGGCAGACATACCCCCCCAGGGATGTAATGGCGAGCAGTCTCATGTGGGGACAACAGTGCTTGCTCTGAAGGGCTTTATGAAATCAGGGGGCCACTTGCACGCATGTGGACGCCCAGTGACCCTTATCTGTCCTTCCTCCAGGGTGGGCGGAGTAGCCTGGCCTTCCCTGGCAGTCGGGAAAACAAGGAGAAGAAGGTCTTCATCAGCCTGGTAGGATCCCGGGGCCTCGGCTGCAGGTGGGTGGCCAGCACTCCCTGAGGCGCACTCATGGCCGGGAGACCCCAGGAGACCCCCTAACACCTCTCCCGTTTCTCACCACTGCTTCTGAGGAGATGACACTTCTCGGTGCCTGATTTCTTCCCTGAGCTTCACAACAGCCCTATAAGGCCGGAGGGACAGCTCTGACAGGCCCATTGTACAGATGACTAAACTGAGGCCCAAAGGCAGAGCCATGTTCCTTTGGTGGGCCCTCAAGTCACTGCAAAAGGAAGCTGTCCAGCCAGTCATCTCTGTTACAGTTCCTGGGTCATTAGTTACCTTGTGGGCTTCCTTAAGTGGCAGCCAGGGAGTTGCAAACAGGCCTCAGGCCACGTGGCGTCTTCTTACTAAGCACACAGGTGCTACAGTTATGAACCTATGTTCCAGCCCCTGCTCTGCCACCTCGGAGTTCTAGAACCTCGGGCTAGTCACTTAGCCACTCTGAGCCTAGTTTCCCCCTCTGTAAATTGGGGATAAGAATACCCACAAACCCAGTTGTTGCGAGGAGGGACGAGATGACAGAAGTACCGGTTCAGTGCCCAGTAGGCGGTAAGCAGCCGCCAAACGTTAGCTATTCTTATGTGAGTTTTTTGTATTATTTTCATTCATTCACTTTCATTCAACACTTTTTTGCCAAGGATAAGTGATTTAAAAAAAAAAAAGTCCCTCCTTCCTAAGAGATTACACTCTAGAATATAGGGAACGTGGAGACTGAAGAGTTCTAGCAGAGAGTGGCAAGGGCGCTGATGGAGATGTGTTCTGCATCAGAGAGAGGCACATACGTCTCCTGTCCTGGGCTCTTTCTAATCAACTGGTGGTGGCTGCCTGGAGTATGACAGTTGACCCTTGAGTAACGCAGGGGTCAGGGGTACTGACCCCCTGCACCGTCCAAAATCCATGCATAACTTTTGACTCCCCCCAAACTTACCTACTAATAGCTTACTGTTGACTTGAAGCCTTACCAATAACATACACGGTTGCTTAACACATTATTTTGTGTTTTACATATTATGTACCATATTCTTATAGTAAGTGAAGCTAGGGAAAAAGACTGTTGTTAAGAAAATCGTAAGGAAGAGAAAGTACATTTACAGCACTGTAGTCTAAGAAATCCACGTATAAGTGGACCCATGCAGTTCTAACTCAGGTTGTTCAAGAGTCGGCTGTGCTTTGAAAAGAACTCTAAGGCTGTATATAGGTTTGGTGGGAAAGAGTGCTGCGATCGATCAGTGATGTCTGCCACAGATGTGGGAGGGGGAAAATGATGTACAAATGCCATCCCTGGTGGAGGTATCTTAGGAGTGTTAAGGAGGGAGCAACTAGCTGAGGCTTGGGATAGAGTAAGGAGTCTGATGAGAACCTGGGAGAAGAGACAGCATTTGAGTCTTAAGGAATGACTGGGAAAGTACTAGAAAGAGAGAAGAAACAGCGTGTGCCGTGTATCGGGGGAGGGTTTGCATAGCGAGGAATGACAAATGGCTTTTTGTGACTGTTGCCACAGGAAAATGAGGCTGGACAGGTAAACCACAGAGCACCATGGGTAACTGAGCCTCATGGGTGACCTGGGTGCTGAGGAGCCAGAGCACCAGGCACGCCAGAAAAGGCGACAGGACACTGGGAATGAAAAATGCCGCAGGGATGAGCAGAGCCTCACCTGCATTTCCCGTCTCTCCCGCAGCATTTCCAGTGGGCCTGTCCAGAAACCTGGCATCTTTATCAGCAATGTGAAGCCTGGCTCCCTGTCTGCCGAGGTGGGGTTGGAGGTGAGCGACCCTGGCATGGCCCTGGAGGGGGGACGGGTCAGACGATGCTCACACGGCGACAGAGGCAGGGGCCGGCCCACACGGCCCTCTCTCAGCAGCCACTGGCCAATGGTTCCTACCCACCCCCATGGGAAGGCTTCACATTCGACTTCCTGCAGTCTTCTCCAGCTCTGAGAGCCTTTGGTCCCGAGCTTGGGAATGTAGTAATAATAACTGACATTCACTGAGTGTATACAAGGTAGGACATTGTTGTAAGGCCTTTAAAATTTATATAGATTTATAAGAACTCTCAGGGCACCTGGGTGGCTCAGTCGGTTAAGTATCTGCCTTTGGCTCAGGTCAGGATCCTGGGGTCCTGGGATCCTCGCTGCTCAGCAGGGAGTCTGTTTCTCCCTCTCCTTCTGTCCCTCCCCCCAACTCATTCTCTCTCCCCGCCTTAAGATAAATAAATAAATAAAATCTTTTTTAAAAGTAAAATTTATAAGAACTCTGAGAATTAGGCACTGTCATTATCCTCATTTTACAGATGGAGAAACAGAAACCTGCCCAAAGTGTGTGATTTTTTCCAAGATCACGTACCTAGTGTGATAGTGCTGGGATTCAAATCTAGGTGGTCTGGTGCCAGAGCCAGAACCCTTACTCTCTACTTTGGACAAGTTACTTCTGTTTCTGTGCTTCAGTTTTCTCTAGGGAAATATCCTTCTTCTAGGGTCATTGTGTGTATTAAATGAATTAATACATATGCATCAGAGTGTGCCTGGCACATAGTAAGGGACTGAAGAATGTTAGGTATTATACAAATTATTATGGCTCAACATAGCCTCTGCTATATGAGAAACCCAACGGCTCCTATGTCTACAAACTGAGTTTTAAAAGCAAATGTCATGGGGCACCTGGGAGGCTCTGTGGGTTAAAGCCTCTGCCTTCAGCTCAGGTCATGGTCTCAGAGTCCTGGGATCGAGTCCCGCATTGGGCTCACTGCTTGGTGGGGAGCCTGCTTCCCCCTCTCCCTCTGCCTGCCTCTCTGCCTACTTGTGATCTTTTTCTGTCAAATAAATAAAATCTTAAAAAAAAAAAAAAGTCATAAATTAAGCCAAAGGAGTAAATCTCTAAGGGTATAATATTTGACAGCTAATAAAAGAGATATGAAGTGGAGGTGCCCTGGGAGCTTTTTAAATGCTGCGCTCATCAGGAAGAGTTGAGGCGCAGCCACTTGAAGACTCAACATCTAACCCTGGCCACCAGGGGAAGCCGTTCCTGCAGATGAGTGGGTTTACAGGTAGTGCAAACACGCTGATCCCTCTCCATTTCTCCACCAGACAGGGGACCAGATTGTCGAAGTCAATGGCATCGACTTCTCCAACCTGGACCATAAGGAGGTGAGATGCGGGGTCTTGGGCCACTGGCCATTATCATGTCTGCCCTTCACTTCTCTTCCCCCTCCCCCTGCCATGGGGTCTGAAACCGTCTGTGCTCTCTGGAGGCCTCGACTGCTCTGGTCTGTCAGGCTTCAGCCAACTGTCCGCTTGTCCCCCCCTCAGGCCGTGAATGTGCTGAAGAGTAGCCGCAGCCTGACCATCTCCATTGTAGCGGGAGCTGTAAGTCCAGAATGCCCTGGTCGGGGGCCCCCCATAACCCCTGACCTCCAGCCCCAGCCATTCAGACCCCTGATCTCGGCCACGCCCTTCTGGAAAAGGCCAGAGGGTCTCCGTTCCTGAAGCTCTGACAGAGCGGAGGGAGAGATCTCTGCCCAGCCAGGAGAAGCTTGCTCAGAGACAGCAGGAGCCACAGTGTCTGACACGGGGGCCACGGTGATAAGAAGACAGCCTGCATCCTGGTCCCCGGGGCTGTGGCAGTGGGTGCCCAGGTTCCCCAGGAGACTGAGCCAGGGGCCTCTGTTCACTCCCCAAGGGCCGGGAGCTGTTCCTGACGGACCGGGAGCGGCTGGAGGAGGCCCGGCAGCGTGAGCTGCAGCGGCAGGAACTTCTCATGCAGAAGCGGCTGGCAATGGAGTCCAACAAGATCCTCCAGGAACAGCAGGAGATGGAGCGACAGTGAGTGGAGTGTGGCTGGCCCGGCCTCCCCTACCCCTCTCCCCGCCCCCACCCAATGTGTCGTGGGCCACCTTCATCCTGCCCCCTGCAGCCTGTCCTCAGATCAGATGGGTTCAGGGGTGGTCGGTGCATCCATCCCTTGTCCCCAGACCACCAAGCTCTTCCCTTGTAGCTGAGGAGAGCCTCTGACTTCCAAACCCCAGGCGTACGGAAAATGAGGATGCTACTAACAGTAGCTAACATTTGTTGAGTATCGGTCGTGGGGTTGGCATTGTATCAGGCCCTATTTATGCTTGACTTAATTCCCACAATAGCTCTGGAAGATAGATGGTATCAACCCATTTTACAGGAGAAGAGACTGAGCAGTCTTATAACTCAGAGAGGTTAAGCCACTTGTGAACCAAGTCCCATAGGGCCAAGCTGGGATTCACAGCTGTCTGTGATAATAAGGCCCACTCTTCCCGGGGTTGGTTGAGATGATGGACTGAGAAAATAAATGTGGTGAGCAATTCACACACACACACAGATCTACTGTCAAAATCCAAATCCAGATACATCCTAGGAGTGTAAAAAGAATTTGGGAAGGGAAGGTGGACAGGATCTTCCCCATCACAGAATTAGCCTGGAGAACCAGCTCTGGTAATACCTCGGCCCGTTGGCCTGGCCTTGACCAGCAGCCCTGACCCCATGGGGTCTGGGGCCCCGCTCCTGGAGGACCTCACTCCAGCCAGGCTCCACCTGTCCTCAGTCACTTTATCTAAGTGTTTGGAGGCAGACATGGAGTGTGGCCCGCATTGATCAGCCTCCCATCCCTAGCAGCACAAAGCCTCAGCTCGGCAGTGCCAGACGAAACCACACCAGAGCCCAGGGCCCAGATTTTGTTGGATCCACTCCCCCGGCATCCAAATCTGGTCCAGGCATCCTTGGAAGGGAGCCTGGGAGAAAGATTTTAAACCTTTCTCAAATCAGGAATTAGCTACAAGAAGAGTGAACTTCTCTTGCTTGGGCTCCAACATGCCTTTGTGGATTTGTATTTCAGAAGGAAAAAGGAAATTGCCCAGAAGGCAGCAGAGGAGAATGAAAGATACCGGAAGGAGATGGAACAGTGAGTGCCGGGGTCCATGTGTCCGCACACACCTGTCTGTGTTGGGATTGTGGCCAGCCAGAGGCCACCTCTGGGCCCAGTTTGCCTGGCCCCCTTGTCCCCTGGTAGATCCTCCTTTATTTGTAGCCATTCCATAGACCAAGGAAAGCCCCTCGTGTTGGGGTAACTAGAATGTGGTCTTGGAATCTCCGGGCTGGTATTCCCACTCGCTGTAGATAGAATACAAGAACCAGGGTCTGTGTTTTCTTCACTGTAGCTAGAGCTGCATGGCCTCTCCCCAGGCAGCGTAGCGTTTCCCGATAGGCAGACGGGGATGCCTGCGAAAGTCCTGACCCCAGTCACAGGCATGGGGATCTTATTACAGGATTATAGAAGAGGAGGAGAAGTTCAAGAAACAGTGGGAAGAAGACTGGGGCTCAAAGGAACAGCTGCTCTCATCTAAAACCATCACCGCCGAAGTGCACCCAATACCCCTTCGCAAGCCTAAGTGTACGTATCATGTGCTGGGGGAGGGGGCTTCCTTCTGGGGCCGGGGGTTTGGGTAGTCTCTAGGCAGAGATGCTGGTCTTCCTCCATTCACCACCGCCTCCCCCGGGTGAAGAGCCCAAGGCTCTCTGGGCTGTTTCCTTCATGGAGGGCCAGCCACGTGCCAGGGCCCCGGGGTGGGTGGGACCTGTCTGCCCCGTTGTCCCCGGAGGCCAGGATCTCCCCCACAACACAGACTTAGGCAGGTGGACCTCTCCCCATCCCTGGGGCTGCTGACCAGGGAGTGGAGAGCTGTGGCAAAAGTGAGCATCTCATGGGATCATCATCTCAGTTTGCTGGGGGTCATGTCCACGTCCCGCCTGGTTGTGAATCAGAGCTGGGTGCAACAGCAGCCAGAAAGAGGGGAGGCGCTCATGCTGGAGAGGACTCTGGGGGTCCAGGGCTGGTGGGTAACTGTGGGAAGAGCTTACCTAAATTAGGCGCCCCTGCCACCTGCATCCCCGTGTGTGCACTAGGGTCACTCCCCCTTCAAGGATGGAGCTGGGGAGACGACTGAGATCCCTCTTGGGCCCACACTGTGGCCATCCTGGGGCCTCAGCTCCCTCCGCCCTTTGCACCTCCTTTCTTCGTTGTTCCTGGGTTCCTACCTCCAATTTCAGGGCGGGCCTCCACCACCTGCTCCCTGGTCCACCTGTCAACTGCAGCTGTCAGGATGTCTTTTCACAGGGCAGCTCACACCCCCAGGGCAAAGTGAGGGCTCATGCTCCGTACTGCTCTGGTGGGCTGGTGGTAGGAAGCCAAGCAAGGTAGCCATAGCATCCAAGAGTCTAGGATTCCAGACTGAGCCTTGTTCTCACTTGACATGACAAAGGGCCAGTTTTACTGCCACTGATTGTGCTCAGCTGACCTAGGAACCTCTAGAGATGGGGTCGACCTTCACCTAAGGGCCAAAATGCCCCATCTCTGCTGTGTCACAGCCATCCGGGGTCTTGCGATGGGGTCTGGGCAGCTCTGACCCTGACTTTGGAGCATACCCGAGCCCTAGAGGGACATCATCTTGCCAACACAGTCAACGAAGAGCTTGGGGAGGGCATCTGGATGGTTCCATTTGACCCCTCCCTAGTGCGGGGCAGACATCTGCTAGCACATTCCTTCCCGACAATGGGGCGGGGTGTCCTCTCCGGGTCCTCTCTGAAGGACAAAGCAAGTTCTCATCAGCCTCCCCGCCACGACATTTGGTATCAGTTGAGGATGTGGCCAGAGCTAAATTCCTGGTGAATAATCTGTGTTTTAGTCAGGGAACTAATTTGCTCTTATGAGTGAAACAGGAGCTTCAGAAGGAAAGAAATCGATTTTAATTGCTTCTTGTGAAAGTAATCCCAGTCAATTTAGTACCTTTCTAGAAACTGGGTCTTGGCTTCAGAGCAAACACACCCTCTCAGGAACTATAAAAAATAAAAACCCTTTCTCTAGGTAGCTATTTATTTAGTGGTCTTAAACCAAATCAATCTTCTTGAATAAAAGGAGCAAGAACTTTCCTTTTGCTTGAAGATATAAATGTTTTCTAGGGGAATGAGCAAAGCATAGGATTGATGTCCCGGGCCTGCCTGGTTGAGCTGGGCAGCTGCTTCCATCCATCTCCATACGCCCCAGCAACTCCATCTCGTTTGGGAGTAAGTCAGGACATGCAGGAAGGCCTCCCAGCCCGCTCAGCTCCTGCCTCTCCCCATCCTTGGGAGGCTAGAGCAGTCCCTGTGATGCTGGGCCAGCAGGGACCAGGCCTCTGCTGCCTCCTCCCGGGCCACTCTTCAGCTCTGGGGCCCAGGTGGCCAATAGGTCATACCTGACTCAGGGGGTTGTGCCTGCAAGGGGGGACCACACATTTTTGAACAGACAGGAAGGAGTGGGGAGCATCTCTTGCCTGGAAAAGGAAGGCCCTCATTCTACAGTGTGGGTGGGACTAGCTGCTTCTCTCGCCACCACCTGTCCCAGGAGCGTGGCCTGCACCCCCCCCATGGCCAACCCAGCAGAACCCCAACGTTCTGCTGAGCCAGGACAGATTGTCAGGAGGCCCCCAGAAAAGCTTTCTTTAGCCCCAGCAATGAGAGAGGAGGATTGTGAAGGATCCCACCGCTAGAAGGAGCTTTGGAAGATGAAGAGGTTTAAATAAGATATTTCTAGGTTTTCACTCCATCCAGGACCCCATCCAATGGCCTCTACCCCCAATAGACCCCGTGGTTTAGAAGTTGAGGTTTTTCCTATCACACCATTAATTAATCATTTGTTTTCCTGTTGTTTTATTAAGTAGTCATTCTCGTTTGCAAGGAAGCATCAGTGTTCCACTGTTGAATAAACATAAACTGGGCCGAAAGCAAAGGAACTTAACTTACAGCCTTTTCATAGATGAACGGGCAAGTTCCTCTAATTAAGATTTGAAATATGAATAAGCAGCTCCCAGCGGACTCATACGCTCCCTTTCACAGTCCTAGGGAGGCCAAAGTCCAGGTTGGAAGCCACCGGAGGGGATGATTTGCTATTGTCCACATGATGTCAAAATTCATGTCTTAATAACCACACGTCTCCCCTTTGCTCTTTGGCATCTCCTCACCTCCTCTGGATCCCCGACCCTGCCCACGTAGCTCTGACATCCCCCGGGGATGCAGAGTTCCCAAGGCGGTGAGAAGCAGCCAGGAGGGCCTGCTCTTCCGTCGTAAGCCCTTGGCACCAAACGTGTAGTACTCAGATATTCCCAACCTCCATCCCTCACTTCCCAAGTGTCAACGGAATGCCCTGCAAAGGTTCCTCACTTGACTGTCAGATCAGAGGCCCCTGTTGCCACCCCATTTTGCAGATAGGAAAACTAACGTTACCAAGGTTGAAAGCACTCCATGCTCTATCCCAGAGCACAGCAGTTTAGTCTGGGCCTCCGAGCCCCGTTCCTGCCCCTGACCTCACCGTTCCCGGAGACGAGGGTGGCCGTAGGTCGTCAGGCTCCTAGGAAGCACCTCCAGCCTCCTGGTCTCCCAAGCCCCTCTCGGTTCACCAGCTTCCTCCTCTCTTCCCGGGTAGCTGATCAGGGGGTGGAGCCCGAGCTTGAGCCCGCAGACGACCTGGACGGAGGCACGGAGGAGCGGGGAGAGCAGGTTTGCAGCCCCCGCTTCGCTCCCTGGCCTTGCTGCTCCGCTTGCTCTGCCCGCTGCCTCTGGCTAGCCCTGCAGACCCCCAGCTCTGAGGGGCTGGCACCTGGTGGGGACCTCGGGAGGGTGCAAAGCTCCTGCAAGGCCGGCTTAGTCCGAGAATGGCATGCAAGACCTGAGGACAGGACTGGTGACTGGGCTGAAACGTTCGCTGGTGCCCACCAGAACAACAGAACCCGGGCTTCAGATATTTAAGTACTGCCCAAGCCCAGGTCCTTCCTTTGCTGCTCTGGCCTCTCCCTCAGGACTCCCTATATATCCCAAGATCCAGCAAGTAAGTGGGTAGTGCTCCGTCCAAGAGAAGGCTTTCCAGATCGTGTTCTATAACTCTGGCTGCTCAGGGTGGGTAATTATTTAAGGGATCACTGCTGGCCCTGGGAGCTTGGGGTTCGAGGTGCTTCCCTGTCCTGGTGTTGCCTGGGAAGAGCAAGGGGCGGGTGCCCTGGTGATCTGGCTTTTCTGGGGGCAGGTCTGTCCGCTGCTGCCTGAGCTGCCTTTCCCAGACCCGGTCATTGCCTTCTCCGTCAGCATCGACAGCGGAGCACGTGGCTGCACCATGAGACAAGGCAGTGTTGTTCTGTGCGACAGAAGTTCTAGGCAGAGCCCCAGGCTGGCTCTTGTCTCGAGCCATTTCTTGGCCCGAGGGACAGGCCGTCAGTCAGGAGGGCCCCGTTCTCTCTCAGCAAGGCTCTGTGTTCACACACTGCAGCTGCGATTTGGAAAAGCTCATCCTCCCACAAGGGCTGTCTCTAGTTTTCTGGCACTGACTTCTGAAGCCAGCGCCCTGGGGAGAAGCAGGTTGGCGGGGCCCTCGGGAATCGGGGCCTCTTTCGGGCCAGCGTGGGACCTGCTTGGTGACCCAGGTGAGGCCGGGTGAGTGCAGAGTGAGCCCGAGGGTTCGGTTTCGCTGCTGTTGGGTCTGCCAGCGCCGTTCTTCATCTCACACAGCCCTGTGGTCCCTGAGATCCCAACCCTGGGCTGCCGCCCAGGGACGCCCTGCCCAAGCTGGACCATGTTTCATCTCTTTGTTCTCTGTGTTCTCGTAGCCTTTGGGTGGTTTTATCGTTATGATGGCAAATTCCCGACCATCCGCAAGGTAGGATGCAAGGCTGGGTGCTGTGCCGTTCGCCGGTGGGTTTGCTGTGGGTTTGGGCCTTTCCAAGCCTTGGGGGTTTTTTGTTTTTCCTGTGAACTCTGACCCGTGTGAGCCGGCCCATTCACCTGGAGAGAGGACAGGATCCGGGCCTCCCCATCAGGCTGACGTCAAATGCCAGGGGGTGTCACAGAAGCGTTGTGGGGGCAGGGGGGAGGATTTGGGGGGCGAGACCCGCCCGAGTACCATCTGGCATCGCCTGGATCAGCATCAGCCCTGAGAGGCACTGATGCCCCGGGGGTGGGGGCAGGGTCACAGCAGGAAGCTTCTGCTTTGTTCCTCTGTCAACGAGAACCAGAGGCCAAGACCAGAAGACACTGGCAGACCAGGTTGGGTATACATAGCACAGGTTACCAGACCAGCCCCGCCAGACGGAGACTGGCTGCCAAGCGGGGATTTGCTGTGTCGTTGAGACGAGCCACGCCAATCCGACTTCTCTCCTGGAGGCATCCGCATGTGCCAGGATAATGCATTTTTCGGGTCTCTGGGCCCGGAATTTTCTCTCTAAATCTTATTACCGCATCGCCAGGCCCCATAAAACTCTCATTCTCTTTCTCTCTAAATCACGTTGGCATTTGATTATGAAAGCACTACTGTTAATATCTGTAGATTGGATATTTGAGATGACTTGGCATTTGGAAGTCAGGCATCGGCATAAATCTGGGTGAACTCATTAAGGCGTTAGCGCTCGACTGGGTCTTTCTCGAGGCACGTCAGTTCCCCCGGAAACCAGAGCAGGTGCAGCTGGGTGACCTTGATGATATGTAGCTTCTCCTTGCCTGTAAAATGGGAATGCCTGATGTTCCGGAAACTTCTACTCACTTCCTCCAACACAACACTGCTAAAATAATAGATGGCAATATTATTCCTGACAGAAGCTGACATTTTTACCTAGGAACACAAACCATGATTCATATGACATTGAATCAGCTTAGGGCAGAACACCACGGGAGATTCCTTTCCACACTGCCGTGGTCTCAGAAGAACCCAGTCTCAGAAGACCGTCCTTTTCATCCTACAGCCTGACTCTTTGGCTTAGGATGTCTCATTGGGTTGGATTTCTAATTCTCCTGTATGCACTGTCTCTATTAGAACTCCCCTAGAGAGGACAGTGCACATGCACACACAGATATACACACATATACACATGTGCACACACACAGGATTTTACTGGAAAAAATAATTAAAAGGAGATGGATAGGTAAAATCTTTTCCAAGTACTAATAACCACCAAACTGTAAGAGAATGAGCATCTCCTCCACACACACAACTCCCGTAGGAAATCATGTCACTTGGAAATTGCTGTTGGTAGAGGAGACCCGTTTTCCTCTAATCATTAGTTCAGTATAACTGAATAGCTGGTATTTTTGTTTTCATTTCATTTCCAAAAGTGAGAAAGCTTGCTTCCAGGTAGAAACCAGAGTACTTTCACCCCCATCTGCCTTCCAAAAGGACTACTTGCCATGGATTTAACTGACAGCTAAAAGGACAACAGAATCACATCCCTCATGCTGGCTCTGAAAATCCGTTGTCACTTTCTCTAGAGCCCGTGACACGCCTTGTGTCCCCGCAGCTAGAACACCAAGCCCCCAGGTGATACACATGGCTATCTACAGCCATGATCGTCAGTGCACAAAATTGACCTGATTTGAGAAGATAAAGATTCCACGTCTTATTCCTAACATGGCAGTAGGTCCCTCTGGCGCTCGGGGTCCCCAGGCCAATTCTGCATTGGTGCCTGAAGGGGCCTGTGGATCTAAGCCTTTCACTAGGACTGTTGAGTAAATCATGCAAACCAGCCCTGCTTGCAGGGGCCCACTGTCCCGTAGGGGAGGCAGATTCCCATGCCACTGCGTAACCTGGATATTGGGCGCTGGCATGAGGTCAGTAGACAATGCTATGGGCCATTTTAACCTCCTCCATCAGGAAACAGGTGCTGCTTTCTTGGAAATGGGATAGAAACTGTCACATCTGCCTGCCCCGTCCAGGACACCTGACTCTAAAATCCTAGTACTGATAGCTTCTTTTTTTGGGTGGGTTTTTTTTGTTTTGTTTTGTTTTGTTTTGCTTTTTTAACCAACATAATGGCCATTCCTATTATGGTGGTCCCTGTGGGAAGTCATGCCCTTATTCTAGCAAGTTGCCATTAGGCAGAATGTTCTTGGCTCCTCTTGGGGAAATTATTGTCTGATCTATGATATGATGGCAGGGTTCATCTATCAACTGAGCCAAGATTCTATTGAACATGGTAGGCAAGGAACCAAGCAGGACTCTGAAGCAAAGAGAATCATTTTGTCAGGTAGTTCATAGACTTCTCTGGGGATGGACCTCTGTCCCCAAGACAGAAGACCATCTCCAGAGCATCTTACCTGTGCTTGGAAGTGGGGGTTGTCTTTGGGAGAGGAGGCAGGATGACTCCATCATAGGTCCGTAAGGACACCCCCAAGCCTCTCCAGCTGTGGGCACAGTTTTATGTCCAGTCCTTAGGAACTCGGTTCCTCATTCCTGGCCTTCGACGCTGGGATGATGCAGGGATTCTGAGGGAAGGCCCCAGGAAGGCTTGTTGGGTGTGGGGGTGAGCTCCGTGAACAGGCCGGTTTCTTCCTCCCCACAGACGTACCCCTGAATGCTGACTCTCTCTGCTGTCCCCTCTCCTGAGTGCAAACTCTGTCCCCTGTGCTGTGCATGGTGGAGATGGTGCTCCCTCCTGCCGTGCCCCCAGGGGCTGCCAGCCCACCTGGGCACAGGAGAAGCCATGTAGGATCTGGAAGATTCCAGTGCAGAGAAGAATTCTGTACCACTGCTGGCACCACCGCTGACTAGATGTCTGATGCGAGGCAAGGGGCTTCACCTCTCTGAGCCCTGGCTCCCTCATCAAGAGAGTAGGGATAATCCCTACATATGAGATGATCGACATAAATCCCTTAGCACAGAGGCAGTCCATAAACGTTAATTTTCTTCTTTCCTTCCTCTTTGGCTTCCTTGCAACCCCATGGGAGAAGCAGCCAGGAAAGCAGGTTTTATGGGTCCAATTCCAGCAGGAAAAATAAGGAGTCTGTTTGCTTTACATCTCCTGTCCCAAAGCCTCTTGAACCTACAGTCAGTATAAAGCAGTTAGGCTGTCCTCTTCCCCCGCCCTCCTCTGCCAGTCCTGTAGTTTCTGGCTAAGCCTCAGTGCAGGGGCCTAATTCAGAGGGCCTCGACAGGATTAAATGGGCTGAAGCTTAAGCATCAGAGCAAAATCTGATGTCTTTGGCTCTGGGCTCCCAGGTCTGAGGCTGGCTCCCACCTCCTACAGCTGAGGGCAGAGGATCTCTGCAAATGAGGCTTGCTAGCTCTCCCAGATTTTCCATAGAATCTCCCAGGATGTATCTCTGTTGCCTAAACGTGAGACACTTTTCTCTCCGGATGACGGAGAAGACATGTGCCCAGATAGTAGGACATAAATACAACGCATTTTATTTATACCATGTTCTCATGTTTATAAAGCTCTTTTGCAGATGCTATTTTATTGGCTCTGAATGCAAGCCCAGGGGGCAGGTATTTCTTCTGTTTTGGAGATGAGGCGAATCAGGCCCAGAGAGGTTAAAGACCTTAGCCAGGGTCACACAGCTAGCTAGTGAATGAGCAAGCCAGTTCTTCTGGCTGGCACAGGCACGTGTCTCCCACCCCGCAATGGGTCGCAGCAGTTGGCCTGCCCTAACCCTGAGGTCCAGTGCCCAAGGCAGAGGGGCAGAGCCGGGAGAGGGGTCGGCACAGGGTA
The DNA here is from genome assembly GCA_028646535.1 of Procyon lotor. Lineage (NCBI taxonomy): Eukaryota > Metazoa > Chordata > Mammalia > Carnivora > Procyonidae > Procyon > Procyon lotor. Next base: position 32,589,192 of record CM053613.1, read on the forward strand.
GTTTTGTGGTGTCTGTGGACTGAGTGCCGTGTTTGCCATGCTGTGCCAGTTTCGACACAACCTTGTAACCCTTGTCATGTAAACACTGCCGCGTCTGCTCAGAAAGGAAAGGACAAGAAGAAAGCCAAGTATGACAGCCTACAGGAGTTGAGAAAGAATAAGAAGGAACTAGAGTTTGAGCAAAAACTTTACAAAGAGAAAGAGGAAATGCTGGAAAAGGAAAAACAACTGAAGATCAACCGGCTGGCCCAGGAGGTATGTGTTCTACTCAGAGGCCGGGTGAGCGTCCCAGGGCCCGGTCTGGTCGTCCCCCACCAAGCTCCCAGGGAACCAGCTGGACTCGCTTTCCCCCAGGGGAGTCCGGGAGTAGAGTGGGCCCTGCCCTTCTGCTCAGTTGGGAACATGAGTTCAGCCCACCTGCCGGGATCAAGGAAACTAACCTCTGGCGTGGGTGCATGTTTGGAACAGAGACCAGACTCCTTGCTCAAGTAGGGGTCCGAGACGAGCCTCTCTACCCAGATTGTCACACTTAGGTTAGCCCTTCACACACCTGGCTAGAGGTCTGAGTCTGTCTCCTCTATCCCGGCCCCACCAGAGGATGAATCGAAGGCTAGGCCTGTCCAGCCTAGGTGTGGCTATGAGATCTCTCTCCCAACCAGGGGATGACCCCAAGGCTAACCCCTCTGCCTAGGTTGTAGAACTGAAGTTAGCCTCCCATCCACCTATCCATCAGGTCTGAGTCAGTTTGGCCCCGCTGCCCAGGTTATGAGTCCAAGACCAGATTTCCCCAACTTGCCTTGGCTCTGAGAATATGGGTCTGAGGCTAGACCCCCGCTGTGCAGATGGGGTGTCTGAGGCTATCCCCAATGTGTGTGAGGCTGCTTCCATCAACATGGGATAAATCCAGGGGCTCCTGGGTGGCTCAGTCGATTAGCTGTCTGCCTTTGGCTCGGGTCATGATCTTGGGGCCCTGGGATCAAGCCCCGTGTTGGGCTCCTGCTCAGTGGGGAGTCTGCTTCTGCCTCTGCCCCTCCTCTCCACTTGTGTGTGCTCATTCATGCTCTCTCACTCTCTCCTTCAAATAAATAAAAAAACAAAACAAAACCAAAAAACAGGTTGTATCTGAGGGTAGACCTTTAGAGCCTGGAAATGTATCTAAGGCTGTCCCTTCCAAGACATGACAAGAGCAATCATCCAGCATGAATAATTCCTATTTCCTAGGTGAGTTGGGTGGCCTTGACTCCCTAGCAATTGGAGATGTTATTCGTTCTGCTTCTCTTTAATTCTTCCATGAATCAGAACGCCAAGCTGATTAGATTACAAAACCAGAGTAATCCTGGAAAATGTGAAGTGCATTAGGTATGGCATTAAGAACGAGTAAGCTACAAAATTAAAAATAAAATCGAACTTGTATTTCTGAGGACAAGGCAGCCTGGAGGGGGGGCGGGAAGAGCAAAGTCGAACTTTTGGAATGTGCTTGGAACTTAAAAAAGGACCATTCTTGGAGAAACACATGAACCTCAGAGTTCGTGGGTACCCTGGGAGCCTAATCCTGACGAGTTCCACACAGTGCACGAGCTCCTCTGAATTAGCCTACAAGTGCCATTAGTCCACCTGATTCCCAGCACCCTCTCCCTCTTCATTTCTTCTTCTGGGGCCAAGTGGAACAAGCCAGGGTCTTTGTCTGGAAGAGTGGACACACCCCATAGTAGTTTCTAAGGAAGTGCTTCTCTGCTACTGATTTGAGTGTGCCACCCACGTGTGACTCAGTGTGCCCTTTGCCCTCTCCTTTTTGCGCTGTCCTTGGGTCCTAGGTGTCCGAGACGGAGCGGGAAGACCTTGAGGAATCGGAAAAGATTCAGTATTGGGTGGAAAGGCTCTGTCAGACGCGCCTTGAGCAGATTTCCTCTGCTGATAATGAGATTTCAGAGGTAACCGAGCCCTTCTTTCCACAGAGGGCCTCCTGCTGCTTCAGAATGACCCACTCTGGGGACAGCGGGAGGCAAGGTGGCCACCGGCAAGCCTCAGTGGCCAGGGCCGCCCCTACCAGCCCACTCTGCCTTGGTCTCTTGAGGAGGGGGACAGCTCTGTATTTCTGGGCTTACCTCCAGAGTGACCACTAAGTCCTAGCTCATCTGAGCTGGTCTCAGACATGTTGTCATGTAGTCATTGCTAAGAGTGCCTTCCTCACTACCAAGTCTGTTCCAGTTTAGATGATAAACTGTATGATTACCTCATTATCACCCACATGTGGCATAACTTGTCCTGCATTTGGGCACTCCGTCCTAGCCACGTGACGTGGGCTCACCTGAGCACCTAGGTCACAAAGAAGGGATACCCCCACCATTCTGGCTTATGGGTGGCGGGTCTCCAGCAGCGAAAGAAACAGAAAAGCATTATTCTCAATGTATTGCGAAGTGGAGCCCTATGGGGTCAGACAATTACAGAACTTCCTTGCAACCCCCCAGATGACCACGGGGCCCCCGCCTCCCCTGCCTTCTGTGTCTCCCCTGGTCCCACCTCTGAGACGCTTCGCAGGCGGGCTGCACCTCCACACCACTGACCTGGATGACATCCCCTTGGACATGTTCTACTATCCCCCCAAGACTCCCTCCGCCTTACCTGTGATGCCCCACCCTCCACCCTCCAACCCATCCCCCAAGGTCCCCGCACCCCCCGTCCTGCCGTCATCAGGCCATGTGTGTGCCTCATCTTCACCCTGGGTGCAACGCACTCCGCCCCCCATTCCCATCCCTCCCCCACCATCGGTTCCCACCCAAGACCTGACTCCTACCCGCCCGCTACCCTTGGCCCTGGAAGAGGCACTGGGCAACCACCCCTTCCGTGCTGGGGACACAGGAAATCCCACAGAGGACTGGGAGGCAAAGAACCACAGTGGGAAGCCCACTAACTCCCCTGTTCCTGAACGGAGCTTCCCACCCACCCCAAAGGTAGTACCCCTGGTTCCGCATGCTGTGCGGGGAAGCTGAAAGTGTGGGGAGGGCTGCTCTTGTTTCTCTCACCCTCCACAGCTCTCGCAAGTGGAGACTGGAAGAAACGTCACTCCAACCCATTTTCTAGGAATGAGCTCCTAGTCTGCACGTTGTGATCACCCTGCATGTGCGTGGTTTCTCCTGATTTTGAAGTACTATCCTGCATGGTGAATTGCCTGGGATTCTTGTGATGAGCAACTGTATATCCATGTCTGTTGGCTTCTCTTTGCTCCTCTCGGCTTAGTAGGGGCTGGTAACATTCTGTATGGTACTTGCAAGGCTGTGTTACTGAATAGCGGGAGCCCTGTATCACAGCCAGTCACCTTTGGATATGAGCTCAGAAAACTGGGAAGATGGAAAAGGGATCCCCAGCTTAACAGGGGAAAAGGAGGGGAGGCGAAGCGGTGAAGCAGTCTTAGGCTGTGGAAAATGAAGCGACGACTCTGTTGGGTGCAGTGTTCGGACACTACAGTGCCGTTTTCTATGGAGTTAGCTAATTCTGTGGGCTTGAAGTATAATATCCAGAAGTTTCTGGCCAACTTCCAGCTATAGAAAAAAATGAGTTCCTAGAAATCTCCAAGTTTACTATAAAAAGACCAGGGTTGGTTCCCCCTACCCCCGCCCCCTTGGATGTCAGGAGGCTGAACAGTGATCTTTCTCAAGAAGACATTTTTCTTATTAATTGTTCTTAATCCAAAGACAATTTTGGAAGAGGCAGTCCCCAAGGAAGATATGGAGCTTTGATTCCATGAGGGGACAAATAAAATATTCCTCCGCTGCAGTAGCTGTGGGGCCAGGCTTGAGTCAGAGTTAGAGAAGCTCATGTCAACTAATGGCAGGAGCTTTGAGAGAGGGCAGTCAGTAGAATCCGATCAGTCATTTTGATTAACCTCTGCATGGATTGGAGGCCGAGCATGAAGAGCAGAATAAGCATTTCAGAGCATTCAGGAGAGCTCGGGGGGAGGTGGGAATAAAGAAAGTGCCAGGTGCCCACAAGGCTGAAGCTTCTGGCAGGGGACTCTCAGGGGGGACCCCTTCTCGACCTCTGATGGGTCCTGAGTCTTGTAACTCTGACAAAGAGATGTCTGTCTGTCCCAGGGATGTCTTGTCTCAGAGCCCAGCCACGAGCAGGTTTACGGGGGGCTGAGTTTCCCTGACACCGAGGTCATATCCTTAGTGCGAGTGCCCCTGTCAAGATGGGCAGCAGCTTTTCCTTGACAAATTTGATTCAGTAAGCACTGATTGAGCACCAGTCTTGTGTCTCTGTGGGCGGGGGAGAGGGGAGCAGTGCTGCAGGGGACAGGGAGGAAATTGGCCCACCCGTGCCTTCCTGGTTTGCCATCTGCAGGATGAGCAGCTGAGCAGACACGATTCAGCTATGAAATGGCACAGAACCGGTGCTAGGGGGAGGATTCGTTCTAACGGGAGGTGGAAGCAACCTCTGCAGAGTAAAGGGCTGGCAAGCAGAGCCTTGAAGGATGATAGTACACGGAGATGGGAGGACGGGCATGGAAGGTACAGGGAACATACAGATGGCGAGGAGGAACTGCCTGGGTTTGAACTTTGGCTCTACCGCTGGCTGGAGGGCTTTGGACATCCCTTACTTCTCCTGTCTGAGCCTCGGGGTTCTCATCCATAAAATGGGAATGCTAATGGCACCTACCTGTTATGAGGATCCAATGAGTGAATCCATGAACTCATTCGGAAGAGTTAGCAGAATGGCAGGTCTGGAGTGGGTGCTTGTGGATGTTAACTATGATCAGTGACAAATTAGGATACAAGAACATTTGGGTGAAGCTGCAAACATGACATTAGAGGTAAACTCTATAGACTGGAGAGTGAGCACACCAGTGAGGGAGGGGCAGAGGCAGAGGGATAAGCAGGCTTCCCTCTGAACAGGGAGCCCAACATTGGGCTCCATGTCAGGACCCCAAGATCATGATCTGAGCGGAAGGCAGATGCTTAACTGACTGAGCCACCAGGCGCCCCGACTCTGTAGACTTTTGAGTCAGAGTCAGGGTTCAAAAGAGAGGCCAGTTTTCTCAGACTCCTCCAGGAATCACCAAATTCCCACTGTTAGTTCCTGATCAGGGCACAGGAAAGGTTTAAAGGTCCTCCCATACAAGGAGCCTCTGAAGGACTGGACCCGAATGTCTTAAGTGACATCAGAGCCAGGGTTGTTCCGGACTTGAAGGCCAGGGGCCAGCTGTTTGGTTAGCTTCAGCCTCCCGTGTCAACACTTTGGCCCGTGTACCACCAACCCTGCCCCACCTTCTCCTCATGGCATCGCCCGCCCCCAACCCCCCGCCCCGAGAGGGGTCACCTTAGCCCTGCGTCTACAGACCCCGCTCTGCGTCTACACGCTGTCCTGGCCACCGGCAGGCATCGGGTGCTGGGAACACTCCTGTCAGCTTGGCACGTATGCCTGCCACACCGGACCTACCGGAAGAAGGTTTTCAGGGCCATATCTACCCCTAGGCACCATGCTGTGTGGCCAGCATACTACTAAGTCCTTTATTCATTCAACATGTTTAGTGAGCACCTACTAGATGCCAGCCGCTAGGCCCGGCACTGGAGAACCACCACAAAATGGGCAGCCTGGTCCCTGCCCAAACCGCCTGGTGGGGACGAGAGATAAGTAAGCAGGAGACTACCATGCTATCTGGGGGGACATAGGGGAACACAGGTGCTGTGATAAGTCGGGCTGGAGAGAAGCTCAAAAAGAGCTTTCCGAAGGCAGTGACCCCCGAGTTAAGACCTGAGCAGGTGCTTTGTGTGCAGTCTGGGGAATGGAACCGTGGCCAGAAGAAATAGCCTTTAGGGAGAGAGGAGGCTAGATGGCGCCCATGGCCACTGAGGGATAGCCTTGGAAGTGTGTCCTCTGAGTGACAGTGGCTGCTGGTGCCCCTGAAATCAAGCCTCTGATTTCTTAGAGCCACCCAGTAGTTTCTGTGGCCTCAAAACCCACCATAGCCAATGGACTTGTCTCTCTGCTGAAGCTCACACCCCTGCACCTCCAACAGAGTGAATGACCTGGGGGGTGGCGGGGCTCGGCAAGTGCATGGTGTGTATTTGCATGCATGTCGAAGTGCCCTGGTTGGCCTGGGCCACTCCCGCCATGCCCTCAGGGGGGTCCTTTTACACTAACCCTTGTAGACATTTTGCCCAAGCCCACAGCCTCCACGAGGCCCTGGCGTGTCCACTATCTCCAAGCCCGTCATGGTCCACCAGGAGTCCAACTTCATCTACAGGCCAGCTGTGAAATCTGAGGTCCTGGTAAGCCCCTCGGGTCCCCTCCGGGGCATCTCCAGAGGAGCAGGGAAGGGCTGTCTCTGGCTTCCGCTGCCTCTGGAGGGAGAGTGAGGTGGGATACAAGCTCACATTATGAGCCAGTTTTTGACTTCTCCTTGACCAAGAGATAAATCCACGTGGGTACCGAACAGGCTGGAGCTCCCCCTAGAAGTAAGAATGGTAATAGCTCAGGCTTGCTGGGAGCCCCCCGTGTGTCCGGACACCCAGGCTTAGAGGGGGTAAGAGGCAGATCTTACCAGCTTTCTTTCAGACTCCAGAGCTCAAGCTCTTACCTCTGCTGCCATCTTGTCAAACCGCCAGTGAGTCCACTGGCCCTGGCCTCGGCCCCTAAGGCCTGGCAGGTCACGACGCAGAACACACTCAGATGGGGGACTGTCCAAAGAGGAGCCACTCACCCTCTCCATCTCGCCTCTCGCTCCTCATGGACTGGGAGTGTGAGGCGTGGTCCTAGGGGACCAGTAGGGGCTGCCCACCCCCAGTCACCCACGGCTGAGGGACTCACGCGGAACCCCATGTCCCAGGGGGTGCCAGGCCCAGACTGGCCTCGCAGCCACGGTGGGAAGAGAGCCATGCCAGAATTTTTCTTCCCCTTTCAAAGAAACCCTATCCAAATGTCAGGGCAGGACAGCTCAGATTCTTATTTGGAGCTTTTGCTGTCCCGTCAGCTCCTCAAAGAGCAAAGGTCACGCCCCTGTGATAAGCCCTGCCGAGGAGGCCTCCGTGCGCGTTCTCTGCCTGGTGATGAAGGGTGGTGTCTGCTGACTGGAAGCAGGGAGCTGCTGTACCTGGGGGCACCGGGCCGGCCCCCCGCCTAGGCCGTGTCTGCTTGGAGCGGGCGGTTGGCAGGGCAGCCCCAGGCTGGCAGGCCCAGGGTCTGGCACCAGAGGGCGGACAAGGCCTATCGGTAATGTCCGGAGTGGAACTTCTTTTTTTTCTTTCTGGCAGCCACAGGAGATGTTGAAGAGGATGGTGGTTTACCAGACAGCGTTCAGACAAGTAAAGCGATCCCCGCCGCATGTTTGTAGGCCTCCCCGCCACCCCCACTCCTCCCGCTCCGACTTCTCTGTCTCTGGGAGTGCGAGCTGGCTCAGAGCCTCACGCCCGAGCCGTGTCCCTGTTGCCTGCAGCCAGGAGTGGGGAAGGGTCTTATATCGTATCGGCTTTACTGGACCCCGTGTCCCAGCTGAGAGAGCAGCAGGGTCTCTGGGGGCTCTGCTCTTTCACTACTGTTTGTTCAAAGAGGAGCAGGACAGAGGGAAGCTGCAGAGGGTCGCAGAGGCCATGATGGCCCCTCACTCCAGCCCTGGGAGAAAAGGTGTCTCCCTGCCCCTTGCCTTGTCTTGTCCCCTCAAGGGGGCTCTGCCTGGCACTGAACCAGTCAGGGAGGAAGTGGTAGTTCAGGTCTTCCGCCCGCCCCGGGGTGCTCCTGGGCTCAGCAAGGGCGTGGATGTCCTTCCTGGTTCGTGGGTGCTAGCACACAAGCAGGCCCTCACTTTCCCACCTCCTGGGGGCTTGTGTTCCCAGTGCCAGCCACCAGCTTGGCTGTCTCACCACCACCAGTGGAAGAGATCCCCAGACAGAGAAAGACCTTGCAGCCAACCTCACCGCTAACCCACCACCAGACTGCAGGCTGATTTGACTACAGACGGAGGCTGAGGGGGTGTCAGCCTCACAGGGACACATGGGAGTTTGCAAAGGAGGCTGCTCCCAGCCCAGGACTGGGGAGTTGACAGGCAACAGCTAACACTGGCCCAAGCGCTGTGTCTAAATACTTTAGGCAGAGAAACTTACTTAATCTTTACAGCAACCCTAGGAGGTAAGTAGATGAGAAACGGAAGCAGAGAGGTTAGAAAACATGCCCATGAGGTCATAGCTGCCATCAGTCCCTAGATTTGCAGCCAAGAGGTCAGGCTCCTACCCGCTCCACCATCCCCACTGGCAAAGCACTGTGATCACTAGATAGACATTTCGGGCCTTGTTTAGGGCACAGACACTCCTCCAAGGGAGAGAGGCTGGAAGGGAGACCCAGACTGGAAGTCAAACTCTTGCTCCACTTCCCACTGGCTAGGTGACCTTGGGGGCATGAATGTCATCTTTCTGGGCCTCAGTTTCTCCATCTGTTGGGTGTAGGGTTGGGCTCCCCCTTCAAGGGCTGACCAGCTGTAGTGGTTTATAAGTCTATGGTCTAAATTCACACAAGACACCAAGCCCTGCCATCATGCCCATTCTGAGAGCAGATTCTCCCAGGGAGGGAGAAGGGAAAGCCCACAGCCAGCACTGTCCAGGTTTCTAGAAATAGCTGGAAGTCATCAGGGCACTCCATGAAAGAGCACTGACTCCATATCCTGCCTTGTGACCTCTCCTGTGCATGAATTTGCTGCCTCCCTTCCTCTGTCTGCTGCCCTGATGCCCAGAGGCTGACCTTGGAGTGGCCTCTGCACGGGGCCAGCCTCCAAACCCCCAGGCCCTGTAGGGCTGAGCCTGGGCGACAAAGCCTGGATGAGGAGGGAGGGCAGACTGATGCCCAGGCAGCCACCTGCTGATGTTTGGTCCTCATCTGGTGCCCAGAGCTTCGTTGTTGCCTGTTGGACATAGAGAAGGCAGTGGCCTCCCCTTGATGCTGACCACAGGCCTCATGGGACACCTCGTGTGACCCAGGGAACTGTGGGCTGGGGATGGCTTCCGCTCGGTCCAGCAGGGCCTCCCTGCCCCCCTGCCACGGGCCCCTCCTATGCTCCCGCCTGCCCATGGGAACTAAGCGAGGTTTTGCTGCCTAGGACTTGGCGTGCCAGGCCCCCAAGTCTGCGGACCCCTGGCTCCTGCTCTCTGGGGGGGGGGGGATTCCTGAGGAAGGGAGTATGTGCTAACTCTGCCCCATCTTCCTTCTTACCAACTTGTTTCTACATCTTGGGGACATTGTTTCCACAGCCCTCACCAAGCCAGGTTCCCTGAGATAAGTTTTCTCCTTCATCCTCTCCTGGCTGAGCTTCTGACATTCTAAATAAGCACTACATTAAGAACAGTGCTGGGCACTGGGAGAGCACAGATGCCCCTGTTCCTGGTGGAGCCTGACATCCCTTTGCACGGCCCACCACCGTGCACCAGAGTCCTCTTGTGGCTGGAGTGTCCGGGGAGAGCTGCCTCTTCAGCAGGGTTATCCTTTGGGCTCAGCCCTGGGAGAAGAAGAGCGGGCCTTCACCCCCAGAGCCTGAACCTGGCCTTGCAGGAGCACTTGGAGGACCTCAGGGAGGACCTCTAGGACCTGAGGCTGTGGGCAGATGGCAGCTTCAGCAAGGCCGACGGGGGCCGCTCAGACCACCTGGACATCAGCGGGTGCCTCTGCCAGCCATGGACAGCCACCCCATTGCAGCAATGCTGGGCGCAGGGCTGGGTTCCTCCAAATGCTCGCATAGCTTCCTGCTTCTCCCTGGGCAGGGGTGCTCTGGCTACTGGAGCCTCCTCCCTGCATCCCTATCCGGGACCCATCTGGCCCCCGACTGTCTCCCCTACATCTGACCCATTCGTGTCTTCTTCCTCTGCCCTAAACTTGTTTCCTAAGCAGTGACCCTCAGGAATCTCTCCTCTGTGGCCCTAACGCCAGCCCTTTGCTTCCAGGACTTCCGGAAATATGAGGAAGGCTTTGACCCCTACTCCATGGTGAGAGAGAACTCTCTTCCCCCGGGGGTCATCCCAGGAATGCGGGTGGGGGGGCTACAATGTGTTCCCTCGGGCCCTGGGGTTCCCAGGGATGAGGTGGGGCATGTGAGGAGCCCCCAAGGAGCCCCATCTGCTCTTCTCTGTGAAGGCTGCTTGCAAACAGCATTCTAGTGTGACCCATAGGACTGGCGCGTGTTGGGGCGCAGTGAGGTTGTAAGAGCTGTTACACTTGCTGAGCGCCGACTGTGTTTCAGGGGCTGGGTGGTTTGCTGGGTTTTTATAGGGCATGACCCCACCCAGCCCTCACAATATCCTCAGGAAGACTGGATCTGGGGTATCTGGGGTCACCACTTTGTGGGTCTGTGTGGCCCCCATAAGGCCTGGGTTCCCCAGGGGAAGACCGAGGGGTGTAGGGCTGGAAAGGGTCCCCTTGGCCATGTAGTCTGTGGGACTGCCACCCTCATTGTCCAGGCAGACTCAAGGCTCCCCACTGTTCCCTCTAGTTCACCCCAGAGCAGATCCTGGGGAAGGATGTCCGGCTCCTGCGCATTAAGAAGGTACGTGGGCACACGGCTGTCAGGTGAGCCACCACCCTTCTCTGCCCTGGCCCCCTCCCGTCTTGGTGCCCTGCTTCTCCTACTCTGGAGATGAATCTTGGGTGACTCCTCAGAGCCCCACACTTTTCCTTTCTGCCTCAGGGACATCCCCTCCTGTGGTAGGGCCACACACCCAGGCCCCACTCAGGGTCCGTGCCCCCTTTCCTTCCTGATGGCACCGTCATTGGCCCTGTGGCTTCCGCGGCCCTCTTTGTAGCCCTGTCCAGTGGCTCCTGGGTACCCAGGTGTCCACAGGCTGCTGTCTGCTTGGCTCTTGAAGGCCTGTTTTTCTCCATCCAGGAGGGATCCTTAGATCTGGCCCTGGAAGGCGGTGTGGACTCCCCGATCGGGAAGGTGGTCGTCTCGGCTGTGTATGAGGGGGGAGCTGCTGAGCGGCACGGTGAGTGGGGACCAGCCATGCCCCCAGTTTGGAGATGGTGCGGTGGTTGTACAGGGACCCAGGAAAGCTCACGGCTGCCCACTTGGAGTGGGCTGACTTTGCTCAAGAATTCCCCATCTGGATCCACCCATCCATTTACTAAGTCCCACATGTTGCCCGCGGCCTTATGATAGTGCCAGGACTATGGGCACATAGCCCACCAGACTTCACCCTGCCCTCCAGGGCTCCCCATCTAGTGGTGAAAACACGCTCAGAATTTCCAGATTCCGGCCATAACAGTGCATGCAGTGTGCTAAGAGCTGACAGAGGACTGCGGGCATGGACGAAAGTTGTGGGACCCTGAGAGAACCCTGACCCACCCAGGGAAAGGGGGCCACTGGGAAGGCTCCCTACAAGCACCATACCTGAGCTGAGCCTTAAAAGATAAGTCAATATTAGCATCATGATGGTGGGAAGGAACTTTCCAGGCAGGGGGGACAGCATAGGTAAAGGCAAGAGAGAGAACATCCAAACCTTCCCTGTCCTCATAATAAGGGTCGATGTCTGTCAAGAACTCACCATGGGCAGGATGTGATTCTAAGTTCCTGCATCTACTCTGTGTTTAAAGCGTTCACATGTATTATTAATTCATTTAATCCTCACGACAGCACCGAAAGTAGGCACTGCTATTACTCTCATCTTACAGCTTAGGAGAGCTGTAAGACGAGGCACAGAAAGGTAAAATGCAGGGTGCCTGGGTGGCTCAGTGGGTTAAAGCCTCTGCCTTCAGCTCAGGTCATGATCTCAGGGTCCTGGGTTCGAGCCCTGCATCGGGCTCTCTGCTCAGCAGGGAGCCTGCTTCCCCCTCTCTCTGCCTGCCTCTCTGCCTACTTGTGATCTCTCTCTGTGCCAAATAAATAAATAAAAATCTTTAAAAGAGAAAGAAAGAAAGGAAGGAAGAAAGAAAGAAGGAAGGAAGGAAGGAAGAAAGGGAGAAAGAAAGGTATGCTTGTTGAAGGACCCACAGCCGGAAAGTGGTGGAGGCTGGACTGAAACCCAAGCCATTTGGTCATTGGGCTTTACTCTTGCCTTAAACCCGCTCACCTGTCTGAGAGTGTCTGCGACTCACCATTAGTGATTTCTTCTTCCAAAGCTGGGAGCCTGCTCATGGGTCTTTTGTGAAGGAATCAGTGGCCTCGAAGGAGGAGCCTCGGGCCCCTCACCTTTCCAGTCCCAAGCAGAAATCCTGTGGTCAGGACCCCCCTGGGCAGTGCTAGGCTCCAGTTGGTAGGACGGAGGGTGGGTGAGCACCTGCAGCAGGAGGCAGAGTGATGGGAAAGTCACCTGGTGCCATGGGTTACAAAAGTGAGTCTAGCTGGGCCACCAATGGCCTTGGTGAGCTCAGGCCTGCCTCTTACAGCCACGCTCTGAGCTGTCATTTCAGCTGTGGAGGGAGCCCGCTTCGAGGCAGCTGCCATGGCCCAGCGTTGCCCTCCTGGCCCACACCCTCCTCCTTTTCCATCCTTACTTCTGGGCCAGCTGAGGGAAAGACACCTGTCTCCTGTGCCTGGCAGGCAAAGAGGACCAGAATAAATGGGTGACCTTTCCTGGACCCTCCCCCACTTACAAAGCCGAAGCCCGGCCACTGCCTTATTGCTCCTGAGGCTCCAGCTGGAATTTGCACAAAAAGAAAAAGTGAAAGTCACCTCTCCCCAGGCCCACTGGCCAGAGGAAGCTGTTGTCTACAATCTGGTCCCACACTGCTTTGGACACACCAGCAGCTGGTGACATTTTCTCCAGGAGCACATGTGTTTTAAGCCACTGCCACACCATCTTCAGCATCAATCACTACATTTGTATGGCCTTCATGCCTGCAAGACTTCTGGGTGATCTATTTCACCGTAATCCAGAGAATGTGCTATGGACACCAGAACTAAGAAAAAGTCCTTAAAAACATTTTTTTAAAGGTTCTGAAGTTGAAGATGTGTGAGAAACCATGCAAAATCTATCTACTTCTTGGAGAGCCACAATACATGTTAGCATATTCAAGGCTCTGACAAGTTCCGCAGTGAGTAACTCTGCTTAGCTTATAACTCAGCTCTTCCTAAATTTATTGGACTACAGGTCATCTTATCTAGGAAGACCTTTAACATCATTCATTTATTTGAGAAATATATTGAGTTCCTATTTTTGTGCTAGGTATTATGGAAATTGCTGTGGGTATAGTGGTCAACCAAAGAGATCTTCCCTGCTCTCGTGGAGCTGACAGTCTGGTGGGAGGGACCATCGGTTGACAAATAGATATATGAGTACAAACCGTGAAAAAGCTTTGCAGGGAGAGACTGGGACTCTTGGAGAGAACAGTAGGAAAGACCTGCTTGAGACTGTGTGCAGGTCAGAGCAGTCCTCTCTGAGGAGATGTTTCAGCTCAGCCCTAGAAGAAGAGAATAGAGGGGGCAAGTGTCCCAGGTGGAATAGCATGTGAAGGCTCCGGGGTAGGAAAGAGTTTGGCCTGGTAGGGGCCTGATGCAGACTGTCAGGGCTGGAGCACAGACAGGGACAACTCACAGAATTAGCTCGTGTTTCTGATAACCTCATGGGTAACGCAGGTCTGCCTCCCTCTGGAAGAGCAGAAACCTGTACAAAAGCTAGAGAGGCAGTGGTTCGTCATGGGTGTCCCAATTCTACTGAGCTCAGGTGAGGGCGTGTGGGCAGGGTGGTTAGGAAGTGCTCTTTGAGTAACCTGGTGAATTGTGTCCCCTCGTGCCTTCTGAGCCCATCAGAAGCCGGGAGTAGGCTCCTTCTGCAGCCCTCCGGCGACCTCCTGCCCACCCACCTCCCACCGCCTTTGCCAAGTCCAGGGCCAGGCACACATCACATATGGCCCAGGCAACAAATCAGCTTCATCTTCTTTCAGGTGGCATTGTGAAAGGGGATGAGGTCATGGCGATCAATGGCAAGATCGTGACGGACTACACCCTGGCTGAGGCTGAGGCCACCCTGCAGAAGGCCTGGAGTCAGGGGGTAAGAGCAAACTCCTCCCTTCCTCCCTCCCTTGCCTGCCTACCTTAAACCCTGGCCACTGCAGCCAGAGCTTACAGTCAGGGCCCCCCATCCCAGGGTGGGTCTCCAGCGGCCAGGAAATTCTTGGGTGACATCTACATAACCCATCCACCCAGTGGTCTCAATATGACATGACGGGATTCATAAAAATAAATGTCAGTTCCTGACCTTGAGTCCAAAGAGCAGTGGCACAGATACAGACTCCAAAGACCAGGTATGGCAACCCATGCAAGAAAAAGACTTAAGGTCTTTTCTAAGTGCACATTGATCAGGAGTCAAAAATGCTTGGGGCTACTGGAAAGTATTAACAGAAGTAGAGTGCCTAAAATGGAGGAGGGTCTGGTGGTGGTCTGATCTGTGCTCATCAGCCACTTGGGTCAAGGCCACCACATAAGGTCTCCCAGGTTATGCACTGCACAATCCGAGGGGATGCCCTCCTACAGATTACAGTGTGGATGGTGCCCTCTCATGTTGTGCAGTGCACAACCTGTGCAACTGTATGCAGGCAGCCGAGCCTGAGGTATTAAGTTCAGAGCCGAGGAAGCTGACCAGATGGGCCTGGGACCCTCATGAAGGGATGTGGAGAAGAGAAGACTCACGGGTAACATGATGACTGTCTTTGATTATCTGAAGGGCTACATTAGGGTAGAGGGAGCAGAAGTGTTCTTTGTGTTTCTTGAGGGATGGAGGGAGTCCTGGGGAGAGCTTTCAGTGCAATGTTAGGAGCTATTGCATGGTAGAGGGGCCCAGTGATACTTCACGTACTTTTTATTGGCTATACCCAAGCCAAGGGTGAACTATGATGGATAAGCCAAGGATGGCAATGACGCCACTGGGGGATTCAAGTGTTAGGGTCAGAAAGCTAAGCCTAACGTTCCCTGATTGGATGTCCATCAGAGTGACCTAGGGAGCTTGTTAAAAATACTGTTTCCTAGGACCTACCCTAAATCTCCAGGGGCCAAGTCTATGAGCCTAGAGTTTTAAGAAGTCCCCCAGGTGATTCTGTCGTTGCTGCCTGGCCCTGGTCCACAGACCAAGACTTGGGAACTTAGTGTCCTTCGAGGGTCTGTAAATCTTGGCCTAGATGGTTGTGAAGCCCCAGAGACTGGAAGCTTCCCCAGACCATAGGTCTGCACAGTGAGGCCCATCCCCACCAGAAGGACCTCCAGCCCCACTGGGGCCCGCCTCCCTGTGTGCAGGCCCAGCCAGCTGATCATGAGTCATGGTGCCCAGGAAAGAGAATGGCATGTCCAGGGAAGACATACCATCCATCCCTGGGCATGCCCAGAGTCACACGGCTTCTTCCCACAGGACTGGATCGACCTCGTTGTTGCTGTCTGCCCCCCGAAGGAGTACGACGATGAGCTGTAAGTGTGTGCGGCACCTGGCCCTCTGCTTCTTCTTTCTCCTCCTCCAGATTTTGGCCACCTTCTCCCAGTTCACCCCCAGGCATCATCCAGCCTGAAGGCTTGGTCTGCGCACAAAGCTTCTAACAGTCATTGATGGTAAAAAGCTCCCAGGCTAGAGAGAGCCTAGAGCTAAGCTGCTGTGTCACAATGTCAGCATTGTCTGGGTTGCCTCCAAGACCGTCTTGTCCAAATTCTGCTTTACATCTGAAAAACTGAGGCCCAGACACAGTCAAGGTCACACATCAAGAAAACGATAAAGTTGGGACAGACTCAGGATTTCTGATTCTCCACTCAGGACTTCATCCCCTGCACCACCATCAGCTAGTTTAAGATTTCCATGTCTGTTACTGTCTGGTAGCTCTTCCCGATATGTCACTGCATTTCCTCATGCTAAGCAGCCAGGACCACGGGCTTTGGCCCCATCCCGCAGATCTCCAGGGAGCTTGGGCCAGTCTCCATCTTGCTCTACGATCCCCTCTATGTCTGTCTCTCCGTGTATCCGTTTTGTTCCTGTCTCTGTATCTGCATGGGTCTCTATCTCATTGTCTCTCTCTTCTCTCTGTCTCTGTCTCTCTCCTTTCCCTCTCTCCCTGTCCTGCATCTTTCCCATCAATCTCTCTCTCCCATCTGCCCCCTCCTTCATCTTTCTCCCCCTTTTCTCTTAACCTGTCGTTTTGTTGCTTCCTCGATTCCTCACCGAGTCCTCACCTGAGTCCATGCTAGTCTTTGTTACTGTGTATCCATTTCTCCCCCCACCCCACCCCCCCGGTGTCTCTCTGGTGTCTATTCTCCATCCACATCACCTTCCTATCGCCCATAAATGTATCCCTCAGCCCCCTGCTTGCCTTTGCTTCCTCTGCCCAGCATGGTCTGAGTTCTGTGCACATCTAGAAGAAATCAAGGTCTTGTAGCAACTAATTCTGGACCCAGGGCCCAGGCAGGACCGGAGGCAGGAGGCAAGTGAAGGGAAAGGTCTGATGGAGCTCTGCCTGGAAATAACCAAGCCCTGTTTTGTGTTTCCTGCTCTGCTCTGCATATGTAGCTCTGCTCTTCCCTCCTCTGCAGCCGAAAGCCCCCAGCCAGTCCGAAAGGTCCTTGAAGACCGTGCTCCCCTGCCCAGACATGGGTTCCTCCTGCAGCTGGAGCCCGGCAGCTCCCCACGGTGAATAGGCAGGCGGGCTTCAGGGCCCTCTCTGTCCATGCTGCGTGCAGTGGCCGTCTATTGCCCATGCTGGCGGGTTCTTTGGACTGGGGTCTGGAGGCCTGCACAAGGCACCATCCCTGGAGTGCCATCCGGGCCTGCTGTGGGCCACCCTGGAATTTTGTCCAACTCAAAGACCCTCCTGTGTTCGCTTCGGCAGCACATATACTAAAATTCAAAGACTCTCCTGCTCAGGGAAGCAAGCAGAGCCCAGTGTGTAGCATGCTCGGGACCTGGGGATCCTGACTCACCACAGCCCCTGAGACCTGCCGTGGGTCCCATGCGGCACCCACAGCAATGGGATGGAGCAGTGAGCAGTGTTCTCTGCTGGGCACAGACGGTGCCCTAAACCAGACATGACGGGCTGGATGAGCCCAAGGGAGTGCAGCCTGGATCTCCCCTAGAGGTATTGTCAGCAAAGTGTGCCTCCCTTCCCGGGGAACACCGCCCTCTGAGAGCCCCCGCTCCACCGGGCCCCCAGGCTTGGGTGGCTCAGGCTGGTCCAAAGAACCAGGGTTGGCTTCTCAGAGCTCTTCATGTCCGACTGTGACTTGCTGTGGCCTGAGCCCGGCTTGGACCGAACTATCCTCTGTGCCTTCTTTCTCCCTTGGCTCCAGCTCTCTTGACAGCGTCCTCTGGGGGACACCGCGGAGCCCGTTTGGCCTTGTGTCTCCCACTCTGCGACAGAGCTGTGCTCATGGACAGAGCTGGCAGGGGGCCACGAGCTGGTGTTTGGTGTGGCCTGGGGCCCCCGGCTGGCAGTATCTGGGGCAGACCCTGGACTTGTTGACTTTTCTGTTTCTCAAAACGTTAGGGCCTCACGCTCCCAAGACAGTTGGCCTGTTCTGCCATGGCTCCTGGGGTGGCCTCCATGGCTGTGTGTTTTCTGCTACTTGTCGTGTGTTCTTCGTAAGGGAACCCAGCCCCTCTGCCTTCTGGTCCCTTCCTAGCTTATCCCACGTATCCCTGCTGCCACCCCGGCCTCCTGTGTGCTGTGGCTGTGGCTGCGGTGTGGGGGCTTGGGGCCCGCCTTGGGCCGTCAGAGAGGGTGCCCCCGGGGCTGAGTGTGTACCCACAAGGCCTGCACTCGCCTGCTCTGTTTGCTCTTCCCCACAGGACCTTCTTCTAAAGTCCAGAGGAGAAACCAAATTCACCCCGGGAAGCAGGGAGCTCTGGACCCACCCTCCTGAACACAAAGCCTGGAACAGCCTTGAGAGATGCCGGCGTGCAGGCCCCGGAAACCTACAGCCGGCACCCGAGGATTTCCGACTCCCACTGGCCCTGACGTAGGGCTGCGTAAGGAACACCACGGGCCGCTCCTCTGAAGGTCACCACAGAGAGAGGAAGTAGCAGTTGTGAAGAGGGCCCCTGGGATTCAGACTCTCATTTCTTTCTTCCAGTCCTGTGAATTTGGTCTCTCCCAGCCCTGGGATCTCAAGAATTCAAGGGAATTCTCAAGAAGTCAAGGGAATTCTCAAGAAAGCAAGAGTTCAGGCGCCTGGGTGGCTTAGTCAGTTAAGTGTCTGCCTTCAGCTCAGGTCATGATCCCAGGGTCCTGGGATTGAGGCCCACATCAGGCTCCCCGCCCAGCAGAGAGCCTGCTTCTCCCTCTCCCACTGCCTGCCGCTCTGCCTGCTTGTGTACCCTCTCTATCTCTCTGTCAAATAAATAGATAAAATCTGAAAGAAAGAAAGAAAGAAAGAGAGAGAGAGAGAGAGAAAGAGAGAGAAAGAAAGAAAGAAAGAAGGAAGGAAGGAAGGAAGGAAGGAAGGAAGGAAGGAAGGAAGGAAGGAAGGAAGGAAGGAAGGAAAGAAAAAGAAATCAAGAGTTCTCCCTTGAATTCTAACAGGATCTGACTCCTGACTCCCTCTCCTCTCTCTCTCTCCTGTTAATTACTGCCTCAAACCTTCCTCTGAACTCATTAACAAAATAAACTGCTTTCATTTCCAGCTTCTAGGAGTGAGCGTGGATTGGGGCAGCAGATTCAAGACTCTCAAATAAAAAAATATACGGTCTTGGCCCTTATCAAGAGTGGGAAACAGGACCCACTGCTAGGATCTGGATCTGACATGAAAGACAAGATGAAATGGCCAAGGCTGGCTCGGGGCAGGGGGCCTGGGGCTGCAGGAGATGGGCTGGGCCACACTTTGGGTCTTCTCAGAGAAAGATGGCGGAAATGAAGCCATGCCACGGCGACTTTGCTCAGTTCCAGAAAGCACAGTTGAAGGCAGGAGCCCCAGAGGATTACCTCTAAGCATGGGAAGCCCCAGATTCATGACCACAGCTCCTGAGGTCACCAAGACAGAATGTGAGGAAAGGAGGGGGGGGGCATGGAATTCCATCCAGTGGGGCCTCATGGAAGGAAGCTAGGGCCTGAGGCAGGAGGATGAAACTCCAAAGGGTTGGCAGGAGGTAAGTCGAGGCCCACCTGGTTTACAGGCCCCAGGGATGCTCTCAGGCTAGCTCCAGGGAAGAAGGGTCATCAGGGGCGGTCCCTCATGGAACTCCCAGCCTAGGAGACATGGCATCCCTGGTCTCCTAAGACTTGGAAGTGGAAGGTACTTCTGATTCAAGGTGTCTTAGAAGAGTGGGTCTCTCAGTCTCTCTGTGTCCTCAGAGCTCAGTGTGAGCTTGGCCATCATAACCCTCCACCTTTCAGCCATAGCTCCACCACCATCCCTGGCTCGGTGTCCATTTCCCAACTCCAAATTCCCCAGAGTCTGAGTAGGTGGCCCTGGGCCAGGGGCCAATCCTAGGTCCAGTCAGCTGAGCTTGGGCAAGAGGTGGGTCATGTCCCACCCAATATGGCTGCTTAGGCAGCCGGGATTATGGGCAGTGAGTGGTGCTCAATGGGAGAAGCAGAGAGAGACAGAGAGAGAGAGAGAAACTGCTAGACTCTTTGATCTCAGTGGAGACAAAGCCACAAGGACCTTCTAGTAGCTGACTCCCAGAGACAGCAACAATGCCAAGAAGTTCTCGTATTTTCTTATTAGCTCCTGACCTGGCTCTGGAGATGATTCCAAAATGAAGGTAAAAGGTGGGGGCTCGTATTCGCTGACACCGGCTACCCGCTGGGACTGGGCTGGGCCCTGGTGTCTGCCATCTCCAGCCGATGACTGGTACTGGAGCACGGCCCCCCGAGGAGCCTGGCGGAAATGGCCAACGCTGAGATGGCATTGACTGCATACCAGCTACTGCTCCAAGCACTAAGCTCATCTACTCCCCTTAACTCGATGAGGAAGGTACCAGTGCTACCACCAACTCCATTTTATTATGAGAAGACTGAGGCACAAAGAGGGTAAGTGACTTCTGCTAGGTCACGTGTGAGGATTCAGAGCCCAGGCCATCCGGCTCCAGGGACCGCCGCCTTCCTTACTGTCTGCTGTATGGGGCAGCCCCCCCGCCCCCGCTGGAATGTTGCAAGTTCTAGACCCTTGGCAGAAGAGCTCTCCTCACAACTGAAGCACAAATGGTGTTTTGCTGTTCAGTGACGGTTCCCTCCTCTTGTGACCTGCCGATACTGCTGTCGAAGCGTTCAGCTTGTGCACGCCTGGAATCTCACCAGTTCAAACTCATCTCCAGCTTCTTAGGTATTGGCACCTCATAATGAATGTGCTTATCAAGACTTGATGAGTGACACAGTAAAGCGGGCTTCAAGCCCCCCTGGCTAGAGGTCAAGGGCAGGAAGGTGTACCCCTGGGCAGGGCAGGAAGAGAGAACCAAGGGAGGCTGAGGACTTGGGTGACAGGAGTCCTGAGCCATCAGTCTGTCTGGAGTGGGCAGGGCGTATAGGCTATGATGGACTTTAGCTTCCTTTTCTATGAAGCCTGACTCCCCCTCATCTGTCAGCAAGGAAATCAGTTCTCATGTATTGGAAAGTTGTTCCATGTTGAATCCAAAGTACACAGCTTTAAATGCTGGCATTAACCAGGTAAGAAGTGGGAAGGTCCAGAGAAAGTGTACGAGGTGGGGGCCTTAAGCAGCTCCTTACCTATGGGGGCCACGAGGAGCACTGGGCCAGGCATGGGCAAGAATCCATGTCAATGCTGACACCGAAACCCACCCAGGCAAGGACGGCCCATGGGCCACCCACTCCCTCCCAGCCCCACGGCCTTCTTGCTGCTTCAGTCCCAGGGCTCTAGCTGGCCAGCCGGGGAGCCACTAACAGCTGACCAGATCCGGTCCACAAGGTGAACCCGTTTGCCACCTTTGAATCTAACCTGATCATGGGGTGTTTGGGAAAATCGAGGCTAAGGAAGCAATGGGTCTCCCTAAGGGTCTCCCTAAGTTGGTGGCAGAGCTGCCATTTCTACCGCACCATAGAGTGGGAAAAAAAACAAAACTAAACTAAAAAGGCTGGGAATTCAAGGATGCCTTTGACTCTGAACTTTTAGCATTTTACCCATCTTATTGAAGTTGCTTCCCACAGCAAGTCCCTGGGGATGCTGAGCCAGCTTTGAACCTCTCACCTCCGCATCTGGAAGTCAGAGTAAAAGGGCCAAGTTCACAGCCTCTGTGCTTCAGAGACACCCCCTTTGGGCCTGTGCAGGGCTGGGAAGCTGGTTTTCACCCATTCCAGCCTAATTCCCCAGGCTGAGATTTGGATAAGAATCTGTTTCCAGAGTTAAAAGCCCTTTTCTCCTCCTGTCCCTGGTATGACCCTTCCCAGCTCCCTGGGGCCCCGGCTGGCCGTGCCTCTGTGAGAACTGGAGGGAGTAGGAGGGACCCCTGGGAACAGCAGGTGGGGCTGGCATATGGAGAAGTCCGAGGGCCGGAGAGCTGGCCACAACTGTCCTCCTAGGCCCTCGGGTTTGTAGTCCAGGGCCCTACCCACTGGCCCCGGGAGGAGTAAGATGGCTACTAACTTCTAGGTGTTTGCTATGTGTCAAGCACTGTGCCCAGCCCTAAGTGTGTGGTGACATTTAATCATCATAAGACATTGCTGGGGCGCTTGGGAGGCTCAGTCAGTTAAGCGTCTGACTCTTGATTTTGGCTCAGGTCGTGAGGTCATGATCTCAGGGTCATGAGACTGAGCCCTGTGTCGGGCTCTGGGCTAAGCACAGAGTTGGCTTAAAATTCTTTCTCTCTGCCCCTCCCCCTGAATATGTCTCGCTCACTCTCTCTCACTGAGATAAATAATTTTTTAAAGATTATTTTGACAAATAATACAAACTTTGTATTATTAGTCAAATAATTAATAGACAATTAATTAAGTCAAATAATTAATAAGACAAACTTTCACAAAGTTTGACAAAGAGGAAGAGAGCACAAGCAAGGGGAGCAACAGGCAGAGAGGGAGAAGCAGGCTCCCCACCAAGCAGGGAGTCCAATGCAGGGCTCGATCCTAGAACCCCAGGATCACGACCCGAGCCAAAGTCAAGGTCTTTTTTTAAAAAAAGTCTTTTTTTAAAAAAAGACATTACTAAGAGATAGACAATCTTCACTGAGGACACTGAGACAGCAAGACTTAGACAGTAAGTGGCAGAGTTCACGGACTTGGCAGAAGCCCGTATCACTAACCACCGTGCTGTCCTACCCAGTGAGGAAGAAAGGACATGCAGAAGACGATTTCAGGAGCATTAGGCAAAACTCCAGCCAGAAAATCCTTCCTCTCTGCCTCCATCTTCTCTCTGCTTCACGGTGTCCCTTACACCTCAGAGCGACCCAGCCCAAACCCGGCTCTGCACTGCTGTCCACCCTGTCCTCCGGACGAAGTTCAGACTCTTCGGATTGGTATTCAAAGTGCAACATTACCTGACAATTTTTCCACCGTGGTCTTCTGCCCATCACTTCTTTCACAGCAGCCACACTGAACCCAGGCTTCCACACTCTGTCACTTCTCTGTCTCTTTGCACATGTGCACTCAACCCTATCCTCCGCATGCCCGCACGAACTTCTATGCATCCTGCAAGGCCCAGGTTGACTGTAAAAGGGGGACTCTGGATCTGGCATGGAAGGAGAGCTCAGTCAGTGTGAGCCCCGGTCTCCTCCTGAGATGGACCCTTTGGGTTTTAAGTGACGGAAATCCAATTCAGGATGACCACTTAAATGAAAAATCCAGGAGTACCTGCTGTCATGTCTGGCTGGACCACTAAGTGTTAAAAGCCTCAGGAATCTGTTGGGCCATCTGTAATTGTCAGGGGTCTCCAGAGAAAGATGGGGGGAGATAGAGAGAAAGGGAGGGACATTTTTGAAGGAATTGGTGCACACAATTGTGGCGCTTGACAAGTCCAAAAAAATCTGCAGGGTAGACCAGGAGGCTGGAGATCCAGGGAAGAGTTGATGGAGCAGCTCCAGTCCCCAGGCAATCTGAAGGCCGAGTTCCCTCTTCCTCCCAGGATACCAGTCTTTTTCTATTAAGGCCTTCAACTGATTGGACGAGGTCCACCCACATTATGGAGGATAATCTTCTTCACACAAAATCTACTAATTTAAATATTAATTTCACCTAAAAAAGATTCCCATACAGCAACATCCAGACATATTTGACCAAATGCCTGGATGCTGTGATCTAGGCAAGTTGACTCACAGAGTTACCCATCACACCATCTCTTGTCTCTACTCTCCTCTAGTTGGCTACATTCTCAGATGAGCTCTTCCCCTGTGATGCCAAGATGGCCTCCAGCATTCAACAATAAGAAAAGCATATGCCTATCCTAATAGTCTCAGCTAAATCCTGAGGTTCCACTCTGTTGAGCTTGAGTTGGTGGTAAGGTCTTCCTTGACTGGCCAGGCCTGGGTCCTGTGTCAGCCCAGGGAGCCACACCAGTGCCCCAGGGACTGAGTGAAGAGAAAGAGTGCGTTCCAAAAGGAATGTCGAGCAGCTATTACAGAGGAAGGGGAAATAGGTCCAGGTAGGCACAAAGCAGTATCCACTAAGGTCCCCACAAGCTCCCTCTCTCCTTGTGATCTACTCCAGGAGTTACACGTGGTTCAAGAGGCCAGGACATTCCTGTGGTGTGTGGAACCCTCACCAGTTCCCAGCTGTGAGGGCCGGCTCCTCGGCCTCCACGTGGGGACAAGAAATCCCCCGTGCTGTGACCACGGAACTCTAGAGGGCCAAGAAACAGGGGTCCAGCCCTTTCCCAATGTCCTGAGAAGTGAGAGCTGTGTTATTTCAGACTTACCTCCCTTTCTTCAGCTATAAAAGGGATATAAATAGTACCTACTCCATAGAGTGATGAGAATCAAAAGGAATAGAGATAAGATGCTTAGAAGCGGTTTTTGGATCCTGAATTAATGTTAACTTTTTAAAAATCTGGCATAGACGCTGTAGAAGAGCAGCTTGGGCCCATTGCTCCGCAAAGGATGAGGCTTCCCAAAGGGGGATTCTTTGTTCTTTACTCTGCTTCTGTGCCCCCCCCACTTACAACTATAGCAGTTGGGGAGATCTGCCTCCCCTCTAGGCCTGTTAAGTACAGAAAGCCCTCTATGCACCTTCGCTTTCTAGGGAAGCAGCACTTACTCCCCCAGCAGGCCACCAGCTGAGTGTGTGTGTGTGTGTGTGTGTGTGTGTGTGTGTGTGTGTGTGTGTATTTGTGTGTGTGTGTTGTGTGTGCAGGTTGGGTTTTCAACAGGCATCTTTATTAATTTTATCCTGAGTGTGCACATAAGGTATTCTATAGCAAAGACAGATTTCCTGTCAATTACCTCTCAGTAAATGAAAAGTGTGTTTGTGCCCCCCTCCCCTTGGCCCAAGACCTTACCCCAAGGTCATGTGATGAAAACTAGATGGAAAAATCTCCTGCATGAGTGGTGGGACACTCCACAGGCAAGGCATGGAAAGCAAAGGATTTTTTCCACTTATACACAGGAGAAAGGCAGCCATCCCCCTTGCCCTCCAGAGAAGGAAGGGGAGAAAAACTTTATCTCTTTGAGAAGCGATGGAAAGGATCATAGATTCTCACCTAGACTTGGAATATACACACCTTAGGGAGCTAGAGCTCTAGTCTTCAGGCATCTTAGGGGTTTAACCTAGGAACCCAGTCCTGACTATAACCTTTTGGCTCTCTTGGGGAGATGAGAGAAGTTATATTATCCTTTTTAAAAATTGCAGTAAAATACCCTTAACAGACAATTTACCATCTTAGTCATTCTAAGGGCACGGTTCAGTGATTCAGCACACGCACATTATGGTGCAACAGCTAACCACTGTCTGCTTCCAGAATTCTTTTTATCTGGCAGGCCTGAACCTCTGTGCCCGTTAAACAACATCCCATTCTCTCTGCCCCTCAGCCCGTGGCAACCACATTCTACTTTCTGTCTCTGTGAATTTGACTACTCTAGGTGCCTCGTATAAGTGGAATCCTACAGTATTTGCCTTTTATTTCACTTAGCATACTTTTCTCAAGGGTTACCGGTGCAGTAGCATGTGTTAGAATGTCCTTCCTTTTTAGGGCTGTATAATGTTCCGTTGTGTGGATAGATCACATTTTGCTTATTGTTCATCTGTCAATGGAAGCTTGAGTTACTTCCACGTTTGGCTCTTGCAAATAATGCTGCTATGAACACGGGTATGTATAATATGTACAAATATCTCTCTGAGACTATGTTTTCAATTATTTTGGACATATGCCCACAAGTGGAATTGCTGGATACATCTTATTATCCTTTTGGATAAGAGCAATTATCTGGACAATCGGCTACAGATCTGATTCTCAGGGTATATGAAGGGCAAAGCACTTCCAGGGAAAGTGAAAACAAAAGTTCCCTATCTTTAGCTCTTATTCTCTTATACATTTGCAAGGATCGAGAGGGGAGGGCATTTCATAAGAGCACTGAGAAATTGAAGGAATCACGCTTTCTCCCGGTCCACATGCTGGTCACAGGTGGGCATACCACAGAGCTTCTCAGCGAGCATCACGGGCAAGCAATGAAGGCAGTCACCTCAGAGGAAGCAGAGTTTCACCTCTCTGCCTGTGTGCTGAGAGCTGGTCACTCTGCCCACAGACTCTTCTGTCGAGGACGATCCTGAGATCAGAGAGTCAACCCAGACTCCATTGTTCGGGCCCCGTCATTCACTGGACAGGTAGCATGGAGCAAAATTCTGCCTGACGTGGTCCCAGACCCTCAGCACAGTCCAACAGACCCCCCACCCAGCAAGCAGCCACCTCAGGCCTGCAGTTGCTAATTCAGGGGGTACAGATGGACTTAGGGAGAGGTTATAAATGCCAGCATTTGGATGTCCTTTTGAAGAAGTGCTCCAAAGCTTTTACCCAATTTTCAAAAGTTATCTCTGACCCAAAAGAGGTTAAATCCACTCATAAAAGGGTGACAATGAAAACAACAACAAAAAAAATGAGTAGCAAGCTGTTAGGAACACCCAAAAGACTGAACAGTGAGCTCCTTTGGTGTCAGCCCTGTACTCACTACTGTATCCCCAGCAATCAGCAGGGTGCCTAGCACGCGGTATGTGCTCGTAAAGATATGCCAACAAATTAATGAAGAATCTGCCCAAAACAAAGAAAATGCACCTCGATGATGTAATGTAAGTCAATGAGAAAGTTGAGTCCCATTTATAGACATCAATTTTTCACCAAGGTGAGCAAGCACACAGCTGTTATGTCCATGGGTAAACATTACCACTGATTGATTCATTCGCTCATTTGTCCACCCATTCATTCAATTATCAGATATTTATTGGGACCGAGCACCTGCTCTGTGCCAGCACCAAAGCTCCATAAAACTCAGTCTCAGCTCTCAAGCAGCCCCCAGCCCGGTGGGGCAGACAGACTGCAAATGAACCCTCGAGGCACTGGGTGGCAAAGGCAGTGACAGGGACTGGGACTGTGCAAAAGACCCAAGGGAGGGACCTTTAAGTGACCCAGCTTGGAGGAGGCTCAGGGAAGACTTCAGCAAGGAAGTGACATTTGAGCCCCATGCCGAAAGCTGAGAAGCAGGTAGTCAGTGGGTGAGGGAGCCTGGTTTTAGGTTCCATTGCCCGGTGCTGGGCACACACAACAGGTGCGCCCTAAATGTGGGTTGTCAAATGAAGAGTGGCCATCTGTAGGAGCAGACTTTAAGTGGGGAGCTCCCTAGCTGAAAATTCCAGAGGACCAGCAATCCAGTCCCCATTATTTTCCATGACTCTTCTCAAGGTGCCCTACCCCAACAGGACTCACTTGTTCACTCATGGCATCTGGAATGTCGTAATCCAGGCTCCCCACATTTACACTCTGATAGCCTTCCCCAGCCAGACCGTCTCCCTCTTTCATCACCTGTACATGCTGGGTCACCCCTCAAGACCACCTTTTCCCCCCAAAGGCAGCCTACCTCTTCAAGGTCAGGCACCTTTTTTTTTTTTTAAAAAAAAATGTATTTATCTTGTTTCCCAACCGGATTGTAGGTGCCTGAAGACAGAGATAATCTGTTACTATTCTTTATCAGGAGACATTGTGGTAGAGAGCAATGGTTCTCAAATATTGCATGCATCAGAATCACATAGAAGATTTGCTAAGATAGATTTCTAAACTCTACTTCCAGAATTTCAACTTTTGTAGATTTCTAACAAATTCCCAGGGGATGCTACTGGTCCAGAGACCATACTTGGAGAACGTCTGGTATGGGAAGCATATGGGTTCCAGACCCAACCGAACCCAAATTTCAATCTAGGCTATGCATCTCACTGGCTGTGTGAGCTAAGGCAGGTCCCTTAGCCTCTCTGGGCCTCAGTTTCCCAAGGACTAAACAATACTCACTTTGCAGTGTTACAAGGGAACCCAGCTGTCACCCAATGGATATTTAATAAATGTCTGTTAATTTATTGGCTAATTGCCTCAGTTACAGGCCTAAGCATCCATTTTGAACCATGTTATTTCTCCCAATTAAGGGAGCAAGCAACACTTCAACGCTCTCCTACCCAAACCTCTCCCACCAGGGCACTGGCCAGCAGAAGAATTTGAATTCTCCAGCTCCAATGGAAAAGATGATTTTCTCACTTTTTTTTTTAAACAAAACTTCTTCAGCCTCTATCCTTTGCCCAAGCCCCAGGTCACCCACATCATTAAATGATTATCTTCTCAAGGGCACATTTGCTTATCGAAAAAGCTTAAAATGAAACATATTTACCAATTTGAATTTTTGATGTACTCATTTTAGCTAAAAATAGATTTTGACTATGTGGGGCACGAGGGGAGTACTTTAGCAATGTTTCCTTCAAGCAGGTAAATGTAAGGTAGTGGCTGTGGGTCTCTTTCTTGTCCCCAACTCTCTGTCTCTCCTACCCTGCCTCCTTTCCAGGTCTCTGCTTGCCTGAATGGATAGGTCTCGCTCTGCCTAAGCAGCAGAGAGAAGGGTCTTCTTGCCCCCTCCTGGGCAGAATCACAGTTGCCGACATGCCCCATGCTTGCTCCATTGATGTGCTGAGTTTCACGTGTGCGCAGGGAAGTCAGCCCTATACATGAAATGCAGGCAAAGGCTCCAGCAGTCAAGTCTAAATAAGGACCATGGACTGGCTCTGCAGACCCCACTGCCGGACAGGTCCCCACGCGCCGCCTCACACCCTCTGCCAACTAGATCACTTCCAACACCCTTTTGTGCCTTCCCTGTTTACCCCACCCCTACCCCCGACTCACCCATTTCTTAGTAGGCTGCTCCAAGTGGTAACCAGGTTCTGCTACCGAATTCGCTGGGAGTCCTTGGGCAAGTGGGTTTTCCTCTTTGCCTTTTCTCACCTGTGTCACGACAAATAGACCACCTGCCTTAAAGGGAAAGGACACTCAAGCCAGATAATGCAATAAGGGGCTTGGCACTTTGTTCCGGGTCACTTAAGTTTTAGGTAGAAACTGACTCAATTGTTAAAAATCAGTAAGTGTTGCAGAATTATTTATAATAGCCAAGATATGGAAACAACCTAAGTGTCCATCGATGTGTGAATAAAGAAAATGTGGTATATATACGCAATGGAATATCACTGGGTCATGAAAAGAAGGAAATCTTACCCTTTGTGACAATTTGGGTGAAACTTGAGGACATCATCCTAAATCAAATAAGTCAGAGAAAGGACAAGTACTGTATGATCTCACATGTGGTATCTAAAACAGCTGAACTCATAGAACCAGAGAGCACATTGGCGGTCACCAGAGGCAGGGTGTAGGAGTCAGGGGTTGGGGAAGGGGGGTAAAGGTAGTCAAAAGGTAAAAACTGCCAGTTATAAGAAAAATAAGTTTGGGGGATGTAATGTGTAGCATAATGACTATAGTTAACAACACTGTATTATATATTTGAAAGTTGCTAAGAGAGTAGGTTCTAAAAATCCTCATCACAAGGAAAAAAATTATAGGTATGTGAGGTACTGGATGTTAACTGAACTTACATGGTAATCATATATATAGTATACATAATATATAATATATAATCATTATGTTGTATCTTAAATGCATACAATTTATATATCAATTATACCTCAATAAAACTGGAATGGGAGGGAAGGGGGAAGAAATCAGTGTCTTGGGACTTAGGGCAAGAAGACCTCATGATCCATGAGGGAGAAATTATTTCTCCTCTTTTACAGTTGAGGATCAGGAAGGGAAGCCTGGTCAGGGGTAGAGCTGGGACCTGCACTTCCCCAGCACAGAGCTGGCTCCAGGAGCCTCTGCTCAGGGGACAGGAGCTGAGATCCCTCTGGGGGGAGGGGAGGAAGCGGCGACAGTTTGTCCAGCAGCACCCGCCTCACCTGGCCTCAGCCCTGGCCCTGGCAGGGCCTCCAGGCCCGGGCAGCGGAGGCCTACTGTGCCTACCAGAGGCATCTGTCAGGGGCCAGGCTGTGCCAGAAAGATGCATCTTTTTTGGCTGAGCCCAGATGGAGGTCCTGCGGCGGTGTGGCCTCGGGTGGGGACAGGGGCAGGCCAGCGCACCTATGGGTCGCTCACATGCAGTCATTCCCGTTTGTCACTAATGGAAGTTGTCTCCAAAGCAAATCACCACAGGGTCATTTGTGCGCCCACTTCTCCCACAGAAAGAGGCCCCAGTCCACGGGGCCCCCTGGCACTCAAGTCCTCCCATCAGATGCCAGTGACTGATGCTATGACTGGGCAGTTCCTTTGGTCTCTAACATGGAGAAAAGGCAAAATGTGCAGATGGACAGAGAGGGCTCCCCGAAGTTTGGTCCTTTGGGGTCTGTACTCCCTCCTCAAGAGATAAAGTCTCAGGGACAGGAGAATCCTTGGTAGCTCCCTTGGGGAAGTGATTAACAAAGTCTTTGAAGCCGAGCACATCTGGATTTGGATCCTTGCTCTACCAATTCCCAGCTGTGTGATCCTGGGAAAAGATCCTCTTAGCCCCAGTGTTCTCTGCTAATAGTAACTACTAGGCAGGTAGTCTGTGATATACAATAGGTAAAGTGTGTGGCACATACGAAACGCACTCAGCAAATGTTGGTGAAACAAAAGAGAGACAATTTTATTCTCTTGCCCTATCTCCCCACAACCCCACAACTCCATGTGTCCAGAAAGACAGCAGGTTTGGGAAGGGAAATGAGGCATGATTGAGAACCCCCGAGTGGGTATGCAAGCTGAAGGCAAATGCTGAATCTCTCTGGAAAAAGTGAGGAGCATGTTTTTTCAGAAAGGCTGTGTGAAAGAAAGGAAGAGACGTAAGATATACACAAGGGACAAGACCTTTGGGGGTAAAGAAATTATGGAATTTCACTAAGTTTCCTGTGAGGTATGCAAACCTCAAGGTGTTTCCACCTCCCTGTGGAAAGTCAAGTAAAGCCTCCACTTCTAATCCATGCATTGGGGAGCTGGGCCTTTTGGAGGATGCGTGAGAGAGTGAGTTTGACCACAAGTGGCCTCGAGGATAGAGAGTCACCCTTCTGGGTTAAGTTATTGTGGTGTGATCCTGGACCAGACCTCCAGTGGGCAAGAGTAAGAACTCGATTGAATTTCTATTTCAAGCCCCTACTCTACCAGGCGGGCAGAAAACATTAACATGGGGCTTTCTAGAAGGTTCTTCCACTTCTCCCCAGTTATGTGGTGCCAAGAGACTTGGGGAGGTCCCATCCTGTTTCTGCAGCAAGCACCCATGCAAGTATGGCTGAGGCCACCTCTCTCTGTCAGTCTGGTGGCCCTGCCCTGGGGCGAGTGAACCTTTCTTCAAAATAGTCCAGGTATGGATTTTCTGGCACAACCTACACACAGCCTTCCCCTTGCTGGGTAGCTTCCCCACTCCCTGGCCTGCCCAATATACACACATGCACAGCAGGCAGGCAGGGAGACTGGCACAGGTTTGCTCTCGAGAACTCCTTCCCCTTCTCTCCTCTTGACAATAAGGCAGTATGGAGATGAAAGGGGACATGACTTCTCCCTCCCAACTTCCAGCCCTGGCAGTTTGTCTATAATCCAATTCTCTCTTTTAGTGATTTTACAGTCTTCTAAGCTCCCCTGTGGACACGGGCTTTGACACAGCAGTTGTCTACTTTCCCCTTGGGCTCAGTTGCACAGTCACCAGCCTGAAGGGGGGAGGGTAGGAGCTGGTGGAGAAGACATATTCTCCGGTCTGTACAGATATGTCTACTTTTTCTCCACACTTGTTGCTTAGTGTGGATGATACCATAATTTTTGGTTTTGTTTTTAATCAGCTCACTGTTGAATGGGGCTATTGAAAAGGTTAATTTCTTAAAATACCGCCCCACTCTATTATGTCACCATTATCATCCTGATGACCCCCTCAGCCATGGTCACTGACACACCCACCTGGTTGGCTAGATAAAGATAGGACACCGGAGCACCTGGGTAGCTCAGTCGATTAAGCCCCGACTTTTAATTTCCGCTCAGGTCACGATTTCAGGGTCCTGGGATCAAGCCCCATCACAGGCTCCACTCTTAGCCTGGAATCGCTTGTCACCCTTTCCTTCTGCTCCTCCCCCTGCTCTCTCTCTCTCTCCCTTTCTCTCAATAAATAAATAAATAAATAAATAAATAAATAAATAAATCTTTAAAAAAAAAGAGAACTAAAGCCTGAACAACCTCATGGCTGGAAGGGAGTTTTTCTGAAGGCTTGCTCCAACCCTTTCCCTGCACAAAGGAAGGGAGGAGCTCTGCCTATGGCCACACCCACCCTGTAGACACGTGGGTGGAAGAATCCAGGTCTCTGAAAGCCATCCCAGGTTTTCCATTTTGCCCAGAGGAAGGCTGAGCATTCTCAAAGGGAAATAATACTCTTGCTCAGCGCTGGCTCTTTGGTGCCTGCCCTTCTTCTGGTCCCCTGCATAAGAAGCGTGCAGCCTTGTTGAAAGTGGGAAAGCATGAGACCCAGCGCCTCCCCACAGAGACATGTGTAGCTCCGTGCCTCCTGTTGTAAAAATAAATGGTTTCATGCTACACAGGCGGCTCCATGTCTATGTCTTGGACATCTTTCCGTGTCAGGATGTTTAACCCTACTTTATGCTCTGTACTATCTCAGTATTCCACAGTGTGGCTGTTACATGTTTTTTGTTTGCTTTCTTTAACAACGAATATTTGAATTGTTTCCAAGACCATAATACATGCTATAGCAGAAGACTTTCCATGCCTCCTGTGCACCTGACTCCACACTTTCCAAAATAACTGTAGCACCCACATGGTGGGCAGTGTGATGAGTATCCTCTCTATAAAGCTAGATATAGGAAGGTTGGAATTTGGTCACAGTCACGCAGCAGGTTTGTGCTAGAGATAGCAAAAGTGGTGCCCCCTCCACTTTCCAGACCTAACACTCTTAGTTAGTCCCAGCTGATGATCCCTTAAGTCCTTTACACATGGGTCCAGCTTGGGTTGAACCTGGCCTTTTGTTTATGTCAAATGGCCCTGAAGAGCAAAGCGTGTGGGTTGTGCCAAGCTGAATGTCAAGGAAAGGAGAGACCACTAGATAACCTTCAGTGACTAAGGGCGTCCCAGGTGTGGGACACATCGTTTGATGCAGTAGCCTGGGCTATCTTCGTGGTTTACAAAGCATATTTATACCTGTGATTTCATTTTACTCCTCTTGGGTGTGTATTATTATCTTCCTCATTTAGAAAGCAGGGAATTGATGCACAGAATAATAAATTGTCCCACACCACACAAACTAGTAGTAGCCATGACTGGGGACTTGTTTTTTAAAAATACATATATTATCACCACTAAAAGGAAAAATAGCATTCCTGAATGTGTGAAAAACTGAAATTGCAGCTACAAAAATAAAATGGCAGCCTCACAGAAAGTTTGAAGAAAAAACGTGGTACAACTACAACAACGACAACAAAAAAAACTTAAAAAAAAAAATCTTATTAGGTGACAATGGGCATATCATCTCACGTCTCTGAACCGTGGTCATCTCATTCTTACAGAGAGAGAATGGTAATAACAGCAGTCATGGCACGGCAATGGAAGCTAGTATGCACCACACTCCGCTCTAATGCAACCAGCCATTTCCATTTCGGAGCCTCCCCTGAAGACTTGCATTCAAACATACATATTTAATGGGGCCATAATCACAGGAAACACACAATTTTGTTTCCTGGGTTTTCACCTGCCATTATCTCATAACTTTTCCCGACTTGTCTACACGGATTCGGCAATCACCTTTCAGAGGCTGTATCCCCCAGACTGATTAACCCCTGCTGTGGGTGCTGGACAATTTGCTGCCACCAAGTTTTCATTATCTTGGCGGAGACTGGGGGAAGCATCTTGGGGCTTCAGAGACATTCCAGAGTCAGAGACTAACAGAGGCCCTCGGACCCTGAGCTCTGCTCTCCCCAGGCTGTTCACCCAATCCCACCTGCCCTTTGCCAGAGTGCCCGGTTCTGCTCTCTCCTCTCCCAGAGCCTGAGGCAGAGCTGAGACCTTGCCTGACAGTGTCCTGTAAAGGCTAGGGGCCTCAAAGCAGCCTCAGAACAGGCTCTGAGAAACTCCTAGAGAAAGGAGCTAAAAAGAGCTTCCCTTGGTGTCCCCCTACCCCTCCTGAGAACATGTGTATCTATTCTTAATATCCCTAACTCAGGGAATTCTTCTAAAATCCAACCTAAAAGCCCATTTTCCCCTTCTTTCTTCATAGGACATAAACTTTTTTTTTTTTTTTGGCCTGGGACCTGTAAGAATCTCTCGAAGGTATAGGAATTCAATACATTGTCTTTATAATTCCACCAGGTCCTGCCACTCCTCAAGCCTGTTGGTATCAGATTAAGAATACAGCCAGGAACACTGAAAAAATAAACATTTTTGGGGGAAAAAGAAAAAGAATACAGCCAGCCGTGGGTGACATTCTCTTTTTCCACCACTCCTGGGTGCC
Organism: Procyon lotor; assembly: GCA_028646535.1. NCBI lineage: Eukaryota > Metazoa > Chordata > Mammalia > Carnivora > Procyonidae > Procyon > Procyon lotor. The sequence continues at coordinate 32,623,046 of CM053613.1, forward strand.
TCCCATTGTTTTCCCTGGATTTAATTCCAAAAGTGCCTCTTTTGGAGGTGCTCTGCCTTAGGCAGGGACCCATTCTACACATTCACCTGACAATCGTTGGAATGTTCTTGTATTAGATGCATGCTTGAGGAAGATGGGTGGGGTGAAAGAGGGGATCTGAGGAGTAGGGTTCAGTTATGCTTCCCTACTTGTCGGTGGTGAGACCTTGCATCAGTCAGGTAACCTCCCTGAGCCTCATCAGAAATATGGGAGAAATTATAACCTGTACTTGGAGAAATTATAACCTGTACTTAGCAGGAGTGTTGAGAGATCCCCTTTGTGAAAGCGCCGGATACACCGTAAAGCACCTGTGAGTGCCCCGCGCGTGGAACTTTTGAAAAATATGCCAAGTGTTCCCCAAGGTAATGATCTTCGCTGCTTTTCTTATCCATGTGGGGTGAGGGCTTGCTCCACTCCGCCCCCACTAGGACCCTCTGATCTAACTACCTCCACCCTCACCAAGTCCAGGTGAGCCCACATGTCAGCCCGAAGCCGTGAGAAGCATGCAGGCTTGCGCCCTGACGCGCCCACTCGGGACCCCACTCGGACTCTCTTTTCTTCTGCCCACCCCCTCCCACCCAGACTCGAGCGTGCCCACCCACCCAGCCTGCCTTCCCTCTTTCCTCCAGCACACGCGCGCAACGGGGCACTCAGAGCGTCCCCAAGCACATCTGGGCGCGCGGGCCGCCACTGGAACGCGGGGGCCCCGCGCGACCGGGCCGATCCGGCTCTTCGCCGCAACCCTCCCCACCCCCGCCCCGCCCCGCCCCGGGCCCGGCAGGTAGTGGGGCGAGGGCAGCGGGAAGGGAGGGGGGAAGGGGCGGGGAGCCGGAGCGCCGGCGGGGCGGGGCGGGGCCGCGGGGGTGGGGCGGGGGCCTGACTGCCGGGCCCGGCGCCGAGCGGCGAGGGACAGAGGCGCGCCAGGCGCGTGGAGCCAGCCGCAGCCGCAGCCGGAGCCCGAGCCCGCGTCCGCGCCGCCATGCCCTTGGCCTTCTGCGGCAGCGAGAACCACTCGGCCGCCTACCGGGTGGACAAGGGCGTCCTCAACAACGGTTGCTTCGTGGACGCGCTCAACGTGGTGCCGCACGTCTTCCTGCTCTTCATCACTTTCCCCATCCTCTTCATCGGTGAGCGCGCCGGGAGCGGCGGAGGAGGGGAGGGCACAGGCAGGGAGGGAGGAGGAGGAGGAGGCGCCGCCGCGCGCAGCACTGCTCTCTGCCCCCCTCCGGGCCCGTGACCGCCGCTCGCCTCCCTCCCGAGGTCCCCGGCTCTGTGTTCTACCCCGCGGTCCCCTCACTCGCACACCCGCCCATCCCCTCAGCCTCCGAAGGGCCCCCGAACCCACACCAAACACAGCGGACGCCCCGGACCCAGAGAACCCCCAAGTTTGCTACCGCAGAGCCAGAGCTGAAATGGAGAACCGGAGAAGCAGAGGTTTCTGTAGGCGCTGGAAAGGTCGGGTCTCAGGTTGTACCTCCAGTAGTGCTGGGTAGGGAGCCAGGACACCCTTCCCCCAAGGCACCCTCCCTGTCAGCCGAAGCTGGAGGAGAGCAGCCTGGCCTCGGAAGCCGGGATGGAGGCCCTGTGAACCCCTGTGTTTCCCAGGGCTGAGCCAGACAGTGGTCAGCAGCTTCTGACGTCCTCGGGGGTCCCACGGGCCCTGGGGGAGGAGAGGCAGCAGCAAGGGATGTGGTCCCCTTCCTCTGCTACCCCACCTGGGTCAGCATCCCTGCCTGAAAGCCCTCTTCGAAGTTGGGCACCGCTGTCAGGACCATCCTACAAGCTTCCCCAATGGGATCCCCCTCATCTCTCTTTCAGACCTTGAATTTCCCAAGCTGGCTAGAGCTCTGTCAATTCATACGGTTCCCCCGCCTCTGCAAAACTTGTTAATTCACTCTAATTAAGAAAAGAAAAAAAAAAGCAAATTTTAAAATTCATATACAACTTTTGGGAAGAAAGGAAAGATTATCACAAAATTAAAAAGGAAGGGATGCTGCACAGGCAGAGATGCTAGTAGTTATTGACAAAGACAAACAATTAGAAATTGGGTGGGAGCAAATGTAACTTATGCTTTTATGTGTATCAAAAATTGTACCAGCATTTACACTTCTGTTCTCAAATGGTTCAGTTACATGACGATTTGTCATATGCCAGGTCAGCACAGACAATGGGTATGTGCGTAGATGGGCCTGCATGGATCCAGGCTTCATGCTGGGACATTTAGGTCACGTGCCAGACCCGGGCATTCTCGTGCACGGGTGTACAAATGGATACCCTCTCCACTGAGGACCCCATATCTAAGCACCCTCCCGGAGTTCAAGCACCCCTTCCTGCTGAGCCAGGCTTCCCACCTCTTCCTGCCTCTCCTTGCAGGATGGGGCAGTCAAAGCTCCAAGGTCCACATCCACCATAGCACGTGGCTCCACTTCCCTGGCCACAACCTGCGTTGGATCCTGACCTTCATGCTGCTCTTTGTCCTGGTGTGTGAAATCGCGGAGGGCATCCTGTCGGATGGGTGAGTGTCTCAGGAGAGTGCATCTATCCCAGGGTGCTTCCTGGAAGGCCAGGGGAGACCCCAGCTCACCGGCATTCTATGAGTGACTTTCGCTCCTAAATCCAGCCACTGTTGACGCCGCATCTCCTGTGTGCCAGGCTCTCTGTGCCAGGTGCTGGACACAGGTGAGGCCAGGCCCTGGCCTCAGTGTAGCAGGGGAGAGGGAATAGGGGTCTCACACCAGGATCCAATGAAACAATCCTGGAGCCCATTAGAATGCCCCAACTCCTGGAGCTCCCTTCTTGTAAGAATAAAAATCACTCTTGCTAAAGAACTTTCCTTGGTTCCCAGTTGTTTTCAGGATTCCAGGTGCTCAGCCTGGCATGCGGGGTCCTCACAGTCAGCACTTCCCACTCTAGCCTCATTCCCAAGGCCTCCCCTCACCCACCTTTCCTCTGGGCCTCATAGCACACTCTTCACTCTCCTGCCACCACACAGATCATACTGTATTTAAAGTTTATGTCCTTTCACAAAACTGTCTCCCCCTGAGTGAGCAAGGCCTCAGAGTTGGGTTTAATTCATCTTTGCTGTTACAAAGATGAATTAGCACAAAGCATACAGCAAAGCTCCATAGACATTTATTGGGTCCGTAAGAGCCTAAGTGAAATCATGGTACAAATAAGAACTCTGGGGGGAGACAGGAAAGCAGGGCTGGCCAAGCTTTATGGTTGAGGGGGCTTCTGAGCTGAGTCTGGAGGGCTGACAAGGATTCTGACAGCAGGGGAGTCCAGAGGAGGGCGGCAGGGAGGCAGGAGGAGGAGGAGGAATAAAGGCATGGGGAAGAAAGCCGTTGGGGTGGGAGCAGTGTGTGGGGGCTGGAGCATGAAACACAGACAGGGGAGTGATGGGGGCTGGCACTTGGAGATGGGGTTGGGGCATCCCTAGGAGGGCTTCAAATGCCGGGCTGGGTCTGGGTTGGATTTTGTCAGTGGTTTGGAACAGAAGGGACACATGGTCAGCGCAGCACAGGGAGAGGGGCTGTCCAGGGCAGACTGGAGGCAGGGAGAGGCCGGAGGTAGAAACGACACTTAGAAGGTGATTGCCATCGTCTAGGTGAGAGATAACTGCAGCCGGAAATGGTGTGTCAGCAGCCGGGGTGCGGAGGAGGAGATGAAGCCACCCTCTCACAGAGGAAGGCTCAGAGACTGCCTGGGTGAGAGAGTGGTGGAGGGCGGAGGGCATTTGGCTAAAATATCAGAGGTCCCACCACTCTGAATGGAATCAGACTATGCCCCTGTTTCCCTCCTGCCAGCTGGACAGCAGGGGATGGGATCCCCCAGCCCACACGGTCCCTCTCCCTCCCCCCCAGCATCCCTGCATCCCAGCTCCAGCAGTAATGTCTGTGACGACTGCTTGCCTTGGGGCTCCTCCTGCTTATCAAAGTCCCCCAAACCAGCAAGAAGACCAGAATGTACACTGCCACATAACTAGGGTGACAAGTCCACTTCCCATCCCACCCCCTCTAGACACCCCTTCTGAAGCAGCACAAATGCTCAAAAGGAGAAGGATGCCTATGAGTTCTTAGACCAGCAAGTCTCACTGGGTTATAATTAGCAGGGTGGCAGAGAGGAAAACAGCCCCGCCTGTGGAGAAGGTAGACCTGGGTCATCTGCTGGGCTTCTGGGACCTTGGACCAGGCACTCAGCCTTTCTGGGCCTTACTTTCTCTACCTGTGAAATGATCATCATCATCCCTGCCTTGCCCACATCACAGGGCCATGGAAGATGAAATTAGAGCACAGACGGTGCAGAAATGGAAAGGCAGAGCCCTAGGCAGAGAGTACTCTCCCAGAACGTGGGAGACTGGAATGAATCAGGTCAGGGACTCCCTCCTGCCTGCGGTCAGCAGCCCCTGCTGTGGGGGCCTGCCTATGTATCCCATATCTCCCCCAACTTGGTGCAAACTGGCATTCCCTGCCCAGGAGGCAGTTTGGCTCTTGAACTGGATACTTGTCACCTGGTCTTTGTTGGTCTTCTTCTGTGAGGACACACCCCTGGGCAGGCAAGCATAAAGAAAGGACATAGGAAGGGAGCAGACAGGAAAAGAAACCACAGACCCTGCCCTTTGGCACCCCAGTCCACGCTGGCCTGGGTTTGCAGACCTACCTGGAAGTGTCGGGGCAGGAGGTAGTGGGGATTAATTAAAGCAGTGGTCTTCAAACTCTAGTTTAGTTTAGGGTAAGCGTCATTTACTGGTTAATTAAGGCCTCTTAAAATTTGTAGAGTTTCCTCTCTTCCTTTGGGTATTATTTTTGTGTGATGCTCTGAATTTAGAACAACCAAAGCAGTACAAGTTAGAGAAGAAACACTTTTTTTAGCAACGTAACTAGAATGTTTTCCTAGATCACCATACACTGGAAAAAGCCCGTACCTAGGACTTTTACCTAACTTCTAACCTAATTTAGTATTATTCAATAAAGCAGCCAAAGTCTATTTTGTTAAGTTATGTCATGAAATATTTATTTCAACTCTGGTTATTCTTCATCTTATTTAATTATATCAAATGCTTATCACTCCTACCTCCTATTACAAAAAAATACATTTATTCAAACTTATGATATAACATTTAAGATGTCAGTTAAAAATGTATGAGGGAGTATAGAGTTTTCAAAAACTTACTTCAAGTAGTACAGAGGCAGGAGTTTTGAAGATCCCTGCACAGGGTATTGACTGCTCTCAGTGACCCCTTTAGTGACTGATTGCATTGTACCTCCTGTATAAGTCTTCTGCTGAGAATATCCATCAATTCAGGTTTAAAGAATATCAACATTTATGGACTCATTTAACAAGAAATTTAGAGGTCGCCTTTCTAGTTGGTTTGGTGACTTAGTGATGTCCTCAGAGACCCAGCCTCTTCTCATCTTTCTGTGTGCCTGCCATATCTCTCCCCATGGTTGCAAGATGGCTGCCTAGCTCCAGGTATCACTTAGGGAGGAAGGCAAGGGCAAAGGAGACATGCTCCCACATGCCCCTTCTTTATGCTGGATTATCATCCTCTGCAGGCTTTTCTTTGCATCTCATTGGCCAGAATTGAATTATATGGCCACCCTTTGACCAATCACTGGCAAAGGGGTGTGGAATTGCATGGCTGCTTGAACCAATCGCCATCATTCTCTAGGGCCAGGCACATTGCTGTTAGAACAAACCTGTGGTTCTTTTAGCAAAGCAGAAGGGGAACATGTTATATGATAAATAGCCCCTACTGCCTCTACATTTATACGCTAGTCCTACCAGACTGCTTAGGGCCCCCACATGGCTCTCCTCATGTCCTCCCTCCTTCTCTGTTGAACTCTTGTTCATCCTTCGAAGTTCAGCCTCCTCTCTGAAGTTTTCCTTAGTTGTCTACCTGCTCCTTGTGCTGTCAGCTTTCAGTCCGTCGGCAGTATAACTTCCCTAGACTGCCTTGTTAGACAGTTAGCTCTGAGCACGGCTGCCCCTCCCTAACGTCAGCTTCTTGAGGGATGCTCAAGGGCAGGGAGGCTTGAAATCCTGGATAGAAAGGGGAGTGCAAGCAAGGGCATCACTGAGGCAGGAGATTGGAGGGGGCTTCTGGGAGCAAAGGGGGTCCCAAAATGGCTTCAGCAGGAAGAGAAGGCTGGGTGGTGCTGAAGTGGCTTGAGGCCATATCACTGGATCCCTTTGGTCCCAGGCTGAGCAATGTGAGTTTTGCTTTCTGTAGGAGGGAGCCATGGAAGGGCACAGTCAGGCCCTTACGGGGAGCTTCCTCATCAGGCATGGGGAAGCCTGATGTCTGAAAGAACTCGTCCCTACAGGTCTTGTCACCAGACCAGAGCCCACCCACCACAGAGGCCTCTGGGAGCTACCCTGGGGAGGGGATAAGTTGATATTGGCGTCCATCACCATCCCCAGGGAGGAAACAAAAGCAATGACCTTGGGCTTGTTACTTAGCATCTCTATGGCTCCATTTCCTCAACTGTAAAATGAAGAGACTGAGAGTACCAACTTCATGGGATTTCATGAAGATTAAGTGAGTTCATATACATCACATGCTTCGAACAGTGCCCAGCACGGGGTAAATGCTCAATCAGTATTGACTACCAATGTCGTTACACCACGCGAGGCCGGGTGCCAACACTGATTTATGCTGTTCATGGGGAGTGGGGCTGACCCTGAGAGACTTGTGGTGGACAGGCCCCTGTACTGCCCGGGAGACCCCAGGGACGGGAACTCAACTGTGTTCACTCCCAGAGAGGGGGTTCCAGGTTGGAGGCTCTGCAGCTGTGACTGCCAAGGCCAGCTTCCCCATGACGGGTTCTGCAAGCATGAACCCAGGGAGAGAAGGCCATGAGTTCCAGAGTCTGGGCACTGAGCCCTCATAGCATCATCGTGTGGACTCCTGGACTCCTAACTAGTGGGCATGTTTGGGGTATGTCTGGGCTGGGCTGGAGCTGCCAATATAGGGAGCGGAGGTGTGCATATGGGTCAGAGGCCCTACTGTATGCTGAGCCCTAAGCACAGGGCCGGGGCTACTCTACTGGGAAACTTCGCACATTTACCTCCAATCTCTCTCTCTCTCTCCCTCTCTCTCTCTCTCCCCCATCTCAGGGTGACTGAATCCCGCCATCTCCACCTATACATGCCAGCTGGGATGGCGTTCATGGCCACTGTCACCTCCGTGGTCTACTATCACAACATCGAGACCTCCAACTTTCCCAAGCTGCTGATAGGTAGGGGAGCGGGAGGAGGTGGGAGAGGGATAGTTACCTTCATTCCTTCTTCCAGATATTGTTTACTGAGCACTTACCATGTGTCAAACACTGTTCTAGGTAGCTAGAGGTTCAGAAATGGAGAAGAAAAAATCCCTGCTTCCTGTTGGGAGATCAGCAAGCAGAGACAGTAAATAAACAAATAGGTAGGAAAGATGCTATGAAGAAAATAAAGCCGGGCACAGATTTGAGAGTGATGGCAATGTTGTCTATAGAGGCTGGTCAGGAAAGATCTCTGGTAAGAGTGAGCATGCACATATTTCAGGGAAGAATTTTCCATGCTTTGGAACAGCAAGTGCAAAGGCCTTCTGGTAGGGGCAAATTCGGCAAATAGGCCAGTGTGGGCAAAGCCAAGAAAGGGGTGGAATGGTAGGAGATGAAGTCAGGGGCTAGGAGAGGAACAGGGAAGACTCCCAGGCTTTGGGTTTGAGCACCTGGGGAGATGATGGTATTAATAATGGACATAGCAAAGGAGCGTGGGTCGGGGTTTGGGGAATTGGTGGGGGAGGGGGTGGGTTGGGACATGCTGAGTTTGAGACAACCAACTCAAGTGTCAAGTGGGCAGTTAGAGAAATGAGTCAGGCATTCAGAGGTCAGGTGGCATCTAAAGCTTGAGCCTGGCTGAGGTCACCTGGAGAGACAAGGGAAAGACCCCCAGGACTGGAGCCTGCCATTTGTGAACATCTAGAAAGATTCAAGAAGGGGTGCCTAATGAGACCTGACCCTGTGTGGCCGGGGTCCCGGGCAGAAACGACAGCAATGAATGTTGACGTTTATTGAGCATGTACTATGTGCCAGGCTTGGTGCTAAGCTCCTCACGCGCATTATCTCACTTGATCTCCACAGTCTCCATATTGGTGTCGTTGCTCTCCCCATTCTACAGATGTGGACACCGAGCTCAGAGAGGTGACAAATAAATATAGCCAGTATTCATTTAACTCTTGCTATGCGTCAGGCGTCCTCCTAAGCATTTTACATATATTAACTCATTTAATCCTTACAACAAGCCTGTGGGGTCAACATCACTGTTATGTCCCCTTTACTCAACAGGAAGTTGAGACCCAGAGATTAAGTGGTTTACACTAGTCTGCCCAACTGGTCAAGGGGCGGAGCCAGGTTTCAATCCGAGAGGTCTGGCACCCAGGCAGGCTCTTAACTGCTTCTGAGACTGTGTATCTAAGGGTCTTCAGACTGCTTGGGCCAAAGGTATCAATCTGGAGGTCAGATGCCTCTATGTTTGGTTCCGTCTGCATGTCTAAGGTCAGGGCTGTACATCTGGCTGTTAGGCTGTGGTCAGACTGTGTATCATTAAGTCAGGCTATGGTTTTTAGGAGTCACAACATCTAATTGACGTCTGGAGTCTGGAACACTCTGTGCTTGGCCAGAGACAGCGCGGGGTCATGGGTGGGTGGAGGGTATTTCCCGAGCTAATCGCAGCTCTGCCTTCTCGGGTAAGGTGGGAGCTGGGCTCCACTAGGATCATCCAGGGCATCCCTCTACCTGGGTGATGCTATGAGAGTGTGGCTGGGGAGCTAGGAGGCAGCAAGTTGAGAGAGAGAAATGTTAGGTACAGACATCAGAGAGCCTCCCTTTCCTGAAGCTTCTGAGACAGCTCCTCCCGTACAGATAACCCCTTATTCGCCCCAGGGCCTGGCTGACCAGTGCCCCTAGAAACATCCTGTCTAGGCATCTGGCAAGTTCATTTTCTCATTCTCCGGAAAGCACGTAATGTTCTTTCTTTAAAGCACAAATTACCACCCATAGATGGACCATTCTTTCTCCAAAGAATAAGGACAAACTCCTTCCATTCCCCTTTGTCAGAGTTATGGTCTGCAGAGCCAGAAATTCTAGAACAGGTCAAAGTGGAGACAATGCACCCTATGAGCTGCAAGGATTGAGGGCAGTGAGTATTGGGGTAACAGCTGGCCCTCTGAGAAGACTCCTGTCTGGTCATAGTTCCAGAGTCCTGCAGAAAGGTGAACCCTGATATGACTTATGTTGTCCCACAAAATAACCTTGGTCCTGAGGCCCCAGATGAGATCAAGGAAATATTCTGTGAAAAAGTCACATTTGAGCTGAGAACTGAAGGATAGGTAGGAACAAACCGGGAGAAGGGAGAAAAGAATATTGTAGGTAGAAAGAATGGTATGCGCAAAGGCCCTGAGGCAGGAGAAGGCTCAGTTAGGAAATCGGGAAGAAAACTTGGGTCTCTTCCACCTCTTGGCTCTTGTGAATAATGCTGTTAGGAGCATGAGTGCATGAGTTCATATTTGATGAGATTTATTTCTCCAGAAGCTAGACTGGAGGCAGGCAAGAGGGAAAGTGGGGAAACCATGAGAAGGCTCTCAAGGGGAGATAAGATGGCAGCCCCCCAGGAGATAGGATGGTGACCCAGCTGGCCCAGGTGTTTAGGAGGTAAAGGAGACAGAACTTGGTAACAGGTGGGGTGTGGAGAAGGGGAGGGTAGACACAGGGGTAAGGGGAATTCAGAGCCTGAACCAGGCTAATGTCAGCAACCCCTAATGTCATACCACCACCCTTTTCTGCTTTTCTCTCAGTCAAGGACTAAGCTTTGGCTGAGGGCTGCTATGTCTGACACTGAGGAAATAACCCTGGGGTTTAGTCCGTCCACCACTCACTCTCTGTGTGACCTTGGACATGACACTCAACCTCTGTGCATCTCAGTTTCTCTACCTGGAAAGGAATAGTAAGTCTCTGCCTATGTCACAGGGTTGTTATGAAGAGCAAATCATACCACATCTGTTAGGACCTGTGTGAGGCATTTTTTCAAGTCTGGGCCCCCGTAGGTGACCCTCATGAAGACCAAAGAGGTTCTGACGCTTGGATTCTGACGCTTGAGTGTAGGTGTGAAGGTAACATGATGGCCTCCGGCTGTGGGATCCTTGTGACCTGGGGACCACACCAAGCTGAGGGGAATATGGTTCCAGTCCTGGGCCAGAGGTGGGCAGTGCACAGAAAGCAGACGCTTCTGCCCTCTCTCCTAATGCCCTCACCCAGGGACCTGAGGTAGAGGGCATTTGTTTCTCCCTGAGCAAGCTCACCATCTTGGCGTATTCTTAGCCCAGACCTGGGCTGGGGCAGAGCCCAGCTTTGGTCCCCAAGAGAGGCCCTGGCATTCACGTGACCAGGCCCACCTAGGGTTGGAGGGCAGGGTGAAGGTGTCTCCTTCTCTGTGGTCCCACTAGAGAGGAGCTCTAGGGAATTCAGGCTGACCCTGTCCTCATTTGGCTCTAGGGAGCAAGGGGGAAAGAGCTGCCCACACTAAAGTGTCTCCTAAAGGGGGCCTCGTTATTGCTGCTTTCTCCTGCTGCCGGCTGGCAGTGGTTTATTAGCAGGTGGTGGTGGTGGTGAGAATTTAGAGATTAGTTTCTGATATTTATGGTCCCAGGTGTGAAATCTGGAGGCTATAATGGTATTAAAAGCAGATGTCTGGAGAGCACCCACTGTGTGCCAGGCCTACTATGCCAAATGCTTTCCAGACATTGCTCACAACAACCTCTGAGGGAGCACTATTATTATCCCCATTTTATGGATGAAGAGACTGAGGCCCGGTGGGTGAAATGACGCACGCGCGGTCACAGCTGTTGAAATGCAGGACTGGAGCCCAGGTATACCTGGCTGCCGGGGCCCTGCTCTAACCACTACACGTGCGGCCCCACAGAGCTGTGACTGACTTGTTTGTGTGCCCCCCTCCATCCCCCAGGCTCCGTGAGGAGCCTTGTCATGCTGTCGTGGGCTCCGGACTGGGCACACTCAAGCTTGCAGGGAGCTTGGGCAGGTCACACCCTCTTTGGGATCCCAGTCGCCTCATCTATAAAATGCAAGAGCAGACGGAAGAACCTTTAAGATGGTCCCAGCTTGGAAATCCCACAAGCAAACCATTATGGGATGGAGCGTGGGCCCCGGGTCAGCCTGGCCCAGTTCCACCACTTGACCGGCCAGTTCCCTGAGCCTGGCTTCCTTCGTCCGTCCAGTGCGGGTGCTGGCCGCTCTCCCCTCACGAGGTGACTGTAAGGAATAAGTGAGATAGTACTTAAAGTGCTCACGTGGCACAGCGCCCACAACTTAGTTAAACCGAGAAAATCATTTATTAATTACTGTGAGGGGAAATTAGGCAGACTTACAAGACAGCTCGACTTACAAGATTATGAATGCTTTGAGCCTACCCATCACGGATGTCTTAATGCATGTACACCGTCTCAAAATTACACACTCACAGATTCACACACACAGTCCTTTACTCCAAAATGTGCACTTGCCCCCATGATGTGAGCTTGTTCATTCACACACACACACACACACACACACACACACACGCCTCCTCCCTGACACACTTCTTTTCTCCCCTTGTCTCCCACACCCTTGCACACGTGTGAGTGTGTATGCGTGCGAAGCCACACACACGTGCTCTCGCCCGCAGCCCTGCTAGTCTACTGGACCTTGGCCTTCATCACCAAGACCATCAAGTTCGTCAAGTTCTATGACCACTCCATCAGCTTCTCACAGCTGCGCTTCTGCCTCACGGGGCTGCTGGTGGTCCTCTACGGGATGCTGCTCCTGGTGGAGGTCAATGTCATCAGGGTGAGGGTAAGCAGGCCACTGCTGGGCCACCCCAACACCCACCCCCGCACGCACCGGGGCCACGGTGCCACTGCCGATCAGTGTCCTGTCCCTGGGTGTGGGCCCCCACCCTGCCTTTTAGCCGAGCCCTAGAAGGAGTCAGCCTCTTTTAGCAGCCCCCAAAGGGGAGTGGAGACCAGTGGGAGAGGTTTGAGAGGAACGTTCCTTCTGGTCCAGCTGCCCTCTACCCCAGGCTCCCAGAGGGAGTGGAAGTGATAGGAAGTGTTAGCCAAGGTTGAACGAGTCTAGGTTTAATCCCATAGAGAGGGAAAAGAGCTTTGAGTCCTGGCTTCTCTGAGCTCTGTTGTTATTGTTTTGGGCGAGGGGAGTTATTTTAATATATTCATATAGTTAAGCATATACCTGAATGAGTAAGTTTGGCTGCATATGTGTGTTTTGTCCTGTTTCATTATCATTTTTGTTTACCCCCATTCCCTCTCTCTCCTCTCCCTATTCTACACTCCCTGGACCTTTCCCTCCCCAGGTAACCCCGATTAGGAACCTCATATGTACCCGCCCACTCTTGGTTGTATTAATAGAATACCATATGTTTGTATCTAGTTAAGGTTCTTTTTTCTCAACACATGTAAGAGTGAAGGTTTTTCTTCTCAATATTAATTTTATAATAGTAGGATCATATTATACACAGTTTCTGCATCTTGTTTTTCCCACCCAACAGATATCTCTTAGGACTCCCTCCAAGTCTGGTATGGCTAATTTAGTTTTCTTAATGGGCGCATAATATTCCATCACGTAGATGAGCAATAATTTCTTCAGCCATTACCCAATTGATGGGCCTTCAGTTCATTGCCAAGTTTCTGCCTTCACAGATAATGGTATATTAAACAGACATATCTTGGTATTGCTGCTTTTATTTCTGTGGGAGAGAATCCAAGGAGTCGAGGTGCTAGTTCAAATGGTCTGTGTGTTTTATTTTATTTTTCTTATTTTTTTTCATCTGTGTATTTTAAATTTCAATCAGTGTTGCAAATCGCCTTCCAGAAAGACTATAATCTAGCAGCAATGAATAAAAAAACCCTCTCCCTGCCTCCAACGAGCAATGGGCCAGCCCCATTTGGGTGATGAGTATGAAGTACTACTTGGATTTGCATTTCTCTGACACCCCTGTTTTAGTTGGTGATGTACAGGGTGCAAAGGCCAACTAATTACATTCTCTGCCTCAACTGACCCTCACAGCACCCTGGGGATGAGACAACCACCTACTTTTTAGACAAGGAACCATTTTAGATGAGAACTTGTCCAAAGACACCTTGCTAGTAAGTGGAAGAGGCAGGATTTGAGCCAAGGTTTGCATGACTCCATGCTCTGCAAACCCAACATGAAACATGGTTGTGTCCTCAGATCTGTGATCCATGGGATGGTATATGGAGATTTCTGCTCTTCCCCAACCCAACTTCAACCCAACCCAACCCAGCCAAGGGGATTCAGAGTAGACCTCAAGGAAGGGTTATAAGTCAGGAGGCCCTGGCCCTGGTAGCCAACAGGTGCAGAGTGATCCTTCTCCTGGGAATAGGCAAGAGATGACCCCATATGTTAGAGGTCAGGGTCAAGGATGGGAGGTCACAACCCCAGGTCTTTTCTGGGGCAAAATGGAGAGGGGTGAAAAGTTGCATTTACTTGTCCCTGGTGACTCATGTTGCCCACAGAGATATATCTTCTTCAAGTCACCGAGGGAGGTGAAGCCCCCTGAGGACCTACAGGACTTGGGTGTACGCTTCCTGCAGCCCTTCGTGAACCTGCTGTCCAAAGGCACCTACTGGTGGATGAATGCTTTCATCAAGACTGCCCACAAGAAGCCCATTGATCTCCGAGCCATTGGGAAGCTGCCCATTGCCATGAGGGCTCTCACCAACTACCAGCGGCTCTGTGAGGCCTTCGACACCCAAGCGGTCAGTGGGGGCCCTGCAACACCATCCATTCCCCTCCCTCTAGGTTACAGTCACAGTTAGGGACCTCAGAAGACATCAAGTCAGACCCTGGTAGGGCCCACTGAGGGGAAAAGGCTTGTCCTAAGTCACGGTGAACCGGCGACAAGTCCAGAAGATTCATAAGACAGTCACAGCTAGAACAGCCCTTACAGTTTAGGTCATCTGAACTAATACCCTCATTGTCCAGATGGGGAAACTGAGGCCTCAAGAAGGGAAGTGGCCCCACTGAATTCCCTCATGTCCCATGTTCTTCCTTCTAGAGCTCAGTGACTAGAAAGGTGGGAATTTTCACCCATTTTAAAAGGGGGGGATTTAGTGGCCTCATACTTCTGAAAGCTCTATAAGCTGAGCCAGGCAGGGGTGTTCCTGTCTCACCGCTGTGGAAACAGAGGCCCCGAGAAAGGCCGCGACCTGCCCAGAGCTGGGCCACAACTGGTAGGTGGCAGACCCACTCTCCTAGCTCCCAGGCCCATGTTCCTTCACTGCCTCTGCACTAGCATGGTGGGGGGACACTGAGGCAGACACAATCACAGGTGGTGACAAATGAGTGCCACATGCCACTTCCTCATTGCAGTGCTATGTTCATCACATTGTCCCTGACCAGCTGTGTGACCTGGCCTCAGTTTCCCCATCTGGACCACGCTGGTGTCAATAGGGCCCACCTAACTGTGCACTTGGCAACTCAGTGATTTCTTCCCGGGGTTCACCTTTTTGCAGCAAATGTGGCCACTGGGTTTCCCCAGGCAGCAGGAGCCGGGGGCTTCCTGGGAGGCCAGGCCCTGCCACAAACGGGCCCTTGGCCCCTCTGACCTGGCCATGGGTTCTCTCTGGGCAGCAGAAGGACTCGCAGAGCACTCAGGGGGCCCGGGCCATCTGGCAGGCCCTCTGCCATGCCTTCGGGAGACGCCTGGTCCTCAGCAGCACTTTTCGCATCTTGGCCGACCTGCTGGGCTTCGCTGGGCCACTGTGCATCTTCGGGATCGTGGACCACCTTGGGAAGGAGAACAGCGTCTCTCAGCCCAAGGTAGGCCACCCCAGGGGGAGAGCAGAGCGCCCTTTGGGAGATTTTCCCTTGTACACAAGAGTGGGCAAGAGGCCAACATGTGTGCTCGTTGGCTGCACTGGGTCAGCTCCCCACACTCGCACAAAGCCCTTGGCAATATCTCCTTCTAGAAGATGCTCTGCATCTGGTTAACAGAAATGCCAGGAGGCGAGCGGGTGCCCCAGGAAGATGTATGGGGCCCGCTGTCCTCACTGTGTCATCACTGCCGTAATCTCCCCTGGGTATTAGTCATTAAGAAAGTGCATTTATTTATGCCGTCTAGGGCTTCTTGGATTTGGTGGCTATGTTGGCTTTCGTTTATGTCATCCTTATAGACTCCAGATAACGTCTCATGGCCGTCTTCTTCAGTTCTGTATATTCTGGTATCCAAGGTTGCATAGGTGCTGCTTGGGGGAGGCTGTTGGGGGTGAGGGGTGAGGGGACCTTCCATGGGTTTCTCCCCCCAATTTCAAATTTCACTCAAAGCTGCCCCAGTTTAAGAACATGTTGGACTCTTCCACTAAAACTTCTTTGACAAAGGATTCCGTGTCTTAAAAATACTTGACTCATTGGACTAGATGATCTGTAATGGCCCTCGTAGCTTTAAAGATGCTCCAGACTGAAATCTGTTGGACCAAAGAGGCAGGAAATCTTTCTGGGGGTTTCTTTTCCCTGCTTGGGGCCATAGCCTTCGCTCTGGGGTTGGGGGCGGGGTACTTAATTCCTTCATCTGTTTCTTTGCCGCCACTTAGATTTAGCTGGTCACAAAATGGAAAACTTCTCACCTCTAACAAGACTCGGAGTCTTGTTTTCCCAGCAGGAATATCATGACAAACTTATAACCATAAAGAGTCCAAAAATGGTGCTGAGAATTGCTAATTGCTCATTAGGGATCTTAATGATTTATGACATTCCCTTGTGTCACGCTATTCCTCTTATTGGCTCTAAGGTCGCAGAAAGCATTTAATCCTCGGGAGGTTTATATTAATTTTTCCCAGGGGTATAATTAAGCAGCTGAGTGCTTCTGGTCAGGCATATGAGGCACTCCAAGTGTGTTTGTCTGATTTATTCAGCAAATATTTATTGAATCCTACTGTGTGCCAGCACAGGTTGGGCTGTGGGAATTCAGAGGCTGTGGTTATGATGGAGCCTATTAATTATAATAACTACCACGTGCTGACCACGGAATGCACACCTGGCTGCTTATGGGAGTTACTGAGATGCTGTCTCCTTTCGTGCCTAGCACAACCTTTGAGGGTCAGTACTTTTTTTTTTGGTAATAGTTTTATTGAGATATGATTTGCATACCATACAGCTCCCGAGGTAGGTATTTTATCCCCATTTTACAGATGAGGGACTTGAGGCACAGAGAGGTTAAGTAACTTCCCCTGGGGTTTTTCAGCTACTGTGTGAGAGAGTCTGGGTCTGAATCCAAGTCTCTTCCCCTCCAGAGTGTGGGCTTTTAGAGCTGTCGTGCTAAAGTGACTTACTATTATCAAGCCTTCACCTCTGGCTCGAAGGATTGTGAAATCCTATGGAGGAGAGAAGTCTAAATAAAAGATTTTTCTACTTTGTGCTCAGTACTGCTATTAGGGGGTATGTGCAGGGAACTGTGGGAAGAGGGAGTGACTAACTCAGCCAGTGGTCATGGACAGCTTCATAAAGGGACACATATTGGCCTGGGGCCTTGACGTAGGAGTAAGTTAGCCAGGCTCAGACGGGCAGACTTCTGGTTCAACAGGAACATGAGGGCTCTTCTTGCTTATTTAGACCTTGATGGCTTTTGAGGCTTTCTCTGGCTTTTGAGCCTCTGAACTGTACTTGGCACAAAAAAGAGAGAGGAAAGGGCGGCTTCTCTTGTTTACAAGAGTGTCACCTTCCAGTTCTAATCTGACTGTAGAGGGCTCCAGAATATTCTCCATGGATAATCCCACAGCAGCAAGAGCCCACTGTTACTCTGAGGAGGGAAGCAACACTGGTCAGAGCCCCTCTCCGCTTGTTCATATCATTGTCTTCTTCCTACGTTTCCCAAAACTCTGGTGGGGTTCTCCCAGAGAGAACTCTGAGGCAAGATGTGCCAAAGAGGGGGGAAGAACAACAGTTGGAATTGTAGTTCATCTGAACGTCCCTTTTCTCTTTATTTATATTACCACCCCTGGGATTTACTGCTCTCTCATTGGAATGCTCTTGTCCGGGTCCTTTGTCAGTCCATAAATCCCCGAGACAGATGGCCCTCCCTCGGTGGCAGCAGGCCTTATCAGATCTAATATTTGTTTCCTGTAGCCCAAATGCAATCAGCAAATTATAGACATTGAAAGGAGAGGTGAAAGTAAATATAAGTCTCCAGTGTCAGCAACAAAGAATCCTCAATCGTGTGGTTGCCTGGGATATGGCTTAATTCTCATGTAGGCTTCCGGCTCCAGAAAATGGGGAAAGAGGTCATTTACTGAGGTCATTTGGTTCATCCCCCTGCCTCCCAGCAGCTCTCACCCAGAGAGACAGGTGCCGTTCTGGTCTTTATGAACCTACGAGGAAGCTCTCCCTGCACAACCCTCTCTGTGACAAAGCCCTCCTTTCGGCGGCCTCCATCGGAGCTGTTGGCAGGCTGCACAGCGGGGCGCCATTGTTTACCTCATTGTCAGTGGCTGCCCTGCCCTCTCTTCCCTCTCCTGGACACTCACAGTTGGCAAGGAGCACACTGCCCTTGGCATCCGTGAGGACAAACGTTATTTCCTCTGTAATCCTGCACTCCTGTCCCCTCTGGCACTCCCCAGGGAAAGCTGGGACCCAGGCTCAGAGCAGCCCATGACCTCTGTCTCTCCAGCCCCCCTCTCCCGCCAGACCCCCTCCCACAATCCGTCACCTGCCAGGGATGTCAGTGATGTGGCTGCAGGGCCAGGGAGCTGGATTCATACAGAACGGCCAAACCCTGCCGCAGGCTGTCAGCTGAGCAGAGAAGGAACAGTATGGCTTTGGTCTGAGCGACAAAGCTTCCAAAAGCCTCTAACTTCGGAGGGGAAATGCGCGTGGGTTCGTGAGTGTGTATGTGTTTGTTTCTGAATGAGTTCTCCCCGGAACTATTTACAATTCGGTATGTATGTCCTTCTGTTTGTCCTGCATCTCTTGGTTTATCTTTTTTCCTTGTGTGTCTGTGTCTTCATTTGGATACACGTGTTGGTAGCTATCACTGTGGGTGACTATGTAAATTGATACGCATTTCTGTGACTTGGTGATGTCAGCGTGTGGGTTGGTCTCTTCATGACAATGCCCACACAGCCACTCTGGCCCGGCAGGCCTCGCTTCATCTCACTAGCCTCTCTCAGCCCCCAAGACTCAGCTTAGATGTCACCTCCTCCAGGAAGACTCCCTCTGTTTGGAACAGATGCCCCTCCTTTGTGCTCCCATAACATCCTGGGCTTGTACCATCAAACACCCCTTGTCTCTTTCCCAACTTGACCCTGAATCCCCTAAGACAGGAACTGTGTTATCAGACCTCCTCATGCCCAGCACCCAGCTCTACGCCTGGCATGCGGGGGGCACAGGAGACACGATTCTTCAGGGAATCATACGGAAGTTATGACCTTCTGGGTGCATCTGTTTACTAGGTATTTTTATCTGCATTGTTACATTGAATTCTCACAACAATTCTTTGGGTAGAAACCCTTCATGGCCTCATTTTACAGTGAGGAAACTGAGGCTCAGGAAGATTGAGGTACTTACATAAGGACATAGTGGCTAATATAGAACGAGTCTGGACTCAAACTCGGATATGGCTAACCTCTAAATCCAGGCTCTAAACCACCACGTTAAATGGTTATAGATGGATGGTGGGTATGTTGGTCCATGAATGGTCAAAGATGGTTGCCATCATTTTTTTCCCAGGGCCTTCCGGGGCTGGGACCTATGGGCAGTTGACCTTTAGCTCCTTCCCAAATAAAGAAGCAGAAGCCCATGTGATCCGTGTCCACTAAGCTCTAAAGAACAAGGGAAGGGGGCCTTTCCAGTCATACCTCTGGCCAGGTAGGGGCAGTGGGGGTTAGAACTGTAGAGTCATGAGTCCTAAGTTCTAGTCCTACCTGTGCAATGAACCCGCTGAACTGCAAGATGGGGAATTGTATAATTTGTAGAGAAAGTAGATGGGGGAGGAAGATCACATGCATTGATTAATTTGAAATATGTATTGGGCACTACTTGGGAAACCCCTGGAAACAAACACAATTTCCTCCCTGAAAGCTTGTGAAAGTGTGAGACTAGGGCATCTGATCTTCTGAAGCAAATATTTAACTCCCACCAGATGTCCAATTGCAGGACCTCGGCCTTTCCTCTCCAGCCTTCAAGGCGTTGGGCAACGTCTGTGCCCTCACACCCATTTATAGCTTCCCACTTCCCTGCCCACTTCCATGAAGCAGCAGAGGGCTAGTTGATGCCTGCCTTCCTTGGGCAGGACCCTGGGTCTCTTTGGCTAGTCTAGTACCCACTTTTTTTTTTTTTTTTTAAGATTTTATTGTCAATTAAGACTGACAGAATGAGAGAGAGACAGCAAGATCAGGAACACATGCAGGGGGAGTGGGAGAGGGAAAGCAGGCTTCCCACCACGCAGGGAGCCTAATGCAGGCCTCGATCCCAGGACCCTGGGATCATGATCTGAGCCAAAGGCAGATGCCTAACCGTTTGAGCCACCCAGGCACCCCTGGTACCCACTTCTTAATAAAAACTTAGCTATTCTGGGCTCCATCTCCTTTAAGCTGTCTCTTTGAAGAGCGATCCAATAACATCCTAATGACTTAGACCATAGACCTTCAGGGAGATTTTCATCTTAATAGGCCACAAAAAGTTGATCCAAAGAAATACAGTTTCCGACCCATGGTGTTTGTGTTGTTGGGGGGAGGGGTCAAGGTTTTTCCTTTAAAACTGTGAAAAAGGAATTAGTTGCTTTGCTAAAAATTTGCAAATAATGAACGTATTTAACAAATACCGCCCATACTCTAACCAACGTATGTGGTCAGGTGATTTTCCGAGTCCTCCTTCTCCAGCCCGTGTGTTTTCTGATCATCGTGAGACAGCACACGCATGGCACGCTCTGTGATTCATGCTGCTTCGAGGCGGACATCGTTCCCATGAGCATCAGAATGTACCCAGCCATGCCCTGTGGGTGTGCGTGGACATAGCTTTTCACCTCTTCCCCCGCTGTACCCCAGAGATAGAACACCTTCATTTCCTGATGCTGAATTCTTTCCTTTGGGGTAAGCTCCCAGGAGGTGCTTTGTTGCTTTAACATGATGACTCCAGTCTCCAGAGCCGGGTCTCTGTGGAAGGTGGTAGAACTGAAGAGTGCCAAAGTGTGCTAAATAGGACCAGGTCTTCCCAAGCCCACGTGCCTTCATCTTTGACCCGGAACCAGCCATGTGGCCATGGGTCTGTCCCCCACGAGCTTGTAGCTGACAACAGGAGACTCAAAGTCAAGAGGCCGGGTGAGGCTTAGGTAGTGGATCTAGGGATGTTTTTGGCATCACACAGGTTTCTGTTCATGTTCACGTGTTCTGCCTTATCAGTGCATGACCTCAAGCCATCCATGTCATTATGCTCGAACTCCGTCTCCTTGTACGTAAAATTAGGCTCATAATGGTATTCTCACTGGTGTATTGCAAGGATGGAGATCTGCACCTGAGAAATATTGTGTCCTGCCCCTTGCTTCCCCACAAGATTAGGTCTCAACCCTCACAGCCTAATTTTAAGGTCCATTTGGATGCTTCCAACCCCCCCCCCCGCCCCCCCCCACACGCACCCCTCCTCCCTTCTCCCTCTGCCTTTCCCTCTGGTACTTTGACAAATGAGCCAGAGTTGGGGACTTCAGGCCTTGGTAGGCCTTCCTCTAGGAGACTTTAATGGTATCTCTGTGCCTGCTTCCTGCTGTCCCCAAAGGGAAAAGTCTCCTGTCCCACAGAGCCAGGAGAGATAGTTGTCCCTGCCCACTTCCATGAAGCAGTGAGGGCTGGTTGAGCAGGCCCACTTGTACTGAGAGGCAAGATGTTTACTACCATCCAAAAGCCCTGTATCCACGATCCAGGAATTTCTGACTCTAGGAAAGACTCCTCTTGGCCTTCTGACCCCTTGGACTTGATCCTGGCCAGAGACGTGCCCTCAGACTCCTTCTCTCACTTTGTTCCCGCTACCCTTCACCCTGCAGCAGCTCCCACACCCCACAAATAGCTTTCAGAGTTCAGGGCAGAGTCTCAGGAAGGGGAGAGTGCTGTCTTCATGGAAACATTGATGTGGTTCTGCTGGGGAGCAAAGGACTTAATCAGGATCAAAGTTTTCCTGGGAGCTGTTGATGCTGAATTTGGAAACACACATGCTGTTGTTTCCTGGTATCTTTAGCAACAGAGTCAAAACGTTTGGGTTTTTTCCCAGTGCTTATCATCTGAGATCTTGTTGGAGGTGTAGCAAGAGGACAATTTTAAAGGAGGTCCTGGGAGCCCAGAAGGCTGGGGGAGGGAGGGGCTTCTGAAATCTCCTCAGTCCATCATAGGTGATGAGTTTCCACCTCGCCTGGGGGCACTGCAGTTTCCCCACTGGATTTTTCTCCCCAGAAATTTCTACAGAGCTGGCTGTTGGTGAGTGTAGGACAAGACTTCAGCTCATTCCGGATTTTTCTGTAGCAGAGAGCACACATTGTAGGATTTGTTCGAGCAGTGCTGGTCTTGGCTGCTCTGTGATTCACTCTGTTTATTCTTGTTCCATTCAGAGCGAGCTCCCCTGGGCCTGGTGGCCACACAGCTGAAGTCATATTTATGGGCACGAGGTTAGAAGTGGGCCACACTCTGTTCCCCGAGGTAGGATGATGAAGAGGGTATGGGCAACCCTCCCTGTGGCTAGAAGGAGGTTTAGTTGGATTTATCGGTCTGATTTTGCCCTTATACAGGGCTGCACAGGCTTTGCAAGCATGGAGGGTCCTACAGTAACGACCACCGTGGCGTAGAGTGGGTATTAATGGCTGTCATTTTTCTGACAGTGACAGCCATCTCCGAATTCTCTTTCCAACAGATACAATTTCTCGGGGTTTACTTTGTCTCATCCCAAGAGTTCCTTGCTAATGCGTACGTCCTGGCCGTTCTTCTGTTCCTCGCCCTCCTTCTCCAAAGGACATTTCTGCAAGCATCCTACTATGTCGCCATTGAAACTGGAATTAACTTGAGAGGAGCAATACAGGTACTTAGCTAACGATATTTTCACTTCACAGTAAAAACCACTTTATTCATCTCACGGGCGCTCAAGAATGATTCTGCAGTGAGTTTCTTTTTTCGTTGCCCTTTAGCAGTGCTTTGAAACAATGACTGTTGACAAAGCCACGTAGGAGAGTGGAAAGTGCCTTGGGAGACTCGGCAAGTGAAGGAGGTCCAGTGCTGGTTCTGCCCGGCTCTGGGTTTGCGATATCACCTGCTTGGCCTTGAGTGAGACGGACATCGCTGAGGGGTCATCTCACTCTTTCCTGCCGAAGGCACACGTAGACTCAGAGTCCTTTTCCAGATTCTGTTCCGGGGTCTGCCACCCGTCTTCTTTGGGTGCAAAAAAAAAGAAACGAGTTTGACATACCAGGACTAGATATCCTCGAATATCAATTTGAGCTCTTAAATCTTGGGTCCTAACAAGAGAGACTTTTCTAGCCGAGTAAGTCCCTTAGGTCTAGGTCCTTGCTCCTCCCCCCTGTGGCTTCCTTCTCAGACTGGGTTGAAAGGATGATCAAAATCAGGAAGAATGGGGTGCTTGGGTGGCTCAGTGGGTTAAAGCCTCTGCCTTCCGCTCAGGTCATAATCTCAGGGTCCTGGGATCAAGCCCTGCATCAGACTCTCTGCTCAGTGGGGAGCCTGCTTCCCCCTCTCCCTCTGCCTGCCTCTCTGCCTACTTGTGATCTCTCTCTCTCTCTGTTCAATAAATAAATAAATCTTTTTAAAAAGTCAGGAAGAACTCAGGGCACTTTTAAGCAAGGCAGTGATGAGAGTTGTCTAAGCCCCAGTGTTTTCTTTAGAATTTTGGTTGCACTGTTGGGATGAGGAAACCCAGTGTGATAGTGGTTTAAATTGCATAAAAGTTTGCTTTTTCACAGGGTCAGGATAGGTGTGGCCGTGACATGCTCATCAGAGACCTTGGCTCCTTCTGGAATGCTGTTCTCTGTTCTCATGTGACTTATGTCTTATGGTTGAAGGTGGCTGTTGGCATTGTCACTATTGGGCCTACACTTAAACTAGCAAGAGAAGAAAGGTGGGCATCAGGAGGGAACGCTGCCCTCTTTTAAAATCATAACACAGATGTTGCGCATATTCTCTCCCAACCCATTGATGAGAAATTGGCCACAAGGCCACAGCTGGAGAGGCTAGAAAATGTGGTCTTTATTCTTGACAGCCATGTATGTCCCACTAGAAAGCCTTCTTGGGAAAAAGAGAGAATGAATCCTGCGGGACAACTAGTTGATTCTGCCATACCCAGAAATTCCCATGAAGTCAGTAGAACACTCAGAAGTTGACTAAACCCAAAGACACCTCATACTTCAGGACAGAAAAGTTCCTCAGAATTATTAACACCAATCTGTCCTTTGGGAGCCAGGATCAGAGGCTTTACAGAAAAGGGACTGAGAGGAGAAGGGGATGATCTGGGCTGGGTCTAGACTCTGGTTATCTTACTATAGTCCTTGTGAATGGCTCTCCATGGAGTTATATAGTGCACAGCCTATGCAGCTGTACATGGCAACGCTGCCCATCCCCAGTGGTTTTTCCCTGAGAAAACAAAGTCATTTCCTCAGATGTGTCATCATGTGAGAATGGGGGAAAGAGCCCAGGAAATCTAAGACCTTCTAAGATTCATTGGGGCTCAGAGGTAGAAGGGACCAAGTTATTCCTCAGTTCAGAAAACCTCTCTAAAAGGTTTTCTGTCCAGCTTCAGCACAGACCCTTTCATTGACTGGCAGGCACATACCACCATAGACAACAATGAGTTTTGTAGTCAAACAGTTTTGTAATTAAGTTTCTCTATTTGTATGTCATAAATTTCACACTGGCCCAGTATTTTCCAATTACATGAAAAGAGCCAAAAATGGGTTTTAAATGTATTAGCATGTAACTGTTTTTATCAAACTGTCTGAATCCAGGAGAGTTAAATCCATATGCTGTGAAAAGAAAATGCTGGCATTGATTATGGAAACAGATTAGAAAAACAAACCTTTTTTTCAGAGATTTACATGAGATTATCGATGAGAGTCCATGTCTTCATGAATTTGAGAATAACCACAGTTCTTGCATGAAAAGTTATTAAGCAAATTCTTGTATTAGATATATAATTTTTGACATATACCAGCTATTAGTAAGTTGCGTATTTCTGTATATACTGGTCTTTACTGAATAATGCTTTCTTTGATAGACTACTCTATGTTCCTACTTCACTAAAACTAGATTTATTATTATTCTTTCAAGACTGATTTCACATAACCCGGGCTGTACATAGATCTGTCAAAAAATGTCATTGCCACTATCTTAAACTTTACCGATGGTGTATGTAAACTCACAAAAGACATAGAATAGAGTCATGCTTTAAGGAAACCTGACTCACAAAAAAGCCTGGGTTTCACAAAAGATGAATTAAGGAAGCTGGGAATCCACCTTATACCGAATGCACAATAGAATTTCATTTAAGAACAGGCATCCCTAGGGCACTGAAGATGGGAATGCATTTTCCCTTCTTTAAGAGCACACAGCCTGAAAATTGCCATCTTTCTAGGAGGTGTGATCATGGTGCACAAAGAGCTTTTAGGTTCAGGGCTCTCACACTACCATAGCTGCTCCCATCTGCCCTGGACAGACAGAACAAGGTGCTCAGGGTAGCTGGGCTCCCAATGGTGGGGGTAGGGGGCTGATCGACACTTGTATGTCCTGTCTCACTGAAGATCTTCCCAGGCTGACGGCCTGTTTTATTTCAAGGCTCAATTAAGACAGGGTTGGAGCATACCCCCGCCCTGGTTGAAGACAGCCACATTAATACAGACAACTGCCCTACTTTATCATTTTTATGGCTCTGAAGTGTGTTCTCCACTGGCCTCTGGCAATCAAGAATACAACTGGACATGAAGATCTGCTTTTAAGATTTAAGAGCTAATTAAGTCCTGTCCCCAAGAGTGAGGTCTTGCTTTGCTGCGGGAGTAGCTGGCCAGGCTGGCGTGGATTCCTCATTTGAAATCTGCCCTTCTGACTTGCTTGATCTATAATCAAAGCCCGTTATCTCTCTGAGCCTTAGTTACCTCATGTGTGAAATTGGAGCACTAATTTTCCGATTGGTGCCCACTTACAGAGCTGCTCTGGGGCTCCCTGGAGAAATGTGTGAGAAGGTACATGGTAGACACATGGCATCTGGAGGATTAGGGTGATGATGATGACAAATGTGGAACGGTCCACTCTCATTTCCAGACCAAGATTTACAACAAAATTATGCACCTGTCCACTTCCAACCTGTCCATGGGGGAGATGACAGCCGCGCAGATCTGCAATCTGGTTGCCATCGACACCAATCAGCTCATGTGGTTTTTCTTCTTGTGCCCAAACCTCTGGGCTATGCCAGTACAGGTAAGGGATGTGTGTCTGCGGTGGGGTTGGAGGGCACAAAGTTGGAATCTTCTGGCACATGCCCAGTGACTAGGAGCTCACCAACCTCCATTCCATGTTTGCCTGCACCTTCCACTTCCTTGGGGTCTCTATGGGGTGTACCCCTAGCTCCCTATACTGTCTCATGCTCGGCCAATGGTCTAGCCATCTCTCTTGTCATTAAGGATTTTAAAAAATTACAGAATAATCCTACGTGGAACACTTTTGCAGACCTTAAAAGGTATGTGGCAGCATAATTACCCTGAAAAGCAATCCTGACGTATATTTAAGCCAAAAAAAAAGTTACAAAATAGTATATGCAGTGAGCTTCGCACTGGATTGGAATGTATGTATACATACATATTTGCACAGATACACAGAAAAGAGAACTAGAAGGCCACATGGTGGGATTACAGGAATTTTTATTTTCTTTATGCATTTCTAAATTCTCCAATAAGCATGTATTATTTTTGAAAGCCAAACCATAATTATTTTTTAAAGCTGGATGACCTTTGGGGCTGGCTCTGAAGGAGGTGCGTTCTCCCTCAATGATCATAGGTGAATCCTCAGCAGGGCTTACCTGAGCCCTGGGCTGGTCTGCTCTGTCTCTCATCTAGAGCTTCTGCCACAGAGCCCATGCTTCACTCTGGTGCACAGAGCAGAAGTGCAAATCCCAGAGCACCTGCAGGCTCCACAGAGACTGCCTGGGGGAGAGGATGGGGTCTGGACATTGGTTGACTCACATACTTGCCCTGTTCGAGCCTCAGTTTCCTCATCTATGAAATGGATGTGATTCCTACCCTTTAGAGTTGCTGTGAGGATTCAGGTAGGTGATCTAAGTAAAGCGCCAAGCAGAGTGCCCGGCACAGAGTAGTCACTAAGTAAATATCAGATCCCTCGAAATTGCACACTTTGGTGTGAGTGAGGACTTTATCTGTCCAGAATCCATTGTTCCTTGGGGTGCAAATTCACAACCCTTAATCCCCACTGATTTTTGTTGGACCTTCTTATCTATAAAGCTTATATTTGAAAGACATTAAAGGAAAATAGGAGAAGCTTGCACAGGGAGTCAGCTAGGCATCTTGATGGGGAGATAGGGCAGGGAATCTGATGGTCCTTTTTATGGGGACAGCCCTCTATGCCATCCCCTATTGCCACTTACCCATGCCTAGACCCCTGTCCACCCTGCTTCTCTGCCGAGATGGATCTGTGACTACAGGAGCTATAGAAGGGCCGAGAGAGCCTCATCTAATACAGTTACGAGCCTTTTATCCACAAGAATGCTTTCTGTTGTGTCCCCTTAAACCACCTCCTTTGAAAGGGTTTCTTCACCAAACCTACTGTATTGTCGTCATTACTATTACTTATAACGTTTATAGCACACACGTCATTCTAACAATGCTAACTAATACTAATAACCCTTGCCCCAGCCTCTCTCGATTGTGCAGTGAACCCTCCCAACACCAGGGTGTGGTAATTTTATCTCCACGAATCACTTACCTTTGCTTATTTATCATGAGGTAGCACTTGGTTTTCCATTTTTAATTCCTTAAAGGAATTTAAAAAAGGTACCTTTGCCACTGAGCAGAGCCTTCAGTCGCCCTCAAGACCCAGTGTTTCCACCCGGAGTTGACACAGTGCCTTCGACCTGGTCAGGATGCTCTGCAGCCTGGCTGGCCACAGGCCACGTGGCTTTTGAGCATACTAAAACCAGCTCAGGAGCCCCACTGCTTTATCCCCAAGGCACTCCGTGATTTCTAATTTTTTTTTTCTTGGTCACATATGCTTTTTTAAATAACAGCTTCATTAAGATATAATTCACCCATTTAGAGTGTGCAATTCAGTGGGTTTTAGCATGTTCAGAGCTGCGCAAACATCATCACAATTTTCTAACACTTCCATCACCCCAGAAGGAAACCCGTACTCATTGGCACTCACTCATCATCTCCTCCCGCAGCCCTAGGCAACCTCTGATCTACACACACTTCTGAAAAATCTAATGAAACCTTCTCAGAAGAACCAATGTGCATTCACACACTTTGCCTACAATTTCAGGGGCTTTGCTGGCCGCCTGAAGCTTATGAACACCATGTTAAGGAACTTGGTAAGAGTGGGGACTTCTTTGAGTCCTCATCCTGCGTGGGGGCTGGAGGCCTGGGGAGGGTGGGCCATGCAGTGAGCCAGTAGCACACTAGTCCCAGGTATCTCCTTCCTGGGGTTCCCTAGTGACAGAGTTCCCACAAGGCCTATTTGTTTGTTTGTTTGCAAGAGCGTTGCCACCTGGTCTTGAGCTCTAACTATATGCCAGGTGTTATTCTCGGTGCTTATCATATATATTCATTTAATTTTCATAGCAGTCCTGCTAAGTG
Source organism: Procyon lotor (assembly GCA_028646535.1). NCBI lineage: Eukaryota > Metazoa > Chordata > Mammalia > Carnivora > Procyonidae > Procyon > Procyon lotor. The sequence goes on from CM053613.1 coordinate 32,650,991, forward strand.
AGCCTTAAAATCCCCATTTTAGGGGTGCCTGGGTGGCTCAGTCGGTTGGGCCTCTGCCTTCGGCTTGGGTCATGGTCCCAGGGTCCTGGGATCGAATCCTCCATTGGGCTCCCTGCTCGGTGGGGAGTCTGCGTCTCCCTCTGTCCTTCCCACACACTCATATGTGCTCTCTCTCTTAAAAAAAGGATGAAGAAGCCAAAACTCAGAGAGGTTAAGTAACTTGCCTAAGATTGCACAGCTAAGTGCTGGGACTGCAATCAAACTCAGGCCTGTAGACTCCGAGGCCTATGATCTCCCTACTACTATACTAGATCACTTTCCTAACTTGCAAACAGGGGCTACAATAGCCCTTGTATTCTTTTTTTTTTTTTTCAAAGATTTTATTTATTTATCTGTCAGAGAGAGCATGCACAAGCAGGCAGAGAGTAGCAGGCAGGGGCAGAGGGAGAAGCAGGCTCCCTGCTGAGCAAGGAGCCCGATGTGGGACTCGATCCCAGGACACTGGGATCATGACCTGAGCCAAAGGCAGCTGCTTAACCAACTGAGCCATCTAGGCGTCCCTAGCCCTTGTATTCTCCAGACTTGTCAGAATCCCTGATTTCTGGTCTGTTCTTCTAGGGGGGCCCCGCAGACCCCTGCAGAACAGGGGTGGACAGAAGAATTTGGGGAGCATGACAAGGGGGGGTGGACGGTGAGAAGGAGCCTGGCAGAAGCAGCGGCTGTGTCTCTGGGTCCTGTTCCAGCAGTGGCCAGTGCTTGGAGGTGGTGGGGGTTCGGGCACTGACCCCCGGCAGGTGCCACGGGGGTGACTCTGGGAGTGCTCTGGGAGTTCCCTTGGTGTCTGGCTCTACACGCTGCAGAACGATGCCCTGATTGCTTCCATATGAGGACAGCTAATGAAGAGACTGGATGCCAGGGATAATTTGGGGGTATGGTGATGCGAGCCGAGCCAGGCAGGAGTAGGAGGTTCTTTATTTCCTAACGGGCTCCTCTGTACCCTGTGTCAGCATTTAACCTCAGTGAAACCCTGGGAGGCAGGGGGTGAAGGGGTCACTCACCAGCCCCTAAGATCCTGCTAACACAAGAGGCGTTCTGTGATTCACAGAAATTACAGAGCTGCCCACCGGCTCCTCTGTCCTTGAGGTAGAGCGAGGAGCTCACTGCCAATTTCGCGTAGGGCTCGGGGAGTGCAGGGCCAACCCAGGCAGACTTTTTTTCCCCCAATTAAGGAAGACAGCACATCTGTTCCTTTAGAATAAGCCCGAATTTAGAGCTGTCTGCCTTTGAAGGCAACCTGAGAAATTGTCATCTCGATGCCTCAGGGGCTGGCAAGGGTAATTTACACTTCTCATCAATATTCAAAAGCAGGCGGTCGTTTGCATAAAGCTAGAAACAGAAGTCTCTTCTCAGAGAAGACTTGCCAGATTCACTAAAAAAGTGCAGACACTAGGCTTCATGTACATATGTGGCTCTGTATTACAGATGACGGAGTGAATCTGCCTCTACGAATTATAAAAACCTCTATTTTAATCCAAAGACCACTCACCCTACAGCGTGTCACAAATTTAAGAGATCATTCTCATTTTTCTTATATACGTAATAATTAGCTTCATAGAAGACAGTGCATATTTTATTTTTAAAAAGATGCCAGGAGCCTGAGAATGAAAGTTGAACTCCCGGCCCCTGGACCGGTTTTGTCCAGCGCAGTCGCGGCGGCGGCGCCCCTGTGCTCATGTGTCACTTTCCTCCCCACGGAAGGGAACTGTCAGCCTCGTCAGCCAGCAAACAGAACAAAAGGTGCTGTTACAGCCATTGTGCAAGCTCAGCTCTGAGGCTCCCATCTGGAGGTAGATCGGAGAGAGTTACCGCTTCAGCTGGCTAGCCTGATAAACACAGTTAGCGATCAGCCTCGAAAGCCACTGCTTGCACGAGACCCCATCGTGTTAATACCTCTTCCTGAAATTGCTTTGTCACACCTCCTCCTTTGGCCACCGGGGACAGATGGGAAACATGGGCGCCAAGGCATGCCCCTCCCTAGGGGACTGGGGAAGGGGGGATTTTGACAACACCCCCTCCCCCAGGGTAGCACCGGGTCAGAGGAAACTCACCCCCATGACCCTCCCTCAGATCATCGTGGGTGTGATTCTCCTCTACTACATCCTCGGCGTCAGTGCCTTAATTGGGGCAGCTGTCATCATCCTCCTGGCCCCCGTGCAGTACTTTGTGGCCACCAAGCTCTCCCAGGCCCAGCGGAGCACACTGGTGAGTGAGCGTCCCGGGTGTGCTCATGCCCCCTTTCCCCATCCTCTCCGCCTGCGGCTGCTTGCTCCCTCTCCCTGTAGGTCATCGAGGCTCCTCACTCTTCCCCCATTCGCCACCAAACAGCCACGCACAGGTGCACACACACGCACGCATCCAGTCTCACGGATCCAAAGCAGATCACTTCACTGGCCAGGCCTCAGTTTCTCTGTCTGGGAAATGGGATGAATGGAGAAGGCAGGCGGCATCCCTGTGGGCGCAGGAGCTGGGCATTGTCTGTGAAGCGGTGAGGGCAGTGGCTCGGCTCCGTCCTCTTGGGCGGGATGGGGGCCCTCCTTTCTGACTTGGTGACCCCTGGCAGGAGTATTCCAATGAGAGGCTGAAGCAGACCAATGAGATGCTCCGTGGCATCAAGCTGCTCAAGCTGTACGCGTGGGAGAACATCTTCTGCGCCCGCGTGGAGATGACCCGCAGGAAGGAGATGACCAGCCTCAGAGCCTTCGCTGTGTACACCTCCATTTCCAGTGAGTCGCCCACGCGCTGCTGCTTATGTGCTGGGGGGAAGTGTCAGAGCTTGAGGCGGGGAGGAGAGGTGGCAGAGGCAAGGGGCCCTGGCATCACGGAATCCAGGGACGCCTCAAACTGTCTCTTGGAGCAGAGCCCTGAGAAGTCACAGTGTCCTCAGTCACTTACCCAGCAAATGTTTATCAACAGCCTGCTGTGCACGGGACGATGTCCCAGTCAAGACACAGTGGTGACAAAGACGAGAGAGGTCTTTTATACTCCATCGAACTGGTATCTCTTTGGGAGACAGCAGTAAATGGATAAGCAGCAACGGTTCCGAATTCTCTGGGGTATGAGGACTTGCAGCCCTGGGGCAGTGACAAGGAAGCTTCCATCTACCCAGGGTATGTTCTTAAAGAACAGAAGTTCAAACCTGAGGTACTCACAGGTGTAGGGACTGAATCCAAGTACTTAGGAAACCCCAAGCCCAGAATATGTATATACAGGAAAAAAAAGACCAAAACTGGTAAGACTCCTACGGTCCCAGCAGACACACATTTTACAACTACCTTCCAGAGAACATGGGGCTCCACCAGAGAAAAATGTACCACCCGAGTAAAAGCCATTGCATGCAAAACGGTAGCAGAATTATTCCCTCAACACCGGGAAATGATAGGACAGCCTGAAAGCAATCGTAAAATAAACGTGTTTGAAATAATTAAAGAGCTAAAGGAAGATGTGAAACCCACAAGGTAAAACAGAAAAGTGTCAGGGGGGAGAGAGTCAAAAGGACTCCTGGAAATTACAAATTGAGGTGTCAGAACTGACTCGGTGGACAAGGGTCCCCAAGTCAGGCCAGGGCTTATGGCAGTCAGGTGACCGATGGGATCCTAGCCCGAGCTGATCTTACAGGTGGTCTAGCGGCTTCCCGCGACCCCCGTGTAGGGCTTGCTGCCCAGGTACACGGCTGGGATGGGATAGTTAGCAGCTGGCCGACTTCACGCTGGTTCCCTGGCCTGTCCAGTTGAAGAGCCAGTGTGGTAGGAAGGGCCAGGAGAGGGCCCCCAAAAGGGAAAAAAAAAAAAAAACCAAAAGGGAAACAAAAATGACTCAAGTGTAAAGCTTAAATGAATTAACATACCTGAAGGGAACGTTTGTGAGTTAAAAGCTAGATTTGGGGAAGAAGGTGGCAAGGAGACATGAAGAGAGTGTTTTCTGCCAGTTGAGAGAACCATTTTACGGATGTGAAATAGGGGCCCAGAGTGGGGCTTCTTTCTGAGGTCACTCCTGAGGTTAACAGCAAGGCTCAGACTCACAGATCCTCTGGAGTCTCGTGCTGTTTTTCCACCAAGGGCTGGGCGTGAGGAAAACTCTGGACACTATGGGGCACCATTTTCAGACGATTTTCTCTGAGGTGGAGAGAAACAACCAAGAATGGGCTCTGATGGGAATGGAAATGAGGGAGGACGTTCAGAGAGACGCACTCGGCTGACCACTGCCCCCGGCTGAAGTGGGTTCTTTTGGCGTGCCAGGAAGAAACACCGCTGTGGGGGTGGCCGGGGGTGGGCCAGTAGTGGAGGGTGCACTGGGTGTGCCTCCCAGATAGGGTCATGGAGAATGAGAGGGCTTCTCAGGTCATCTGTGTGTTCCTGGTGTTCATATTGCCTAAACAGAAGGTCTGGTGGGGCCAGGGGGCCAGCATCGGAACTGAAGGTTCTCCCAGGGCAGGGCTTACACCAAGCACCCCACGTGTCCCACCTCCCTGTGTCCATCTAGATCGTGGTGTCCTATGGCCAGACCAGCTGCCATCCATGGCGCCAGTCATGGCGTCTTTCTGTGGGGAGTCCTGCTCGGGCCTGCTTTTCTCGGAATGGAGTTGTGAATGTGGCAGGCAGCCGCGGCTTCCTGGATTCCTCACCAAGGCACTCCAGGTTCCTGGTGTCTCCCTTTGCCCCTCAGCCCTGCCCGTGCGGTGTTTGGGGCCTCTGAGCACCCTCCCCCTCAGCCCTGTGGAGCACTCCACAGGATTGGTAGGAGAGATTGGAAAGGAACATGGGGGGAGCTCAGAGAAACCAGTGTCTGCAGCCCCAGGACCTCTCACCCTCCTCTCTGCCAGCTCTGCCTGGCCCTGGGCCTGGTTGTGGTAACAGTAGCCCCACACTGCGTATGACCCAGGTGAGGATCCCTGGCTTCCGGACATCTCATCCATGGGAACAGCTGCTGAGGTAGAGGAGCTTCCCCCCCAACAGCCAGGTGACCTCCCCTCCCAGCAACAGCGTACCAGGCTGGGGTAGGCAGGCTTCCCACTGCTGCAGTGAGAGATAGGGAAGGGAAGCAGCAAGGCAACTGGGGACACTAGGCCCCCAATATTCCTTGCAGCAAAGTAGGGGCAGCCACAGGTCATATAGATGGGGGCAGCTCACAGCTACTTTGCTCCCGGGAGAGGTATGCTCGCTTCCCGCATTCCAAACTACGACCTGGGATGTGCTGTGTATGAACAACATTGTGTGATGCCTGGGTTCCCAGGCGAGCCCACTGAAGCCTACCTAGTAGGTGCTCTTTGTCTCCTGGAGCCCCCAGAAGACAAGCCAAGGCTTTGTAAAGGTCCTGGGGCCAGGAAGACGTGGGGAAAGGAGACGCTTTGTTGTCAGGGGCTGAGATGACTGTGTTGGGAGTGAGGGGCTCTGGAGCCAAGCAGGGGTCTGTCCTGGGCTCAGCGACCTAGAAGGATAAACAGAGCATCCCAAGCTGGTTCCTGGAAGAGGGCAGTGGGAGGGAAGGGGAAGTGCCCTCTGGGAGGGCGTTGAAAGCTAACTGTTAAGTGCTGTTTACTCGGTGTTTGCCCTTCCTGGGATCGTGGGAGGGGGGAGGCGGGGCAGGAGGGGCGCCTCCTGGCTGCAGGTATATGCTGTGAGTGTGTTTTCTTTCCTTTCCTCCTGCACATCCTGCCTTCTGCTCCCTGTCACCAGGGATCAGGACACAGGTCATTAGGCTTGAGGTAATGGGGCATCTTCTGTTCTCTTCCCTGGCGCCAGCGTGGGGTCCTGGCGCCACAGAGGAGCCCCAGAGTCCCTCTCCCTGACGGGGTCCATCCCAGTGCCACCTGCTGGGCTTTCATCTGGTCCTCGTGTGCCTGACAGTCAGAGGGCTGGGTAGACTAGGGTGCCTCGGACACTCTGTCAGATGCTCTCGCCGTCAGAGCCCTGAGCTGGTGCAGGGCAGGGAGGGGCAGGGCGGGGGGCTGAGAAGGAAATGGGTACAGTTTCCCTACCATCTAAATCCAGAATTGGAGAGGAAGAGATGCAGGTCATTCAGCAGGGGTGGAGTGAGCCCAGCCCCGGGTGCCCAGCCCTGTGCTAAGCCCTGTGAAGGGTGCAAGAGACAATAAGTGGTGCGCTCTGTTTTCCAGGAGTTTCTGCTCCTGGAAGTCAGAGCTGCCGTGCACGGGACAGTGCGGCGGGGAGCACGGCGCGGCGTGGACCTACCCTGTGCTGGCCGCCTAGCGAGCCTAATGGCACTCAGTCCTCACCGCAGCCTCGTGAGCTGTGTGGCTCTACTGTCCCTGGGTGCCGAGGCTCAGGGAGGTGAAATGACTGGCCCGGGTCCTCAGCCAGGAAATGTCCGAGAACAGAGAAGGAAGCCCCTATGGGCTGGGAGCTCACCAGGGCTTCACGCAAGAAGTGGCTTGAGCTGTGCCTTGCAGGATGCGCAGGATTTCAATGAGCGGAAAATGACGTGGGGAAGAGCTGGAGGCAATGCTGAAGCCACTCCCATGACAAGCTGGTTCCGTATTGCCCGCAGAAGCAGGTGACTCTAGGTGTCCAGCCCCACCATGTGTTGGAGGACAAGCTTTGCAGGAGTGACAAAGGGGTCCTAGGTCCCACCTGTGGGCCCACAGACATGCTGCCAGTTCATGGTGGCCTTTATTCAGCACCCATCCCAGAGCCTTCTCTCCATTCCAGACTCTACCGGGGCCTTGTGCATTAACGAGGGGCCAGGCGCCATCTTCTCCCTCACAGTCCTGAGAGAGACCGTGCCATGAACAGTGGCGGTGAATGGGGCCAGAGCCAGGGGCTCAGTTCCAGATGCCCTGCTTTCTCTTTTGTGGTACTTCCCTGACCCTGGCCTCATTTGTTTCTCTCATCACTTATCTGATAAATATTTACTGAGCACCCATGATGGGCCAGGACCTGTGCCAGGCCCAGGGGATGCGGTGCTGGAAAGAAACTGTGGTCCTGCCTGTGGGTTCCTCAGAACCTCGTGGGGAGGCCA